>JANRMT010062817.1:37809058-37913933 GCA_026402145.1 Polypterus bichir lapradei | reverse complement strand
AACTATATAATGTATGAAGCCTGAAGTCCAAATATCAAAGAAACACTTTCACAAAAGGTACAAATATAACACAAAAATTGCGCTTTTATTCAAAAATATAACTGCAGAAAAAAAAGCCGCCTTAACATGCCACATTGACACCTAGTTATTATGACTGCCTTCGTGGTGCAATAGAATCAGCTGCTGTCTGGGAATCAAAAGGTCGCAAATTCGATCCTACACCACTCCGTTTTGAGAAGTAAACTGCTCTTATTCTTACTATTTTAGAATAAAAACGTACATTTGATTTCAGTCTGTAATAGCCGGTGTAATTTATGATACTTGTAAAGGTTAGCTTTTTTATTTTTATTTTTTATTAGTCAGTTTTATTATCTCAGCCACGTTCACGAGCCCAAACACACCCCACCCCCGCATCTGACACTGCTGTTTTCACATAGACGCGCTGTAACAGAGGTAAACTCAGCTCCCTTTTACATCGGAGCAAATTAAAGGAGGAGGGAAACTTACAATTGACCCCCTTAAATACTCTTTCTCATTATAGGATTCACCTGTGTATGTAGATCAGGGGTCACTGAGCTTACCAAGCCAATTTGAGTTCCAATAATTAGTTCTAAAAGTTTTGGAATCAATAAAATGACAACGGTGCCCAAATTTATGCACCTGCCTGATTTTGTTTGAACAATTATTGCACACTTTCTGTAAATCCAATAAACTTCATTTCACTTCTCAAATATCACTGTGTGTGTCTCCTATATGATATATTTAACTGACATTTTTTATCGTAACAACAAACGATTTATACAGGAAAATAATGACTATTAACAAGGTTGCCCAAACTTTTGCATCCCACTGTAATTACCAATATGCACAGCCATCTAAGTTGCCCTTCTGCCACCAGATCGCAGTTGGGTAACCTCTGGCCTCACTATGAATGCTAGTCAAACTGGGCTGTTTGCCGTTGTATTGTTCCGACGGGACGTAATGGCCTACAACAATGGTGGTGATGCTGCCAGTGCCTTAGAGGGCCTGGACAGGGTGTCTGTTCAATCTGGCCATGCCAGTAAAAGAAACCACAAAAGGATTAGGCGTGCAAAACAGTACTTGTCTCCTCAAGCCCAGCCAAAGTCCATTGGGTCTTATATGTGGGGACAAGTTGCCACCGTATGCCCATGCTTACCGCACATGTAGTATCACAGAGGCAGGAATGATCATTTCCTCCTCCTTGGAGGTGTTTCGGCATCTTTTCGGGTGGTCTCGGTCTTCGTAGCCCAACCGAGGAAGGAGTGTTGTCGTCCTTTGGGGCACTTGGTTTGGCTAGTGATGCGAAGGTACTCTATTGTTGCAACCAGTTCCTATATGTCCACCAGGGCTGCCTCCATATAAGGTGGTCCCGGTATTCCGGGAGTGCATGGTCTAAATAATAAGATCTATTATTAATTGCCAACTGGAAGGATGATACACATTTAAGATTAACATCTAATAAGATGCTGCAGATGTTCTATCAGACGGTTGTGGCAAGTGCCCTCTTCTACGCGGTGGTGTGCTGGGAAGGCAACATTAAGAAGAAGGATGCCTCCTGCCTGGACAAACTGGTGAGGAAGGCAGGCTCTATTGTAGGCATGGAGCTGGACAGCTTGACATCCGTGGCAGAGCAACGGGCGCTGAGCAGGCTCCTGTCAATCATGGAGAATCCACTGCATCCACTGAACAGTATCATCTCCAGACAGAGGAGCAGCTTCAGCGACAGACTACTGTCACTATCCTACTCCACTGACAGACTGAGGAGATCGTTCCTCCCCCACACTATGCGACTCTTCAGTTCCACCCGGCGGGGTAAACATTAACATTATACAAAGTTATTGTCTGTTTTACCTGCATTTTTATCACTCTTTAATTTAATATTGTTTTTTATCAGTATGCTGCTGCTGGGGCATGTGAATTTCCCCTTGGGATTAATAAAGTATCTATCTATCTATTTATCTATCTAAAAAATTGGTAGCCACCATTTCCTTGATCCATTCAGCTATTTTTTCTCGTGGTCAAATCCAATGAGCTATCCTACCCCATAGGTTGAAGACTTGCCTCATAAGCCTGTATTGGGATAGGATCTCTCTGTTTTAAGGTGGGGTAGTCTGCAGCTGCCTACTCTTTTAGGTTGTAATAGGATCCCTAGTTAGAAATGGTGACACCATTCTTGCTGGGGCCAGTATTGACAGGTGGATGTTCTGTCAAATATAAAGAGGTACGTCTCCTTGTCCCATACCTCCTTGGTAAACATCAGTAGCCTGTTGCCACGCTTCAGTCTCCAGTAGTTTGGCATGTTGAAGTTGGAACTGCATTACTTGGTCCACCAGCTCTTGGATGAGTTCCACCTAATTGGCTGGGTCTGCTGTAGCTCTGGCCATTGATCCTGCTGACTACGCCACCTGTGGATTGTTTTAGGAGTGACAGTTGAAAAGATTTTGGGGCACCAACTGGGTCGTCCCTTTTGATATTCCAAAGACAAAAAAGCTCTCTTAGGTGTGTGTCCCTTCTATGGGGAATTGTAATCAGGTTTAAAGTTGTGAGATATTTAGGGGAGCACTTTCTTGCTCTGGCCTCCTGGGTTGCCTGGGATCTAATTGTTTATGTAGGGGTGGAGCTAAATGCCTTCACCTTGGTTTCACCTTGGCTTGTCGGTACTGTGAGGAAAGGAGAAGAAAGTGTTAGCAGCAGTGACCCTTCTCATTTTGACAGGTTAACACATACCTCAACTGACCCTGTGGCAAGGTCCTCCAATGTACATGCATGACATCATGCATGCACAAAGTAGGTTGGGCAGCAATGTAAAGTATGAGGTGGAGTACACTTACAGTATGCTGCAAGCATGGAAGTTGTCCGCATATGCAGTTGGGTAGTGACATCCAATATCCAACATGGCTGCTAAAGCTCTGTGATGTCATGCTGGCTTCACAAAGCATCATTGGGTGCGAGGAAAAAAACGATTGTCTTAACTGACTGCACCAAAAATTTTCAGGAAAATATTCAGTAAACAAGGTCACTGTTGAACACAACATATTTTCTATAAAAAAACATTTTGGCAATTTTCCTTGATCAACACAAGTTTTAAGTAACCCAAGAAATTAATACTTTTGCCCAAGAAAAATAACTAACTAGAGTAAAATTGAAGTGGAGGGAATTTGAAGATCTCTAACATTTTGTAAAATAAAAAATTTTTAAAAATGCAAATCACTCTTGAACAAAACTAGCCCACATCCTCAGTTTCAACAAGAACCAAATGCCAAATGATTGGTTTTAAAGATAATGCATGTTCAGACAGAGAAATGGATGAATGCAGAAACATAAGAATAAACAATATTTGACAAATGAGAGTTGACCATTCAATCTTTCAAACTTATTTGGTTAGCTACTCTTTAGGTTTTTACAGTTTTTAAGCCAGAAACCTTTTCTCACAACTGTTTTCATAGAAAATGCTTCCTTGCTTTAGTCTTAAATAAACTTCCATTTATTTTCCAGTGGGTCCTTGAGTAAGTGACTTAATATTCAGTTGAACGAATGCTGCTTGGGTTTGTTAAAAGAATTCAGTTGGAAATGTAACAAGCCCTGCGATGGGTTGGCACCCTGCCCGGGATTGGTTGCTGCCTTGTGTCCTGTGTTTGCTGGGATTGGCTCCAGCAGACCCCCGTGACCCTGTGTTCGGATTCAGCGGGTTGGAAAATGGATGGATGGATGTAACAAGCCTATTTTCCATAACTTATGTTAAAAAGTAAATATGTGCTTCTACAAATATCTATAGGATATGCAAACTGGAAGGATACACGTTTAAATTCTTATATCAATAGTTGCAAGACACTGTATTCATACATATTGAATTATTTAAACAACAACATTTATTTATATAGCACGTTTTCATACAAACAATGTAGCTCAATGTGCTTTACATGATGAAGAAAGAGAAAAAAGACAAAATAAATAATTAAAATTAGGGAACACCAATTAACATAGAATAAAGAGGAATACGTTCTTCAGATTAATTGAGTATATCATACAGTGCTAACACTATAGTCTACAAAGCTTTAAAATATACCACTTGAGAATCTCATCAACTTTTCATGTTAATAAATGGCTTCAATGGCAGAACTACCTATAGAGAATCATCTGTTAAAAAAATCCTGCTCAGTTATATCATTTGCATTATGAAGCTTTTGAACTTCCTAGATTGATTGATCCTAATTAATGCAGCCTGCTTTATTACTAAGAGCAGTGATAAGACTCCAAAACAACCATGATTTTAAAAAATGATGGAGAGAGGGGCTGGCATAGTTCAGCAGTAGACAGAATTTCTGCTTCACAGCACCTTAACCACAGCTCAGTCTCTGTGTAGAGCGTGCCTGGTTTCTCTCTGATCTCTCATATATTTTCTTCGGGGCTCTCCAGTTTGCCCCAAGATCAGATTGACTGGCCACTCTAAATTGTTAGAACAAGCATGTGTGTGTGTTAGTCTCTCAACTTTCATGTTCTGTAGAAAGCAAGTTAGGAAAATAAAACAGAATGAAGCAGACAATAGCCACCTGGGAAATGGCTAAAGGAAACATGTAGATTAAGGCTGTTAATAACATTGTGTAGCATAAAATGTGCCATGTTATGCAATCATTTTACAAATGGAATACAATAAGAAATTAAATAGGTTTAACATAAATAATTAACCTTAAAACAAAGAGATGGAAATAAGAAAAGCTTCAGATAAAAGCTGCAGCAAACCACCTTTGAAGTGTTCAAATGTTATATTTAGAGATAGCTAAAAAAAAAAGAAATAAAGAAAAAAAAATGCTTACAAAAGCAGCTTGAAAACTCAGCCTTCTCGAAGAAAGAAAAAAATCTGCAAATGTTCTTCTTATTAAAAACTAATGAGAACATCTGCAGAATCTATGAATGTTCAAAAACAATATTAAAGAACATGAGGGGAATAATAATATTCAGCACCCGGTGACTTTTGCTGACATTACAGTTTTAATGATGTCAGCCAACTACTGGTGCATGTTTGTTGCTTTAATGAAGATGCCATGATAAACTTACTAATTCTGATTAATCTTTATAGTGGACATTAACATAGTTTGAATTTCAATGGATGGCATTTAAGCATATCAGAAAGAATATCTTAATGACAAAAGGGAAAACAATAGCTAAAGTGTAAAATTCTGAAATAATAAAGTGATTGTGAAACATGCATTATTGAACATATCTTACAGAAAATGTTTTTCATTCATAATTTCAAAGGTTGTGTATCACACTTGAAAATATCATATATTTGGTCAGTTGTGCTTTTAATATTAAAAACACATCTGAATTTGATGGCTTGGTCTCGTTAATTATATGTGAAATTCTTTGCATTTTAACTGCTTTCTTCTAGGGACTTTTGTGTCCCCAGCAGTCTTTTTATGTGTAGTTACGTTGATACAAACAATTTGCATCCATAAACTAGCAAAAGATAAAAATGTTTAACTGAGATTCTGTGTATTCAGTGCCTCACAGTGGTGATGGTGTGTTTTTGATAACGTGCAGTGTTTAGCTTACATCAAACATGACGGACAGCCGAAAAGCTTAACCATAGAACCTTCTTCCAGCTGACGTTACAGTCTCCCACGTGCATCCTGTTAAACTAGCTTAGACATTGTGTGTGTTTCTTTTAGTTACATAAGAGTGGCTTTCTATCTGTCATAAATCTGCAACTGGTAAAGCATCCAGGCAACACAGGTCTCCTCCTAGTCTTCCGCACTAGTTTCTTGTTGCACAATCACTTAACTGATGTGGATGGCCTGCTGTAGACAGATTTACAGCTGTGTCCAGCTCTTTTTATTTCTTAATAACTGATTTAACTACACTCCCAAAGAGTCCAGGAGTTGGTCTCATCCATCATGAGGGATGGACGTCTGAGTGGGTGCTCCAATGGTAGAGGTGTTATTTTTTTTTTAACCTATTTGTTATATTCTGTATTAAATTAACCATAGAGGAATCGCTTACAAGTTTCATCAAAGTCTAAGCAAGTCTCAAATTCACGTGCCTGCCACAAACTGAGCTGGGAGAGACAAGCAAAGGAATGAATTAGCCAGGACCTAAAGATGCAGCATCTACTCCAGCTGACAGCGAATGTAGGAATAAAACTGAGAGAGAGGAGAACAATGAAAATTTGCCACTTTCAAGTGGCATATCTGAACTGAGCAGGACCTCTTTATCCCTGCTGTCAACTACTACCAACAACCACTGTGAGTCAGCAGCATCAACTGGATATCAAACTCCAACTTCAATGCACAGAGAAGATGGATTTAACTGCTCTCCAGGGGATATTTAGTGACTTGCATTTTGTATCCACCCCCTGACTTGTACTTTTTTCTATCACATTTACTAAGAGCTTCTTGGTGAGAAGTCAAGCAAAATGACACCTTTTATTGGCTAACTAAAAAGATTACAATATGCAAGCTTTCTTGACAACTCAGGCCCCTTCTTCAGGCAAGATGTAATGATTACATTACACAATTACATCTTGCCTGAAGAAGGGGCCTGAGTTGTCAAGAAAGCTTGCATATTGTAACCTCGTTTTAGTTAGCCAATAAAAGGTGTCATTTTGCTATACTTCTCACTACATTCATAATGGCTAACATGGCACAACACCCTAGTACTAAGAGTTTCTTGGAGTGTTCTGGTTTCTCCCAGAGATTTGCATCAGTTTAATCAGTAATGTTAAATTGGCCTGACGTAGAAATGGCTGGTTTTCCATCCACAGTTGGTCCCTGTTTTATTCACAATGCAATGGGAATAGGCTCCTTGAAATACTGTAATGGAAGAAATATGTTTAAAAATGAAAAAAAAAGTTAAATGCTCATATGTAAAATTTTAATATTGCACAGAAATATATCAGGAGCCATTAGGTTAATACTGAGTTTAGAATGCTGCGACTCTCACCAGGAAAAGCAGATGGGAACATGAGATGAAATTAGTTTAGGAAATAAAATATTTATTCTTTTGCTGTGTTAGTTCTATACCATTTCACTTGTATATAATGTATATATTTACTCCCACTGACGCTGACCTTCGAGTTGGTTGGCAGAGTTCCAAGAAAACTTTGAGTACATAAATAAGACAGTACTGGGCTTGAAGGAGTGTGAATTTTGAAATAACTATCTTTTTCTTTCCATGATAGCATAGTGTATAAACATGTACTTGATTACCATCTGTGTCTAGTAACATAGCTCCTTTACATGCATTCTTTAATATTTGGGACAATAAACTAAAAGTCAAGTATGTACAATAAAAACAAAAGTTATTAATTGTTTTGATATCTGAAGGGTTTTCACCTAAATCAGGGGTCTCCAACTTCAGTCCTGGAGAGCTACTGTGGCTGCAGGTTTTCATTCAAACCTTTTTCTTAATTATTGACCAGATTTTGCTGCTAATTAACTCTTTGCCTTAATTTTAATTTATGCACAACGTAAGACTCACATCCCTTAAATATGTCTTTTTCCTTAATTAGCAACCAAACAATATTAAGACACAAAATGAACCAACACATAAACAACAACCTGCATCCATCACACAATAACTGAAAATAAAGAAAGGTGACGGCCTCAGTAATGTTGATCTGCTCAGGTCCACAAAACATTTTGACAGCGCTTTTAAGAAAGAAAATCAAAAGTTTTGGAAATGTCTGCCATGGCAGAATGAGCACCATGGAATTAAATAATGGGTTTAATTAGCAACGAGAATTGGCTTGAAGTTAAGAAACTGAATGAAGGTTGGAGTTTGATGCCCCAACTTAGTTGGTCATCTGTTGGCTCACTTCACATCAAATTTATGTTTAGGTGCCGTTTAAGGTTAAAAGAATCAATTCAGTGGTTAGAGTCTCAAGAAAAGTCAATTAAAATAAAAGGAAATAGTTAATTAGCAGCAAACACTGGTCACTAATTAAGAAAAGAGTTAGAATGAGAACTTGCTGCCACCATAGCTCTACAGGCCTGGAGTTGGAGACCCCTGCTCTAAATACTCTTCTTCTTCTTTCAGCTGCTCCTTTTAGGGGTTCATCATCTTGTTCAATATCTTCCTGTCCTCTACATCTTGCTTTGTCACACCCATCACCTGCATGTCCTCTCTCACCACAGCCATAAACCTTTTCTTAGGCATTCCTCTTTTCCTCTTGCCTGGTAGCTCTATCTTTAACCTCCTTTTCCCAATATACCCAGCATCTCTCTTTTGCACATGTCCAAACCAATGCAATCTCGACCTCTCTGACTTTGTCTCCCAACCATCCAACTTGAGCCGACCCTCTAATGCAATCATTTTTTAATCTTGTTGATCCTCATCACACCCAGTGCAAATCTTAGGATTTTTAACTCTGCCACCTCCAGCTCTGTCTCCTGCTTTCCACCATCTCCAACCCGTATGACATAGCTGGTCTCACTACTGTCTTTTAGATCTTCCCTTTCACTCTTGCTGATAACTGGCTGTGACAAATCACTCTTCTACACCCATTCCACCCTGCACTCTCTTTTTCACCTCTCTTCCACAATCCCCGTTAATCTGTACTATTCATCCCAAGTTTTTAAACTCATCCACCTTTGCCAACTCTACTCCCTGCATCCTCACCATTCCACTGACCTTCCTCTCATTCACACACATGTGTTCTGTCTTGTTCTTACTGACCTTCATTCCTCTCTTCTCTACAGCATATGTCCACCTCTCTAGGGTCTCCTCAGCCTGCTCCCTGCTCTCACTACAGATCACAATGTCATCAGTAAACATCATAGTCCAAAGGGACTCCTGTGTAATCTCATCTGTCAGCCTGTCTATCACTATTGCAAATAAGAAAGGGCTCAAAGCTGATCCCTCCACATTGAATTCATCTGTCACTCCTACCGCAGACCTCACCACTGTCACACTTCCCTTGGTACGTATCCTGTACAACTCTTACATACTTCTCTGCCACTCCAACTTCCATATACAATACCGCAATGCCTTTCGAGGGCTCCCTGTCATATGCTTTGTCCAGGTCCACAAAGACACAATGCAGCTCCTTCTGGCCTTTTCTAAACTTCTCCATCAACATCCTCAGAGCAAACATCGCATCTGTTGCGCTCTTTCTTGACATGAAACCATACTGCTGCTCACTAATCATCACCTAGCTTAATCTAGCTTCTAGTACTCTTCCCCATAAGCTAATGCTGTGGCTCATCAATTTTATCCCCTTATAGTTATTGCAACTCTGCACATCCCCCTTATTCTTAAATATCGGCACCAGTACACTTGTTCTGCACTCCTCAGGCATCCTCTCACTTTCTAAGATTCCATTAAACAATCTGGTTAAAAACTCCACTGCCATCTCTCCTAAACACTTCCATGCTTCTACAGGTATGTCATCTGGACCAACGGCCTTGTCCATTCTTCATTTTCTTCATAGCTGTTCTTACTTCCTTCTTGCTAATCCATTGCATTACCTAATTCACTATCTCCACATCATCCAACCCTCTCTCTCTCTCTCATTTGCTTCATTCCTTTAAATACTTTGCTCTAAGTTTATTAGCAATTCCAAATAACTCTAGAGTAGTGTGAGTGGGTGAATGAGTGTGCCTTTCAGATGTCTAGCACCCCATGTAGGGCTGGCCCAATCTTGTGTTAATTTCTAGAGGATCATAATCTGGCCCCACTGACAATCAACTGAAATAAACTGACCAAGTATTGGCGTGATTGTTGGAGAAATTGTTAGGGTAGCCAGGACATTACATATTGTCAGACACAGGCTGTATTGGAGTGCCTTAAAGGCTCTAAACAGGTAGGTAGTACAGTAATGGAGTGGAGGGACAGCCAGTTGGTAAACAGTTTTCCTTTTTCCCTCACAGATAGGAAGACAATTTCTGGAAGCATTGTGGCAGTGCATTTCCTTTCATTTTAATTAATCTACATTTTGTTACCAATTGCTTCTTATTCTGGAATGAAAAAAAAGGTTGCTCACATAAAAGAGAGGTGTAGCTTTGATTTCAAATGTATTGTCAGCTAGGAAATTTCAAAGAGCAAACAGGTCCCTTTATATGTTATTTCATATGAAACATTTCTTAACCACCATGTGAATTTTATGCAGCAAGCAAGCAAAAAAAGTGGTTTAATACAAATGAATCAGCAACTTCGAAAATTTCTTGTTACAGAAAAGGTATGAAGCATATCACATACAGTGCTCCTTGATTGCAGCTTACGATTGGGAAGAAAAGATTTGGTATCGATGTTTGCTAACTGCACACTTGATGATTTTAAATGCAGTTACAAAGCTGTACTTCTCAAAATCTGGTAACTGCATGCCTCTAAATTATGTCTGTTGTTAAATGAGGGAGAATGAAGCATTTAATAATAAAAATAAGAATTGCTAAACTGAAAATTTGTTGACTGTATTGTGTATGTCCATAAAATTGATCTTGAAATTTTTAAAGAAAATCGAGCAATGGGATTAAAGAATTGCTGTAGATAAATGGGTTCCAGGACTGGCTTGGCCGTGTCTCAGTTCAGTTTAATTGTTCAGCCTACATTATATCTGTGCATGTTTCCTAAGCAGGAACTTTGAATTCCTCTCACATCAGAAAAGTATGTGTGTATGTAGTGCTCCATTCAGAATTAGTTACTACTATGCTCCAGAATTTGTCATTTTCCCCTTTATATTCTTTATTGTGTAGTCATTAACAAAATGTCCTCAAATCAAATATCACAGAGTATAAATTTATAAATGAATTCTTATATATTATTAATTTAGTTATATATAACTATTTCTAACTTGCTGTTGTTTCCTCTTGTAACTCTCCTTTAGTCTTGTGTAAAGCACTTTGAGCTGCATTCCTTGTATGTGAAAATGTGCTATAGAAATATAAATGTTGTTGTATAAGAACAGACAGCAGAAGGTTACTCATTTATTTATGCATGCGGATAATAAGATTTATTTTAACTTCTGCCAGACATAAGCAAATAGAATGAGACTTTCCAGACAACAAAGCTTGATTGATACATTAAATTAATTCTGATCTCTCTTCAGCATGTCTGATAATAGCCACCAAAAAGAGAAAGAGACGGTCTTCTCAAGAAAACTGGCAGCAAGATAGAGGCAGAGAAGCCAAAATGACACTAATACTTTGGTTTACTGTCACACATCATGTACCAATGGGACATCGTGGTACAGAATGACTCTCCTGATTCAGCTAACCAATCCTAATCCGCTACAGCCCACTTCAATAATGAATGGAATAAGCTAACTTTCTACTTTATACAAGTTCTTATTTTCATTATGACCCATTCCATCTCTAGGTTAAGTTTTTTGCTGTTTCGTCTCACGCTAGCTGGCCAGTTTCAAAGGTTTACTTGTCCTTTCCTGGGGTGATGGCTCTTAGAATGTTTCTGTAAAACTGGTTACGAGTAGATTGATGAATTCCTTTAACCATCCTACCATAAATTTCATTCCACAAAACAGAACTTAAAGTTCTTCTTATCAGTGGTACCAATTGTAAACTCCAATTGGAGAGTTTGCTTCTTCTTTAAGTCACTATTTCTTAAATGGCATTTTACAAACAATGATAAAAATATTAAATTTTAATATACATCACACCCTACCATCTTTTAAAAAGGACTGTTTATATAAAACTGGAAAAAATCATTCTTAACTAAAACTATTTTTTTTAAAAAGGATACCTAGATTTCTGGTTGTTAAAATGTAATTTCCTAACTATGCATCCTGAGGTTTTATAATCTGTCAGACCTTCAAAAACTTCAGACTTAGGTTTATTCATCTCCAAAATGAGGTTTAAATGCTCCCCTGAGATGTAGAACCCAAAGTAAGCATTTATCCAAAGTACAGAATCGGGTTTTCACCCTGTACAAATCAAAAAAGAAAAGAAAGCGTTAAAAACTCTTAAAATCTCCAAACAAATTGGAATAAGAAAGAGAATGTGGAAAATCCCCAGCCCAAAATGACAAAAACAGAGTTTCTTTAAATTTGTATTTTCAGAATTTATTAACAAAAATTAAAAAAAAAAATGATTTGAAAAGGCAAACCTAAACAGCAAAACTAGTTGAAATTCCCAAACTTTTCATACTATAGAAAGTCAAAGTTGAAACACCAGAAACACCTGAAAAAAAATTCCAAAAATGTAAAAAAAAACAAGAGAAATGAAAACAGAACTGTTCGCTAATTTTACAGAGACAAGGCTGAGGGTAGTCCCACCCCTTACGCTTATCATAAAGTGGACATGGTACATACATAAAAGAACTAATAAAGACATACTCCAAAAGACCAAAATAATCAGTAAACAAAACTATGTTTATTAAGAAATAATGCATAACAAATAAACTAAAATACTGTATAATCATAATAATATTCTGGAATTAGTAGTAAGAAAACAACAAAAAGATTAAATAAAATAAAAAACACTTCAGGCAGGGAGGAAATCCTAACTATAATATAACACTGAGGGGTGTGAGACCACCTAATTAACCCTTTGGATCTCATGAAGTTTGAAAAACAGTTCCTATTGATGTGTTTGGGATAAAGTAGTAGAGAGCTCAACACGGGCAGGCAGAGAAGCCAGCTGCCTGCAGATGCTTGAGTGGCAGAAGTCCACCCAGCAGGAAAAGGAGAATGTGCTTTCATAAGCCTCAAGAGTATTTGAGAAAGAACACAGACATTTTGAGAGAAAAAGTGTAAATAGGAGCCCCATGCAGGCTTTAGTGCTTATCTCAGTATCAGTGATGCTGAAGAGTCTGACAAGAGATACTGTAGCTGAAGGTGTCAGAGATTGCTGATTGAGTTATATTGTGTTTATATTGCAATTTAACACTGATTTATCCTTAAAATAAATGGCTTTTGCCCTTCGTGCGCTTAACTAACTAAAGCGGCAGCACAGGTCTGTGGAAGGATGGCAGATTAGTTCATTGCAAGCAGTTGTTTAATCCACATAATGAAATAGCCATTTTAGCACTGCACAAATAGCATCTAAGGGTGTATTAGTTGTTTTGTTATTACTAGTCCAGAGGGGTATTTTCCTTACGTCACTTAAATCATCCGAGATCAGATGCCTCATCTTGGATGAGTTAATGCCAGTGAAGCTCATCCAGGATAAGTCAGTTTTTCAAACACAGCCATGTAGTAGATTAGTCTAGCTGGATCTAATCATCCGAGATGAATGCACGCGCCTGCGCTGATTGAAAATCCCATATATATTGAGTCTAAAAAACATGATTAGCAAGTCTTTGATAGGCTGTAACAAAATGACAAAAGAACAGGCGCATTTTTATTCACACAAGCAGAGCAGGATCTTTTATTCAAAGAATATAAAGAATTTCAAGATTTAATATGCACAAGGGTAACACTGTAAAAGCAGCCCAAACCAGAAAAGACGGCTGGCAAAAAGTGGCCGACAAATTAAACGCTAAGTAGTGTGCATTGTACATACTGAATGCATCGTTTCATTTCCTATGTGTCAGATTAATTATTATTTAATATGTCATAATTCGGGATCAAATGTGAGCACAAGGAGAACAAAAGAACAGGTTAAAGTGAAGTACAAGAATATACTTCAACTGGTAAATATTAGTATATAACTATTTAAAGAATTGTTGACATAAAGAATCATATATAATATAAAAACATTAATTTTAAAACTAAAAAGAAAGCAGACAAGCAAAAAACAGGTGGAGGTCCACGCGGTCCAGACCTAACCCCTGCAGAAGAGTTGGCTCTCCAGCAAAATGCCATCGCCCTGTTTCTAATGGGCATTTTTTTTTTGTTAGGTCAGTTGCAGGGAATGTCATATTCCTAGAACTTGTGTCTGACCAACGAGATATTGACGAAGGTCAAATAATTGATGAAGACACTGTGTCTGATTATTCATCAGGAAGAGAGGTACATTTTCCAAATAATGTTTGATCAAACTCCACTCTGATCAGTCCCATATACCCCAATCACATTTGGAATTCCTGGGTAATGAAAATGTTAGGCTGATTTTGAGATTCTTTATGGAACAGTGGCTATTTTTGCCTATGTATTACCTACCTGCAATGGCATGAAACGCCTCTTTCATTGTCTGCACACGCAGGTGTCCAGGAAACACTATGAAAATCCGAAGGAAATATTTCAGAGCGAAAAAGACTTTACGAATTGCATGGCAAACTGCACTTTTAGATAGATTTTCTGCATCGTCTACAGTATATAAAAAAAGTGCTGCTTGCAAAAAAACTCAAAGCAATGCATACTGTCTGTGTGGTTGTGAGAGCCCGACTTTGCCTAGTTTGACTTTGAATATAAGGTGCTAATAAATCTTTGAGGTACAATATTCCCCCTTGGCTAAAGTGGTATCTTTCGAAAAGAATTTCCTCTGGGAGCAATAAAGGATCTTGCCGATCGCGCAAAACCCTCTCTATTTGAAATTCTCTTCTTATAATTCGTGCACCGATATCAATTGGTCACTCATTCATGAACGGTGAAGCCATGACTGAATGAATTCCACGCATGGACACTGATTAAGTGTGTGAGCTAATCCTTGTTTACATAGAACAAACCTGCTCCAAGCAGGTTTGAGGATTTGGATGTGCTGCTATGACAACACATCCAGCAAGAGTTTTGAAAAGCCAACAGATCCAGAATCATGCCAAATCGTCAACAATTACATCCGGCTAAGCGAGTAATCCACGTACGAAAAATACCCCCCGGTTGTTTTAAATCAAACATTTCACACAAAAACGTGGTGTGCCTAGGAGAAAAATGTCAGTTGTCCTGAAAAAGACAAAATCCAGAAACTGACCAGGAGTTAAATAAAAGGGACATCCAAAATGAATAATTTAAAACAGATAGTTTTTTTAACTAAAGTCAAAATTTTCTGCCAAAACAAGTACCAAAAATCAAAGTCAATAAATATTAAGTAAAGAGTAAAAAAAATTAAACACTTGGATGCAAGCAGAGGTCCACAACCATTTTTAAAGGAGCAACATCATGTCATATATATACAAGTTACATGGATCATCTATTCCATTAATGGTAATGGGGAATGTAAACGCTCTAGTCAACAAGACAAATGAGATAGCAACACTAGTTAAAAACCATCAGGGGTCTCATGCATAACGCTGTGCGTAGAATTCATGCTAAAACATGGCGTACGGACAAAGCGGAAATGTGCGCATGCACAAAAAATCCAAATGCATGAATCTATGCGTACGCTAACTTTCACATTCTTCCACTACATAAATCCCAGTCAGCATGAAAAGTAACGCTTGTGCATGTGCCTGCTGCCACTTCCCAACTCCTCACAGAATTACGCCTCTTTGAATATGTAAATCAATATAAATTGCCCTTAAGCTCAGCGTTCTGTGAAACGGCAATGGCAAAAGCATGGAGGAAAATAGAAGAATTTTAGCGAATACCAAGTGGAGGCAAAGAAAAATGTTCTATTTATTGGTTTAAACAGTGGTATAAACAACAAAAGGAAATTGATCGAGTGACATAGAGTGTCGGAGAAACTCGAAAGTTCAAGTTCACAAAGTCGCACAGTGCCCGAAATAAAAAAGAAGTTGTCAGATATTAAAGTCGCTGTGAAATGACGACTCGTAGCCCCCCATCTGAGAGTCATATGGAAGCTTATTAGGGTATAGAGAAAAGACGAAAAATAGGCACACAGTTGCAAAAAAAGCTTGAAATGTCAACTTTAATCTCGTAATTTCCATTTTAATCATGTAGTTTATTTTGTCATTAAAGTAGAACATCATAAACTTAATCTTAAAATCGATTAATTTACTAGTTTCTCAAGTACCATTGTAACTGAAGTAACACGTTAAATGCTTTGTTTTATATGTGTTCTTCAACGTGCTCTATGTGTGTGAATCACTATGTGCTTCTTAAACGAGCTTTCTCTTCCTTCCAACAGGACACAGAATCCATTACATTCATGATATTACAGCTCTCTGAATAAATTAAATACTGAGATGTATAATTGATATCATTTTCATGATGATAAGAATTAAAGCATGTTATTAAACATGGGAACATGGTGGCGAAGTGATTATGACAAGCTGGCACCCCGTACAGAGATTGCTCCTGCCCCACGCAAGATGCTTGCTGCGCCGTGCGTGATCTGATGGAGACATGGCTAACCAACAACATTCCCGATACGAGTCTACAGATTCTGGGGTTCACAACCTTAAGAGCCGAAAAGGAATCTAAACAGTATGGGAAAAGCAAAGGTGAAAGAAGACAGTTTAACAGTTTAAAGATAGTTTAAAGAATCAAGACACAACCTAATGCGTTTTTGGATACATTACAGATACCCCAACTATATACTTTCAGTGCAGAGGAATTGGATAAACCTCTGGCACTATCAGAATTACTAGATGCTATAAACTCACTTCAGAGTGGGAGGCAGCAAACCCTGATGACTACCTTGACAAAGTTTATAAAAAATTCTCAATTAAGTTAGCTCCCCTTTTATTAGCTACATTTACAGAAGCTAGAGACAATCAAATTCTACCTCAAACTTTTCACCAAGCAGTAATCACCGTCTTTCCTAAACAAAATAAGGACTTATTACAATGTGCATCATACAGAGCAATCTCACTTCTGAATAATGATGTTAAGATACTCTCCAAAGTCCTAGCTAGAAGGATTGAGAACGTGCTTCTTTCAGTAATATCACAAGACCAGACTGGATTTATTAAAGGCACACACTTAGCTTCCAATCATCGACACCTGTTTAAAGTAGTATATTCACCCAAAAAGTCTAACCCCCCCAGAGATATTATTATCATTGGATGCAGAAAAAGCATTTGATATGGTTGACTTGAACAACCTTTTCACTACATAGAAGAAATTTGGGTTTGGCTTGAACATATGTGCATGGATCATATTACTCTATACCAGTCCAGATGCTTCAGTTTGTATTAACAACATTATTTCAGACTACTTCAAACTAGAACGTGGTACTAGACAAGGATGCCTCTTGTCACCACTGCTTTTTGCAATCGTCATTGAGCCACCGACAGTTCATTGTTGAAATGCTTATGAGATAAAGGGGATTATCAGTGAAGGACCTGAACAGAAAATTTCACTATATGCAGATGATATGGTACTGTATATATCAGATCCACAAAATACTGTGCCTGCAGTCCTAACAGCAGTAGCAGAATTTCAAATGATTTCTGGTCTCAGAATTAATTTGAATAAAAGTGTGCTCTTTCCAGTGAACTCTCAAGCACACAATATTAGATTGGACACCTGCCCTTTTATCATTGCAGATCAGTTTAAATACCTAGGGGTAAACATCACAAGTAAACATAAAGCTCTTTATCAGCAACATGTTGCTGTATGCATGGAAAAAATTAAGCAAGACTTACATAGATGGTCTACCCTTCATCTCACTTTAGCTGGAAGAATTAACACTGTCAAGATTAATATCCTTCTTAAACTTCTTTTTCTATTTCAAAACATTCCAATGTACATCAAAAAATCATTTTTTAAGAAGTTACATTTAATCATAACCTCATTTATTTGGAATTCAAAATATCCATGTATCCAAAGGGTGACCCTACAAAGACCTAAGGCAGAAGGTGGCACAGCTCTACCTAATTTTCAGTTTTATTACTGGGTGGCAAATATACAAGCTATAAAAACCTGGACATGAACACAAACAGATGAACATACACAGGCTTGGTCCGCAATAGAGATAATATCCTGCAGTACTTCTTTAGATTCCTTGCTTTGTACCCCAATAAATACAAGTCATAGACAATATACTGACTATCCAATTGTGCTTTACTCACTCAGAATATGGAACCAATGTAGGTTCCATTAAGTACTTCAAGATAGAGAAGCTTTTATCTGTGGCACCTCTGCACGATAACCACCTTTTCCCATCCTCTCAAACGTACTCAGTTTTTAGTGTCTGGAAAACATACGGGATTAAATCAATTACAGAGCTGTACATAGACAATGTCTTTGCATTCTACGAACAATTACACTCCAGCAACACATTTCTTTCACTACCTTCAAATTAGAAACTTTGCTAAACAAAACCTGCCCAATTTTCTTTACCTCCCACCTGCCTCTATTACCTACTGAGGGACAAGCTGTACAGGATTGGAGAGTACTTACAACTGATGAAACAGATCACAGATTACATCACTGGCAGACCTCAGTTTGTTAGACTGAGGAACTGCAACTCACAGACTGTAATCAGTAGCACAAGAGCTCCACAGGGGACTGACTGTTCTTTCTCTTTTCTTCTTCACCCTGTACACATTGGACTTTACCTGCAATTCAGGGACAATCCTCATGCATAGGTTCACAGATGACACTGTCGTTGTGGCGTAAGTCAGTAGGTACAGGAGGAGGAGTACAGGGGTCTAGTGAATAACTTTGTAGGATGGTGTCAGTCAAACCAACTACTGTTGAACACTTACAAAACTAAGGAGATGGCCGTGGACTAACATAGGTCTAGACTACCACTAAAACCTGTCTCCATTGCAGGGGCTGATGTTTAAGTGGGTCAAGACTTATAAAATACCTTAGAGTGCAGTTGGATGACAGGCTGGACTGAATGAGATATATGATGTATGAAATGTAACTGTTATGGGTGAAACTGCCCAGAAGTGCAATATATATACTTGTGTAATTCAAGCTAAAGTTAGAAAATAGGATTTATTAGAAAATGAAACAAACCTTAACAAAGCTGATAATGTAATTTCTCAATATAGTCTCCACCCTTCTCAATGAACTTGTGCCACCTGCCTGGAAGTGCTTGGGTTCCAGCAGAATAAGAGGTTTTTTCTTGTCCTCGCAACCACTCATCCACCCGAGTTATTGTCGAACACTACATAGAGAGGGGTACTACAATCACTAGTGCAAGTTACTGTGACTTGCTGGGGACCAATGTGAAGCCTGCTATTCGATCCAAGTGGCAGGAGCTGCTGTCTCAAGGAGTCCTTTTGCTGCAAGACAATGCCCATCCACACACTGCTAAGAACACCAAGGTTTGTCTAGAGAAACTGAAGTTTCCTTATTCACCAGATTTGGCACCATGGGATTTCCACCTTTTTGGACCACTAAAAAAACATCTGGGTGGTCATCGATTCAAGACACATGATGACGTGAAGAAAGAGGTGCATTAGTGGTATCTCAATAAATATTCACACTATTTACCCTTTTAACAGAAAGTGGGTTCAGTACTCAAAACAATTGCGCCTACTGACTCTGTTGTCATATTAGAATATCTGAATGCTGATTAGGGTGAAAAGCCTAATCTGATTTCTAGGGTTGAATTTCTATTGCATTTCCCTGCTAGTTGCCCTAACATGTACCAAGTATCACAGGTACATACAATCTACGATAATATGTTATGTTTTCAACACTCAAATAAAATGAAGTGCTGAGCTGTAAAATGATTACCATTTGCAGGTGAACTGACTCATACAGAGCATATCTGCTGGAAGGATTTCCCGCTTAGAGTAGAGAGGTCAAGGCATTTGGATGAATCCTAGCGAAGACCTCAGTAATGGAAGCAGGGGTGAGGACCTGCCACTAAATGGTTAGTGTCTCTTATCAAGGCAACACTAGAACTTATTGGTGGGCATTTTACAATAAGGAAACCTGTCAAGCTGAAAAAAGAGAGCTTCAGTGCAGTGTTGCAATGATTAATGTAAGCTGGCAGGAGAAAGGTGCACAGGAGATGATCACATAAGAGGAAGTAGGAAGACAATCCAGTCATAACCAGTGAGTCAAAAGGGATAGAACTGCCAGTAATTAAAGGGTAAAACATAACTGAGTCAAGGATGAAGAAAAATCAAAACAGGAAAAAAAGAAAAACATGACAATGGGCCTTCTTGAAGAAAAGCTAACTGTTGCTACTAAACAATTTATATTTTTTTCCAAAACTTAATATCCAGGGATGCCAACATACTGTTCACCATTGTATTTATACCATTAGTAACTTGATCCTATGGTGGTGGAAGAATGTGTTAAAATAAAATAAAACAATGCAAATCTACTGAAGAAAAAAATGAATATGTCTTGTAATTTTATATTAGAAAATGTAAAATTCAAACAAATTACTATTAGAATAAAGTATTGACATTTAATTATATAGCAAAAACATTAAAAAACTAGAATTGACAACTAAAAAATGCATTTTGTGAAAAAAAATGTTGAGTGATGGAGAAAAATGGTTTTCATTTTTTAATTCAGCATCCAAAAATATATAAAAATCACATATAATAATCAAAACATCTTTTTCAGTATATGTTTGTTTCATTCACATTCTCTCTCTCTTTTTGTCCTTCAATCGGTCTGCTTGTCTTCCTGCTCAAGACCATTCCATGCATCCAGATGTTATCTGTGGCAATGGGGATCAGGTGCTTGCATTGTGATGCTCTGTGCTTCTTTCGGTTTTGCATTTTATATTAAGATAATGAGAATATGTGCCCCCCGTCCATTCAATCTTTCCTAATAAGTTCAATAAAACTATAATTAATTATGCCATAACCACAAGCAATTACTTCACAATGCAGGCTTTAAAATAAAGTATTGCAAAGATGACACAGAAAAAATAACTTATTTAAAGAACAACCTCAAAAACATCTACTTTGAGATCATTTAAAGTGTAATAGTGTTTTTGTTATTTTAATTTTATTCATGAAGTTAAGTATGTAATTAATTGAAATACAGTATTTCAATGAAGAAACTAAAAATATATATTTGTGTAGGCTTATTGAAAAAAAATAGGGGATTTGGCTATTGTAATAAATTTATGTGTATGCAGATCACACATTATATATAGGCTTAATACATGAATAAAGAAAAGTAATGCCAGATGTGACTTATCATTTAATATTTTCTTTTTGTCATTTTTCAAATGTTTCATTTTTCTGGTAATATCTTTTTTTGTATTTAAATCATAACACAGTAGTTTTGTACATAATTTGACTTTCTTTAGTTTTTGACACTCTATATATTAATTTTAAATAGAAAAGATCCTCTTGGTATCTCTCCACACAGTGGCCATATTTATCGAGTGTCTCAGAATTACTTCAATGGAATTGCACAAAATGAAAATTGCTCCAGGTGCGCTGTACAATGACTGACACTGCACTCTGACCTCCAAAAGTCATGTGAAAAGTTGAAAAATTTCCCCTTGGGAATTAATACAGTGCTCCAAATAAAAAAAAAATACTCTGACTAGAATAAGAATTTGTTCTACCCCAGAGTAGGACATGAGATGTAATTATCAAATATCCTACTCCCACACCGAGTGAGGAGGAAAATACAATTTTATTGCATCCTCTAGGCATTTTGTAGTTTGCTTCAAAATCACAATGACGTTTTGTAGCTTTGTGACACTAATGCTGAGGCTTCACAACAAAGATAATAATTATAATAATAATATTTAAGGTAGAAGAAGAAAAACATACTAAGATAGGATACTGCACTATGCTGCACATAATAGTGGACACTTCGCAACAACACTAAGAGTAATACAGTTTGCATCCATGACCAGTCAGTCAGTCACTTTCCAACCCGGTTTATCCTAACACAGGGTCACGGGGATCTCCTAGAGCCAATCCCAGCCAACACAGGGCGCAAGGCAGGAACAAATTGCGGGCAGGGCGCCAGCTCACCACAGGACACACACCAAGCACAATTTTAGGATCGTCAATGCACCTAACCTGCATGTCTTTGGACTGTGGGAGGAAACTGGAGTACCCGGAGGAAACCCACGCAGACAACATGCAAACTCCACACAGGGAGGACCTGGGAAGTGAACCCAGGTCTCCTTACTACAAGGCAGCAGCACTAGCACTGCGCCACCATGCTGCCCATCCATGACCATTTATGTGTTAATACTGTCACTTGTGATTCACCCATGCATGCTCATCCACACTTCAGGCAATGATCTTTATGTGTGTGATGTCAATCACACTAGCAGCTTCAGGAAAACCAGAAATTTGCATTACCTTAATTAATTTAAATAATTTGCTTTAGCATTACCTCATGTGGAGTGGAAGGGAAATAACCATGTATAACCTCATGCACTGTAAGGACATTCAAAGTTAGATGTGAAATTCAAGAAATGGTTGGTTGTAAGACACCCAGAGATGCAAAGATGCATTTTCTCATTGGGTAAAAAATGTAACATTACCAATACTTTCATTTTAGCTGACAGCTCCTTCCAGTAGATGGCTTATTTACAATTTATTATGAATCATATTCCATCTCATTATATTCTTTAGTGAGTTCATTGTTCTTGAGCGTTGCCAAAACATTCCACGTTTCCCAGAATGTGCATGCTGATCTCTGCGTGAACGCTGTCTTCTGGCAGCTCCTAACAAGTTACGACAGCTCACAATGGTGGCTAAATTTTGGTGATAATAGGAGTAGTTTTCTAAATTAGGAAAATTGATAAAATGCTACTGTTCCTACTCCTGAAAGCAGGACCAAATTTGCATCACAACGACAATTTTGAACTAGTTAGGATCATTTTACTAGTCTCAGATGCTTTATAAATATGGGCACAGAAATATGAAAAAAGTGTTTAACTTTAAATGATAAATTACAGAAGAGATAATACACATCCCACAGAAAAGCATTTCAAGTTAGTAGGCAATTCTAAATTGGCTGTGTGAACTGCAATATAATACAAAGAGCAAACAAACACACAAAAATGGTACTGCTCCACTGAGAATATTTTCATGGGAAATTATTGTGTGTTAAGCTCCCTGGCTCACACATTCGCTTGGCTCCCAAATGCTCCACTTTACCATTCTCCTTTTCACCTCCTGTCATCCTCATTGCTGGTCTATATTTCACACAGTTCTACTTCTGACTATGGACTGAATACAATTTATTCTAGTCCTGCTTTAACTCCAGGTTGCTTTGGCTACAGCGATACCAATCGATAACCACTCCTATGATTTCCACTTTGGGACAATCTTCACCCGCCTTCCAAAAAAACTCCATCCTCTCTCCTACCTCCAACAAAATCCTATCCAACCTCTGAAAAAACTCCTTACTCTCTCCACCCAAAATTCCTACCTCACTGCTAACTGTGACAAAACTTCCTCCTTCCTCCGAAAAACAAATCCCTCATTCTCCTTGCTTTCTCTGACAAAATGCCATGCATCTTCTATCCTCCAACAAAGCTATCTTCATCCTCCTTCTTTCTCCTGACTCTGAACAGTGAACACCATATGACAAAAAAGACTCCTTTCTCTCTACTACTACTACTACTACCAACAAAATGCCATCTACCCTAAAAACAAAACTTCCTCCTCACTTGTATTGCTAGAAGAAAATATTGCATGTGTTACAACTTTTATGGGCAGGATGTGTTTATTTCTGTAAAAAAAATTAAAGAAACACAAAAATATACCATAATTTCAAAGTACATAATTACACTATATAAATAATTTCAAAATATAGTAAAAGAAAAGATGAGTATTACTTCAAATCCCTGGGAAGTAAAGGTAATCAAAAAGCATATTAAGATATTAACAATTTAAAAGCAACAAACTATAAAAATGAGGATTATAAATAAAACTTATTTAAAAAACAATCTAAGGGAAGATGATACTAGAATGTAGGTTAAAAAATCATATAAGTGATGAAAATAAACATCTAAAATGTATTTCTGCCTGTGTAATCACAAAGAAATTATGTGTAGGATAAAATAACTTTCATTTATATCTCCCAATGTGTATCATTTAATGTTTGTCTGGTAGTAAAAAGTTGGTTGAGTTAACTATCTTTATTGTAAAAATACAATGAAAGTACAGTAGAAGGAGGGAGATAAATTCTAGTAGAGGTCTAAGACAAGAGGGAGGATGAAGTTTTGCCAGATGGTATAAGCCTGGCAGTGTTATTTTTTTTAATCAGCGGTAGAAAGAAAGAGGATGGGCAAATGTTTTCATAGAGGTAGCAGTGAAGATGAAGTTTTGCCAGAGGCAAGATGTTCTTCTAAATTTCACATTATATGCCAAACAGCCCTTGTGCTGTAAACTCCCCTGAGCTATGTGTAGACCATGCCTTCATATCAGCACAGACTTTTACTTTTTAGCTGTTGTGGTAAATAATCAAGTCTTGACACATCAAAGAGGTTTGGGGCAGCCTCTCGTATACTTTAAAATTGGCTGCAAATGCAAAAAGGTTGAGAAAAATGGTCTTTACACACAAGAGTCCAAAACAGAACTGAACAGGTCAGAAAACATGGTGGATATAAAGTTGAGAAGCAGGAAGAGGAGGGATCTTGGGTCCAGGACTGAAAATGAGGTCATTAGGAGATGGGCTCTTCTATTGGTATAGAAGGGACATGTTCTTGGGTGGAACTGGAAGTGAAGTCATGGGAGCCAGGCGGAGTGTCCCACATTTGGTCTGCGGGGAGATAAGAGAAAGGATTAATGCACTCTGCCGCTCCCTGGTCTGACCGGGAATTACATTCTTTTGAGCCCTTTAGCTGCCTCCCATGCACACATGTATGACACTGTTTTCACATAAACCTACTGGCATCGGCATGTCTGTCTATCCATTCACAGGAAACAACTCAGTTCTTAATGAACCAATTTTGTTAAAGTTTGTGACTTTTATTGTCCAAGTAAATTTACTGGGAAGCTGCAATATCTCAAATACAGTTTGCTATACAAATATTTGAATTAGAAAAATTCAAATTGTTGAATTTTCAAAACAAAGTGTAATAAAACAGAGAAACATTCTGTGCAACTTCCATTACACATTAACTTACTGTTTTAAATTTCTCACGCAAGAGGTTATTTCCAATTGTATATTTGTCATATTTTTCTTTTACTCTTTTACTCATTTGAGATCCATTCCTGATGAAAAAAACATATTCGTAATACAAATTATTGAAATGCCAGCAGAGCTTCATTAGTCAATCTGCATACAGTGAATAAACATACACCGTATTTACATTACTTTAAAAACAACCTCACAATTGAATAATTTACAGATTGTTTTCCTGACAATGTAAGTTCTTTAAAAACCTTACAATGATCTGCTGTCCATAATGGTCCTCTGAATACAACCATTTCAGCTTGAGACTTCACAATAGATTTTAACTTTACACCTCATAATTCTTTCAGTTTCTTTATGTTTACAAACAACAGCAACATTTATTTATATAGCACATTTTCATACAAACAATGTAGCTCAAAGTGCTTTACATGATGAAGAAAGAGAAAAAAGACAGAATAAATAATTAAAAATATTAACTACACTTAGCAATAGACACAACTGTACAAAAATTGAATTTTTAAATCACTTGAGCTATTTATAAAAGCTGTTTTAGCCGAAATAAGACATTTTGTGCTTTGTTTTTAATTACATGATATTGTAAAATGCTATAAAAAATATTTATTATATGTACTCTACTTTAACACGTAAGTACATTTTATGATCACTGACAATGCCCTAATTTGATTCATTATGACAAAAATATTTTTTTAAAATGTGATATTTATGTCCTTGATGAAGGAAATAAAAAAAAAGCTCAGGACTCCTCGAAGATGATATCATTGGTGACTCTGTGCTATGAGCTGACTGTCAACTGCACGTTCTGATCACCATACTCCATACTTCCGAGATTTGTCAAAAAAAAAAACAAACAAACTGCAATGCCCTTTTAGTTTCCTTCAAGATACACTCCTTCAGATTCAATACATTTGTCCCAGTGCTTCTCTCGTTCCTGGAAGCATTTCTTGTATTAATCTTTTGTTACTACAGTATGTCTAGAGCCTCTTCAGTCTCATCTTTAATTTCTGGAACAAAAAGATGTCACAGGGAACGGAATCTGCCAATTCAGGGAGTGTGAGGCATCAATCACATTGTTTTTGGTTAAAAACTCTTTGACTGACAACATGGTGTGTGCAGGTCTGTCATCTTGGTGCAAAATGCAGTTTTGGATGTGCCACATCTCCTGAGATTTTTTCCTTATGGTTTCCTATAGACACCTCAACAGCTCAATGTAATAATATTGATTAACTGTCTGTCCATGGGGAAAATACTATTTATGAACAAGTCTGTCAATATCAAAACATGTGATCCTTATCTGCCATGGTGACTTGGAAAAAAAAAATTACTCAAGTATTCTGTTTTATTGTGGAATAAATAAGCAGCTCAGTCAATGTCATTCAGCAGACTAATTAACCAGGCTGTAGGCATAAGATAACTGGTGGCATATTCAATAACCACACCTTACTCCAGTGCCATTGACTAATTCCAGAAAAGCAACATAGTAATCAAAGGGGCAAAAGAAACAAAACAGGCTGGAGCAAATCCCTCCAGGGGTAACAAATAGACACCATGTTTGGGTATATTATAAGACCACCATTGCATGTTAACCCCTGTGAAAAGTGTAAACTAAACCAAGAGCATTATAGGATTATATAGCAATTGGCCATTTAAACTTTGTTCCTATTTGTGCACTGATGGGTTTTAAATACTGTAGCATTACTGCCATAATGGACAGATTCTCTGTTCTTTACATAGCTCTTTGAGGTGGCTCACTATTCTTAAAAAGACTTCTCGTGTTTTCTGCACTAAATGGAAAAAGCATGCACGATGCTGTTCCTGCTATTGATAATGTAATGCCAGCTCTTTTGGTGACTCCTCCTGGGCTTATGCAGCTTGTTCAATGCCATTGCATATCTCTCCCTTCAAAGTCACTGTCCTCAGTAGCCAACTCTTTGCAACGGCGCACATACTCATCGAAATGATGGGGTGATGTCTCTGCGAGCTGCCTTGTCCTTTGCTTGTGCATTTTTACTACTGGCCCCACTTCTCATAGCTCACTTGGGGGTCAGTGGCAACTCAATCTCACTCGTGTCTGTGCATCCAGGCTAATGGACCTTAGCAGATGGAGAAACAGTGATGGAGCTACAGAGATGGCAGTGTCTCTGCTTTCTTAGCCCCATACTGCTGATGCAAACAGCACTCCAGATTATGAATTTGAGCGTTGAGACTCTCCGGCACCTCCTCTGAAGAGCTAAATAGGTTCATTTTAGGTCTCCAAAGCACTCGGCACTCTGCTACATTGGACTGTAGGTCTTCTCCATGTCCCACTTCTGACAATAATGTAGCATCAATAGCGCTACAATAGATGGATTCTCTGCTCTTTATGTGGCTCTTTGAAGTGATTCACCATCCTTAAAAGGACTGCTTGATTTGCCTCACTAGATGGAGAAAGCACGTGAGACTGTGCAGAGTTGCCATTTTTATAGGTTACTGCTATCGATGATGTAATGTCAGATAATTCTTTTGGTGACTCATTCCTGGCTTATGTAACTTGTCCAGCACTGCTGCAGTACAACCCAAAACCCTATATATGTTGGAGCTGAATATAGGGTGCTTTCTCTTCAAACAGCTCCAAATCGTCTTAGCAATTGTGTGGCTCCGGACATGTTTGTTTGAGGGTGCTGCAAGAAAGGAAATAAGGAATCTGTACTGGCAATCAGAAAGTTGCCGGTTCAAGTACCGTAAACACCAGAAGTGACTGCACTCCATTGGACCCTTGAGCAAGTCCCTTAACCTGCTATTGCTTCATCCTGGACATGACGTTAACCTGCATCCAGCACTGCAAGCAGGTCCTCCAACTTACAGGGAAATCTTGAGGGTTAGTGGCAGGATTGGCATTCTATCCACCATAAAAAAACTCACACTGGTCCAGTGTGGTGCTGAGGTGTCATTGCACTAGGGTACCAATCCAGGTGGTTCATTGTGTGGTGGTGTGGCAATGCACTCAGCTCATGCACCCAACCAAAATCAAAACAGGAAACTTTTAATATAAAAAGGGGTGAAGGTTCAGCCAATATTCCTGATGGCTGGAAAAAGCATCAAAGAAAAATACATACTATGGTACAAAACAATGTCATAAAGCCAATCAATAGAAACAAAGGAGAGGATCAATCCTTCCATCTCTGGCATTGGTTGTCAAATAATTGCCACCTTCCAGTGGCTTTGAGATATTTATAGTGCTGACCCAGAAGGGGCAGGGCTTTGTGGTGAAAATGGAAGCTAGGTCACTCATCATCATGTTAGCTAGTGTCTGAACTTTGGATGGAAAATGAGATGGAGTTAGTGACAGCACCTCTTCTCTGCTCGGGGTGATATTGCATACCTTTTTGGAGCCTTGAAAGATGTCTGCTAAGTGCACGTGATTGATAGTGTCTTGAATTTAACTCCAGTGGTAGAAACTGTTAATGGTAGTTCCCTACCAAACTCAGATAGAAAGTTAGAAATGCACCTGAATGTTAAACCATGCATATATTTTCTAAATTATCTTGGTAAAGTTTGTGTTTTTAATACAAATATAAAACTTAAATGAGTTATTTCAGTGAGTCCTTTTTCAGTTTTAAATCATTTGTCAGAAGTGAACCTCATAGCTACCACACATTCATGAAGGTTTTTTAGATTAGATTACATTAGATTAGAATAGATTAATTTTATTAATCCCATGGTTGAAATTCAGATGCATACAGCAGTAGAAACCAAAAAAAAACAAGGATACAGACTCATAGGACAGATAATACAGCCAATTAATCAATCAATAGAAAATTAATAAATAAATAAATGAAAATAAACTTAATGAGTACATTGGGTGGAAGCGCTGAATTGCCTGATAGCAGTAGGTAGAAAAGACCCCCAGAGGTGCTCCTTAACACACCGTGGTAGAATGAGCCTCTGGCTAAAAGTGTTCCAAGAGAGTGCTTTCTAAAGGGAATGGAGGGGATTTTATCTAATTTTGCCATCATCCTCTTTTCCATAAGGAAATAAAAGGGAACACACCAGCACCACAAAGAGGAGCAACTAATTTAACAGTACATAAAGCACAATTATTTATATGTAATTTACAGAGAATTTACAGACTAAAATATCTCTTCGCTGGTTATAACCTTAAGTGCTTTGCTTAAAACGGAAAGGTAAATATAGATTTCTTGGATATGAGCTAGCAACTTTTGATTTCAATTCTAAAATATTAACCGCTAGATTATATTGTCATGAACAGGCTCCCTGCAGTAAATTACATTTTTTTACAGATTACAGACAGATATATTGATATAAAAGAATTTCATATTGTTTTTGTTGGGAGTACATCAACTCTAGCCCAGTAATATATAACATATCTCATTCACATTTCAAAATGAAAGTCTTTTTTTTACAATGTTGATGTTGCTGTGGTCTGCAGAGATCTATAATGTTCATCGTCCTGTTTTTCTTTTACTTCATTACAGTTTACACGTGCTGTTCCAAATCGATTATGTGCTACTCTGGACCTTTAGCATTCTAACTTCTACTGTGTACATTGTGCATTTCAGTCTGTGAAAATTCATCAGTAATTACATTAATATCAAGCCTGTCATTCCTTTCTTTATTTCAAATTGCTAACTGACCCTCCAGTACTTAAATTCACTATTGACTCTGACAATATACTTTTGAGTGCATTCTGTTTTTTTTTTTTTTCATTTTAGTTTATGCCTGTAATTTTGTAGACTGTTTGCAGTATTTGACAATTTTCCATTTATTTATCATAAAATTAATTTACCTTGTAATGCACATGGAACTGTACTTTTGTAAAGCATTGTGTGATTGCCTGAACTGTGAAATTCATTAAATAAAATAAGGATCGATTTACAGCTGAGCTGAGACTGAAATGTCAATAGTTTGACTTTTGTTGCAAGTAATAATCCTTCCTAAAGCCAATGGCTTTAAAGATGGATGCCCCCGTAGCAAGGCTCCCCATTAGGTTAACAATCATTGCCTTCTAGGATATTGCTCATTCCCTGGGAACTGATTAATACTGCAGAGCAGAGACTAGAGATACTATCTGAAAGAAGAAAACAGACTTTGTCAATAAGTAAATCTTCTGTTCTGTCCCAACTTCCACAACTCTGTTTATGAGCCAGAAGACCCTGTTTAAAGGAGCATTCCAGAACTGCTTATCTTTTTAATACAAAGTTGCCCTTTCAGGGTCAGGTTATTTTCCCTGTATATCATTTGTGGCAAGCGGTATGACATCCATCAATATATCAGAATTACCTTGCTACCATGAATTTCTCCAAAGTATAAAGTAGCATATTAGTCCATTTCTACAATTTTTTATTTGTTTGAGCTTTCAAGACAGTTTCGGGTTGACATTAACAACATAATGTGACATTGTCAAACCTGCTTAAACTCATTGTCACAGAGGGCAGGTATCTGGGGCTGAAGCCTGTCTTGGCAACATAGGTCACCAGTCTTAGGCAGAGCACATTCACACCCACATCGGAGATTGTTTAGAATCTACAATTGTCTTAACTTGAACATCCTTGGGAATTTGAGAGGAAAACAGATGTACATACTGTATAAACTGCACATGGTTAACATCTGCCCATGACATTCCAGCCCAGGGCACTGAGCCTGTAGGTAGCAGTGCTACACAAAGCATCAGCATGTTGATTGTGACATCAATCGTCCCATTCGTTTTAAAAGCAATGAATGACTATTCAGCAGTCAGTCATTACTCTGCAGCTACTGTGAGTGAAGATCCCTGTTCTACAATGTAACTAAAATTTGTTTTGGATGAATGAAAGCACTAAAAAGCAATTGGTTGACATGAATACCTGCTTTAACTGCACCTTCCAGGACAATTTTAAAATATATATATATATATATATATATATATATATTGTGTGTATATATATACTGTATATACAGTACAGGCCAAAAGTTTGGACACACCTCCTCATTCAATGTGTTTTCTTTATTTTCATGACTGAAGGCATCAAAACTATGAATGAACACATGTGGAGTTATGTACTTAACAAAAAAATGTGAAAACATGTTTTATATTCTAGTTTCTTCAAAATAGCCACTCTTTGCTCTGATTACTGCTTTGCACACTCTTGGCATTCTCTCGATGAGCTTCAACAGGTAGTCACCTGAAATGGTTTTCACTTCACAGGTGTGCCTTATCAGGGTTATTTAGTGGAATTTCTTGCTTTATCAATGGGGTTGGGACCAGGAGTTGTGTTGTGCAGAAGTCAGGTTATATATATATATATACAGGTATATATATATATATATATATATATATATATATATATATATATATATATTGTAATAAAAAAACAGAAATGCATAAAGATTTGGGGTTTTTAGCCTTGTATACTGTAACAACAAAAAAGTTCAAGGTCAGTAGTTTAAATAACTCAAAGACATAGAAGGAGGGGTAGACGGACAATTTATGGGGGCGGACCAGAAATTAAATGGTGGGATGCTGGGAAAATCGTGGTGCTGGATGGGTAGCTGATGTCATCACTGGGGGACCAGAGGGAAGAAAGGAACCCAGAAGTGCTGCGGCTCTTTGGATCGTCCGGGCGGTATTACGGCAGCGGAGCCTTGGTCTTTCTGAAGAAATGAAGAGAGAGAGATTAGTATGCTGCCGTTGTCCCCTGGCACGATTTGTCGTGGTGCATGTTTGGTCCTTAAACTGCTCCCCATGCGCGCGCGTGCGTGTCATGACTCTATTGGGTCGGGCAGCCGAACCGAGAGGTCGTGAACCCAGGAGAGTGCATCAGCGTTGGCCTGAAGGTTACTTCGATGATAAGTGACGGTGTACTTATACGGCTGCAGGTCCAAAACCACCTAGTAACCCGAGGATTCGAGTCCCTGTGAAGGGCAATCCACTGGAGGGTGGCATGGTCCTTCACCTGGGTGAACTTACGGCCCAGCAGGTAGTACCACAAGTGAGTCACTGCCCACTTGATAGCCAAGGCTTCCCATTCCACCGCTGCATACCTGGTCTACCGGTCCAACAGTTTCCGGCTCAGGTAAATGATGGGGTATTCAACACCGTCGATGCTTTGGCTCAGCACGGCACCAGTACCTGTGTCCAAAGCATCAGTGTGGAGGAGAAAAGGAAGCAAAAAATTAGGTGTTCTCAAATGTCCGGAGGTGCTGTTGTGAGGGCCATTTTTAAGTCACTGAATGCCCGTTCCGCTACGTCGTTCCATACCACATATAAAGGGGCCCTTTTCTTTGTCAGCTCTGCCAATGGGGCGTTCCTCTCAGAAAACTGAGGTACAAACCGGCGGTAGTAACTCGCTAATCCCAAGAAAGCATGCACCTGTTTTTTGATTGTTGGACGGGGCTATTCCAAGATGTCTTTTACTTTGGAGCACTGTGGTTTAACCAGCCCTCTGCCTACCAGGTAGCCCAAATATTTGGCTTCGTTCAACCCGAAGAAACACTTCTTGGGGTTGATGTGTAACCCGGCTTTTGCTAGCGTCAGGATGACCGCGTAAACCTGCAATATATGTTCCTCCCCGGTGCCAGAAAAGATGACCACGTCATCAAAGTAGGAGGCACAATAGGACTGGCGGGGCCGAAGCACTCTATCTACCAGACATTGGAAGGTTGCTGGTGCCCCGTGCAGCCCAAATGGAAGTACCTTGTACTGCCAGTGTCCACTAGGGGTGCTGAATGCAGTTTTCTCTCTGGCGGATGCCGTTAAGGGAATTTGCCAGTAACCCTTCGTCATGTCAAGGGTAGTCAAGTAACGAGCCGTCTCCAGCCTCTCAAGGAGCTCATCCACTCTAGGCATGGGGTAAGCATCAAACTTGGAGACCTGATTAGGACGTCTGAAGTCATTACAGAATCTCCATGAGCCATCTGGCTTGGATACGAGGATGATATGACTGGACCAGGGCTATGACTCTCTTCAATAGTGCCCATGTCCAACATCTGTTGCACGTCCAGTTCCACCTCAGCACGTTTCGCCTCTGGGAGGCGAAAGGGTCGTTCCCTGACAACCACCCCCGGGTTTGTCATGATGTTGTGCTGAATCAGCAAGGTTCGGCCTGGTGTTTCACTGACCACCTCCGAGACAGACAGGATTGCACTTTTGAGCTCCTGTCACTGGTGGGAAGTCAAATTGTGGCCGAGGTTAAGAGTATACTTTTTGGAGAAAAGGGAGAGGGTGGGCCTGGAAAGCGGGTGTTCTTCCCTAGTTTTAGTAAGTTAATGTGATACACCTTCTCGCTCGGTCGACGGTTTGGCTGACTTACCAAATAATCGACGAGCCCTTTTCTCACCTTCACCTCATATGGACCCTGCCAATGGGCCAACAATTTCGAGTGGGAGGTGGGTACGACCACCAATACACGATCTCACAGCTGAAATTCGCGCAGGGTGGAGTTTCGGTTGTAATTCCGGGCCTGCGCTGCTTGAACCCTGGACATGTGCTTTTTAAGTAAAGGCGGGATTTTATCCAATTTATCGCGTAACTACGCAATATACTCTAAGATGTTTGTGGAAGGAAGTGCCTCCCATTCCCAACCTTCTTTTAGTACGTCCAAAATGCCCCGGGTTTGGTGCCCATATAGGAGTTCAAAAGGGGAAAACCCTGTAGAGGCTTGTGGCACCTCCCGGTAAGCGAAAAGTACCAGGGGTAAAAGTTGGTCCCAGTTCCTACCGTCCGCGCTGACTACCTTGCGGAGCATCTGTTTGAGGGTCTGATTAAACCTTTCAACCAGCCTGTCCGTCTGAGGGTGATACACGGACGTTTTGAGATGCTTAGTATGGAGTAGTTTGACAACCTCCCTGAACGTATCCGAAGTAAAGGGTGTACCATGGTCCGTAAGGACTTCTTTAGGTATGCCCACTTGGGAAAAAAGCCCTACTAACTCCGGGTATCGAGTTGCATAATCCATCATAACCAGTATATACTTATGGCCTCTTGCCAAAGGTTCTAGGGGTCCTACGAGATCAATGGCAGTCCTCTCAAAGGGAACATCTATAAGGGGAATTGGGACGAGAAGAACGCGGTCCCTCTGGGGTATTGATGTATCTGACAGACTGGGCAGGACTGACAGAAACACCGGACCTCGTCATTGATCTCGGGCCAGTAAAATCGGAGCTTTACTCTCTCCAACGTTTTCTCGGCCCCAAGATGGGCGCCTAGGAGATGGGCATGAGCTAATTTGAAATCTGCTGCCGGTAGGTCCGTGGAACTAACAGCAATTTCCGCACCTCACCTTTGTGCTCCAGAACTTGATAAAACAGTTCATTATCCAAAAAAAAGTAGGGTCCCGGTGGTGTGGAATCTAGTGATGAAGTGTTGTCAGCGGATACGATGGCATTCTGGGCAGACTTCAGGGAATCATCGTTCCACTGTTCTCTTTTAAAGGACTCCAGCATAGACCAAAGCTGACAATCTATGTTGGCGAGCGGATCAGGCGGCCAGTCCGGGGTCCGGTTGCACTTCCGGGTCAAGTTCCATTGCCAAAGAAGGCTCCCCCAGCCTGTCTACGTTATCAGTATTTTCTGATGAGCACGATATGGGAGCAGCTGGGAGGGCACCTTGACCCTCCATAATCAGACCCAACTTAGGTGTAGGAGTGGTGACAGCTCCACCGCATTTACTGTGCGACCAGTCTTGTCCCAATATAACCGGATAGGGAGGGTCGAGCAGCACCGCCACAAGCAGTTGTTTAGGACTCCCCTTCCATGTTATAAAATATTTTGGGGATCTGTAGGACCTGGTCTCTGCATGCACACAAGTTACGCTCATTCGTTGGGCAAGCCACTGTCGCGGTAGTACATAACAGCTAGCAACAATGCTGATGTTACTCCCAGAGTCAAACAATGCAACAACTGAGTGCCCATTTAGCAACACCACTCCGGTATTTGTGACTGACAGAGGGTTCGACAGCACACAGTACCTTTCTCCCCTTGTGAGGCTGCAGACCATTGGCTCCACATTGAGGGGACATGTGGGAAGGATATGCCCCACCTCGCTGCACTTGAAACAGCACGGTGGGGGGGCACCCGGTTTCTTGCTTTCAAGGAAGAAAATCCGAACACATTTCTCCAGTTTTGATGTCACTACACTGGTTACCTGTGTCTTTCAGGATTGACTTTAAAATACTGCTTATGGTTTATAAAGCTTTAAATAATCTCGCTCTATCTTATATATCGGAATGCCTGACACGTTATATTCCAAATTGTAACCTTAGATCCTCAAATGAGTGTCTCCTTATAATTCCAAAAGCTAAACTTAAAAGAAGTGGTGAGGCGGCCTTCTGCTGTTATGCACCTAAAATCTGGAATAGCCTGCCAATAGGAATTCGCCAGGCAAATACAGTAGAGCACTTTAAAACATTGCTGAAAACACATTACTTTAACATGGCCTTTTTATAACTTCACTTTAACTTAATACTGATACTCTGTATGTTCAATTCATCATAATAACTATTCACAGTGGCTCCAAAATCTGTACTGACCCCTACTCTCTCTTCTGTTTCTTTTTCCGGTTTCTTTGTGGTGCCGGCGGCCTGCGCCACCACCACCTACTCAAAGCATCATGATGCACCAACATTGATGGACTGAAAGCCAGAAGTCTATGTGACCATCATCATCAGGTCCTTCCATGAAAACCCTAAATACAAAGAGGACTGTTTGATTTATGTTAGGTAGATTACCCAGAGGGGACTGGGCGGTCTCTTGGTCTGGAATCCCTACAGATTTTATTTTTTTTTCTCCAGCTCTTGGAGTTTTTTTTTTGTTTTTTCTGTCCACCCTGGCCATCGGACCTTACTTATTCTATGTTAATTAATGTTGACTTATGTTTATTTTTTATTGTGTCTTCTATTTTTCTATTCTTCATTTTGTAAAGCACTTTGAGCTACATTTTTTTGTATGAAAATGTGCTATATAAATAAATGTTGATTGATTGATTGATTGACTGGAGCCTCCGCAACGCGATGAGTGGGTTCAGGGGTGGCTGGCTTCTCAGACCCCCCGGGTTGGTTCACCGCCAGTTGTCTCTCCAAGACTTCCATAAGACTGTTCATGTCTTTGAACAGGTGTCTTCAGACCGGCTGGGCGAGGTAGTCCGGCATCGCGTGGACCAAGCCCTCACAGACCACCTGGCGGGCTTGGTGGATATCTGGCCATAGCCAGCGCCCAAGTTTGCCCCAGTATTCAAATGCCTGGGCTCGAGCAGGAAGATCGGGGTCAAATCTCCACTGCCGCCATGCCCTCGCCTGCTGGCTGGATGTTACGCCGTAGCACTTATAAGGTTAGGCCTTCATGAGGTCGTATTGGGCGGCTTCCTCCTCAGGAAGGTCATGATAGGCCCGCTGCGCAGGGCCCTTTAGGTATGGAGCCAAGATGGTCGCCCACTCTGCCCATGGCCATTCGTTGAAAGTTGCCGTCCTCTCGAAAATGCTGAGGTATGACTCGAGATCGTCTGTCTCGGTGAGAGGGACGATCAGAGATGGTGGAGGCCAGGTGGGCTCTGGTTTCACGGCTTCCACCACCGCCAGCTGTCTTTTTGTTTCGGTGAGTTCTGCCTTGGTGGCTGCCTGGTCGACCTTGACCGCCTGGAGCTCGTTCACCAAAGTTTGGAGGACTGAATTGAGGTCCTTCCCTTCAGACATCTTCGGGCACTATCCTGCCGACTACGCCACTGTAATAAACAAACGGAAACGCATAAAGGTTTGGGGTTTTTAGCCCTGTATACTGTAACAACAAAAAAGTTCAAGGTCAGTAGTTTAAATAACTCAAAGACATATAAGGAGGAGTAGACGGACAATTTATGGGGGTGGACCGGAAATTAAATGGTGGGATGCTGGGAAAATCGTGGTGCTGGATGGGTAGCTGATGTCATCACTGGGGGACCAGAGGGAAGAAAGGAACCGGGAAGTGCTGCGGCTCTTTGGATCGTCCGGGCAGTATTATGGTGGCGGAGCCTTGGTCTTTCTGAAGAAATAGAGAGAGAGAGGTTAGTACGCTGCCGTTGTCCCCTGGCATGATTTGTCGTGGTGCATGTCGGGTCCTTAAACTGCTCCCCATGCACGCGTGCGCGACAATATATATGTATATAAATATATAGTTTGTATAATAATAATAATAAGAAGAAGAAAACAAATAAGAAGGCAAATAATACAAATAAATAATGCAATAAGTAATAAATAATTAAGAATACAAGAATAAACTGTTTCATATATTCACAACTATATACCTATTTTTGCCCACCCCTGTATATAGGTACATATTGAAATAAGAAGGGGGTCACAATTCCAGGTCCAAATAAAAAATTTTATTTACACAAATAGCTCACCAAGTGTGCACAAACAACCAAACCACAAATACAAACAAGTGAATCTTTGTCTTCTCCTTCTGCTCCTCCTGTTGTGTGTTGCCCACTGGCTCCCTACTCTAACTCCACAAGGTGAGGTGGCAGGCCCCTTTTAAGCAAGACCTGGGAATGCTTCTGGTATCATAGAATGTCCTATTGGAAGCACTTCGGGTTAAATGGAAAGCAGGGAGGTTCTCCCCTGACAGCACCTTTTAATGACCTCCAGAGATCCCAATAGGGCTGCATTTTTAGACTCCCACTCCCATGTACTCCTGTGGGCATCCAAACTGGGACCACTGCCACCTATCATATTGGGAATGGAACTGCTTCTGTCATCTGAATTTTGTTTATATTCCTCCTGACAAGCAAGAAGTCATTTTTTTGTACAGCCAGAATATATATATTGTCCTTCAAAGAAAAACATTAATGCATATAATTAATTTTCATAAGTATAATGTGTTATTTTTTCCTTAACCACATTAATTGACACCCCTTACTTTCTAAGCCAATTATTTGCAAACTGGGGGATGTGACCACAAGAAGGTTGACATGTTTAAAAAATGTCACCTCCAATATTTACTAGTAAACAGTGCTTGATGTGGGCCAGTATTTTGGTGCCCCACCACTGCTGGCCAAGGTCCCTGAAAAAGTTTATGTATATAAGTATGCTTCCCACCCAATCCCACCACTCTCTCAAGAAGTTGTATACAGTAAATAAAACATTGCATTTTATATGCAGAAGGGGAATAAATAAGCTGAACTCAAGAGTGCTGCGGTTCAGTTTTACCACTCAGTATCACAGTTTTCTTGCCGTAAGACTGGTAGAATAAGAGACAATAAAAAACAAAGACCAGTTTTAACAATTGTTAGTAACATACATGTATCTAACATTTAATTTTAGTATTATTAATATTAAGCCTCAGCAGAAAACTACTGTTCAGACAGAGTTTGGTAACCTTTATTCTTCCTTTAAAAATAAATACAGGTAGTTAGAAGCAGAACTGTGCTTAAAGTTTTCAAAACCGGAAACCAAAATTGATTATAATGTCCATATAAAACATAAAAATACACAAACTTCACATAAAATATGGAAATTTTAGGATTTTTTTATTCCTTATCAAACCATGCTACTATTCTTACATTAAAACTACTCAATTAAAAAACATTTAATGTACATAATGTGAAATGATCAGACTCGACACGCTCAAAAAGGTTTGGGGCAGCTACCCATGTACTATCCCTGGCTACAATGGGTTTTGAAAATAAGACGGATGTGTCTGTAATGGAGTCCAAATAAGAACTGATGACTGGTTGTTAAAATGGAGGCTTTAAATGCCAAGACCGGAAGTGGTATACGGGAATCGGAAGTGACCTTCTTGTGATGTCATAACCGGCAGTTACATTCTTTCAGGTGCTGGAACCGGAAGTGACGTTCTCCTAGGTGCCAGAAATGATCTTCATTCTGGTGCAGGGAGCGTAAGTGACATCTTTAAGGATGAGTCAGACAGGTTTTCCTGTGTCTGGTCTGCAGAGGCAACAGAAGAAGGTTTAGTGCATCCTGCCACCCCCTGGCCTGGTGTAGAATTACTATCACTTGGTCCATACAACTTCCTCCTGCTCGCACGTGCATGACAATAAGAAAAACTAAACGACATTCACAACCACAAAATAAGTACCGGTAATCACACTTTTGTTGTGCCTAGTTTTTAATAATGTTAGACTGAAAGAAAATGGGGATACTTTAAAATATTTCAATTACTGGAGATTCTATGACAAAAAAAGGCTGAAAACTAATTTTCACATTTAATTATATATGTGTCAATAATCTGCTATAATTATTTATTTTTTTATTGATTTTATTTGAAGAAAATAACATTCCAAACGATGAAGACTAATGTTTACAATAAAGAAAATAGCATTACACACAATCAAGTCAAACTTTACAGTCTGCTGTACCTAAGTATTGGCTTTGATTAATAAGTTGTCACACACGTGTGGCTGGGGGACAATTTAAGGGCTTATTGAGTGGTTGTTCCCCCCTCAGTTGAGGGCTGGCGCTGTTGCCTAATGCTTCTCGTCCTTTCTCTTCAACAGATCTGATGACTGACCATGACATCACTTCAGGGTTCCATCCTGTTAAAGGGTTCCATGGCCATCTTGGGGCAGTCTGATTTTTGACATGCATCTGGAAAGACGATTCTTTTTGATATCATTTTTTTTTTGCCATATATACAGGGCTTGCTTGCAGTGCCCCAACACTTTATGATGTCTCTTTTGTCTTCTTTCCTCAAGGTCTACTACTGTATTTTAATAACTCATGCAGTGTGAACACCGTTAACAGTAACCAAGATCCAAGATCATGCTTTGCTTTGCAGCACTGACTTTATATTAATGGGGGCCCGATGAGATGGTGCAATATTTTGGGGGGTCTTGACTTAAAGTTTGGGAAGACTTAATCAAAGCTATTCCATTAACAATGGCTGAGATAGATGAAATTTATGATAGTTGCTTTTGATTTTAAAACACTCCCCGATGGTTCAAAGCACAAAAAATTGTCAATACTTGTATAGTCATGGCCAAAGATTTTGAGAATGACACAAGTATTGGTTTTCACAAAGTTTGCTTCTTCAGTGTTTTTAGATCTTTTTGTCAGATGTTTCTATGGTATAGTGAAGTATAATTACAAGAATTTCATAAGTTTTAAAGACTTTTATTGACAATTACATTAAGTTTATGCAAAGAGTCAATATTTGCAGTGTTGGCCTTTCTTTATCAAGACCTCTGCAATTCGCCCTGTCATGATGTCAATCAACTTCTGGGCCAAATCCTGACTGATTGAGGATTGACCACAAGTTCTTAACGGGATTAAGGCCTGGGGAGCTTCTTGGCCATGGACCCAAAATTTTGATGTTCTGTTCCCCAAGCCACTTAGTTATCAATTTTGGCTTATGGCACAGTACTCCATCATGCTGGAAAAGGCATTGCTCATCAACAAACTGTTCTTGTTTGGTTGGGAGAAGTTGCTTGAATTGTTTTGGTACCATTCTTTATTCATGGCTGTGTTCTTAGGCAAAATTATGAGTTAGCCCACTCCCTTGGCTAAGAAGCAACCCCACACATAAATGGTCACAGGATGCTTTACTGTTGGCATGACACAGGACTGATGGTAGCACTCACCTTTTCAATCTTTTTTCCGGATGCCCCAAACAATCACAAAGAGGATTCATCAGAGAAAATGACTTTACCCCAGTCCTCAGCAGTCCAATCCCTGTAACTCTTGCAGAATATCAGTCTGTCCCTAATGTGTTTCTTGGAGAGAAGTGGCTTCTTTGCTGCCCTTCTTGACACCAGGCCAACATCCAAAAGTCTTGGCCTCACTGTGCGTGCAGATGCACTCACACCTGCCTGCTGCCATTCCTGAGCAAGTTCTGCACTGGTGGAGCCCTGATCCAGCAGATGAATCAACTTTAGGAGATGGTCCTGGCACTTAATGGACTTTCTTGGGTGCCCTGGAGCCTTCTTCACAACAATTGAACCTCTTTATTCTAACTCCATCAGCATGACAGAGTGATCTCCAGCCTTGTCCTCGTCAACATTCTCACCTGTGTTAACAAAAGGATCACTGAAATGATCTCAGCAGGTCCTTTTGTGGCAGGGCTGAAATGCAGTGGGAATGGGTTTTACGGGGTTAAGATAATTTTTGTGGCAAAAAGGGACTTTACAATTAATTGCAATTCAACTGATCATTCTTAATAACCTTCTGGAGTATATGCAAATTGCCATCATAAAAACTGAGGCAGCAAACTTCATTCTCAAAACTTTTGGCCATGAATATAAATAATGGTTTTTGGCTTAGTATAACATCCTGGGGTTATCAGTTAAGAGCAAAACATACTGTACATGACGCTTTGTTAAAAACTCTAACATTAGGCAGTAAAATCTGTGACAAACTGCAATCCACGAATGTATAACACAACTTATGTCAATAAATGAAGCACATGTAAAGGATTAACTACCACTATTTACAACATTGATCACATCAGAATGATGCGATATCTGAATATAGCTGAGGATACAGAGCTGAGATACATCATTCAGCAAGGTCTGACAATTCTTACACACATTACCTTTACAAGAGACAACTCTGTCACCTACTAATAATTTACATGAAAGATAAAAGTCTTTGTAGTTTGAGCAGCTAAAGGGTTGTATAGCAGTCAGATTTACATGGGACTACTGGACATCAGTTAGCTACTTGACTGAAACATGTGATTAACCACAACAAATCAAAAGAAATGTAGTTATTAATCATAATTAAAAATTTCAATCATTTGACAGAGCTAATACTTATACATTTACCCAAAAAGTAAGGAAAAATTGATCAATCAAAGCCAAAGAATTAATAAAAGGATTAAATTCTATGTAGTAAGTCAAGCAGGGCAGTGAATTAAAAACATTAAGCTCATGGGAAAAGAAGCTAACCAAATAACATACAGAAAGAAGAGTAATTCTTATTAGAAATGCGTTTCAAAGGCTGAAGCTGGGTTTAGATGAAAGTCAGGTAGAAACAGAAAATGAAAAAGTGTGTAAAAAAAGATGTGAATATTGATTGACAGCACAAAATTAAAAGGAAAAATAAATTCAAAGAAACAGATATGAAACTTAGTACGCATTCTTCAAAGCTCGAATATAATTAATATATGTGCGTACATTTAGTTAATAACCTCCAGACTAATTAAGTAAGCAAGGTTTGTGATCTTCTGTACTTTCAAAAAGTTTGCAGTTGCAGTGCTGAATGATTTTACATATTTTGGTTGCAAATTAATTTGCAGAAGCTAAATGCTTTTTTTAGTCAAACACATTTCATTCAGTTTCTCAGCTTTTATGGATTGCACGAGTGACCAAGATTAAGTAAATCCTAATTTAAAAAAATGATGTACATTCTTCAACTGTATTGCACTGCTCTTAACTCTGAAATGCTATTACTCTTTGAAACTCAGTCTGTGAGGACTTATCAGTCATTATATTCAAATGGATCTTGAAAATTAATATTTTAATTATATAAGAACTTATATATTATATTAATTATATAAGAAATAATTATATTTCCACCATACCTGCATCACTGATTATGGTGTTTATTAAACTTTACTGTCAATGTACTGCTTGGGACATCTAATTATTTTTTAGTTAGTCATAATATTTATTTATTGTTTACCTAGTTTACTGTTATATAACATTAAAGTGTCTTTTATTTTACTTTGCTATAGTATTGGTTTGTATTAAATCTTTGAATATTTTACAAAGCACCCTAAAATAATGTATTAATATATCAAGTCTAAGAAAACAAAGCTGCATCATTTGAATATCGAGACAAACAAACAGATATGGAAAACTCTGGAAGCTTGATATTCCTGCATAATAAACACATGTAGTACAATTATTCCTAAATACAGATCTTTGCTGGCTATTCTACACAGAAAAAAGCTGTCCAGAGAAGACTCAAATGCTGTAACTATGATGTAAAGAAATGAAGAAGGGTCGATCTGTGTAATCAGTGTTAAATAGCAAAACTTTTCCCATCTGTTTTTAAGAGATATTCCATATAGTTGAGAAATTACTTAACCAAGTATTGGAGTTTATAGGATCAGTAAGGGTCAAGGAAGAGTTCATAAACAGGTAAAGCTAGAGCAATGGTGCAGATGTTAACCTACTGCCTTACAGTTTATGGAAACAGTTTGAATACTGGCCTGATAACTGTCTGCAGGGTTTGCACAGTCTTTCCTGTGTCTACCATATTTTTCCTCTGTGTACTCCAGTTTCCTCTAATATTCGAAGATGTGTGTGCTAGTTGATTTCTGTGACTATAAACTGACTCTGTATAAGAGACTTTGTTTGTGTGTGTCTGTGTGAATGTGCCCTGCAAAAACTGCTCATCTATGGCTGGTTCTTGTTTTATGCCTGTTGAGGCTGGGGTAGGCACTTGTCCCTATCACCTTGAGACTGGTTATAGCATATTAAGAAAATGGATGACTGAAGTTCTACTTGATTTATACTGCTATTTTCCTGATCAAATAAATCATCCTAAACATAATTATTTCCTTAAAAATGTTTTCATTTATCAAAGAGTTAGTTTGCTGACAGGCTAACAGTTACTGTCTTCTCCTCTTGCAACAGAGCTTATTAGCTATAATTGTTATCTTATTGAGCTGTTAAACTGAATTGGATTGAGCAGTGTGAAAAAAGAACATTTTTTAATAATCTGCTCAACCAATTTCATACCAGCAGCACAATAAAATAACAATTACATATAATGAGATGAAGATATACTGTCGGTAGTCAATAAACTATCAGTACAAATTAACTGCATTATGTGTTCTCTCTTATCATATGCATATGTATGTGTACACACACTACACTGTGAAACTGGAGTACATTATTATGCATTATACAGTACATTACTTAAAATGTACTGCATATCATTGCTGTCTGAGAACTTAAAAATAATTTATTAAAATAAGTATCTACAAATATTTAGAAATTGTGACAGGTTGCTCAAGGGCAAGGCATATCAGGGGGCACAAGTAGCCATACTTGAAAAGGTGAGCTGAAACAGTAGGTAAGCACATAGAAAACCTGCAAAAAAGTGCAGGGAAATCGATTGCAACCAAAACTCAAGGAAGAGACCAAATCATACAGAGGAAAACTAGCAACGATCAAAACCAAGGAATCAAAACGTACGCTATAATTCTTATAAATATCTACAGAGTTTTGAATTGTTCAAAATGGTAATCTTTAATACTATGACATCCCGTCCAACAAGACACACTCAGGAGTCACTTGTCCGGCGAGTCTTTCAAATGCCAACTAACTTTTTATTTCATATGCCACGATATAAACGGTGCCCTACTGCCACACGTTGTCTGGGTCATGGGGACACCTCCAAAATAATAAAAACAAGTTGCCTTCGTCCTGTCTACCTCTTGCCTGCCCTTTAACTGTTCACTCCCTTCTCAACCTGATGCTGTCTTTCTCTTGCTCCACAAAAACTACTTCTTCTGACTATTCACATTCCCTTTTTTCTCCACACACTACTAATTAACCCAGATCCCTGTCACTCAGCTCTCTCATTTAGGTAGGTGCCCCAAGCTCTTACAAAATGTGTTCCCCCAAGACTCCACCTCAACACTGTTTTCACTCCCTACAGCCCACGCAGTGGTAAGACAAATCATGATACATTTTCCTCCAAGCCTCCTAGATGGCTTTCAAGTATTTCAAAATATTCTGTAAGTTAATAAACTTACTTACTAAGCTTAGGAAGGGTACTTTTCTCTTAAAAAAATATATATTCTACTATTACCATCTGGATGCGTGACAAAAAGTCCTATGTTAGAAAATAGTCACCGGTGGTGCAGGTGATGCATACTTAAGAAGTGCTCTGGAAACGATTGCTCCATGATCTCTAAAGTAGGAGACAGGTCATGTGGGAAAGGGAAAAGTCCAGGTAGCTTCTCCTGAAACCATTAGTGGCAGCAGAGAGCTTCAGTGTGGACCAAGTGAGGCCCTTTTGAATGTTAAGGAGAGCAAGCAGTACTGACATTTTAATGGAGCATTTTGGCACAGGAATACAGAATATCTGGGGCTGGCTAATGGAGCTTTGAGTGGTGTCCTTGGGATTTTCAGAGGAATTATGCTGAGGTGTGGAAAAATCTAGAAACTCAAATATGTGGTTTAAAAATGCTAGTCTCCAGCAAGTACCCAATAAGCTTGGAATTGAGGGACATGTTGGAGAAAGACTCAACTAGAGCAATGTTACAGCCAAGGTATGTTCCCTTTGCTTATGTTTATTGTCATTTTTGTGGCTTATTTATTTTAAAACAATATTTCATGTGTCTATTGTAATTATGCTTTTTGTTAATATTGTTCTGTTTATTTATTATTAAGTATCTATGCATCATGCTCCTATGTTCTGTTATGGTCCTTGTGCTTTGTCAGTGGTACCCTATGTGGTGGAAATAAAGACTCAAAAAGTCTCACAAAGAGTTGGGGAATGACACTGTATAATGTCCTCGAACAAAAATGAAATGAAAAATGGCAAAAGGATCAAAAATAAGAACATATGACAGTTGAGAATTGAATACATCGGGTTTTTATACAAAATATTGTCATGAAATGAGGTTGACAGGAAATGACATCACAAGCAGATGGACGGAAGTAACGTCATCTTTGAGGAACGGAAGTGACCTCATCATGGAGGGACCCCGGAAGTGACATCATCATGGTGGAGCCAGAAAGTGGCGTCATAAAGATGAGCCGGAAGTGACATCATCATTTGAATACGGTGCCGGGATTATTGAGTGGAAGCCATTTTGAGTATGGATGGTGAGTTACTGTTTATCTTCTTTAGTTCTGTTGATGGAACGAGACAGGCATTAGTATGTTTAATCAACCATTTATCCCTTGTAGTATCATTCACCTTAGGGATTTTTGGCTGCCTCCTAAGCGTACGTGTGTGACACCTAAGAGGCAGGACAACCCTGACATTACCGCTGCAGGACCACCCTCAGTCTTTATATTTTGATGTCGTTCATTGATCATTATTGGAGTGTCAAAGTATTGCTTTTCTTTTTTTATTCTAGTTTCTGGGTTTCTTGTTTCATTTTTAGGATTACTGTTCACTGGATTGCGGATTGGACTTGTTTGCTTTAGATTACCTTTATCAGCAAAGACTTTGTCTTTATTTTGCCGTATTACCATTTTGTGCATTTTTGTGATTTTCAAATTAATATCTTTATTTTTCAAGATTCTGCTTTGACCCTATCCTTCCAAGCCAGAGTTGTTTTATGGTTCTTCTCCAATGAAGGCCAGTTTTGATATAGTTGTGTATTTTGTTTAATTTAAGTTGATTTGAATTTTATAAGCCTGTTCTCCACTTTTTGGGACTGCATGTGGAGTTAGGAAGTAGGACTGCCTGGGAGAGGCCTATTTCTGGGCAGGAGAGGGAAAGCCTTGGCCTACTTTTTGGGTCCTTTAGGAAGCGTCCAATTATTTTTGTTTTTTGAGTTATTTGAGGTATTTAGTGCAATCAGACTGAGGAGAGTAAAAGAGAAAGAAAGGATGTTAAAATCCAAGAAATTTTTGTAAACATTTTATATAATGAATCAAAATCATGAAAAGGTTTACACATAAATCTGAACTTATTAATTTTAAATTACAGCAACTCAAAATCTTTTAAATTTCTTTTGGCTGCTCCCATTAGGGGTTGCCACAGCAGATCATCTTTTCTATATCTTCCAGTCCTCTACATCTTGCTCTGTCACACCCATCACCTGCATGCCCTCTTTTACCACATCCATAAACCTTCTCTTAGGCCTTCCTCTTTTGCTCATACCTGGCAGCTCCATCCTTAACATCCTTAATCCCAATATACCCAGCATCTCTCCTCTGCACATGTCCAAACCAACACAATCTCGCCTCTCTGACTTTGTCTCCAAACTGTCCAACCTGAGCTGACCCTCTAATGTATTCATTTCTAATCCTATCCATCCTCGTCACACCCAATGTAAATCTTAGCATATTTAACTCTACCACCTCAAGCTCTGTCTCCTGTTTCCTGGTCAGTGCCACCGTTTCCAACCCATATAACAAAGCTGGTCTCACTACCATCCTGTAGATCTTCCCGTTCACTCTTGCTAATAACTGTCTGTCACAAATTAACAATTTACCATACAGCAACTCAAAATAGGCAGATTTAATGTTCATCTTATTCTTGGCAAATTCTGCAAAGGTCATGTTGACAGCACCATGCCCATAGAATATCTGCTAGTATAATACAAGGTCTCTGCAAATTAAAATCATGTTTTATGCTGCTGTTGATGGTTAGTGCTTAAATTTTAGGAGCTGGGGTTTAAGATGTGCAGTGTCCATTATCCTATTCAATATTACAATTTTCTTTCTTGCTTGTCCACATGCCGTACGAGTGCTTTCTCTCGTTCTGTACCAGGCAGGTACTAAATGGCTAAAAAAGTTGTTTGATTCTGCCTTTTTTGGCCATTTCAATTTAGAGTGTGAAAGCACTATAAAGTAAAAAGAAATGTGAATGGTGGATAGAGTAAACTTTATTCAGCTAGATAAGACCTATTTATGCATGCTTTCTCTTTCTGTTTTGCTTGCTCGCTCCATGCTAGGCAAGCACGGAGTGAATAATAAATTAGTTTGATTCTGCCTGTTTCGGTTTTTTTAGCCATTTTAATTCAACCTGTAAAAAGGAGAATAAAGTAAAAAGGAATTTGAACGGCGGATGAGGTAAACTTTATTCCCCTAGAGACTACCTATTTATGCAGTTCTTATGGTACATGCAGACAGCTTATCTCTCATGCAGAAAATGCCAAGAAGTAATTGACCATCTTACAAATATGAATAACTTCTTTGCTCAGAAATTCTATATCCTCTGAAATGGTGGTACTAAAACAACACAAAACGCTGTGTTGCCGCTCCAGTAGGAACTTAGAGGAAAAAAAAAATACTGTCAGTGCGCAAGCCCTTCAGTTTTAAACACAATGTTTTAAAAACTCACATATTTTTTTTTACAAAAACTAAAATGTTGAACATCACATTGCACTGTGCACATCAACTTACTAATGTACTTATAAGCAGAATAAGCAACCCAGCTGCACTTAACACCATTAGTGGTTAAAATGGTTAAAGCAGCATGTGCTTACTGACATCAACAGCTACTATAAATGATGATGAACATTGCTTATTATTCTCACCATATTTTGTCCTAAATATGAGAAAGTTCTGACACTTAGTTAGAACAACCCTATTACACACACCGGTATCTCAGTCTGAATAAGATATTTTTTTCCTTTTACTTTCTTTGCTCATTGCTTGCCTGTGTAATAAAAGGTGAAACTGCCAGTGAGGGAGCACTTAACTGGATTAAGAAGTTCTGATTGTGTCATTAGAGGGTGCAAAATGGGGAGGACGAGCGAGGAAGGGTTTGAAAACCTGGGTCACCATGGTCTGTCAGAGGTTGTTTGTTGCTACACTTCATTTGATTTAACGGTGCAAAGCAGATTTATAAAATCAACCAGAAGCAATCTATGTTGAAATTTTGTTTTCATCTTTAGACATACTGTGCTTTGGGGTAAGAGTAGAAGAGAGTGGGGCTTGTGGACAAACATTTTTTTTTATTTTCCTAATGGATTTTCAACCCCAAAAACAGATTTTGGAAATTAAGTGGAAGTATGGTTAAGGCATTGTATTTCTGGACATTTGGAAAGTAGGTGGTCCACCCTACCTGACTGACAAGGAGTTGAACCTGTGCAGCCAGCCCATTTCTGGCAGCTAGATTTTCTTTTCTGCCTATTTGAAACTTTGTTTTCTGTCTTTGATAATCCCTTTAGTGTGTGTTAAATGTACAAGGCTGGGTGAAATGAAAACTTTAAATATTTTTCTTTTAGAAAGGTCTCATAGAACTATATCCGTTTATATGTAGTTATCAATTACTAACTATTATCCATTGCAAAGTGCATGGATTCCTCTAGAAAAAGAGTCTATTGGTTGTGTGCACAGCCACTCACACATCAGCCATTTGGGACTATTTAACCATCACTGGATGATTTTTCATCAAGATGCATTAATTTTCTGCAGTCGACTCTGGTGTCACGGCTTGGTTTGTTTGATCTGGTCAAGAACAGTCTGTCACAGAACTCACTCCATTTCAGAAATTCCTACTCAACTAGTACACTTACTGGAGTGTCAGATATGCATCACTGCAGTGACCCTTCATATGCTGATGAATTTTGATAGGTGTCACCTTTTTACTGCTCAAAAAGCGGATGACATGACGTTGTTCCTCTTTGGTTCATGTTTCCAGTGGGGCTACTATCTTTATACTGCAACTATGACAATCATATATAGTTACTTATCTGCATTGTGCTTTCACCTATTGGATACTTCTTATGTCATTGATAATGATAATTCTAACTTACAAGTCAATGGTATCGTGTTTAGAATTTGTATCTCAATTTTGAGGTTTTAATTTGACTCATCCTCTTATGATAAAAGCATGTTGTTTGATAAAGTTTTATATTTTTGCTGTCTTTTTTCTGATTAGGGCGGCACACAGAAGTGTTTTCATCATGTAAGAAACTGCATAGACTGCATTGTGGTTTATGTTTTATTCAATATCTTTTGTGCTTTCATTTAAAAACTATTAAATATTTAAAATATACTTGTTAATGCATTTATAGAAAGCAGACTATATAAAAAATATCTTGAATTGAATATGTGCAGTGCTGATTGTGAGGTCCTTTGTTTTTACTAGGAAATTCTTGTTGACTCAAGACTCCTTAAATTTCTAAAAGAAATAAATGTTTCTTATCAATACATTGAATGTATTGTTTGGAGAAATTAACACATAGAATTCAAAATAAAATAGGTAGGCAATAATTAACCGTGTTAAAATAATTAAGAACAACTCTTAATTCAGAAAACAGTGACAATGCTATTAAAGCAATGACAGCAGTGAAACATGCCTTATTCTTAGTAGTTTGTGTGATGTCTGTTTTGAGGGCTTTTTGTCCATTCTTGTTGTAAAACCGCTTCCACTGTTTCAGGCCTCTTGCTATAAATAGTATATTTCAGGTTTTGTCATACAAATCTTACATTGGCAGTGTTACATTTTAAACAATTGTGGCCAGAAAGAGAACAGATTCATCCATTCTATATTTTTACACAAGTACAAATCATCCAGGTTAGTTTCTGCAAAATTATTAATTTATTTTTTAGTATTTGATTCGTATTTTTCATTAAAAACAAGTTTAGTGCATACAACGATATACAAAATATAGAAAACAGCAAAAGAAATCTACATAACCATGCAGTGTGTACTGTACATACATACTACAAGCACATATTTTATAATTACATCATTTTATGAACATTAAAAAATGCTTCAGTTTAGTTCAACCAATTCAAAGATGGAATGAAAAATACAAGAAACAAAAAATAATATAATTCATGCAAACATAAAATATTGCTAGTTGGCAAAGGTGAAAGCAAAGCAAAAACTCCAGTTAACAATATTCTCTGAGAAAGTATACTTCTAAACCGCCCACATTTTTAAAAAATAAGTAAAGCCAAATTAAGGCCGCTGTATACTAGCTGGTGTCCTTTTCTCTAAAACCAACAAGGGTCATTCTTCAGTACTGTATGGTTCATGTTCAACATCCACAAATGTCCTACATTAATAAAACTATGGTGCTGTGTCTGTCACCATATACATCCATTTCATAAACTGGCTAATCAGTTAAGGAACTGTGGAGCCAGTATCTACCTGCAGTGTAGCCTAGATCAGGAATTGAACCCCAAACTGTAAGACAGCTGCTATGAGCAAAACAAAACATCTAAAATACTGGCAAAACACACTCTGTACCCCTAAATCTTTATGATTAATGCTATCATTATACAAAGTTTGAAAACCTTTTACCAAAAACCTAACCTCCTTCTATATTTATCTTTGGAATTTTAGGAAGCCTTGCCTCTTTTGGTATTACAAAATTTGTCTAGTTATACATTTTATTAAGGTATGGGGCAAAAACTGTTTACAGCTTTATAATGTCTATTAGAATTATGACTTTTTAGGAAATCGGTTTTAAACTGAATCTTTACTTGCTTTCAAGCAAGTACATACAGTAAGTTACAGTATGTGGTTTTCATTCTATGTAGTAAACATTTGTTAAGGTCCTTGTCACAGAATTGTCATTTAACTTCAAGCTTAAAACAGAAAGAATGGAATCTACTTCTTCATCTTTTTCTCCATACAGCTTGATCCTATACCACCTCCCCATTCAGGCCCTTATCCATCAGATCTTTTTGCACTTTATTCATCCATCTCTGCTCCCCCCAACCACTTTCTCTTCTCTGTGCTTCCACCCTGATCATTTTTTTATTTTTGATATACTTCGTTAATCCCTGAGGGGAAATTGTCTTTTCCCATGACCTTTTCCCCATATATTCATTATCTCTCCTCATCACATGTCCATACCACTTCAAACTACTTTCCTGTACTTTCTTAGACATCTCTCCAATTTTTGTTGAACCTCTGATTGTCTCACTTCTAATTCTGCCACTTTCTGTAACTCCAAACATCCATCTCAACATTCCCATTTCTGCCACATTTAACTTCATCTCCTGTGTTCCCTTTACTGCCCACATCTCAGCTACATACATCATTGCAGGTCTTACACTGTCTTAAAAACTTTACCTTTAACCTTCACTATAAATTTTCAAACACACAATACTCCTGATATCTTGTTATAATTACTCCATTCACTCAGCGCTCTATGGGTTATGCGCTAAATGTGTCTAATTTTCCATCATGAGCTACCACTGAACTTAGCTATTTAAACGTATTCACTCTTTTTAATAGCTGTCCTCGTAGGCTAACTTCTGAATACCGATTGTCATTAAACTTCATATATTCTGTCTTCTTCTTATTTATCTTCAACCCTCCATCTTACAAAGTCTTTCCTCCAACTTCCTCTCCACTTTCTCTTTTCTGGTGCTACACAACACAATGTTATTAGCACAAAGTAATGCAACATAGGTATTGGTCTTATATCTCATAACTCTATACATCCATAACCAGATCAAAGAGGTAAGGACTTAAAGAAGATCCCTGGTGTGGACCTACTCTAACTGGGATCCTGTCTGTTACCCCAACTCTGCTTTTAACCCGAGTCCTCACTTTCTTATACATATCCTAGACAATCCTCACATGCTTCTCTGGTACTCCTTTCTCTCTCATGCACCTCTAGACCTCTTGACGTGGCACTCAATCATAAACCTACCCCACATCAATAAACACCATATACAATCCTTTCTGTTTTTTTCAATGATTCTCTATAAACTGTCTCAATGCAAAGACTGGATCAGTTATTCCTCTCCCCAGTAAAAAATCAAACTGCTCCTCCCCTATGGTAGTCTCTTCCCTAAGCTTCCTTTTCATAATCCTTTCTGAATTTTTTATTGTGTGTGACATCAGCATTATCCCTCTACAGTTTCCACAGTCCTGAAAGTTGCCCTTCTCCTTATAAATAGGTACAATCACAATGCTCCTCCACTCCTCTGGTATTCTCCCCTGTTCGTAGGTCTTCTGCATTAGATCACACATCTACTCCTTTTCTCCTAAGCCCTTCTACATTTCTGCTAGTATTTTATCTGGTCCTACTGCCTTTCCATTTTTCAATTTTTTTCAGTGGCTCTTTACATCCTCCCTCCTTATTCTCGGTACTAGCTCTTCATTTGGAACTTCCTCACCAAATACTGCCCTATTAATTTCTCGATCTTCATCCCTCCCTAATTGGTACCAAGTCTTCTTTGTTCCTTCTTAGCCTTTATTACATCCTGCACCTATCTGTTCCACCACAATGTCTCTTTGTTCCCAGGTGGGCTCCATACTGTTGTATTCGACACCTCTTCGCCTATTCTTAATACAACATTGCTATTTGTCTCCTACTAATTCTCCACATTCTCAAATGCCAGCACTTCACTTATCTCTAAACCTGTTCTTAAGCCCTTCCTACTTTAATTTCCACCACTTTATCCTTCATGCTCTATTTTTATTCTCCTGCTGATTCTGATTTCCCAGCTGATCACAGCCACTTTATGTTACACAGTCACACTTTCCCCATTTATGACCTTACAATTCTTTATCTCTTTCAAATGAGAAAGAAGAGTTCTCTACTGAGGTATTCAGTTGTCAGTTAGTGGCAAATTTTCATGCCATTATTAGGCTTTTTACAACCTAATGAGATACTATGCTATTATCAAAAACTGTAGGATGTTTAAGCATAAAGTTGATTTATTGTACATATTCATGGTTCCTTTTAAGTAGTTGTATTTCGTTATATTCTACAAAACAAGCAAGTTGCCAGGTTCTGCATTAACAGGCTTTTTAAGTGCAATGTCTTCTGACAAAATCTAGTTAGAACCATTCTCAGGAACTAATTTAATTTGTAATTCATGGCCCACCTATAAATAATTTTGAGATTTGTAGTTTTTACACAACCATGGCAGGTAATCAATTCTCCTTGAAATAAATATATGTTGCATGTTCTCAGTTTTTACTTTATTTATTACAAGTCTTGTATAATGTATCTAGAAGTTGTCAGGAATGTGTGATTAGGAGGCATCATCAAGGGTCTATGCAGGTAAGCAATACTGTGCCAAGCAGAAAGGGGGCTCTCTTCTTAACACAATCTCCCTTTCCATCCACAGTTCGGGGAACCTCGAATGTAAGATGAGTGACGTCACTTCTGGGTCCACGTTGTTAAGACACACCTTTTCTGGGAAACAGGGCTAACAAACAAACCAGGACCGGAAGGTGGCGGCCAGTTGTTTGACTAATCTTGACTGAGAAGGATCACTCAGATGCACTACATTCTTTTCCTGTTTTGGCATCCTTATGTGCTGCTTATTTTGGCCAGACCTTTCCCTCAATACCCTTGGATTAAACGGGAACCCACTGGTTTGCCAACAATCCTTTGTGGCTCAAGTCTGCTATTATCACAAAGTCTACACAAATAAAACAGGACAGCAATTGCAAATCACTCTCAAGATCTAAAATCACACTAAATCTATTGGGGAACATTTTGCTTTTCTTAATCTTAGGCACAATGATCTTTCTGCAAATGGCCTTTCACACAGTTTCAGAGACACATAATATAACATGCATAACATTCTCAAACCTGTAAATTCTGATTTTGGATCACTGGAAGATTAAAAGATATTTTGGCAGCACGGGATACATGTCAGGAAGCAATATAAATAAAATGTATCATTTTTATTAAAAAGGTACAATCACAATGCTGTTATATTATATATAATATTATTATTATTTATTAATCCTGGATATAGTGCCAGTTCATCCCTGAAACACACACTGACATAGAGCTAATTTAAAATTATCACTCACCACCCTCAAGAGTCTGATTACTTATAGGAATTACAGAATCAAATCTGCATCCCAATAAGGTGTGTAGAAAATGAAGGGGCCTGAATACTTTCTGAGTCCACTGTATGCATATCTTTTGGGGATGTTAGAGCAAAACTACATAAAATTCATTGCAGACATTACAAAAATTTGAAAATCCCACACTCAAAAATAATGGTGTCAAAGTGGTTCTTCAGAGGAATAGGGGATTCCTGAAGAACCATCCATATGAAGGTTCTATAAAGAACCTTTATTTATATCTATAACAGGCACAATAAATAGCCCTAAATATATCTTAATAGATTCATAAAATAATTGGTTCTTGTTTTTAAATGTCTCCCTGCATACAATACCAGTCCAAGTTCAGGTTTTCTTGATCTGTCAGTATCCTATCAGTAACCTACTATAATTAAATATTTCTGGCTTATCCACATATTACGAACCTTTCCAACACCCAAAGAACCACTTTAATATGTTATGAACCCTTTATGGAGTTATTTGTCAAGCAATGGTTCTATGTGGAACCACACAATCCATTAAAGTGCCCTTAAAGAACAATTATTTTTGTGAGTGCACATAGAGAATAGGCTCAGATTCCATTGGAGGCAACATCTTTACAATGAAGAACAATAAAAAGACCATTCATAAACTTGCACCACATATTTCTCCCAAACTGAACCTTTAACTAATCATTTAATCATTTCCTTCAACTTATGTTATGACTGCATCCAAACCCACTGTGGGCTTTCAGTTCTGTCATCTTCCTTGTCTTTTTTCTCCTCCTTCTGAATCCTCCATTACACCTACACACCCTAAATGCTTATTCCCTACTAGGCATTGACTCAGTAAATGTTACAGAGTAAAATGTTATGCCTCTAACCTAATCATATAACCATTATTTTACATCTTTAACCTAGAAAATGCACATTGCACTTCTAATAAGCTATACATATATACATACTATATGATATTAAATGTTAACCATAATCTTTCATAACCCAAAACCCAATTTACTATATAATAGGTAAATGTACTAAAAACGTATAAACACCTATAAAAATGTTAAATTATTGCATATACAATGCAAGTGCCTTAAAGTAGGAGAGGTTAATTTGATGGCAAGTTCTTGTTAATTGTATGGGCAAAATACAACAACAGCAGCTTCAGGGAGCACTTATACCATTAAAGTGAACACTGTTTTAGAGTTTAAAACCACATGAAAGACTTTCCCTTGTTTACGACATTTCTTCATGAAAAAGAGCCTGAGGGAACCAGAGGTCAGAAACAATTGTCAGGGGGAACGTGTATAGCTGTTTACTTGACACATAATCATTTGTATTGATCAGAAAAAAATAGTTTTTCCCTTGATAAATCCTATTTAAAGATAAGAAAGAGAGTATAGTTCTCTAGAAACCTGAAGTTCATGTCTCTGTCTTCAGTGAGTGTATTAAATTGTATTTCTGGAAAAAGTAAAGTAAAGAAATCACCCCATGTTAGCATAAAACTGCCTTTATAAATCATATGTTAAAATAAAATATTGGTAAGTGATTACTTTACTTCACATACTCCAAAATGCAAACTAGATAAACTTTACAGTAATGGCACCCGTGGGAAGAAAGGAATTGTTTTATGAATCATGTTTCATTAACACATTTTCACTTGTTTACAAAATAATGAAATGTGTACCTAAAAGTAATAAATGCCACTATAGGTTGGTAGTACAATGCAAGAAGACATTTGATTGCAAAATGAATATTATTTAACTACATATTACAAGTCTAATATATTTAGTTGCACTCTGAACGGGTAGCTAATCTCCAGACAGCAGTTCAGACTTTTGTAAAATTATAAAAAGTACATTGGGTAAACATATGAGTATGTCGGTAAAAATTGATTAAACAAAAGGTCTTGGGAGTTTGGAGTAGACCAATGTGAATGTAAAAAGAAGTTGGAGCTGTATTAAGGCCACACAAAGAAGTGAAATTGAAAATCATTTTGAACAACTAAAAAGGAAAATGTAGAGAAAGTATATTGTTTGACAAAACATATAAAATACTAAGAGATGCGTAATGATACCTATTATTCAGATTCTAATGTTAACAGGTTACCAAAAATATGACTAAATTCAGAAAATGGAGAGTAATTCTGAGCTTTATGGACATTGGAGCTTTCATCCACAGCCCTGCTGGATACCACAGGGGCCCCTAGAAGGCGCTGCAGAGAGGAGCAGCGAGACTTTCGCATACAACCCGGAAATGCGTCATAGTCACATGAACAAAAAGACCGACGTACTTCCGGGATAAAAAGAAGACTTTTGGATCTGACCCGGAAGTGCTAAGAAGTCACATGGACAGGGGTTCAGGAGCACTTTCGGGTCACGGACTATATAAAGGACTGTGGAATATCCTAGAGTTGGGCTGAGCTGAGTGGAAGGGTGACAACGCATCTGGGAGTTGGAGGAATTGATTATTGTGGAGTATTGTTTATTTATATGAGAATAGTGGAGTGTAGGGTGCTTTGTGCATTGTTTATTAATAATAAAGTCAATATTTGGACTTTTACCTGGTGTCTGGTGACTGTTCTGAGGGTTCAAGAGGACGATAGCGCCCTCTATTTGTCACAGTACGCACAAAAATGTTACATGCACCTGTTTCCACACTCACATCGCGATGTACAAAAACTAAACTTGGTGTAAACAACAACAACAACAACATTTATTTATATAGCACATATTCATACAAATAGTAGCTCAAAGTGCTTTACATAATAAAGAATAGAAAAATAAACACAATATGAAAACAAAATAAATCAGCATTAATTAACATCGAATAAGAGTAAGGTCTAATGGCCAGGGGGGACAGAAAAAACAAAATTAAAACTCCAGACGGCTGGAGAAAAAAAAATAAAATCTGTAGGGATTCCAGACCATGAGACCGCCCAGTCCCCACTGGGCATTCTACCTAACATAAATGAAACAGTCCTCTTTGGATTTAGGGTTCTCACGGAAAGGCTTGATGATGATGGTCACGTAGAATTCTGCCTTTTAGTCCATCCATCATTGTTGGAGCATCATGAAGCTTTGAGTAGGTGGAGGTGGCGCAGGCCACCACCACAAAGACACCGGAAAAAGAAACAGAAAAGAGAGTAGGGGTCAGTACGGATTGTAGAGCTACCCTGAATAGTTATTATGAGGAAATTGAACATATAGAGTATCAGGATTAAGTTAAATTAAGTTAAATTGAAGTTATAGAAAGGCCATGTTAAAGTAATGTGTTTTCAGCAGTGTTTTAAAGTGCTCCACCGTATCAGCCTGACGAATTCCTATTGGCAGGCTATTCCAGATTTTAGGTGCATAGCAGCAGAAGGCCGCCTCACCACTTCTTTTAAGTTTTGTTCTTGGAATTCTAAGGAGACACTCATTTGAGGATCTGAGGTTACGATTTGGAATATAAGGTGTCAGACACTCCGATATATAAGAAGGGGCGAGATTATTTAAGGCTTTATAAACCATAAGCAGAATTTTAAAGTCAATCCTGAATGACACAGGTAACCAGTGTAGTGACATCAGAACTGGAGAAATGTGTTCGGATTTTCTTTTCCTAGTTAGGATTCTAGCAGCTGCATTCTGCACTAGTTGCAAACGATTTATGTCTTTCTTGGGTAGTCCTGAGAGGAGTGCGTTACAGTAATCTAGTCGACTGAAAACAAACGCGTGAACTAATTTCTCAGCATCTTTCAGTGATATAAGAGGTCTAACTTTACTTATGTTTCTTAAGTGAAAAAATGCTGTCCTAGTGATCTGATTAATATGCGATTTAAAATTCAGATTACAGTCAACAATTACCCCTAAGCTTTTTACCTCCGTCTTGACTTTTAATCCTAATGTATCCAGTTTATTTCTAATAGCCTCATTGTATCCATTATTGCCAAAGTCACACACATTTTCATACCAGCTCAATCCCTTGTGTATGTAAGTTCTTCAGTTGGTTTTGTAAACTGGCGGCACCCAATGTCAAAGCAGTGCAGTTCCTGTATGGTTTCCCTTTCATTTTTAGATTCACATCTCTGATGTGGATTTATCAAATACACTGAAATTAACCACATATTGTTTATTAGTTTAAGGGATCTGATTGTAATCAACCCGTAACTATATAATGGTGCACGGAATGGCCAAACTATTCCAAATACCATTGCTGCTTTAGCGTTCTCAGTGCACCACTCAAGAGTATTTAACCCACTGTATCTGAGTGTAGAGTCACAGCTCTACAGCAGCTGATCAGATTATCGGGATACAGCATCTAGCACACTGCCTCAGCCATGCACACAGTCTATTTGAATTTCTCCCGTACAGTATGGGAAACGCTTCAGAGCCTTTCCTGTAGGGACCTCGCGGTTCAGAAACAGAGCTCTAAATGCACTCAATCAGTCCATCAAGTGCTCCTGGTAGAAATTTTTGTACTTATAAGTACAATTACCTAAGTGTAAACTTACAGTACAGTTATAATATTGCACAACCTGAACCAACTTATAAAGCGCGTATTTACATATGATGATGACTGACTTCTAAGATTTAGATTTCCAAGCGCTATCTTCTTGGGGCTCTGGATATTTTTAAGATGAAATGCAGTATGTATATTAAATAATGGATATTGTTAATAATTAAACTTGTAAGTACACGGTGGCGCAGCGGTAGTGACGAGCTGGAGCCCCGTTCAGGGATTGTTCATGCTGTATGCTTGCTGAGATTGGTGCGACCCTGGATGGATAGATGGATGGAATAATTAAACATGTAATATGAAGATACTTCAATATCCCATAAAAGTTTTGAAGAATTGTTGTTCTAAGTTTACAGATGGCTTGACATCTGTTACAGAGCTGATTGTGTGTCGATTGGTTACTAAAGGAAGAACAGGAATTGGGGGTTAGTGTGTTTAAGAGAGACAATACTGCTGCAATAATTGGGATTTGAAAATCTAGTAAATTAAACAATTTTAAAATGATGTTTATGACATTCTGCTTCAATGACAAAATAAACTACGTGATTAAAGTTGACATTTGGACATTTTTTTCCACTGTGTCACTAATTTGTTTTTCTTTTCTCTGTACCCTAATATGCTTCCATATGACTCTCAGATGGTGGGCTATGACTCACCTTTTCATGGCGACTTTGATATCTGACCACTTCTTATTTATTTTGGGCACTGTGCGACTTTCTGAACTTTCGAGTTTCTCCGTCACTCTGTTACTCGATCAGCTTCCTTTTGTTGTTAATATATCACTGCTTAAACCAACAAATAGTACATTTTTCCTTCCCTCTACTTTGTATTCTCTGAAATTCACCTTTTTCCCCCGTGCTTTTGCCATTGTTTTTTCATAGAATGTAAAACATAAGAAGCTATTTATATTGTTTTGCATATTCAAAGAGGTGTAATTCTGGGAGGAGTCGGGGTGGGGCGGCAGGCACATGCATGAGCGTTACTTTTCATGCTGACTAGGATTTATGGAGCGGAAGAATGTGGAAGTTACTGTACGCACAGATTTATGCATCTGATTTTTTTGTGTGTACTCACATTTCCACTTTTGTCGTATGCCATGTTTTAGTGTGAATTCTACGCACGGCATTATGCATGAGGCCCCAGGTGATCAAATCTAGAGGTCTCCTGAATGTAACCCAAAATAGGAATTTTATTGAAGGAAAAATAACTTTGATTTGCTGTGTTATGATTATGAACTGTTGTTGTTAAGGCCTAGCTGGTATTTCATGTAACTATATGGGAATGTTGTTAGTTGCTCTTTAGTCTTAACTAAGATATGTTATATTAGTAATATTAAGTATATGCAGACTTCAGTCATAGTGTCCTTTCTGGTAATATAATCAGCAATTATGGACAAATACTGGTTGACTGCACTAACACCATGGTTACTGCTGCAAAAACTGTGGTTAAGGAGCTCCAGCAACAGAATGCACTGAGATTTGGGTAGATGTGAAAATATATTGGGATGAGTTGGCTGGTTCTTATTAAAGCAATCCCAGTAAATTTATTTCAGCCTTGTTCACTAAATACTGTAAGATTACGCTAAGCAAAACTTGAAAACTGAAAAAACACAGCGCTTACCACACAATTGTTCTCTAAGGACCTTCATTGTCAAAACTCAGCAGCATCAGAACAAAAAGAATATACTGCACATCAACAAAGAGAAAAGCAAGGTTCTAACAGCTAAGTCTATGTTTTTCTTGATTTTTGTCCATTGGCATCTCATGGAGAGCTTCATATTATAGTATTAAGAAACTACATTATAGCTTGGTCTACACATCTAAATTCAAAGTGGTGCTTTGAGGTTTTGTATACACAACACACATGAAGATGAAAATACCTGAATAGAATATTTTTAAGGAAAAAACAGTACATACAATTAAAAAATAAGATAAGAGGTGTAGAAGTAAGCAGATGACAGTCTGCTGTAGAATAGAAAAGGTAAAAGGAGAAGGAATGGAAGGAAAAAATGAAACACAAAATTAAAATGCAGTAGATTTTCAGCATTTTATCAGTATTTACTTTAAATGATATCAACATGTTTAGGCTCCCTTACGTCAGAATTACTTTTCTAATTATATTTTATTCATCTCACTAATTCATTTATCTGTTGTGCTTATTTTTATTTATCGTCTCTGTGCCCTTTTTTCTTTCCTTTTTGAGCTCTGTCCTCCAATATTTTTCTTTCACAATTGATAAGCATTGTTATGGTTTGAGAAATAAGAAATTGATTTTATGTTATTGTATACAGGTATACCATGTAAAAACAAACATACAAACACATCATATGTTCTAGTCCCAGTTGAGAAAACTCCATTTATTTGAATGTCTGCAAATTCAAAAACCAAAGGAAGAAACAAAGCAAGTATACTTGTGGTAGATCTTGGTTTAGTCACATACTTTAGTAAGGTGTTAGAACAAGTGACAGTCATTTACAGTCTCTTGTTACTTTTTTATCCTGGAATTCCAAAAGGGGGTGGAGTCAAGTTCAGGTCAGAAGTAACACTATTGCCCCCCTCCTAATGGTCTCATCCATTATAGACATGAAACTGGAGGTTCGGTTTAAGGCAATTTCTTTCTCCCAATTCTTCCCTGTGTGTCCTTACACTGGAGCTCTTAAAACACTCATCATGATCACAAGTTTGACAGCCTCTATATATCTTAATATTTTACTAATTAATTTAAAGGTTTAATTTAATTATTATAATCATTACTTAAAATAATTTTATTGCCTTTATTTTCTGTGCCTTTTAATTTTTTTCTATTCTATTTTTAACTTTTTGTTATTTTCCATTATTATATTTTGTGCTTGACTGCCCAATAATGACAAACTACAAAAGTATAGAAGTATACTAATACCTCCACAGTCTGACTGGTCAAATTTGTTTAACCAACTGTACCTCCCTGAGTGCTGACTATTTTGCTCTCAGGTAGCCATTCAGGCCCTGCTAGAGAGCAAATACTTTCCGCCTGTTCAGTTGAGCTGATCAACATTTTGCGTTTTTGGTTCTTAGTTTAGGCTCAATTTACACATTCCCAATTGTAGATTACGGTTTCTCCAGTGATTAAGACTTCCTGATGTATTGTATGAAACTCTTCTTTTGCCCTAAGAGTTCTCCGCATACCACTTTGTTATTTTTTGTTATGAATAATTATTAGCTATAGCCACTTAGTTTGTTTCAAAGCATGATTTTGCCATGTGCCACTGCACTTATATCTCTGCCACTCACAGATAACACTGATGATCCATCAGCCAAAAAAATGAAAATATATATATTTCTGCTTAGAGTGTTTCTGTTTTTTTCATTAAAATTGAGCAGTATGGTATTTATTAACTTTTTCTACATGCTAAATTTATTTTCTATTTCTCACATTGGATTTTCCTTTTTCAATTTAGCCCTACATTCTTCACTGTTAATTCTCAGTGCTTTAGATAATAAGTAATGATGTGTATTTTTTGAATCCATAGATATATCTGTGTTCTTTTGTGCCTTTGTTTTGTCTTCTTAACTACTGTTACTGTCACTCTGCAGCAATAGCGATGCCTTAAATTAAAACAATAAAATCCTTTATTTAACAGAAAATCTAAAAAACTTTCTAACCATGGTTCTATGTCTAGTCTGAAGTTAATTAATTATGTGAAGTGTGAAAGCTGTTTGGGGGAAAATCTGCCCCAGAAATGTATTGATTTTAAAAAATATTTATATTAAACAGAATACATTAGTATTACCACCTTTCATGTTGTTGAATAGTCTGTTCATAGCTACTTGGCCACTTCTACCGGTAACTTTTGCCATAAAGTCTTTCATTTAGGAGTTAGCAGGAGTGTAGTCGAGAATATTTAGTAGAGTCGTTTCAATATAATTTTAATTATGCTTTTGTCATGTTACAAGCACTAAGCCAGAATCAAAACCACAAAACGAAACACACACCAAAGCTAGTAATTATTTTCCCTGATTCATTTTCTTTTAATTAGTTGCTCAAGCACAATGTCTGTCACACACCAGACAGTTCCACAGCCACAAAATGGTGCCTGTTGAAAACAAAAAAAAAACAATAAAAAATGTAAATAACAAGAAATAAAAATGAGTAACATTGGAAATGAAATGAAATGGAAACACTGAAAATTGAATACCAATAGTTTCTTACAAGTGACTTCAATGTGATGATGATTTAAAATAAAAAAGGGAAAAATATTAATAACACATTAAAAAACAAAGCACACATAGTAAATGAATCATCCACACACTCCTGATACTGCTTTACTTATGTTTTTCGAACATCTGCCTGTTCTCACGAGTGTTTTTTGATTTATTGACTTGAATAAACTTTTTTTTTTAAATACGTCATGCCTGTCTTTGTGTTGATTTGGTCGAGGTGACACTTTTTTATGCAGGACACTGATTAATCTAGCATAGCTGGCTCTCAGCCTGAATTGAGGTAAACAAAGACACTATGTGCATGGGTGATTTAGAAGATGTTAAAAGTCAAGTACTAACAGAATTTCAGCTGCTAGTATAAATTTGTACAACTGATCATATCTTACCAACATTATATTTAAAGGTGTTCATGATAATTAATAAAAAGAATGGTTACTATAAATAAATATGAATTTATACATGAAGACGCAAAATTACATATCTGTAAACATGTATGTCATACAATAAGACATCTAAAGAAATTACACAAAATTAAAGGGATTAATATAGTACTCCTTGCTACCTGAAAACAAATAAGAAGTTGCACCTGAATATTTCAGCATATTTAAAATATATGTGAGATTGCACTTAACATATTTAAAATGTGTCATGCATCATACCTGCAATGCTGAGTGTAGTTTTGCTCCCCTAAACAAATAATAGTGATGCAGAAGTCCCATGAATATTTGAGAGTGGAGTATGGTATCATTGGAGAGCTATGCAGGATAAAGTGGGCTGGATGAGAGAAAGTTCAGCTGATATCACCAGGAAGTGCACTGCTTACAGCCTGTCCTTGTGTCCAGAGATAAGGGAGTGTGACAGTTTAGGGCTCTCTCGCTCCCTTGAACCCTCAGACCACACGTCAGATACCAGGCAAAAGTCCAAAGATGAATATTTATTATAATAATAAAGTGCACAAAGCACCCTCCTCTCCACAATACTCCAATAACAATAACCAATAATCAAATAAACAATAACCAATCCTCCACTCTTCCAGACGCTTAGCCTCCCTGCTTCCCAACTCAGCTCGTCCGTCTGGGATTTCCGAGAGTCCTTTATAGTCCTTGACCCGGAAGTGTTTGTCCCTCAGTCCATGTGACTTTCATTCACTTCCGGGTCAGGTAAAAGAACTCCTTTTCTTCATCCCGGAAGCACGTCATTTCTTCTGTCCATGTGACTGGGACGTACTTCCGGAGTGTAGGGAAAATAGTCCCTGGGCCTCCCTGCAGTGACTCCTGGCGGCCCCCATGGTATCCAGCAGGGCTGTGCATTTAAAGTCCACTGTCCATAATTCCCTGCTGGCATTCGGGGCATTTCCATGCTGCAAGGAGGGCTCCATCTGGCGGCCTGGGAGTATTGGCCGGGATGAACGTCTGGCCATGTACCACAGGAGTTACTTCTATAGCTCATGCTGACAAGTAGGCTGATTCTGGGGGCTGTTAGAATGAAGAGGCTGCAGGTTCATGGCTGGCTGACAGTAGTCACCTCAGTGAAAGTCTGTAAACTAGGAGGGCTCTTGGTGGGTGTGAACCCATGACAGAACACAGTACAAAATCTCCTTGCCTTCAAAAGGTAAACATCTTTGCTGTCCATACTGTTTTGTAGTGCTAGTGTGTATGCAGTTACTGCATTCTTAATAACCCTGCAGTGTTATCACAGCTTGTAGCCTGGTGATGTCACTTGTGAGAATTAACAATTATGCTAAAATGTAAACAAAGCAGAGATATCAGCATTCAAATTCATAAAAATAGGTAAAATAGGACAAAAATTAAGCGATGCACCACTAGATCCTCTAAGAAATCTTTTGTTATGAAGACAAAAAGAACAGAGCACATTCATGCAGGAGTTTGCTTTGAATTTGCAACAATAAAGCTTAGACAATATCAAAAGCAAATTGCTTATAAAACTTAATACAATACGTTTTATAGAATATATGATTATTTATGAATAATTTCATTTTCGACAGAGCCCAATGCAAATATTAACTGCATACCTTACTATAAAATAAATGATAAGCTGCACATTTGGCAAGCCAGTTGGGAGTCAACTATTAGACTTCCTTTTTAATCTTCTTCTTCTTCTTCTTTCGGCTTCTCCCGTTAGGGGTCGCCACAGCCACATTCCTTTTTGTCCTTTCTGTCCGCTGCATTTTTAATAATAACAATAAAAAAAAATAAATCACTGACTACAGCTTGTCACTGAAAGTGTTTTCTGCTTTATCTAGAAAGATCTTTATTAATTTGAACATACTGTCCTGTTACAAAGTTTGTCACATTAAGCATTCCATTTGGATTTTATAACAATGATTCTTAAAATTGCACATAATCTCAAAAAAAAAACAAAAACAAAGTGATTTCCTTAATTTACACTACATATAATAAAGGGCTTCTGTTGAAGTAATAAAGAAAGACAGACAATCTGGCATCTAAAGACCTTTCTAATTGTCTTAATTTCAGTTTAGGACTTTATGTACTGTATAAACAATAAATTTCCTTAAAAAATCTTTGTGATAAAGTTTTATTGTGTACAAGGCAAATTACTTGTTAGTGCTATTTTATTCAGTGGTTCAAAGTGATGATAGAGTTTATTTATAGAAGACATTTAATAGCTGAAGAACATTTATAATTTGCAAAAAAGGAGAATACACTTGATTGGAGAAAGACAGTAAACACTAGAAGAGAAGAACAGAACATGTTTAGAAGGACTTTGATGGCAAATGCTTCATCATTAAAATTGCTTCATCTTCTTAACAATGAATGAAATTATATAAGGATGAATTTATTATGCAGTACATTATGTGTTTTGGTACTCATTAATTTCTAAGTGGTATTTAGCTTGAATTTCAAGGTTAATCTAGACTGCTCTTTTCGGTCAACTGTCATAATTAATATCCTGCTCGCACCCTGTGATAGTAAACAAAAAGAAACTATTTTTGAAGCTCATATACATTAGAACATTAGAAGAATTTTGATGAGAACTGTCATAAAGCCCAACAAGCTTACTAGTCCCATTCATCTTGATTCTCCAATATAAAATGGAGTTGAGATTATTATTCAAATCTACTTATAGAGGTTTACAGAGTCATTATTATCATATGTTATCAAGTACAGTGAAATTTTTACTTGTGTGTAATTAACGTGGAACACGTCATCACTTAGTTCATTAACGGTTTACAAAGAACCCAAATCTGTTCTGAATGCATTTGGGTGTAAGGATTAAACTAGAACTAGAATTGATGACAGTCTATCATAGAGCATATTGTCTCATGTTGGGCAGATAGAAATTTTTTTTAGTAAGTAATATGGCCTATTTTAATTTCCTAAATTATTTTGTGCTGCCCCTATAAACCATGCATGACGGTTTACCTCAGCTTGAATAATACATGAAACCCCAGCTTTTCATCTTGTATTATTGCTTTATTGGGTTTCCTAACTGGTCATTTGTATCTGTGTTACTTATGATGACTCTCTGGTGCTGTTCATTAACTCTTTTTGGCAGTGTCTACTTCTATATAAGTACTTTTAATTTATTTTTACTTTTTAAGGTTGTTTCTCAGAGTTTGTTGTACTGTGACTTATAATGTACTTATAATGTACTTGAGTGATCCTTTATTGCAATGTATTATTTTGAACAGTACTTTTCTGCTCTTAGCACAATGCTTTGAACATGTAAAAAATGTGGAAGGCATCATATGAAACAGTGATTAATCAATTACTAGAAACATACCCTGGAAGAAGAAGAAGAACACATTACATTTTTATAGTGCTTTTTAAGACCCTCATAGCACTTTGTATAGAGAAGGAGAGCCACTTCAACCACCACCAATTTGCAGCTGAATGATGTGATGGCAGCCATTTTGTGCCAGTATGCTCACCACACATTAGCTATTAGGTTTCACTGGAATGAAATTAAAGACTTTTGTGTACAAGTAGATCTGAAGACTCCATGTCAGGTTTGGGGATATTAAGTGATATCATCGTGTATGTAATGACAGCTAGTCCATCTCAATAATGCCATTTTACAGTGCTATAAATTCTTGTAGTTACTAATAGGCCCCACTTTTCTTCATGCTTCTAATTCATTTATATGTTTCTCTGTGTTCATGTGTACTGTATGTTTATTTGCCTTGGAATTTTTGAGTCTGCAATAGCAGATATACACTGTGACTTTATCATGCACTGATCTTCCAATATAGGTGGTGTGCAGACATTCAGCAGGTAAATATTGTAAAGACTCAATATTAGGACAGGTTGAATCTTTCATATATTCACCCACAGACAATCATTCTCACTTGTGAGATATTAAAATATACTGTATATTCGGATATATAAAATATACACAGCCAGCTTATTACTTTTTAAAAAAGTAAATGGTATAAGAAAAAGGAAAACAGGGGAATTTACAAAGCAATCAGTACTAAAAGATAAAGAAGTTAATGAAGACAGCATAAATAAACTCTTTACACCATAGATGCCATCTATGTGATGCCGAAACAACTATGCCACTAATCATAAAGTAAAATAAAACATCTCCCTGCAGCAATGACTCTAGTTAATCGATTTTGTTTGGTAAGATTGCTGTAACTTTGGTATACTAAGTGATAATGTTACACTGTTGATACTGCATTTCACCTTCTTCCTACTGTATGATCTCTAAGGCATGGAAAAATCATTGTAATAATAATACTGCTAAGGTTTAACCTCTGATCTATAGGAACAAAGAAAACATTTTTTAAATATTCATTGCAAAAGAAACTAGACACAGTTTACTACTGTAAAGGGAGATACATAACCAAAAAGAATAACATTTTTCTGTTCATCTTTAAATGAAAAGGACATATTGTGTGCTGAGGCCTTTTCATGTTTAGCATAACCAATTTTACATGCACAAGGACTATGAAAGATTGTATTTACTATTTGTTTGTTTTTTTTAAATGTGCATGGATGTACTGATGGGGTTGATTAAATAGGCTAACATGAGGAGGACTGAAATAATCATTTTATTGCAATGATTTTCCTTTATGCTGCCTTTGTTGAGAAAAGCTTAAAATAGTTATTTTTATAGTAATATAATTCAATAAAAGCCTTTTGTGATTGCTTTTTTGATTGAATACAGGACTCTTGACCAAGAACCTGGGGGTATTGACAAGTCTTCAATTTAAAAAGTCCTTTCCATGAGGATTTAGTTTAGTACTAGTATCCTGTTAATGATATGTGTTGACTTTTGATGAAGTATACATTTAACAAAAAAAGCATGTGTTTTGCACATTTTTGACCACGTGACTAGATAATGGACAAGTGGATTTTGTGACACAAGTAAGATTTTTTTTCTTTTTTCCATGGATTTTTTTTTCGCAACCTTTGTCAATATTCACTTGACTTCTGTTATGTCCTCATTCTTTCCATTCTGCATGAAGCATGAGATAAACAGTTTTTCTTTCTTTACTTACTTTTCTTTCTTCAAAGTAGGTAACATATAAAAAATACCATTTTCGGGTGGAGCACTCCTTTAAACCAGGCATGCTGGAGTTTTTATTTATATGACCCTCTTTAGCTCTGGATGTATTCCTTTTGAACTAGACTTTGCCTTCAGAAGTGACCAGAGCAGCCACTCAGGATACACTGTTCTTTTGTACACATTGATTACATGAATCTGTTTTTTACTTGTCAGCAATATATCTGGGAATAAACAAAAATAAAAAGTCACTCTTATTTTTAGTTTGTACATATACCTACAATAATAACTCAAAAATTAATATTTGAGATTAAAGGTGTCCTTCTTTTATTGTGCTAACATGTGTTATAAGTAAATGCAGTGATTGCCAGCGGTTTCGATTGTTGCAGATTAAACACTGCCTTAGTAGTTTATAAGGTAATGTTTTAATTAATTAAGCCATTTTCATAACTTTATACATGAATAGTATAGAATCACAAGGAAATCACAATTAAAAATAAACAAATTATATTGGTACATTTTAACTGTCATTGTAGGGGTTGCACACCACTACAGTTGATGAAAATCTAGTTTTACTTTCAGGAAGTAAGCAAGCCATTCAGTTTACGCATAGATACATAAATGAGCTATTTTACGCCTCCACTTCACCCTTATTTTATAAATGTTACTGTCCTTTGAATCTGAATACCTTTGTAAAATAGTACCTACAACTCTGTAGTTTTTGTTTTGTTTGTGCTTTTCCTATATGTACAGTCAGTATATACAGTAAATGTAAAAATAAGTATAAGATGTGCACAGAAAGCCATTACAGGAACAGCAAAGATCTTCAAATACCTGAAAGCATGTTCTGTCTTCTTTCTGGAAAGGACCAGAAGCCCATAAAAGTTGGCCCTGCCCAAGAATATGTCTCTAGAAGAAGACCAGAGAACAGGTTAAACTATACCTTGTGAAGTTTTAAGAAAATTGTCTGAATGTTCTTTGCCAAAGCAGACAGTTGGCAGTTCACCTCTTGACAGAGGACCTGGAGGAACTCTGCCATTGATCAAGTTAGGTGTATCACAATGGAAAGCAAAAGACTTTATTTCTGCTAACTAGGTGTTTTGCCGTGGTAGGGTCCAAGGATGACGCTATTTTCACTTTGAAACTCTTTACTAAGAAGTCATTAATAGAATGCCCCAAGTTCCATCTATAGCCTTTTTATATTTGTTCTTTCCAAGCCCTGTCACTGTCAGGGTTGACTGCTATTGTAGTTAAATACTTTCTAAATTTATAACTCCAGGCAATTAGATAGAGTACCACAACAGACAGTAATGAAAGTTATGCATTTATTCACGCATTACCGGTGGTATGGCCAAAATATAAACAGACTTCAATGAGTGTGACAAAATACCAATTTAACCTGGTTCGTGTTAAGCAAGCAATATGCTTATTTACCAGATGCCTCACTGTCCTAGTAGGTTGATTGGTCTCTGGTCCAGTGAGGTCTCTTCTTGTGCAAGGCTTCTGGATGGATTGAAAGAGATGGGAGCATGTCTTCTGGATGGCTAGTACATCAGAGAGAGACAATAAAAGAGATCTTCTTTGTTAGCTTAAATGTACGCTTCCTTGATGTATCTCTAAGACCAATGGGATGTCATTGTGCAGGACCTACTCCCAGGGTTCATTTTAGTCCTGTTTAAGCATGATTCAACACTGGTTCTGTTCCATGCTTTCTTGCTGGGGGTAAGGGCTAAAAGAAATCTAAAGTGTCCCTGTCTCTGATATTGGAGCTCAAATAAACTGCAAAGCTTCTAATATGGCTGCACATTGTTATAGGAAAGCACCTTTGTAGAACTGATTACAAGTAGGCCTATCACTCAGTGAGGGGTTGTAGTGAAAGCCTGCAAAACCGTAAAGTATAACAGCAGGTCTTAACAGAAGGCTGCTTCTTTCTTTTCAAATAACCATTTCAAACTCATCCTTAAATGGCATTATAATATACAATTATCATAAAACTAGATATTGCAAATATACAGCAAACTGAAATAGCCTCAAAAGAAAATTAATAAAGCAATGTTTCAGAAAACAAATGCAATTTTTTACAGTTCTTTACCTCAGTTAATTTCTTCAGCATTTTTTCGTTTCTGAGCATATTTTACTTCCCAAAACACTAGGGCAGTTTGATCTGAGACATATGAGGAAACCTTGGGTAACTGTGTGTGTGGAAACTACAGTATATAAATTGAAGTAACGCAACTCTGATAAATGGACTGGTACTTTTCTGTTTGATTTGACTGTTCCCGAGAGTGTTTAGTAAATAAATGCACATCCTTGTCCACAGATGGATAAACTTACATCAGAGAAGATGTTGTAGTCGCTGAAAGTCGGGAACGACAAAGAAACGGAAAAACCAATATAAAATAAAAAGCAATTTCTTTATTCTTGGTGAGTTAGAGAGACTGCAGCCCCCCCCCCCCCCCCCCCCCACCCACACACACACACACACACACACACACACACACACACCTCTGAAGAGACTGGAGCCTCCCCCCAGAGAAAATTTCTCTCTTATATTACCTAGCTTATTCATTAGCCAAAGAGAAAAACCATGACAGCTCATTTTGAGGTCATACATAGATTGCTTTAAGTTATGTTTACATCCTGATTATTACATGCAAGAGTGCATAGAGTTTCTTATCCAAATAAAGAGCTATTAGGGTGCTCACATTCCTAAGAAATACGCTGTTATGAGCACACACACACAAGACCAGTCGAAAGCAGTTCTTATAGTCAGCATTTTCTTATAAAAGAATGCAAGTTACTCTCATAATTCTGTGCACAAGCTTAATTCTTACAAAATACAGTCCTTGATATTTGTGAGTTAAATACTTGTAATCATTACAGTTATAAATGTTTTCTCTTCCTTATTGTCTTGGTTTCTTAATATGTTCACCTTGGTCACTGTAAGGGAAATTTTCTGTATATTAACACTATGTTTAAGTTTTTCTTGTGGTGATAAGATCATATGACATTTAGCTTTAAGAAGAAGTTCCCATTTAATGATAAGATGTTTGCCAAAGACTTAATATCTATGTAGATATTTTGGTACCTTTCTATCTATACAAAACATACATGGTATGAAGAGCTATACTATTCTCTCCATATTGATTGACACAAACTAATGTGTTTTAGAGCTTTGTTATGTGGTAGTAGTGTGTTGTACCATGATAGCCATTATGGATATAATGAGAAGTAAAGCAAAATAACACCTTTTATTGGCTAACTGAACAGATTACAATATGCAAGCTTTCAAGACAACTCAGGCCCCTTCTTCAGGTAGTTTGTAATCAAACTCAGGAAACTCAGTTGCCTTGAAAGTTTGCATATTGTAATCTGCTCAGTTAGACAATGAAATGTATCATTTTGCTTGACTTCTTAGAGCCTTGTTATGTAAATTATCTTAACTCTAATAAGATCAAGAAATTCCATATTACTTCAGCATTGGCATAGACAGCAGGCTCCCTGAGATCTTTTGTAATAAAGGGTATTCATGCTATGTACTGTAGTGATAATCTCACCTATTATTATTATTATCCATACATCCACTTTCCAAATCCTGCTTTATCCTAAGCAGGGTCACAATAAAGCAGGAGTCCATCCCAACAAGTATAGGGCACAAGGCAGGAACAATCCCTGGACAGAGTGAACATGCAGACACACTTCGGCCAATTTAATATCGCCAACCCTCCAAACCCACATTTAAAGAGAAATTCCTGACAGTCACAATGCATAATTATTGACACATAAGCAGAGTATATTGAAATTTTTATTTCTGTGTGCTAATCAAAAATATAATGTTTTTAGCACAATAAATCAATAACATACAACTAAAATCAAAGGAAGCATAGCAAAGTTATTAGCACAGAAAATGCTGGAGGCCTAGTGATTTTTAGCAATATATCACTAGAAGATTTGTCATTTTTGGCACACGTATGGCCCACGTTACACAAAAAAATATTTGTCTGTAATATTGTACAGCTGCAAGTATAGCTTTAAGGAAAATTACACCCTGGACACATCACATTTTTCAGTCCATAAGATAAAAAATTATAAAAACTAAATACATTGATATTGAGTAAATTCTAAAATGAGCATTGACACAGAAGCTAGTGATAAAAAATGTTACCTCCAGTAATATATAATTTTTTTTATTAAAAATATAAATAAGCTTTACTTTCAATGGTAGCTTCATTCATACTTTTATAACTCTATTACTTCACACATCACTCTTACCAGTCACACATAAAAAGAATCTCCATCTCTAATAAAGTCCTAACAGTATAGTCATTAAATCTGCAAATGACTTTGGGTAATAAATGGCTGATTAAAATTCATAAAGATCTTTATGTACAATGGATTAATAATAATTGGCATGGTAATGAGGAGAAGCTACTAAGCAATTTGTACTTCATATTTCTTGTTTTGTAATTTCATGCATATTAAATTAACCAATGTTGGGTACAAAAAAAAACAGAGTACTGCAAATATAAGACAAAAACATTGTAACAATATTGTAATTCAAAAGTTAACAGATTTGGCAAAGTTCGCTAACATGTAAATGTCATTAAATAATAGTGTATTAAGTGAATATCATAAAAAATATATTGGTAGAGTGACATCATTTATATTTTTGTTTTGTCTTTTATGTTAAACTAGGGGGCTTTGCCCACTGCTCGCTTTGCTTGCCAAACCCTGTGTTTGGTTTTCCGGATACAGTACACACTTTTAAGATTTTTTTTTTCTTTGAATTGTTGCTATTTCATTAGTTTCACTTTTATTTCAGAACTTCTGTAAAAACAATATTTGAAATCTTTGGAGTCCCAATATGCTGAATCTTTTAAATGAGGTCAGTGAGACATGTGTTTAATGACTTTGTGCCATAATTCAGGATAGGTTTCTCTGTTTGGAATTTCAGCACAGACAAAGCGATCTTCATCATCAGCAGTTAATATTTTTTTTTCAAAGTAACCAATAAATGCATGTGAGGTAAACCACGTTTTTGAAATTCTCTGACTTAAACTTCAAAGCCTTACAATACTTACATACTTCTGACATATCACCTATGTCCATATATTCGACCTCTATTCACTTTTTCGTTATTTCTCCGAGTAATAAATTCTCTTTTTTTGCGCAAATGCGATGTTTACTTTCTTTGTTTTGACACTGTCATTTTTTTCTGCTTTTATATTCTGTATCTTGCTCTGCATGTGTATTGCAGCTACATTTTTTTTGAGTCTTTTGAATTCCACTGTTTTCATTATCTCTAACCTGCTGTCCATGTATTTGGCCCCCTTGTTTTTTAACCTCTTTATGATGTTTTACTTTGTTTTCTACCCTGTCTTTTATTTCTGATCTCACTTTGTCCGGCTTTTTTTTCAATGACACCTGGGGGGTATTTTTTGTACGTGGATTACTCGTTTAGCTGGATGTAATTGTTGATGATTTGGCATGATCCTGGATCTGTTGGTTTTTCGAAACTTTTGCTGGATGTGTTGTCATAGCAGCACATCCAAATCCTCAAACCCGCTCGGAGCAGGTTTGTTCTATGTAAACAAGGATTAGCTCACACACTTAATCAGTGTCCGTGAATGGAATTCACTCAGTCATGGCTTCGCCGTTCATGAATGAGCGTCCAATTGATATTGGTGCGCAAATTATAAGAAGAGAATTTCATATAGAGAGGGTTTTGCGTGATCGGCAAGATCCTTTATTGCTCCCGGACAAAATTCTTTTCGAAAGATACCACTTTAGCCTGGGGAGAATATTGTACCTCAAAGATTTATTAGCACCTTATATTCGAAGTCAAACTAGGCGAAGTCGGGCTCTCACAACCACACAGGCAGTATGCATTGCTTTGAGGTTTTTTGCAAGGTGCAATTTTTTTTATGTACTGTAGGCGATGCGGAAAATCTATCTAAAAGTGCAGTTTGCCAGGCAATTCGTAAAGTCTGTTTGCCCCTGAAATATTTCCTTCTGGTTTTCATAGTGTTTCCTGGACGCCTGCGTGTGCAGACAATAAAAGAGGCATTTCATGCCATTGCAGGTAGGTAATACACAGGCAAAAACACCCTCAGTTCCATAAAGAATCTCACAATCAGCCTAACATTCTCGTTACCCAGGATTTCCAAATGTGATTGGGGCACATGGGACTGATCAGAATTGAGTTTGATCAAACATTATTTGGAAAATTTACCTCTCCTCCTGAAGAATAATCAGGCACAGTGTCTTCATCAAATATTTGACCTTCGTCAATATCTTGTTGGTCAGACACAGGTTCTAGGGATATGACATTCCCTGCAACTGACCCAACAAAAAAAGAGGGTTATATGGAACATATGGAACCTATAGCACACATTGAGGACAAATATATGCAATGACCATCTTTTACTTGAAAAGAAGTGACCACTACATCCTGCCACTGGTTCTGAGGAAGAGCTTCCCTCTGGAATGCTCTCAGAAACAGGGCGATGGGTATTTCACTGGAGGACCAACTCTTCTGCAGGAGTTAGGTTTGGACTGCGTTGACCTACACCTGTTTTTTGCTTGTCTGCCTTCTTCTTATTAGCTTTAAAATTAATGTTTTTATATAATATATATGATTCTTTATGTCAACAATTCTTTAAATAGTTATATACCAGTTTGAAAATTATTCTTGTACTTCACTTTACCCTGTTCCCATGTTCTCCTTGTGCTCATGTTTGATCTGGAATTATGACATATTAAATAATAATTAATCTGACACATAGGAAATGAAACGCTGCATTCAGTAAGTACAATGCAGACTACTTACTCGTTTAATTTGTCTGCCACTTTTTGCCAGCCGTCTTTTCTGGTTTGGGCTGCTTTTGCAGTGTTACCCCTTGTGCATATTAAATCTTGAAATTCTTCATATCCTTCAAATAAAAGGTCCTGCTCCGCTTGTGTGAAAAAATGCACCCGTTCTTTCATAATTTTGTTACAGCCTATCAAAGACTTGTTGATTATGTTTTCTAGACTCAATATACACGGGCTTTTCAATCAGCGTGGGCACGCACAATCATCTCGGATGATTAGATCAATCTAGACTAATCTACTACACAGTTGCGTTTGAAAATCCAATTTATCCCAGATGAGTTTTACCGACATTAACTCATCCAAGATGAGGCATCTGATCTCGAATTATTTAAGCGACGTATGGAAAATACCCCTCTGGTCTGTGGTGATTATTTTCCCTTTTTCGAGTAATAATTTCCAATATGTTTACGCTACTGCAACCTTTACTTTCTTTTTTTTGATACTTTCTAATTTTCCTACTTTCATATTTTTTAACTTTCTCTACATGTGTATCGCGCCGTTTTTTTTTTTACCCTTTTGAATTCCACTGCTTCATAATCTCTAACCTGCTCTTCCAATGTTTGTGAATGTCTTTATGAAGTTCTACTTTGTCTTTTACTCTCAGTCTTTTAATTCTGAGCCCGATTGGATGTGCTTTTTTTCAATTCCAGTTGTTCCAGGCTGATAATTACTTTCCTTATTTTCTGAATTTGCACCTGAATTATTCTTTTTTTTTTTTGTTCTTTTTTCTTTCCAATGCTTTTGAGTCTCTTTTCTCCGTGCTGCTTTCTTCTTCACTTAGTCGTCAACGTTTCATCTATAATGTATTGTCCTTATACGCTTTATATGCACTGAGACCCTGGATCTGTGTGTGCTCAGATCCTTCATACAACTGACTGTTTTGCTGCCCATGGTCTTATTTGATGTTGGTTGTAGGTAGGGCATGTCTTGCAAGAATCTCATGTTCTATGTCATCACAAGACGGTCCTGGGTCAATCTCTTGGCACAAAGTCTCATGTTTTAAGGTCCCGCAAGACGAAAGCGAATGGCCACAGAGTGTCTCGCGAGTCTTTTAAGTGTCTTCTGTGATCTTAATGTGAAGATCAACTTGATTTTATTTTGGAGGAATCAAGTGGATTGGACTGGTGAGCTTTGATGGGCTGAATGGCCTGTTCTCATCTAAGACTGTCTAATGTTTTAATGAGAATTCTATCCAGACACTTTGGCTTTGTTTTGCTCTGATGTTTCAGAATGTTTGATAGTGCTTTTTTCCATTTGTGGATTGTTTTATGCAACAATACTTTCTAAATGTTCAGACAAAATGTGAAATTAGAAAAAGCATGCAATGTTTTATGATTAGTCTATTGAATTTTTTCCATTTAAATTAATTGATATATTGGGTTTACTTTCTGAATTTGTTGACAATGTTTGGAATATACAGAATGCCAATGATGGATACTTTGGTTACATACAATATTTATAATTTTAAATAAACATGTTCATTAAGGTGCGGCACGGTGGCGCAGTGGTAGCGCTGCTGCCTCGCAGTTAGGAGACCTGGGTTCACTTCCCGGGTCCTCCCTGCGTGGAGTTTGCATGTTCTCCCCGTGTCTGCGTGGGTTTCCTCCGGGCGCTCCGGTTTCCTCCCACAGTCCAAAGACATGCAGGTTAGGTGGATTGGCGATTCTAAATTGGCCGTAGTGTGTGCTTGGTGTGTGGGTGTGTTTGTGTGTGTCCTGCGGTGGGTTGGCACCCTGCCCAGGATTGGTTCCTGCCTTGTGCCCTGTGTTAGCTGGGATTGGCTCCAGCAGACCCCCGTGACCCTGTTTGGATTCAGCGGGTTGGATAATGGATGGATGGATGGATGTTCATTAAGGTCATAAAATGCTGATTAACCATATATTTTTTAATTAAATGTTCTAAAGTTGTTACCATATATTGTCTCTGTAAAATTTGTCTCTTCTAGGGTCTGAGTTGAAAAATATTCAGGCTATCAAGATGAACGATATATAGTCACCTAACTTTAAATCGTTTCCGATCTTGACACAGAAGACCGTGAGGAACCCAAAGATGTGCACTGTATCCACACTTATCTGTTCCAGTCCCTCTGTCATAAAAGAATGCTGAAGACACTGTCATTTAGAAGTACAGCCAGGCACAAGACATAATAGTTCAGTCACTATCTGTGCCTTTCTTACAACCCCCAATAAAATCATAATTAAAAAGGATAGCCTCTAGTACTTCAACCATTTTTGTGTTGTGAGGGACACCAACAGGGACACCCACACCCTGTAAGGACCAGGGAGTATAATCTGCACAGGGCATTGTCCCCCCCGGTATAACTTACAGGGCATCATGGGAACTGGAGCTCTTCGGCTCAGCCCTGTTGAGTTACATGGGTGCCTCCAGGGGGCGCAGAGAGAACTGGTGATCCCTACTTCATAGGGCATAACCCAGAAGTGTTCCTGGGCCAAACCTTTGGGACACCAGAAGTACTCCTTGATTTTATATTAAAGGTGGAGAAAGCTCACTGGAGGAACACATGAGGTAGTTAGAGAAAAAGAATAGATGACAGAGAGATGACAGAATTACAGAACATTGCTGTGTCGTCTTATATTGAACTGTAATTGTAGTTGTGATGTGGGAAACACAGGCTTTGGAAGAGTTTTCCACAATGCGTTCATTTTCTTTTTCCTTCCAAGAATTGAATCACAATATTCTAAAATATAGGGCATTTTACTAGTATTTAACAGCATTTTTTAAATATGTTGTAATATTCCTTTTTATAATATATCTTGTAATATATTATGCTTGAAAGAGAGGGAAAAAAGAAAAATATAGAAAGGAAAAGCAACTCCGGCATAAATCCCTATTGGGATAAACTTTAGTTAGCCAGTGAGAGAGAGAGGAAGAAAGAAATTGCCATCTCAAGCTGTGGAGCCTTGCAGCCTGCCATTTTGTAATATATGAACTAGATGACCCAATGGTCACTGCTGCTAAAAGTAAGGTTGAAAAATTAACCCAAGATATTAGAGACAGGGAAAGATACCAAATTTGCAGTGAGAGGGCAAAGATGCCTTTGTAGTTTTGTGCCCAGATGTTCAGAGAGGCGAGAAGTCTGGTAAAAGAAAATGTAGAGAAGGAAAGGAACTAAAAAGTTATATCTAATCAAAACTCATTTTCCATTTCAGTCCAACATAATCTTTTATTCCAATTTTAATCATTACAAAAACCAGTCCATCATTTGATTGTCCACAGCAGCACCACATGATTCATCTTTTTGTTCCTGTACATGGTGTAAAATGGACTTTGAAACAAGTAATTCTCTACCAGGTATTCTGTCCAGATGGAATTTCAATACATGTTTTAAAGCCTGTAGCAAACAATTAGCTGATACAGTGACATGTTTAATGTTTCATGGAGAGTATCTGTGGTTCCCATCTGCTTCAGAAGGATAACAATGCTTAAGAAACAAAGTGGACCATCTGAATGACTAGTGATTAATGGTACTCACTCCATTTGTCATGAGTTGCTTTGAAAGAGTGGTCTTGAGATACGTTAAACAGAATTTTCTAGACAGTCAAGATCACTTTCAGTCTGCATACCACCACAACTAGTCCATAAAGGATGTCATAATTTTTTGAACTTCATACCATCCTTGCATATCTGAATAATACAAACTGATTTTGAGTGGTTTTGAGAGGGTGAGAATATCCGTTGAGTGACCATCACTCCAACTTGTTATAATTTGTTTTCTTTCTGTATGTATTGTATTATTCTTTAATTTGTTGTGGATGGCCAGTGTCCTAGCCCAGCCAGGACGCCTCTCCCATGTATTGATCGGGGGAGCAAGCATGGTCAGAACGGTACCTCCTCCCAGAACGCTAGATGGCAGCCCCCCGGGTTGCAGTGGTGCAAGTTCGAGTTTGGTGCAGCCCTGTTGGGATGAGCCCTACAGAGCAGCTCTTCCACCACACCCGGAGGTGCTGCTGGGAATAGGTCATCAAGCACCTGGAGTACTTCTGGGTGCGTTATAAAAGGAGCGAAAAGCAACTACTCCGGGAGCCAAAGTCGGGAGGAGGGAGACAAAGCTTGCCGGAGAGGAGTGGAGGAGAAAGAAAAAGAAAGAGAAAGTTAAAGAATTGTTTGTGATTGTGTTTGTGCTTGTGCTTGTACTGTGTTGTGGGCTTGTGGGAATGGGGAAGATGTTCTCCACAAGGGAAGAAAATAAAAAGCTTGTGCCTTTATAAGTGTGCCTCCTGAGTCTGTTTGTGTCAGGTTAAGTGCTGGTATAGTGTCATTGTCACAAATTAATATTTTCATTTGTTAATCTTTTTGTATTTTATGTTAATTCTGTTAGTTATTATCCTTGTTTTCTATATGTTGAATTTAAGGCTTGACCTGTCTCAACACTATTGCTGAGGTATTAGTTTCTTTCTCCTCTTGTTTGGTTTATTTTTGGATTCTCTAACTTTTCCTAAGTGTTCTTCTGATTATCTGGTTCTTGATTTATGAATTTATCTTTTCAGTACTGATTTTTAGATTTTGGAAATGGTATTGTAAGGTCTTTGGTTTCTTTCTTGCTCCTTTTGATCAGTGCAGGCTACACACCTAATTCTTGGGGATTGAAGCCAGGCTTACTGTTTGGCAATGGTACCACCTTGTGTGCTTTAGTCTGTTTACCCACCTGTTGCTATGTAAGGTCAACGAAAAGGGTCAAAGGTATTAAGGTCAGCATTGAACACTCCTCTGGTCTCACTTATTTCACTTGATTTTTGTTTAACGTCTTTGGCTTGTTTGAAAGATGTAATTGTCTTCTTATTTTCGACTTTGGCACTTTCTGACTTTTACCATATGTCCAAAATTGAATACTACATTTTATTGCTGCCATTATAGCAATCAAAGAGAAAGTACAGAAGCAGATTGGTTCCCCCGAAATCTCATGTCATACTCAGATATAGTATTTAAAAGCTTCACCTGATGTTTTGTTTGCTGCCATCTTGTTCATCACACTTCAAACTGCCATTGTTCTTAAAATAAAAAGGTGAATACAAAGCATGGTAAGATTTGTATCCCATGGTTAGTTATCAAAGAATTTTATCAGTATTTGAGAAATGTATAGTTTTCAACACTTTTGCTTGTGTATGAAAAATGTAAGAATTTATCGAGAACCATCAACTTTATAACGCCAACAATTTTCACCAAACACGTGTAAATATTTACTGTTGTAAACAAGCAGAAACAGTAAGAAGTGTTGGGGTACCCATAGGAAAATCCTGTATAATTTGAATGTCAAAAAAGAGAAAAAGATGTGGGTAAGAGCATTTAGAGATGTCTTGTCACATGGGAGTCTAGTTTTTACTGTAAAAGAATTTGGTTCTTTCGGCAATGAGGTTTTCCTGGCATCAAGAGGCGAGTCCAGGTGGACAGACATGAGACATGACATTAGCAGTGGAAAAGCCATCAATTTTTCGTCTTCAGAGGGAGGAAAAGAAAAGATGTTATCAAAGAGCACCTACCCCTGGACTGGAGGAGAATTACCATCACTAGATCTCTGAAATTGTCCCTCATGCGCATAACATGATATTCAGTATGTAATAGATTTGACACAATAGATATATTATTTTAGCATTCAGTCAAATAAAAATGGAACAGTGAAATTATAGAGAGTGTATAACTAAACTGTAACACTTAAATTTTTCTCAAAATATCAAAAAAGCACAATATTATTGTATTTTGCAGTACTTACATCATTGGGATAATAATGTATCAAGTGGTCCATGGCACCTCCAATTCCTAGTATTTATTGATTTTTATTCCTCTGATGTTTATGTGTTTTCTTTGTCGCGTTCATTTCCATACTTGTGTAGCGTTTGGCTTCAAACCCACAGCATCGCTTTTTGTGCATGATTTGACAACCTGAAGACAATGCAGTTTTAGACAGACTGCTATTCAGAACTGAACTCCAGGTGTTGGGTCGATAAAGCAAAACCAAGCATTTTTTCTATCATCCTTTCATTACGGATGTTTTTTCACATTCTCATCCCCTTGGCTCAAATTAAATTCAGGATGCCAAACAGCAGTCTTTTAGCTGCAACTAGCCTTAAACATTTTCAAAATACTGCTCCCTCTGGTTATACTAAATGTCTTGTTGTCATATCTCTCTTAAAAATACATGCTTTTGATGAATAGGCAGTGATAGGAGCTTGTTAAGCCATCTACCTGTATGTTTGCTTGTAGCTATGACTGGCCCTTAACTGGAATAGTGATCGTTACAAGTTTAAATGCAAAATCATGCTAGTGGTCAAACAGAATTTAAATGTAGCCCTAATATTTCAGCTATAACTTGGAAGTATTATGTTATATACTCTGTAGCAAATAAAATATCACATTTTTTAATCTATCTCAGTTATTTTGCATATTTCAGTTCCACCATATTTTCTGATTAACACTTTTTAATGTGTTTAGTTTTCACATATACTGTATTCTGGAGATTAATTTTTCCCTTTTTTGTTTGTGGATTCAGCCAAAATTAAGAAAAAAGTCACAGAATTTTATAATTCTACATGTTTCCTGTAGTGAGCAACTATTGCTACTGTAGTGTTTAGGTGTCACTTTATTTTTACTATAGTTTCATTTTTTCATTTAGTTTAATTTGAATTTATATGTACGAAAAGTATTCAGCTTGAACTTTAAAAAGTGTATTGCAAAACATGGCCAGTGATTGTGATGCTGTAAGGCATGGTCTTTTTTAACATTCAGAAACAAACTGCCAAAACAAACTAGACACCAACAAAATTTTGGAATAAAGCTAGTCTTCAGTCTTCCACTGAAAATCTGTGCTGCGGTTTACGAAAATAGATTCAACAGTGTAAATATGCATACTGTTACATACGTGCTCACAGGAGGCAGCTAAAGGGCTCAAATGAGGTTAATTCCATACCACACCAGGGGGTGGCGGAGTGCACTAACCCTTTCTCTCTTTCCTCTAAAGATCAGTTACGGAAAATCCCACCTGGCCCTGATAACGTCTTTTCTGATCTTGGCCTGATGACTTCATTTCTGGTTCCGATTCTGCTGACCTCACTTCCTATGCCTAACCATAAAACCGTCATTTTTGTTTTGGACTCAAATCTGTATACAACTCACATTTAATTGCTTTTGTAGTCTGATTTCACGTATACGGGTGGATGCCCCAAACACTTTCTGTGGCATTTGTCTGTTTATTTGAAAACACACAAACATACAATCAACTTTATGCAATGTATTCAGAAAGTATTCAGACCTCTTCACTTTCTGCACACTTCATTGTGTTGTAGATTTGATTTTAAATGGGTGCCAGGTTCCAAATGTTGAATAGAATTCTGGGTAGCCCTTTGATGTTTAAAACAGAAACTAATAGCCAGCCAGCAGCACGATATTGTAGTTGCTCTTTTTTCATCTTGTTCAAATATTATTTACAAAAATGATCCTAACACATGATGTAGTTGCTTTAAACACCTATTTTTGTCCTTGTTCTTCTCTACCTGTAGAAAATTCTATCAGGTTGTTGACTCTCTAATAGGTAGTGGATTCAAAAAGTATTCAGACCCCTTCACTTTATGCTGATTGTGTTGTAGATTTAATTTTAATTATATAAATTAGACATTTTGCCCATATATACCCATAATAAAGTGAAAACATGTTTTCAGAAATGTTAGTGTAATTAAAAAAAAATCAAAAATGTAAATCTTTCACAAATGCAAGCACCTAGCATCTTAATTCAGTACTTTGTAGAAGCCCTTTTGACAGCAATTACACTTTTGAGTCTTCTTGGGTAAGTTTCTACAGATTGGCACACCTGGATTTGGGCAGTTCTTCCTAGCTGATTAGACTCCATTAGAATGAATGGAAAGTGTCATATTCAGATCTTTACACAGATGTTTTATGGGGCTTAAGTCTAAGCTTTGTCTGAAACACTCAAAGACTTGTCCCATAGCCACTACAGTGTTGTCTTGACTGCATGCTTCATGTCATTGTCATGCTGAAAAGTGAACCATTGCCTCAGTCTGATGTCGAATGCCATCTGGAGCAGGTTTTCTTCACGGACCTCTTTGTATTTGGCTGCATTCATCCTACCCTCAATTCTAAACACTCTACCAGTCCCTGCTGCTGAGAAGTACCCCCACAGTATGATGTTGCCACCACCATGCTTTACTGCAGTGGTGGTATTAGACAGGTGATGGGTGGTGCCTTTACCAGACATAGTGCTTGGGGTTCTGCCCAAATAGTGTTCATTTTTTTTTTCATCAGACCAGAGAATCATTTTCCCTATGCTCTCATAGAACTTTAACTTGTTATGTGCTTTTTCCTCAAGAGTGGATTGTGTCTAGCCATTCTACCTTAAACTATTGATTGATGGAGTGCTGTTGAGATGGTCATCCTCCTGACGTGTTCTCCAGTCTCACCAGAATACTTTTCAAGCTCTATTAAAGTACACTTTGGGTTCTTGATTACATCCCTGAGCAAGGTTCTTCTTGCCTAGTTTCAAACTTCTGTTTCACACTTGTTGAGGCCATTGTTCTCCTTGGAACACTCAAAGCTTTAGAAAGTGTTTTAAGCCCTTGCCCTGATCTTTGCCTCACCACAATTTAATTGTTCACATCTACAGAGTTCCTTGGACTTTATGGCTTGTTTTTTGTCCTGACATGGAATGGGAATCTTGGGACGTTATTTATACAGGTTTTTGCCTTTCTAAACAATGTCCATTTACTTCAGTTTGCCACAAGTAGACTTCAGTCATGTTCTAGACACATGTGAAAGAGAATTAAAGTAAACAGGATGCACCTAACTACAATGTGGAGCACCACAGCAAAGGGTTTAAATACTTACATAAATAGGAGGTTTCAATTTTTAATATTTTAAAAAAATTTTGTAATATTTACTAAAGTTGCAAACCTTTTTGAAAATATGTTTTCACTTTTTAATTATGTGTTACTGAGTGGTGATTGATCGGCAAAAATGTCAAATTTATATATTTAAAATTAAATCTACAACACGGTCAGGAGAACGTGAAGGGGCCTGACTACTTTCTGAATCCACTGCATATTAGATGGCCAACAACTTAATAGAACAATGACAAAAATATGTGTTTAAAGTAACTAAATCATATGTTTGTATACTTTTTGTAAATAATATTTGAATAAGATGAAAAAAAGCAGCTTCTATGTCTGGCTGCTGACTGGCTGTCAGTTTCTGTTTAAAACATCAAAGGGCTATTTAGAATTCCAACATTTCGAACTTGACATCTTACAGGTAGAAGACTCAAGAACTCTGCAGTAAACAAGAAATTCTGATTTCACTTGCTCTGATGATAGCCATATGCAACTCGCGTTATCTACCTGCTTATTTGTATTAAGTTTATAAATGGATACAAGTTAAGCTACCTATGGTTTATCTGTTAACTCATTTTGAGGTGATTGCGCTCCCTGGGTTCAATTTCTGAGCCTTTTTGCTATCTGTGAGAAGCTTGTCTGATCTTCCAGTGTTTAAGGGGAATTATTTTAGGTTTTCCGGTCCTTTCTCATATTATACTTTACAATTTTTTTTATGTTACAGTAAGTTAGCTACAGCAGCAAGCACATAACAGCCATCCTGCTACACTGTTACTGGTCCCTGTGTTTAATATGATTGAATGTAAAATTTCATTACTAACCTATAAAACTTTAAAGTGCCTTGCACCAGAGTACATCAATAACATTCTTCATCACTATGCTCCTGTTAGCCCATTAAACTCCACTGATAATGGCAACTTTGTTTGGCCCCAGACAAACCTGTGCTTTTTGGTGACAGAACCTTCAGCTCTACTGCACCCAGACTTTAAAATGATTTCCTTAAATTATTTACATTAGCTGACTCAATTCATTCTTTTAAAAGGTAACTGAAAATTCATTTGTTGAGGAAGGCATTTAACTTGCCCCTAACATTCTGTCTCTTCTTTCAGTTCATACTCCAGCTGCTCAGGATGATTTGTGCTGTGTCACAAAATGCGTTATTTGTTCAGGGATTTAGCATTTTGTATTTTTATTCTGGTGTATTGTCTGTTATTTTAATTCAAAGCTTTTTGTTGCCTGTATTTATCTTTATTCTGTGTTTTATGTGGATATTATTTGTATCCAATGTTGTACATTTCCTATTATCATTTTGAATTTCTTGAAGAACCTTGAGCATTGGAAAGGTGCTATATTAATAAAATGTATTATTATTATAGATCTTAAAATTAACAGACATAAGAAAATATATACACTGTGATGGACTTTGGTGCTTTGACATGGTTGTTGTGGCTTAAAACAAACAAAAACAAAGGAAAACAAGTTATTCCTCCATTACCCCAGTAAGTCAAACAGTCCCATTTATGAAATGTCTATAGTCATTTTAGTAATTTAGCTCTGAAAAACCTGCCTATGAACAAGAGATGTTGGATTAATTAAGATGAAGTGGAAATTGCACCTCTTTTACAATTTTCTAAAAAAACAAATATCATAGCTGCCTCACAGTAAGCAGACCTAGGTTCACTTCCCGGGTCCTCCCTGCGTAGAGTTTGCATGTTCTCCCCGTGTCTGCGTCCAAAGTCCAAAGACATGCAGGTTAGGTGCATTGGTGATCCTAAATTGCCCCTAGTGTGTGTTTGGTGTGTGTGTGTGTCCTGCGGTGGGTTGGTGCTCTGCCGAGGATTTGTTCTTGCCTTGCTCCTGTGCTGGCTGGGATTGGCTCCAGCAGACCCCGTGACCCTGTGTTAGGATATAGCGGGTTGGACAATGATGAAAAATATTATAGCAGTTACTAAAAGAACAAGAGAAAAGAGACCAAAGAAAAACAGTTTTCCGAGGCTGAGATTTAAATAAAGAATGGCAGTACTGAAAAGTGCACACACTCAATAACTTCATCACTTAGTTATCAGTTGAAAGAAGTAATAAAATCATATTCAGAAATCAATTTACTGATCACATTTTTCTGATATTTGAACCTGACCCTGCAGCACTCAGTGTAAGGAAGGGACCAGCACTGAATGAAAAGTAGTTCCATTAAATGGCATATATTTTACATCTACCCAATTAACTTAATAAAATGCCTTTGGACAATGACCAAAATCTGGTGGGTCTAAGTCCCAATGGCCCTTAATTCAGAAATCCCACTGACAGCATTACTTGGAAGATAGCAAAAGATGTGCATAGGGTATTACAATGGTGTTTAAGGTCTGAAGTATTGAAGTGTGCTTTAAATATTCATTACTAGCAAAATACCCGCGCTTTGCAGCGGCGAAGTACTGCCTTAAAATTTTTATTAAGAAGAAAATTAAACCTTTTTAAACTGAGGGAAAATATACCAATAATTATTTGTTAAGGATCTCTTTGTATGCCACGTTGTCAGTTCGGCCCTCCAGTTGTAATATGACCAAGCTGTAGCTGTGCGCTGAGCTTACTCTTGAGCATGCAACGTACAGTTGGCCATGTGAACAGTAATCTTGTTTCAAATCTCACAGCTTGGATTGCTGCTGTCATAATCGGTTTGAGTTTCATGGTTTGTTTCAATTACGACAGTATTTGTAGGACTTGTGTTGAAGAGACATTCGGCATCTGTCAAGCGTTGTAAGTATACAACCAGTTTCATTGATAACTTCACATCCAGCTTTTGAGAGTTTAAACATTTCTAAACATCAAAGTGTCCACTACTGAAATCGTCACCTGTGAATCTAAGATGTTTAAGAGGCATTGGCGGTTGTCCAAAGGTGTAAAATATTTGGCCATTTCGGTACACTTAAGCATTTCACTCTTCTAGTGCTCCTGTGCCGTCATCAGTCCACACCTTGAACCTGTCCTAGTCATTCAATACATAAGACACAATGTTCCTCCGGATATCAAGAGTGAGCCTGATATGGCCGTGCAATATGTAACAAAGAGAATGGAAAAGGCAGGTGCCATCTCCGGGCATGGAAACCACTTGGTAAGTGACAGTTCTTTGATCGATGGTGATCACCTCGATAGACATGTTAATGGGGGTACGGTGGGAATGATAAAGGAAATGGGTACCTGAACAATGTAAAGTAAGTCTAAAATACCTACACAATAAATGAACAATAAAACAGCGGAGAAGCCGTGGATTAAATAAAAAGGCTGTAGTTATCAGCAGGGAGACGTGAATACCGTGGCGAAGCAAGGAAGGGAATGTAGAGACTGGAGCGACAGATGGCCTTATATAGGCAGGCAGCCAACAATGTGGGAGGCGTTGAGATGGGGGACCCAACGCCGCATCACACGGTGACCGAGCTGCAGGCTATGGACGTATATATGTACGTAAGTAGGATTCAGTTAGCGTTGGGAACCCGCGTACCAAATTTCTTGAAGATTGGCCCATAAGTAACAAAGACTGTTGAAAAGTTCAATATGGCGGCTGACAGTGGCGTCACACCACTGAAATAAGTACGTACATTGGTTTCGGTTAGCGCAGGGAAGCCGACTACCAAATTTCGTGAAGATGGGGCCATAAATAAGAAAGTTGAACATGGCGAACATTGTCAACCGTTATGACAGTTATGCGTAGAAGTTCGAAATGAAACCTGCTTAAGTTTTGTAAGTAATCTGTAAGGAATGAGCCTGCCAAATTTCAGCCTTCTACCTACACGGGAAGTTGGAGAATTAGTGATGTTTGGAAAATTCAATATGGCGGCCGACAGTGGCGTCATACCACCAAAATAAGTACGTACATCGGTTTTGGTTAACGTAGAGAAGCCACCTACCAAATTTCTTGAAGATGGGGTCAGCCTTCTACCTACACGGGAAGTTGGAAAATTAGTGACGTTGGAAAGTTCAATATGGCGGCCGACAGTGGCGTCATACCATCGAAATAAGTACGTAAATCGGTTTCGGTTAGCGCAGGGAATCCGCCTACCAAATTTCGTGAAGATGGGGCCATAAATAAGAAAGTTCAACATGGCGGACGTTGTCGACCGTTATCGATTGTTATGACCGTTACGTGTAGAATTTCGAAATGAAACCTGCTTAACTTTTGTAAGTAAGCTGTAAGGAATGAGCCTGCCAAATTTCAGCCTTCTACCTACACGGGAAGTTGGAGAATTAGTGACGTTGTAAAGTTCAATATGGCGGCTGACAGTGGCATCATACCACCGAAATAAGTATGTACATTGGTTTCGGTTAGCGCAGGGGAGCCGCCTACCAAATTTCGTGAAGATGGGGCCATGAATAAGAAAGTTCAACATGGCGGACATTGTGAAAATTAGTGACGTTGGAAAGTTCAATATGGCGGCCGACAGTGGCGTCATACCATCGAAATAAGTACATACGTCGGTTTCGGTTAGCGCAGGGAATCCGCCTACCAAATTTTGTGAAGATGGGGCCATAAATAAGAAAGTTCAACATGGCGGACGTTGTCGACCGTTATGACCGTTACATGTAGAATTTCGAAATGAAACCTGCTTAACTTTTGTAAGTAAGCTGTAAGGAATGAGCCTGCCAAATTGCAGCCTTCTACCTAGACGGGAAGTTGGAGAATTAGTGACATTGGAAAGTTCAATATGGCGGCTGACAGTGGCGTCATACCACCGAAATAAGTACGTACATTGGTTTCGGTTAGCGCAGGGAAGCCGTCTACCAAATTTCGTGAAGATGGGGCCATGAATAAGAAAGTTCAACATGGCGGACATTGTTGACCGTTACGCGTAGAATTTCGAAATGAAACCTGCTTAACTTTAGTAAGTAAGCTGTAAGGAATGACCCTGCCAAATTTCAGCCTTCTACCTACACGGGAAGTTGGAGAATTAGTGATGTTTTGAAAATTCAATATGGCGGCCGACAGTGGCGTCATACCACCGAAATAAGTACGTACATCAGTTTTGGTTAGCGCAGGGAAGCCACCTACCAAATTTCGTGAAGATGGGGTCAGCCTTCTACCTACACGGGAAGTTAGAAAATTAGTGACGTTGGAAAGTTCAATATGGCGGCCGACAGTGGCGTCATACCATCGAAATAAGTACATACATCGGTTTCGGTTAGCGCAGGGAAGCCGCCTACCAAATTTCGTGAAGATGGTGCCATAAATAAGAAAGTTCAACATGGCGGACGTTGTCGACCGTTATCAACCGTTATGACCGTTACGTGTAGAATTTCGAAATAAAACCTGCTTAACTTTTGTAAGTGAGCTGTAAGGTATAAGCCTGCCAAATTTCAGCCTTCTACCTACACGGGAAGTTGGAGAATTAGTGATGAGTCAGTGAGTGAGTGAGTGAGTGAGTGAGTGAGTGAGTCAGTCAGTCAGTCAGTCAGTCAGTCAGTCAGTCAGTCAGTCAGTCAGTCAGTGAGGGCTTTGCCTTTTATTAGTATAGATAAATAGAAGTGTGACTCCAGGAAACATTTGGAATGTTTAACCACCTGATACACAGCTTTATAGTCTGTCACAATGCAGCTGACATGCCAGACTGTGATACAACCAGTCATTACGCTCTCCACTACTGTCAAGGCTCAATGAGGGCCGATTCACTTTTCTCACCCTCTTGGCATATTTTAGTCTTTTTAATGAGAAATGTGGTGATGAGAAACTTTCAAAGATTTTCAGTGACACAGCAATCATTTAAAACTCTGGAATTAATTAGTCAACATTACGCCAATCATGCCGATTTGTAAAGCACAGCAGTAAAAATCCTAATTTTGAATCCAACAGAAACTACTGATAAGTAGAAATGAAACAATATAATCATTCAAAAGCAGTCATGATTCTCAGGTAAGGAATGTTTTAATTTACTGTTGTGCACAAACTTGTGAAATTTTCTTTATAATAATATGGAGAAAATGTTTACTCTGTATAATGCAAATTTTCATATTGCATAATTAATTCACCAAAACATTTTTGACAGAATGAAAAGTGTATGGTCAGTTCTTTATACATTGTCATCATAGTTTCATTAAAGTACTAAATATTACTGAATTCGATACAGTAATACATAAGCAATACATAAGGAGAGCCTCCCTTGTCTCCAGAATTGTCACTTACATGCCTGATGAATTAAAATGTTCTTTGCTTTCATTTTATTGTATACAGAAAAACAGCATGGTGCCAAACACTGATTCTTCTACAAACATCCTCTCCACTTGAAATGTCATCCTTAATTATGGTACATCGCTTTCTCCACTGAAATTGATTGCTAATTCACCTGTGAATATTATTCACGGTCCTACACAAGCACAATCAGAAATCTCTTAGGGAGAAATGCATCAAAGTCTTCCTCAAATCTAAATAAACTCTTTCTCAAATGAAATTAACCTTTTTTCTTACAGTTGAAACACCATTTTATTACTCTTTAGCGATCCAAAATCAAATTACAGTAATTGAAAGTGTTGAAAGAAAATGGGGCTGATGCCATGGAGAATAAAAGGAGGCCCTCCAATTGCACTTTCCAAAACCCTTAATATTAATTTTGTTTGCAAGTTTTGAACACTTATACCGTAAATATTAAAAATTAATTGTAACAAGTCAATGCACAGATAATATCCATGAACACTATTTATTTGTTGGTTACATTATTTTGTATATTAGAAGGGCAAGTCCATTTGATTTAAATGTTGACAAAGCAGGCACCAATCCTGAATGGCACTCCATTCTCTAGAATAGCACATGCACATACCCGCACTGGTTAACTCCAGGGATATTATTTAGTCTGAACTTTAGGATGATTAAAGAAAGTTTTAAAATTTCAGCATAACCTCCTTGGACTTCTACTCCACACATCATGCTATATAACCTAACATTCTGTTTGCCTTAATGGCTTCTGAACACTGTCTGGAGGTTGATAGCGTAGAGTCCACTACGACTCCAAAATCCTACTTATGAGGTGTACTCTCAATTTTCAGACCTCCCATTGTGTATTCAAACCTAACATTTTTACTTTTATGTGTAATATTTTACATTTACTGACATTAAATTTCATCTGCCACAAATCTGCCCAAGCCTGTATGCTGTCCAAGTCCTTCTGTAATGATTTAAGAGATTCCAAATTATCTGCCAATCCACCTATCTTGGTATCATCTGCAAACTTAACCAGTTTATTACTTATATTTCTATCTAAATCATTTATATATATTAAAAATAACAGCTGCCCTAGTACTGACGATGGACTGTGAGTAAATGGATTGGGAGAGCATTGGGGATCATGAGGTCACAGGAAAGGGGTGTGTGATGCACCTTATATCTATGCAAAAGGACGAAGGTCGAAGTCTTTAGAGTCCTGGTTCTTCCTATCTTGCTTCTTGATTATGAGACATGGACACTATCCAGTGACCTGAGATGAAGACTGGACTCCTTTGGCACTGTGTCACTTAGGAGAATCCCTGGGTACCGCTGGTTTTGCCTTGTGTCGAATAAGCAGCTGCTCATGGAGCCCCAAATGAGGCACATTACCTGTATTGTGAGGGAGCATCAGTTATGGCACTACAGGCATGTGGTGTGATTCCCCGAGGGTGATCCAGCTTACAGGATCCTCATTGTTGAGGACCCAAGTGGCTGGACCAGGCCAAGGGGACACCTTCGTAACACTTGGCTGTGGCAGATAGGTGGTCAGGGTGGGACTTGACTACGTGTCTACCTTGTGGATTGCCAACCAGGATCTCGAGCTGTTTCGTTGTGTGGTGGATGCGGCAACGCGCTGTACCAGTACATGGTCCCAAACCTGATCTGACCTGACCTAGCACTGACCCCTGTGGAACACCACTCTTAACATCAGCCAATTCTGATAAGGTTCCTCGCACCATAAACCTCTGGTTCCTGCATCTGAGCCAATTCTGTGCTCATGTACAAATATCATCCCAAACTCCAGCTTCTTTTAGTTTGATGCCTAACCTCTCATGTGGCTCCTTATCAAATGCTTTCCGAAAGTCAAGATAAATAATATCATATTCTCCACTTTGATCATAGCCTTTTGTTTCTTCCTCATAGAATACAAAAATGTTAGTAAAACATAACCTCCCTCTTCTGAACCCATGCTTACTATTCAGAAAAAACCCTTTACTTTCCATGTGCTGCTCAATCCTATCCTTCATAATTCATCCTATTAATTTTCCTGTGATGCATGTTAAGCTTATTGGTGTATAGTTGCTTGGATCTGCCCGGTCACCCTTTTTATACAATGGGATAATATTTGCCATTTTCCAGTCCACCGGAATCTCCCCAGTGTGCAGTGACTTCCTAAAAATACGTGTGAAGGGTTTATATAGTAGTTGCTAGCCTCCTTAAGAACTCGAGGGTAAATATTATCTGGTCCTGGTGATTTGTTTGATTCCAGTCTATTTAATCTGAGCAGTACTTCTCCCTGTACAATTTCTATATCACTCAGTACCTTCTTAGTAGTCCTATTTACTGCTCTGAAATTATCCACTTCCTCACTTGTGAAGACAGCTATTTCACTGTCTCTATCTTTTAATTCCCTTTTACTATTCCTGATGCACTTCAGCTCCTCCTTGACTGTTCTTTTACTACTAAATTGCCAAGTCTAAACTTGTATCAAACACAGTATGTATTCTTTCAGCTAAATTTATATTTTCGGAGGTGAAACAGCAATAGAGTAAATAAGTAATAATTTTAATGATACAGAAGAGATTAAAAAAAAAAACAGTATACCTATTGTTTGTCCCTGCCCTAATCTTAAACTCCCTGAATAACTGATCCTGCATGTTAAAATCATAAGTGCTGTTTACCACACCAAAAGGTGTAGTGATTTTAAAGTATTAATCATTTTATAAATGTGTGTCAAGTTCCTGTTAGTCATTGACTTCTCATAAATACCTACATTGCAAATGCCAATGTTGTTTTAATTCTAAAATTCTATTTAAAGAACAAGATTGATGACATTTTCCTACACCATTTTATTACTGGTGCAAGCGACACTAAAGAACGTTGGTACTCGAGCATGAATCACAGCCTCTTTCCTACAACTTGCACTTGACCGTATTGGCATATTCTTTTTATCTTGAAAATCCTGTCCTGTTGCTGTTATTGACATTGTTAAAAAGTTACATTTATAGTCATTCACATTGTTTCACTACATGTGATGAAGATCATTGACTAATCTGGAAACCTGTTGGTGCTCCAGTTATTTAAGTGAAATATACAGAGATTGTTGAAGCACTCCATGTTACAGAAGACAGCACCAACAACAGTATTAAAAATCATTCAAAGTTGATTTAAAAATTGAAACACAAATCAGGAATACCTCATCATATTATTGGCTTGAATAAATGTTAACTCACAAAACAGTAAAAGTTACTAATCACTTTTACTCACTTAAAAAAGCCACTGTCAGTCATTTTTCCACCATATTCTCAGCAAGAACAACACAGCATATAAAAATTGATAATTGGATTGTGGTACTTCATTCTGTTTCATCAAGGCTTAAGTTTAAAACATAAAACAGCTCTGTTTGCAGTAACACCCAATGGGGCGTCACTACTTAATAAACAATCTTCTAAGACAATCTACAAAGTATTTGTAGCACACTTTATTTTTCTGATTAATAGAAAGAACCCTAATCCTAACTATGTCCTGTTTTATTTAAAATTACAAAAATTCACTAATGAAGAAAATTTAAAATTGTTCTTTAGAATCTGATGAGCATTTTGTTGGTTTCGTCCGATGCGAGAGATGGACGTCTGAAGTGAAGCTCCACTAGCAGCGGTGTTATTTTTCATATTATTTGCTTATTATCCTGAGATATCCTGTATTTATTCAACCCGAGGGACTGCTACAGTATATGTAAGCATATTAAAACATGGCCAACAAGAAAGGGGGTCCGCAAGAATCGAAATCTAAAGCTGCACCCAAGCTAAGATCAGCAAGCCCTAGTTCAAGATACGGCCTTTCAGAGACAGACCTGGATCAGATGGGCGAAAGTACAGACTCCTCGGGACCACGGTCTACTGCATCATCGTCGGCTGAGAGCGAAAAGGGGAGCGAATGTACGATTGCGGGTGCAGATCTCGATAGCTCGCCGATCGGAGAAGATCACCTGAAACTGGAAAAGGCCTTGCAGTCCGTGGCTTCAATTACTCCATGCGAGCCGGGAACAGCGGGGACACCGGCTACAGTAGAGTCTGCCACTTCACCTACGGTACAAGAAAGCACAATTGAAATGTCTAAACTGCAGGTGATGTTCGCTGAGCTCATGCAAGATATAAAGAAAAGCGAGAAGGCAAGGGCAAAGGCAAATGAGAAACTGAGACAGGAGTTGCAACAGGCAAATGAATGGCTGCGACAGGAACTGCAACAGGTAAACGAAATGCAGCAGCTGGTGCTGCAACAGGCAAATGAAAGGCTGCGACAGGAAATGCAACTGGAGCTGCAACAGGTGCTGGGTAAAATTGAAGAGCACATTCAGGAAAACTCGGTTAAACTGAGCAATTGGAGGATCTCAAGGAGACATTCATGACTCGGATTGAAATAGCCGAAAATTTAGCTGCCAGTGCCGAAGAAAAAGCAGTAAATGTCAGCTCTGAATGCAAAAAACTCGGAGACAGACTGGCTGCTTTGGAAGATGGAAGCAGAAGGTATAATGTCAGAATTGAAGGTCTGCCTGAGAATCGAGAAAGTCCAAACCCTGTGAAATTCGCAGCTGAACTTTTCTCTAAAATAATCGGGGAGGACTTTAAAGCAGAATCTGAGAAAGCAGTTTACCGCGTATGCGGATCAAATACCGTTAGACCCAGATCTTTTATTATTCTCTTTGAAAGAAAACAAGCAAGATATTATATATGAAAATAACCACATTCGTATCTTCCCTGACTTCTCTCCAGCAACAGCTACTAAACGCGCAGCCTTCTACAATATTAAACAGCGGTTACGGCAAGCCAACGTCAAATACAGCCTCTTGTATCCAGCCAAACTGAAAGTGCAATTGCAAGGTCAATTCTATGTCTTCGCTAGCAAGGAAGAAGCAGAAAAGGAATTAAGAAAGCTGATCCCAGGACTATTCTGATACATAATAGTGAGTCATGGCCGTTAATGATATAGCAAGGACTAATAGTCTACTGTCTGATCTATTTGTTTAAAATATGGGTTTTTATCATCATATATTCTCATTATTACTTAGTATTACTAGGGCACTATCTGTTTATGTTTTATTATGCTTAATTACTTTTTCTTTTTTCTCTTTTTTAGCTAATTATTTTATCTCTACCCTAAACGAGACTGTTCAACATCATACCCTTGGTTTATTGTTATTGCTATTATTGCATTAAGACTTATTATGCTTACTAGCAGAATACCCGCGCTTCGCAGCGGAGAAGTAGTGTGTTAAAGAAGTTATGAAAAAGAACATGATTGTTAATGTAATTGTTTTGTCATTGATATGAGTGTTGTTGTCATATCTTTCTCTCTCTCTCTCTCTCTATATATATATATATATATATATCTACATATATACTGTATATATATATATATATATATATATATATATATATATATACAGTATATATATACACACACAAATCTACATACATATCTACATATATATATTAGGGGTGGGACTCGATTAAAAAAATTAATCCAATTAATTAGAGGCTGTGTAATAATTAATCCTGATTAATCGTATGTAATCGCACATGTAAATTTGCCCCAAATCGCAAATGTGTTTTTTTAATTTAAAAGGGTTTTAGTGGGCGACAGAATCAAATAATAGACATGGACATGAATATTGTAAACTCAAGCTCTTTTAATTTCTGAAAAAAAAAATGCTTTTAAACTGCATTTGAATTCAAAACAGAAACAAAAATATCATCCCTGGTTAAAATTGGGCAGACTTAAAAATAAAGTGGTAGTTTAAGTACTTTAAGAACATTTTCAGAATGGTATTGTCTTTAAATAATAATAACCAAAATTTCAACATAAAGTGCAGTTTTTCTTCTTAAAAAAATAAGTCAGAAACATAAAAGGTAATTTGACCAACTTAATCTTTAAACTCTGAGTAACCTTAGCCAAAATTATTTTGTACATTAGGCTAAAACAGTGTGATCATTGAACATTTTGTAATTAGATGTAATTAGGATTACTAACGGTCACGGAAGTCCAATGATCCCCAGTAAGAGCCACAAAGTCCGCTTTCTGTAATGCATCTAATTTTGCTTGCTTTTCACTGTGCACAAAACCATGCCTTTATCAAGGCTTCGCTCGCGTAGTTTTTTGAAATTAAATTTTCCTCCGATCAGTCGTAGGAACGCGCTTCATCCGACTGTAAAATTTGTGTAGCTGTGATGTGTGCATTAGTGTAATCGATGTACCAGGAAATCATGCATTGACAAAAGTCCCCCTTTGCTTGGAATTGAAAGTGTAATTAAATGCGTTATTTTTTGTTATGGAGTACATGCATCGAAGCTTCTCAGCTGTGCTTGTGCTAAGAATAGGAAATATTTAAAAAATAACGTAACATGATTCTGCGTTATCCGCATATTTTGTCATACGTCTCAAACCAAGGAGATGCGAGGTTAAAATGAACCGAGAAGCGCGCGTACATACTCAGTACATCCACTCTCGGGAATCGAACCTCGGACGTAGGCGATAGAGGCAAAGCCTCTACAATTGCGCCACGGTGTGTGGCTTATCTACAATATTTGAGAGTATGTAGATCGAGGTATATATATATATTCGCAGCGGAGATGTAGTGTGTTAAGGAAGCTATGAAAAAGAAAAGGGAACATTTTAGAAATAACGTAACATGATTGTCAATATACAGTAATTTTTTGTGAGTGTTATTGAGTGTTGCTGTGATCAAGGATTCGATTATCATTATTTCTTTCAATCAGGTTCGTATTTGTAGGATGTGTTGTGTTCAAGTTACATTCCGTGTTTGTCAATCGTTGTAAAGATGACAGGTTTCATTCATCGATTCGTTTCTTACTGCATCAATAAACAGCTCGTCTTCTTCTTTATCTGAGACCTGACACACTGCATGCACGGGTTTTTTTTTTACACTGTCTTCCTTTAGCGGGACATTGACTTTTTCCACCGTGTGCTTTGTTTCCGCAGTAGCTGCATTTATGAATATGCTTGTATGTATCACACGCCTCATATTTTTTTGCTGCCTTTTCAATTGTGTAATTCGGTTTTTGTTCAGCGCTCTTCGGAACTGTTGCTTTTTGTCTGTGCACTGCGTCAGTTCACGTGAGCCGCTCGGTGTACATGCATCGAAGTTTCCCAGCTGTGCTGCTGCCATGTCGTGCTATGTCCATGGCTGTATCTAATGCTACCGAAGTCCCGGTACTTAAAACTTTCTCTCGCAGTTTCGCTGAGTTTGTGCCAAACACCACCCTGACCATCTCATCTTCCTCTGCATAAGCACAGTCCTTCACCCGTGAATATTTACCCGTGGCAGTTTGCTATTTGATTGCCGCTGACGGACGACCTTATATGGGCAGGCACTAAATTACAAACGCCAGCGGCAGCCTGTCTATGAACTTAATTTAAAGTTTAGGTTTACATCGTGCTTTGTTTCCGAAGTAGCAGAACTCATGAATATGGTTGTATATGTCACTCGCTCGCTTCTTATTGTTTCGCTGCCTTCTCAATTATATAATGCATGTTTTCTTCAGCGCTTTTTGGGCCTCTTCCTGGTTTTCTACGTACTGCGTGATTACGTGGGAGGCGTGATGATGTCACACGAAACTCCGCCCCCACGGGTTTCAAGCTCATCTCCATTACAGTAAATGGAGAAAAACAGCTTCCAGTTATGACCATTACGCGTAGAATTTCGAAATGAAACCTGCCCAACTTTTGTAAGGAAGCTGTAAGGAATAAGCCTGCCAAATTTCAGCCTTCTACCTACACGGGAAGTTGGAGAATTAGTGATGAGTCAGTCAGTCAGTCAGTCAGTCAGTGAGTAAGCGAGGGCTTTGCCTTTTATTAGTATAGATTCTGGACAAATTTCTAACACCATCCCCCAGGTTTATTATCTGGGTGTATTATCTTAATGCACTAAGATTGCTGAAGACTATATATATTTTAAGTGCACAATTTTTTTTTTTTTTAGACTATATTGTTAATAGATATCTCTGTCTTTTAACCCTAAAACGCCGCTGCGTGGGGGCTTGTTTTGCTTTGGACGTGCTCTGTCTCTGGGTATGTCAGAGGACTGGGACTGTGTGAAGTGGGTTCTAGCCTCACTTGGGGAGGCAAAAAGGGAGGGTGGGGGGTTAAGGGGGGGAGAGAAAGAGAGCAGGCTTGATCTATACCTAATCTATCCTCTTAATCTTTATAATTATAACTACCAACTTAATAATAAGCTGCATGGCAACAACTCTAGGGGAAATAGGAAATTAAGGCCGAAGCTGTCTCACTTCCAGTTAAGACTATAAAATGACATCAAAAACTTAGAATCAATGTCTCCATGATGGGACAGTTAACTTCTTGAGCTGGAATGTTAAAGGCTTGAATCACGAATTAAAGAGAAAGAAAGTACTCTCTCACCTAACAGGTCTAAATGCTAAAATAGTATTTTTACAGGAGACCCACATACTAAGCAAGGATCAGTTCCGGCTGCAAAAAGACTGGACTGGCCAAATGTTCCATTCTAGTTTTACAAAGAAAACTAGAGGTGTGGGAATTCTCATACATAGAACAGTACCATTTGTAGCATCAGATGTAGTATTGGATCCTGAAGGGAGATATGTAATGGTCATGGGAGACTTATCTAACTGTAAAATGATCTTGATAAATGTTTAGGCACCTAATGTTGATGATAAGGAATTTATACAAAATTTATTTTCATCCATTCCCAATCTGAATACTCATAAAGTTATAATGGCTGGGGACTAATTGTGTTCTAAATCCACTTTTAGATAGGACTTCTTCCACAGGGGGAATGGCATCTAACACCGTAAAGATAATTACAAAGTTTATAACTGATCACAACTTATCAGACCCCTGGAGGTTTTTAAACCCAAATTCAAGAACATATTCTTTCTACTCACCAGTACATCATTGCTACTCAAAGATTGACTACTTTTTTATAGACAATAACCTCTTGCCTATGATTAAATCTTACAAATACAATGCTATTGTTATTTCTGACCATGCACCTATGATCTTGGAGCTAAAATTACTAAGCCCCATACACTCACCCCGCAGATGGCGTCTCAACCCGCTTCTATTAGCAGATGAGAATTGTATGGAATTTATATTCAAACAAATCAAATTCTTTCTAGAGACAAATACATCCTCCGAGATCTCTGCAGGAATACTCTGGGAAACTCTTAAGGCCTTCTTAAGAGGACAGATTATCTCATATCTTTCCCACAGAAATAAATTCGAAGCCAAGAAAGTAGCAGAGATAAAAAGCAAAATTACAAGAATAGATGAAGAACATGCCAGACTATCAAGCAAGACTCTACATAGGAAAAGGCATGTTCTACATTCAGAACTAAACCTCTTGACAACTAAAGAAACTGAACAACTAATTTATAAATCCAGACATCATTACTATGAACATGGAGAGAAAGCTAATAAGCTTTTAGCTCAACAAATTCACAAGCAAGAAGTGCGCAACGCAATCTCAGTAATCACCAACGCAAAAGGAGATAAAATCGTCGACCATAAAAATATAATGCACACTTTCAGAGACTACTATAAATCCTTATATACTACTGAGTTTAAAGAAGACAATACACAATCTAATGCATTCCTGGATACATTACAAATACCACAAATAGACACTTTTAGTGTGGAGGAACTTGAGAAACCTCTGGCGTTATCAGAATTACTAGATGCTATAAAGTCACTCCAAGGCAGGAAAGCAGCAGGCCCTGATGGCTACCCTGCAGAATTTTACAAGAAATTCTCTGCTCAGCTAGCTCCTCTCCCATTAGCATCATTTACAGAAGCCAGAGATAACCAATCTCTTCCTCAAACCTTTCGCCAAGCACTAATCACCGTTTTTCCAAAAAAAATAAGGACTTATTACAATGTGCATCATACAGACCAATTTTACTTCTGAATAACGATGTTAAAATACTCTCTAAAATCATAGCTAGAAGGATGGAGAAAGTGCTCCCCTCAGTAATAGCACAAGACTAAACTGGATTTATTAGGGGCCGACACTTATCTTCAAATCTTCGACGCCTGTTTAATGTAATATACTCACCAACTAAATCAAACACCCCATAAATATTATTATCATTGGATGCAGAAAAAGCATTCGACATGATTGAATGGAAATACCTTTTTACTACACTGGAGAAGTTTGGGTTTGGCCTGAACATTTGTGCATGGAATAAATTACTGTATACTAACCCAGAAGCTTCAGTTTGCATCAACAACATTTGCTCAGACTACTTTAAACTAGAACGTGGTACTAGACAAGGATGCCCCTTGTCACCGCTGCTGTTTGCAATTGCCATTGAACCACTGGCAATACATTGTCAAAATACTGATCAGATAAAGGGGATTAGCAGAGAAGGACTGGAACAGAAAATTTCATTATATGCAGATGATATGGTACTGTATATATCGGACCCAGAAAATTCTGTGCCTGCAGTCTTAACAGCACTCACAGAATTTCAAAAGATCTCTGGTCTCAGAATTAATCAGAATAAAAGTGTACTCTTTCCAGTTAATTCTCAAGCATATAATATTAGATAAGATACCCTACCTTTTATCATTGCAGAACAGTTTAAATACCTAGGGGTAAACATCACAAGTAAACATAAAGCTCTTTATCAACAAAATTTCGCCGTCTGCATGGAAAAAATTAAGCAAGACTTGCATAGATGGTCAACCCTTCATCTCACACTAGCTGGAAGAATTAACACTGTTAAGATGAATATTCTTCCTAAGCTCCTTTTTTATTTCAAAATATTCCAATATATATTAATAAATCATTCTTTAAGCAATTAGATTCAACAATAACCTCATTTATTTGGAATTCAAAACATCCACGCATCCAAAGAGCGACCCTACAAAGACAGAAGGCGGCATGGCTCTACCTAACTTCCAATTTTATTACTGGGCAGCAAATATACAGGCGATAAGAACCTGGACACAAATAGAAGAACATACACAGGCTTGGTCCGCAATTGAAGTAAAGTCCTGCAGTACTTCTTTGTATTCCTTGCTCTGTGCTCCAATAAACACACGTTATCGGCAATATACTAATAACCCAATTGTGCTCCACTCACTTAGGATCTGGAACCAATGTAGAAAGCATTTTAAGACGGAGAAGCTTCTATCTGTGGCACCTCTGCAAGAGAACCACCTCTTTCAACCTTCGCAAACATATGCAGTTTTTAATATCTGGAAAAAATTTGGAATTAACTTGCTTAGAGATATTTATATAGACAATGTCTTTGCATCCTATGAACAATTACATTCCAAATTTAACATTCCAACTACACATTTCTTTCACTATTGTCAAATCAGGAACTTTGTTAAACAGAACCTTCCAGATTTTCCTCATCTTGCACCCTCATCCATGCTGGAAAAAATATTGCTCAATCTCAAGGACTTAGACACCATCTCTACAATATATAAAATCATTTTACAATCCCTCCCTTTCAAAGATCCAAGAGGACACTGGGAAAAAGATCTCAATTAATATATCAGAAAAGGAGTGGAAAGTAGCAATGCAGAGAATTCACTCGAGCTCCATATGCGCAAAGCATACAATTATACAACTCAAAATTATATATCAAGCATATCTGTCTTGACTAAAACTCTACAAAATGTTTCCAGGTCATGATCCAACCTGTGAACGCTGCAACCTAGTGCCAGCCACACTGGATCACATTGTTCTGGGCCTGCACCAAATTAACATTATTCTGGACAAACATTTTTAATTACCTTTCAGACAACCTTGGTCTCACAAACCCTCCTAACCCATTAACAGCTGTGTTTGGTGTTCTTCCAGATGGGTTTAAGGTGGAGAAAGACAAACAAATTGTGATTGCATTCACTACACTTTTGGCACGCAGACTTATTCTGATAAACTGGAAGAACCCAAACTCTCCTCTTTTAAGTCAGTGGGAAACTGATGTGTTATACTATTTGAAATTGGAAAAAATCAAATACTCAGTTAGAGGATCCGTACAGACTTTTTTCAAAACATGGCAGGATTTTAAAATAAGCTCATAAAGCACAGAGAATTTATTAATTTAGGTATGTTTACAAGCCTTCTCTCTCTAAGGGGTGGGGATCAATTTGTCCTTAACTCAATTTTTCTTTTTGTAAAAACTTGATTGGTTTGTATGGATTGCAATAAAATTAATAAAAAGGAAAAAAAAAAAAGAATCTGATGAGCATTTTTAAAGTAATATTCAAATAATTAGCCATGCTGCACTACAGTTTATCCATCCATCCATTATCCGACCTGCTATATCCTAACTACAGGGTCATGGGGGTCTGCTGGAGCCAATCCTAGCCAACAGAGGGCACAAAGCTGGAAACAAACCCCGGGCAGGGTGCCAGCCCACCGCAACTACAGTTTACCCTTTGGATATTTTAGTACTTTTAAATGATTATCCATCCATCGATTATCCAACCCGCTATATCCCAACTACAGGGTCACGGGGGTCTGCCGGAGCCAATCCCAGCCAACACAGGGCGCAAGGCAGGAAACAAACCCAGGGCAGGGTGCCAGCCCACCTCAACTACAGTTTACCCTTTGGGTATTTTAGTACTTTTAAATGATTATGTCATATTAAATCCTTGTTTTCTGATGTTTAGATATACAGGACGGGATACATTTGATAAAAAATGTACACATATAAACCACATTCTTCATTTATTATTCACAAAAATGACTATGGCTTATTTATTTATGATGACTCAAAAGTCAATCAGATGTATCAATAACTTGAAACTAAGACAATACTTTAAGTGTATATACCTTGTGACTGCTAGGGGGTGTCTCAGATCTCCAAATCTCAGACACAACTACACCAATAAATGTCCTGGGTAAAAGAGACTTTTTAAAAATGTATTATTTGTATCTTACAACAAAGGCTTATTTTCCATGAGTGCAATTCACAATTCAAACAAACACAATTCCTCTTCATCTTTTACTTCATTCCCCACCCCCACCCCATGTCCTTCTAGACAAGCTTTGTTCTTCTTCTTCTCTCCTTACTCCAACTCACTTGTCTGAGCCAAGGAGCTCATTTTTTAAGCTAGACCTAGGAATGCCTTTGGGTTAGTTGGGGAGCTGGCCCTAGCAGCTCAATTCAGCAGCACCCAAGGACTTCAATCAGGTTGCCCATCAGAACTACTACTGCCATGCAGCCCTGTGGGTGTCTAAGTGTGAGCCATACCAGTGAAATGTTGCCACCCAGCATACTGAGGGAACACGAGGTCTTGGGATGCAACCTCGCCCTGTCCTTCCATTATAACGGCCTCCAGGCCAATTAGAGGACCTCTCTCCATCCAATTAGAGATGCCAGTCCAAACATGCCAACTATGACAATGTGAGGGTGAATATCACACAGTGGCATATGCATTGGGTTAAATTTACAGATGCTCTTTGTGTTTGAGACAGACAAGTTGTTTAAAGGATGTGCAACCTTTGATCACTTACTTTGTTTCTGTTGTATGTGCAATTGAATGGTTTTAACCAAAATATACTAACCGAAGAGAAAGACAGTTCCTTACAAAATCTTTTTGCTTTTCCTAGACAGTTTTACTTATTATTGTTGCTGTTTGTTTTAATGCTTAAGCACATAGCTTCTTTTAAAATAGGATCACACATGTTATTTAATTCATTGTATGAGTACTGTACAGACATTTTACAATCAGCTTTACTCTATAAGAAGTGTATGGGTGCAGCTAGCTTATCTGACTGGATACTTTTGCTGGGTGAAATGATATTTTTCCTGTGCACCCTTGAAGCAGTTGCTAGTTGGGTTACTTCTATAATCATTTAACTGTATTTACATTTGTTAATCTTGTTGAAACTATAGTAGCAGTAGTAGTAGTGGCATTGTGACATGTACAGAGTACAGTGAATGTCCAGCCAACAGACAGACGCTGACACAGGGTAAAAGCACCAAGAAGTATTCTTTTTATTCTTTTTCTTCTTGAAATAGTGCCCTGAAGCACCTCCACCACCATAAACAGGCAAACAACAATAATCAGCACAAACCTCTCCTCCACTTCTCCCAGCAAGCTCTGTCCTACTCCCTCCCAACTCTGGCTCCCTTGCTGGGTCTCCACCAGTCTCTTATATAGTCTTTGACCCGGAAGTGCTTCTCTCCTTCTGGCCACCTGACTCGTCTGCACTTCCGGGTCAGATGGAGAATTGTATTTTTCTTCAGCCCGGAAGTACTTATGTGTTTCCATCCCCTTGACTTGGGAGTACTTCTGGGCTATACAGAAAATGAAGGTTCTCGGGTCTCCCTGCAGCATCTCCTGGTGGCACCCATGGTACCCAGCAGGGATGTAAAGCCGAACTCCAAATCCCATGGTGCCCTGCGGGAATCTGGGGTACCGCTATGCTGCAGGTACATTTCCATCTGTCGTCCAGGGGGAAGTAGTGTCCCTCAGAAGCTGCTTTCCCTCATTTTTCTCCTCTATCCGCCACAATATATATATATATATATATATATATATATATATATATATATATATATATATATATATATA
>JANRMT010062817.1:37756483-37809048 GCA_026402145.1 Polypterus bichir lapradei | reverse complement strand
ATATATATATATATATATATATATATATATATATATATATATATATAATATATAAACTTATTTTCTTTCAAACGAGGTATGGAATTATAAAAATGTTGGTGTAATGAGTAATAGACTGATAATCAGGCACTGTATAGTACTTACTTAGTTTAATCTTAATCCTAGTTATTGCAGAATTGTAATACATGAGACTGTAAATCATTGTATACAGTATTTGTAAAATTTGTAATTTGTTCTTAATAATCTAATTTTTTTGCCCATCATTTATGAGGAGCTTTGATATTGCCTAAAAGTGATTCCATAGCCTATAAATATCATATATTATTTTTTCACTTCATAACCCTGACCCATACCATTTATGATCAAAAAGACACTTAAAATATCATATTTTTTCACTTTAACTCAGACCATATTAGCAATTACATTTAACAATTTACTTAATATTATTCAGATTTTAAGTACAAGTAATTTGGTTTGATGAGGCCTTTCTCTGCATTGCTGATTTTTCTTTTTTGAGCATAATTCAGGTACTCAATAGTACAGAAATTGGAATTAATTTATGACCATTAAAGTGATATTAAACATAACTGGGCACAGCTTGTAGATCCTTTATTGCCTAAAGATTGTAAAAACTGTTGTAGTAGTTCATAATTATTCATTAACGTATACTGTGGGATCTGTGTTGGCACTTGTGGTAATCCTGTGCATCAAAAGTGTCAAGGAGACCAAAGGTATGTGTATATAAAAATATTTCTGTTTTATTATGAATAAAGAATGTAAGGGTGGACAAAAACAGAGAACAAGAATGTTGAACTGTGTATACAAATGCTGTTGCCACCCTGAAATGAGAAATAAAATGGTAGTCGGTATATTGGCGTTGTTTTCTAAAGTTAGTGTTTTTTTAACTTTTGGCTGAGTTATTTTGGATTGTTCCACTTAGAGTGGTCTGGGGGTGCAGACCTATTATTCCTTTTACTTGTGTTTTGCCGTAAGCCCCTCATATCATGTGACTGCTTTACAACAAACATTGCTATGGAACACTCAAAGGTGGGAGAAGCGAGAGGAAAGGGAAGCACAAAGCTTTGATTTCCAGCCTGTTCCTGATAGATTCATATTACCTCATGGAATGACCTGCTCAATTAACCAGCTCAAAGGTATTATCAAAAATACATAATATCTCTCAAGCCCTGTGTCTCACTTTGTGTCACCACCTCAGTCATGGATGATTCTGACATCTTTTCTTGCTACCTGTGAATCCTCATCTTAACTTGCCTTCCAAAATTATACTGAAAGGAACTGTAGCAATGAGGCAAATTTATATCCCACTAATATTACTTACCTATAAGAACATATTGTTGCCACCAAGCAATGATACCAAGACCACTATAAATTGCACTTTCTGTCACCCTTAAAGTATCAGGGAAGTTTGCAGGCTGCCAAGTTCAAAGAGGTGGACAAGTCCAATTCCATACAGTCTGAGGCTATTTGCTACCACTTAAGGAGGTTTTGTGCTACTACTCCAGAGAAGCCACACTTACAGGTTCTCCTGGGATGGAGATCATTCAAAGTCCTTTATAGAACAGGAGGTATTCTACTGTAATTTCAGCCTTTGTGTTGTTACTCTGCCTGTATGTTGACAGTCATACATCTGTGGAAATATACATTTTCTCACCATTTGCATTTCTCTATTGAAATAAGTTTCCAGCACCCTCTAACACCTCACCCCCACTTCAGCCCCAGTACACACACCCAATTTGTGCACAGGTTATGCCAATAACTGGTTGGTAGATCCCTCCATTCTTTAGTGGTATTATGATCCGCATCTGCACAGCCAATGGAGGTATTCCTTGGGGTTCTAAGACCTCTCTACCTATGAAACCCATTCCTCCCTAGCAAACTCTTGCCTAACAGACAACTAATCTCAAAAACAACACTCTATATTTTAACCCATTGCCTTTTTCTTTTCTACAAAAATGTAAATGCACTTTTGATTTCATATTATCAAATAATTATGGTGTTAATATTATGTCTTGCCCCTTACCACTCACCACCAAATATTTTAAAAAAGAAGAGTCTCATTAGAGTTTATGAAATCAGATTTTTATTAAAACTATAAATGACAAAACTAACATAACCAAATGAGACATTATTATACTTTTATTATACATGCTTATTTTACAGTGCATAATACAATGGCAAGCTTCAATGAACTCTCTAGTTGTTATAACAGCAGGATGACAGGATGCCTATAGAGTTATTGTTAGAAAGTGTGGTTTTACAAATTATGAGGAAATTATACTGTATATTCTGGCAGATGCTGAAACACAAAAGGTTTAAATAGGAGTCTGTAGGGGAAAGACATTTCTTAGCAGCTCTTTTGGATTATAATAATAAATGCTGTAAAAGACAAAAGAGGGATGACGCAAATTGCTAGAAGTTGTTAGACCCACCAGTGACTTAGGATTTGTAAATTTAACTTGCCACTTTTTCTGTAAGACTTACAAATTCTTGTTCCTAATTTCACTTCATAACTAGCTAGAAATGTATATCAGTCTATATATCTATAGAACAGATATGTTAATGCTTTTAAAAGTGTTTCTGTTGTCCATGGAACCAGCATCTTTAGAAGTAAACACATTTTCACTGAATTTTCTTTTGTTTTTATTGGGATCCTTTAATGGTGAAAATGCATATGTTAATGCTTTTAATGTTAATGCTTTTAAAAGTGTTTCTGTTGTCCATGGAACCAGCATCTTTAGAAGTAAACACATTTTCACTGAATTTTCTTTTGTTTTTATTGGGATCCTTTAATGGTGAAAATGCAGGGCTGTTACAATAGTGGAATGAAAATGAATGACAAAAAGAAAGCTTATAAAAGTGCAGATAAGGATGTCTATAAAGAAGCTAAATATCAGCTAGACAAGGCCATTAACGATGCCAAAAGCAGAAATAATGTCAAGCTAGAACAGAATTTATCCACTAGTGATTATTATACTTTACAAATGATTACTAGTTATAAATGTAAGTCAGCCCCACATGAAACCCCAGAAAAGACTAATTCAAGAAGCCCTCTTCCACCACTCAGGACTTCAAATTATTTGAATTCTATCTCTATTTTGTTGTATAGGGTCCTTTCTTCCCTTTATAGTCTTTAATATGTAGACATTACCAGAATGTGTTATATTCCACACTTTTATCCTTCTAACATGACACTACCTTTTATGCCTATGCCCCCATGGCAACAGAACGGAGCAAAGGACAAACAGAAGAGTGAGTTATACTTTTAATTAATTATTATAGATAATATGTCCAAATTGTAATGAAAACAGAGTACAATGTGAGTGTTGGTTTTAAACCAATATAGCATGATAGTTTATAACATGAAGTCACATGGCTCATCTGCATAGGCCCAGACAGCCTGCCTGTCTCAGTATGACTGTTGAGACAGAGTTGTCATCTCTTCATGGAGGAATGGCAAGAGAGAGAACAAGCCTTTAAAGGTCTCCTTCTTTATTGTCCCTCTGCAGCTCCAGACACACACACCCCTAAAAATGTCCTGAGGCCATTCACCAATGAAACAGCTCATGCACAACCCCCTTCCTAGTTCAGCTGTTTTACAGTGTGGGTGTAATATTCACTAATGAAACAAATCATGTAAGCTCACCCTCTCACTCCAGTATTTTATGTGGTGCCAAACAAACAAGTAAGAAAGGAAACAATTAAGCCAAAGAACTGGCCCAGATGGTGCTTTCCTTATCAATGAAGCTTTGTGGGTAGAAAACTGGTTTGTTCCATCTCCTGGCAATTTGACTTTATAAATAAAGACACACAACACATGTATCAACTCACATGTTAGATATCACTTAATGTTCATTCCTCTACAGTTACTTACAGTTCAACTTCTCTTTCCCTCTCCTCACTTCTAACCATGAAGTCCATTTGCTCCTTCAGAGACAGAAATGTCATAAAAGTCCTAGTCCAAACAACATTTCTCCCCTCACACTAAGACATTGTCCTGAAATTTCCACTGTTTTTTATTCAGTGCAAAGTCCCTGACTGTTTTTAGGACTCCACAATCATCTCTGTGCCTAAGAAGCCCTCGTATTTCAAGTCTAAATGATTATAGGTCAGTAGAGCTGACCTCTGTAATTATGAAGACGTTTGAAAGTCTGATTCTTCAGCATCTCAAATCTGTCACAGATTCTCTCCTTGACTCATTGTAGTTTGCTGAAAATGCCTACTGGTCAGTTGAAGATGCAGTAAAAATTGCTCTCCACTACATCTTTCAGTATTTAGATACCTCATCTTCTTATGCCATGATCCTATTTTTGGATTTCACTTCTTCATTAAACAATATCATACCAGAGCTTTTCCATAGTGAAATTCTCAGTATGAAAGTTGACATTGCCACATGTCTCTGGATCTCTGTCTTTTTAAGGAACTTTCTTAGAAAATCTGGCTTGACCCTCAGACACCGAAAACCAGAGCATTTAATTACACACACGACACGCTTTTATAACATCTTGTTTCCAGCAGCAACTTGAATGGTTGCTAATGATATTTATGCTGTACCCCACTTCTGTCTTAACTATTTCTGATATTTAAGTACCTTGATACCTTGACTGGGGGAGCCACATGAGATTTCCAATGTACTTGAATACTTGTACCTGTGCAAATAGCAAATAAGCTCTCTACGTTGTACATCATAGGTTGAAAGCATGCCAGAAATATAGTCAATTACTACACTCACCCAGGCAACCATCTATTTCAGTTATTACCATCAAGGAAACATTACTAGTCGCTAAAAGAAAGAACTAGCAGACACACCACAGTTTTTTTCCTTCTACAATCTCCCTGATGAAACACAGTCTCTGATTCATTCCTGTCTTTTACTGGTTTTTAAACCCATCCATCCAGTGTAAATTATGTTTATTTTATAAAAACGTACTTGCTATATTACTGCCATATTGTTTTAGTTATTTGTTTTTTGTGCAATTATATTTTTCACTACTACTGAATATAATGTGATTGTGTCATTTATTGTATATTGTGTTGTTTAATTGCATTTATCCTGTTATGTGTATGGATGTAACACCAAGAAAAATTCCTACCAACTATTTTGAATGGCAATAAAGTTCAAGATCAAGTTCAAGATAATAACAGTAAAGGCAATAGCAATAATAGTAAAGGCAGTAAGTTAAAGTCAATATCATTAATTAGTAAATTGCACCTTTAAAAGCAAATAATTTATTTTTCCACTTTATTTAAATGCCCAACAGGTAGCCTCTTAAGTGTGTTCTTAAACTTTTTTTTCTGTGACCAAATTTTGCCTTTCTTGTGTCTTTGAGACTTAGAATCATCCTTAGGGTGGTCCCCATTTCGAGAATCTCCAATGACAGTCTTCAGGAATTGACAATGTACGTTATAGAGGTGCAATGATGTTTGCCTGAACTACCTGCAGTAACACATCGCAAGACACTCCACAAACCATATGTGACCCTTTTCTATGTTATTACAATTGTGATTCCTGACTCTGCACACCCCAAAATCTGACAACACACAACCCAAAATGGGTCACGATTCATAGTTTAAAAAACCTAAGTTCTAGAGGAAGCAAGGGATAAAGGTTCGGCAATTTTGATATTTGTCTCTGACAAGACTGGTCAATTTCTTGTTTTTTTACATAGGCCTTAACTGCTTCCTGAACTTTACCTAGCTGATGACTGAATATTTGATATATAAAAAGAGCCCTTAAGAAATAAATTAGGAAAGAAAGTTTGAAAAATGTGACATTTATACTTACCTAGGAGACTCTCTAAACTCATGGCAGAAGTATTATCCTTTATGGACGAACAGATCAAATCATTGAAATACCTTAAGCTCTCAGTTGCCTGAGAGTAGTAACTGAAGAGAATATACTGTACCTGAAGAGTTCTCTTAGGAAATGAGAAGTCACAAACTGGAGAAAGGTACAAAGAAGATGAGAAGGCACAATTAGAGGAAGGACAGGATGAACTGAAGCAAGAGCCTGAAAATAAAAAAGTTATATACACACAATATGGACTGATCCTTATTTTAAGAAGGGCATTTTGTTTTAATTATACTGGCCATATACAAGGTGCACTTTCCTAATAACCAAACTCTAATGCAAGAAAACAAAAGGCAGGAGATTGCAAAGTTTATAATGTTACATTTTTATTAGCAATGGTAGGTCTGACATATATTAATATTAGCACCAAGGGGGAGAACATGACATTCACAGGGCATCACTTTTTTTAGCAAACCTTATAATCTATTATTAGTTTCCCTTTCACCAGAGTGGCACATATATTATTCTCAGATTACAGCAAATGTGTGATTCCTTTCAATTACCATACCATCTGTTATTAGAAACTGGAAACACTGGTAGTCATATGGAAAAACTGACTTGTCTGTTAGCCACTCCATCTAATTATCATGAGTATTACCATATGCTTAGTACTGTAAACAGATTTTTATTAATGGCTAACTATTATCATAATAGGCACTTGTCTGTACACATTGTACCAATAGATTTTTATTTTTTTCTTTATGTAATTTCTCTTTTGTTATGTGTGCTGAAAGCATAAATTTTCAAATCTGAGGTAGGCAGGGTTCTGTGGGGAGAGCTAATTTACATAGTATCAAAAAAAGAAATATGGGCTTGTCTCCGTGATCTGTTGCCACCTGCAAATCAAATAGAGATGATTGCAACAGTTATACTGAGAACACAAAATTAAAAAATGAATAGACAAAACAAGAAAAAATCTGTTGCCACATTGTGCCTTCCTACTCAGGCCCCTGCCTTTATAAGTGGGATGCTTTTCCACTTGCTGAAATCCCAAAATATCACTAAGCAGTCTTCTCTTTCATGAGCTTAACCTCTATTCCAACTACTAGTAAGGCTTTCCAAAACCCACCTCCTGGCTTCAAAAATAAAGGTCCACTGGTTAGGAGTGCCCTTTAAAGTCTCATTAGTTTTGCTGATATTGATATTGTTTGAATGCAAAAAAATCAAAAGTGAAGCAAGTTGAGACTTGTGATTCAGGCAGTCCTTGCAAATGCACTTTAAACATCCACCAGCATCTGTGAATTAAAAAATGCTGATGACATCATACAGGGCACACAATCTGTTTAATAATACATTTGTTCAACCCTGCAAATCAATTTGTATGATTCACTGAAAAGGCTTGTTCAAAAGGAACTAGTTGAAATCACAAAAATATTGTGAATGCTTGGAGTTATAGGGAGTACTGCTATATTCTTTAGACTTTTCTGTTTTCTCTAACCTTCTTGTTTCTGTTTCAGGATTACCGTATAATTCAGAATTATTGTTTTGGGGCTTGTGTTCTCAGGATTGCCACCTTACGCAATTCCTTTTTGCCTCGTTTTTGCTCTTTTTAGCATTTTCTTGTAATTTTTAATTTGTGTTTAATAAATCCTAATTTATAAAGATTTGTTGGCCCCATTATTCACACACTCCAGGAGTTTACAGTAATCCTCCTCCTGGTGGGACGTTTGCTTTGTTTTGGGCCATTTTTGTGTTCTTTTGCCAGCTATCCTTGTTTGGGGCCTGCTAGCCAGGAAGCCTAGAGATCATAATTGTGATTAAGCTGGACTGAGTGATCCTGTTCTGTCTTGGACAGCGAAACCTCTGGACTGCTTTCATGGTCCTTTTTGGAGGCCTCACCCCCATTTTAACATGACTGAGGTTTCACATGACAACGGGTATGCCTTGTGATGGACTGGCAAATTTTTAAAAATTCTCCAAATGAAAGGAGATGATTAGGTTCATTTGGGGAGCTAGGTTGTCCCAATCTCTCTTCCAGATTTTACAACTTTAAGGTTCTTTTGTCTTGGCATTTGCAGGTAGAAAATCACTATTTTTTCATCTTATGTACCCTTTCCTCTAACTTCCACCAGTGCCAATCAATTTTAAGAGTCTTGATTATATTGCAGTGTGGGCTTCTTTGTCTGGGACTAAAGATGTTCAGTTCTCATATATTGTCACTGACGGACATGTTCCTTAGTCGAGAGATGCATTTGGCTGTACATGTCTGCACAGACTGTATTTGTCCTTGTCTTTTGGAAACATAGTAGCATTTCCTGAAAATAAAGAAGTCGGACGAAAACAGGGGAAATTGTTTGAAAAGACTGTTTACTGTACCTTATATACACAACAAAGAGTCTTTGCAAAGTGTGACAACTTACCAAGAAATATTATCATCTGTGGAGTTTTACTTTTATGCATATTTTTGTAGGTTAATAGTTTATAGAGAAAATATTTTGTATACATACAGCCTGATGCACCTCCTGCAAACTAACATTTAATTCTCTTTTAAAGTTAAAACATAACATATGTTTTTTTTTAATTTAAAAAACAAATTATCAAGGGAGAGAAATAAAAACCAATTTGAAGTATATTAGAAAACACATATTTTCAGTAACAAGAAACAAGAATGCTGCTTAGTGGAAGAAAATGTGCTGTCTTTAACAATAATATAATTCCGATTATATTTCAGCAACTGGACTTTTATGGAAGGAAAATTACAGTAAACTAAATTTCCTTTCCACTTGATTAATTTTTCATCTGAATGTCAATATTTGTTTATTAAAGTGCTTTAGAATGAAATTAAGTTAATTTCTGTTTTGGACATTTATATATTTCTCTCATCTACTAGAGGAACATTATTTTTGCCTGTTTGCCTGTGTAGTTGTTAGAGTTTGTCAGTCTAACATTGCTTTTTTAAGTGCTTTAATTTTACTCTAGAAATAAATCAGGCTGTTTCATATGAAAATTATTTGTGATAAAATGCAATCCTACATTGAAATGCAATAGATAAGCAAGTGGGCTATTTAATGTGGCACGGTTCTATCGTGTCATCATTGAAAATGTGTCAATAAAATGATTGATTGCCTTTTGCTTTGACAATTGTCATGTTAGTTTAAAAATGCAATACAAAAGCATATTGTGTTTTAATTCACATCCATAGAACATGTGTTATAACTAAAGCAAAGCAGATTGCATTTTGCTTAGTGGCAGTTCTGTGTGTATTGCATTTTGATTCAAGACCATGTTTTAATCATGCCAAAGCTAAATGTAATTGGTCATATGACCAATCACCATCAAAATGTGAGCCAAGGGGCATTTAATTAATTAATTAAGAACAGTAAAGAAATGTAATTTGTTCTGAGAGATGTAGCTGAATATCTTCTGTATATATACAGTGTATGAAAATGCATATTATGCTTTGTAAGGATATCTCCAAGGGGAATCATGCAAAGTGGAAATAGTAGAGACTAAGCCCAGCTGGACGCTGCATCTAACTTCTGAAGATAATGATAGAGTATTACTATGACATTTCTATACATACTGAAATCGGCAGTGTACCCAGAAAACTTTCTCCAAGCTGTGATCACACTAGTAATTTAGTGATATAAGATCTTCTGTATCTCATAATCTTGTTCATTATGAACTTGAACAGTGAGGAAAAAGTAGCAGGGAATAACCTGGATAGACATAACATGATAGACATGAAACACAAAATCTTGAAATGGTGTGGGTGGGCTAATTTATAAGTAACTCTATCAACTTCTTTTACAATTAACTAGAACATAACAAAACAGTGAACATGTTTTTCTTACTCTTGGAGTTTACAATCAGGGATGGAAGCAAATGTTGCCTTGTTAATGCTCATACCAGTTACTGAGATTTCACAACCTAAAAATATCACTGAGTATTTTTGAAATGTAACATTTATGAATTTTCACCAAAAGGTTATCTCAGTGTTTTCAACGCACTTCTCTTATGCATTTAACATGCAAGTCTCAATTATATGAAAAAATCAAAAATCATCAAAATAGTCCAAAGCATATGACGATGTGTGGAGTACAAGTCCAAAGAGGTTATGCTCAAGCTTTACAATGCACTGGTGAGGCCTCATCTGGAGTACTGTGTGCAGTTTTGGTCTCCAGGTTACAAAAAGGACATAGCAGCACTAGAAAGGGTTCAGAGAAGAGCAACTAGGCTGATTCCAGGGCTACAGGGGTTGAATTATGAGGAAAGATTAAAAGAGCTGAGCCTATACAGTTTAAGGAAAAGAAGATTAAGAGGTGAGATGATTGAAGTGTTTAAAATGATGAAGGGAATTAGTACAGTGGATCGAGACGGTTATTTTAAAAAAAGTTCAGCAAGAACACAGGGACACAGTTGGAAACTTGTTAAGGGTACATTTTGCACATTACATTAGGATGTTTTTCTTTACACAAAGAACGATAGACACTTGGAATAAGCTACCAAGTAGTTTGGTAGACAGTAAGACATTAACGACTTTTAAAACTCGACAATGTTTTTTTGGAAGAAATAATTGAATAGGACTGGCAAGCTTTGTTGTGCTGAATGGCCTGTTCTTGTCTAGAGTGTTCTAATGTTCTAATATCACAAAAAATGTCATTAATAAAGGTTTGAAGCACTGCTGAGAAGTTGGCTAGTCCAAAGTGTATAACTCGATGCTTGTAGTGATCAGTGGATGTATTAAAGGTCTCAAAGCCTTTTCTTATATGAATTATAAGTGCTCCAGAGATTTTACTTGGTAAAAATGTGGGAATCAGAAACTTGATTTAATAATGATATAAATGGAAACTTATATGTGTTTTTCCACTGTTATCTCATTAAGTTCTTGGTAATGGATTCACTGGCAGATGTGCATGACTGCATGTTGTGTCCAAATGTTGTTAGAGTTACAGAAAGTTGCGGAGCATTTAGTTTAGTTTACAGCAGAAAGTAGTGGGGATCCCTGAGTAAAAAGAACATAGAAACTTATTACAGCATTTGCAGGTGGTGTGTGCTTGAGTCTGAAGCCCCTGAGTGCTCGCGTGTGCATGCAAAGCATTTTGAATTTAATAGAGGTGTTAAAGAGGTGTGATGTGACTGGCAGAGAGGACATCCTTGCCTCATCTGCAGTTAGCTGGAAGAGACGGTGTGCTAACTATGATTGGATGGTGAAAATGGCGCTGAATATAAAAAACACTTCCTGCCTGCAGGGGTCGTCTTTTGGCCACTTGGTGAGCATGAGCAGCAGTGTGCACTGCAATAAATCATTATGGCTTGTGTCTATTTTTGTATATATTTTCTTTGCATTACAGATATCTCATAGTTATGGTTCTTGATTGGTGAATGTATTCATATAGTTTCGTAATTTGTGTACTTTTGTTTTTTTTTGTATATACACCTATTTTTTCTTTTTAATTATTTTTTGAGAATTATACTTCTTTTGCAACTGTGTTATTATGAAGTAGTTTCCTTGGCAGCATTTTCATTGAAGAAGAATGTTGTTTATTTTATGTATATACATTTATTTTTCCTTTTTTTTTGGTGACATCAGGATTTTCACTGTAATCACTGCAAATAATCATTCATTTTGTGTGCCATTGTTGTTGGACTGTATTTCAAAGTCTGCATGACAATGTTCTGGTTTTATTTTTGCTTGCACCTGCAAATAAACTGTGCTATTTTTGTTTGAAACTCTGCATTTTTGTCTGTATCTCTTTGTTTTACTTCTCTCCTATGGGTCCTGTTTTGTCCCGATCAGTAAGTGCTCACTTTGTGTAGTTTGGTACCCACAATCCCACTACACAGTGTGTCACATACAGTAGGTATCCCATGTAATAACAGTTTGCTTAGTTTTCTGAAAGTCATTTTGCCCGTCACAGAAAAATCACTTCAGTAGTCCAGAAAAGATAAAATAAAGTGTAGATTTTATATTCCATTGTTGTACACCCAAGTAAATTATGACTTGGAAAAACATAACCCCAAAACAGCTTCAATGAGGATTTGAAATGAGAGAAACAGGATTATAAAAGCCTAGTATGAAAACAAGTATATCTGTCTGCTTCCTAAATTGCTGGTTTACTAAGCAAACAATACATAATTTTTCTTGAACCCTTGTGAAGCCATATTTTAGGATGTCAATTAATAATCCATTACATTTTTGAGAACACAACTTAGAGGAGGGCTATAAATAAGAATAAAATATTTTATGCATAAAAATAAATGAAATTGAGTATTTGACTATAAAGTTTAGAATGTAAATAAAACATCATCTTCTTTATTCTGGATTTTACACACCACAGACAGTTAATATTATAAGATAATAACGTAAGAAAACCTTTAACAAAAGATAAAAGATTCCACAAAAGCTTTTGCAATTGTGTTTCTTTGTGTTAGCTTCTCCTTTTGATAATGACTCTAATTTAGTGATTTGGCTTAGTTATTTAATGTATTAAAATTTGTGGGTTTTGATCCTGGGCCATTATTATGACTACATTTCATTTTCTGGTCCATAAACAAATTTAGACATCTTCCTGATCAATCACGGAAGAACATGTTTAGCTTAACTAACAAAAGTATCATATAGAACAGGACTTTTATTATGAGTGGCAGAGATGCTAACAGCTTGCTGGTAAAAATCTTTTAGAACTGTCAAACAAGGGAGGGTCAGTAACAAGAGTCAAAATATCAAAAACTGTAAAGAAAAATATTAAGTCCTAAACAAAGTAAGTCAAAACTAAAGTCCTACACTGTAAAATGTTTTTTGTAAGAGCCTTTTAATCGCAGAGAGTCACAGTTAGGGCAGCTGATGGCACGGTCCTTACGGATGACACTGTAGTTGTGACTTGCTGGGTTGGCTACTTTGAGCAGCTGTTTAAAGCTGATCCTCCAGCTAGGACATTGGATATCTCCGGGTCCACGGTTCTTGAGGCTGATCCTCCAATTAGCTGTGAACTAACCAATCTCACTGAGATTGCACAGGTGGCGAACTAGCAGAGGGTAGGGATAGCTGCAGGGATCTGTGGTATCCAGGGTGAATGGTAAGGCTGTTTTCCTTGTATTGCAAGCAATCTTTGCTTCCATTTGGGAAATGGGCATCATCCCAACTGACTGGAAAATGGGACCTGTTGTCTCTATCTGGAAAGGAAAGGATGATCACCTTGATGGTGGCAACTACAGAGGGATAACACTGCTCTCGGTGCTGGGTAAGGTCCTTGCTAGGGTCACCCTCAATAGGATCCGTGATCACTTGTTTACCTACCAACGACCAGAGCAGTCTGGTTTTACGCCTAAGAGGTCTACCATCAACCACATCCTGGCACTGAGGGTTCTCAAGGAGTGCACACACAAATATCGGCAGAGTTTCTTTGAAGCCTTTGTCGATTTTTGTAAAGTGTTCAACTCAGTTGATCGAACTGCTCTGTGGGACATCCTGAAACGTCACGGTTGCTGGATATCATGGCTGGCCTCTTCACTGGTACTGTGAGTGCTGTGCAGAGTGGAGGCAGAACCTCTCTGTTTTTCCTAGTTGATTCTGGGGTTCGTCAGGGGTGTGCTGTTGCTCCTACTCTGTTCAATGCTTGCATGAACTGGGTGTTGGGCAAGATCATGGGGTCCACAGGCTGTGGGGCATCTGTTGTCAAAGAAAGATTCACTGATCTTGACTTTGCCAATGATGTTGTGGTCTTCGTGGAGTCAATGGAGGCTCTAGAGACTGAGTGAGGAGTCTGAGTGTGTGGGCTTGCAAGTGTCCTGGATAAAAACCAATATCCAGGCCTTTAATGACCTCTTAGGCACAGCCATCAGCAGTGTGTCTGTCTGTGGATAGAGTGTCGACTTTCTCAAGAGGTTTATTTACCTTGGCAGTGACATTCATGTGTCTGGTGACTCTTCCTATGAAATCATTAGACTGGAAAGGGGTGTGTGGCGCTCCCGATATCTATGCAAAAAGACAAAGGTCCAAGTGTTTAGAGTCCTAGTGCTTCCTGTCTTGCTATGTGGTTGTGAGACATAGACACTATCTAGTGACCTGAGATAAATACTGGACTCCTTTGGTACTGTGTCTCTTCGAAGAATGCTTGGGTACTGCTGATTTCACTTTGTGTCGAACGAGCGGTTGCTCTTGGGGTCCTGAATGAGACATATTCCCTGCATTGTGAGGGAATGTCAGTTACGGCACTACGGCTATGTGGCGCGATTCCCTGAGGGTTATCTGGCATGCAGAATCCTCATTGTTGAGGACCCAAATGGCTGGACCAGGCCAAGGGGACGCCCACATAACGCCTAGCTGTGGCTGATAGAGGGTCATTTCTGGAAGGTGGGACTGAACTGTGTGTCTATCTAGGGCGTTGCCAACCAGGATCCCAAGCTTTCTTCATTGTGTGGTGGGTGCTGCAATGTGCTGTACCAGTGCATGCTCCCCATCCTGACCTGGCCTTACTTTTTAGTCTCCTTTGAAATCCGATAAAGTTCAGACACTTCCTTGTGGGCGTTTTCATGTTTTAAGGAGGAGTCACTTTTGCTTCAGGGCTTGGTAGTAAGGTAGAAAAAAGGAAGGTCAAAAAACCAAAGAGGTAAGTAGCAATAAAACCAAAAAATAGCACAAAAGTAAGGTCAAAATAAACAAATCAAAAAGTATCTAAACTGTTGATAAATTTATTTTCCCATAACTGTAATTAATTTGATGTTCATGTTTTTATTTACTTTTCAATTTCATTACAAAAATGGGATGTCAGGTAATGTGAGTTACCATCTTAAATAGGATTTACGAACTTGTCATAAGTAGAGTCTGCACTTAGTCAATTGAAAACAAATCCTGTTACTGACAGAATTATCACCAAGTTCATTAAATGTGTTGGAACATCCATGTTAAAACAATAAACAAAATGTGGTTTCAATGTACTGGTAATTAAAACTAGGTGGCTCTGCCCCCTGCTTGCTTTGCTCGCCAACTGCTGGGGGCGCCCATGCCCACTATCTCGCAGCTAAGCCGCTTGAAGGGCATCGGGCCACTCCTCCATTTCAAAAAGCAATTGTATTTAAAAGAAATTGTGTATACAATAGTATGTGAGGTGTGGGAGGAAGATGGCTTAGTGCCGAGTTATTATAAGTAGAAAATCAGTTACTTGAGTATTTCACTACAACGTTCTACTTTAAATACCAATGAATAATAAAACATAGTAAAAAGTAAAAGATTGAAAGTAGAAGTAAAAAAGTGTACCATAATAAAATGTAATCAAAGATAAGTGAAAAATGTAATCATATTAAGTTTTGTCAAAAATAAAATTATTTTATCCTCTATCTTATATTCTATAAACTTTGCTTTTTTGTGTTTCTGTTTGCATATTGTTCAGGATATTTTTCTCTTTTTTGTTTATTGGACGATTCTCTTTGTTCTTGATTTTTATTATATTTACATCTTTTTTGTTCTTTTTCTTTTTTCGATGTTCTATATCAGCTGTTGACGCTCTTTTTCTGACGCAATCTAAAATTCGATATTCTTCAATAGATAATTTGCTTTTCTGCCTTGCGATTATAACAGACTGTATTGAAGGACAAGTTAGTACTGAGAGTGTCACAAGGTGGTACGGACAGAGTATGTGCGCAGTAGGAGTAACATTTGGTCAAGCGGTGTGGAGGGGAGTGATCAAGGCTGAATATAGCGGACACGATGGAAAACATTTTTAATATAATAGAGAGAAAAATGAACACTGAGACAACAATCAAACATCCACACGTGACTATCAATGGGTGCTATCAATCGATAGATCTAACTTTATTTGACCCCATAATATATCAGCACCTATAGAAGAAAAATTGTACAAAATGGCAATGTGATAACACAGACACAGCATTGACAAATTCCTAGTACCCACAATGACAGCTGTGGTTTAACTCATTGCATAATGTTCACACAATTTGACAATCAGACAAATGAATGTATGCATGCTAGTAAATACATAAGGTGCTACAAAAATATGCCCAACACTAGTCACTTCCTCAGAAGTCAATACAAAGTTGTAGACTTTCTATCTGTGAAGATTATGTTTAGCAATATGGGACAAACTTAGAAAATAGACTATTTAGTCTATTATGAAATAATCAAAATAAAAAAGAAATCCTTAAATAATTCAGTAATAAAAAGACACACATTTTAAAAATGTTATTGCTGTATTTTTAGACTTTTTTTGGGGGGAAATAAATAAAACAGATTGAATGTTATTTACCTATTTATCTTTATTTATTTACTTACTTCCTACAGCATAAAGTCACAAGTAGAGTGCAGAGCTTCCCATGTACATATACAAAGTACAGAGATGGCAAAAGTGCATTCTTGCTCCGATGTAGAACCATCGTCATGATCTGAGTTGACCTCTGTTATAGCGCGTCTATGTGAAAAAAGCAGTGTCAAATCGGTGGTGGGGTTGGTGGGGGGCAGTTGGGATCGTGAATGCAGCTAAGAGAATAAAAATTAATAAAAAAAAAAAACAAAGCTAACCTTTACAAGTATCATAAATTACACCGGCTGTTACAGACTGGAATCAAATGTATGTTTATATTCTAAAATAGTAACAATACGTGCAGCTCACTTCTCAAAATGGACTCATCCAGGATCCAACCTGTGAAGTTTTGATTACCAGTCAACAGTTGATACCGTTGCACCACCAAAGCGATCGTAGCAAATGCGTGTCAATGTTGCACCCTAACGCGGGTTCTTTTTTCTGCAGTTATATTCTTGAATAGAAGCACAATTCTTCTGTTATATTTGTACCCATTGTGAAAGTGTTTCTTTGATATTTGGAATTCAGGCTTCACACATTATACACTTCATGTTTACATTTTGTCAGTTATCACTAAAACATGAAAAATGTTTCTGTTTTAACAATGTGCTTACATAGATCGTTGTAGACATGGAACACACATGGAATGCAAGTGTTCCAAATAACAATATAGTATTTATAAAAGGTGTGATTTTGCTTAACTTCTCATTCTATACAACTCTAAGCAACTGACACACACGTAAACAGACTTGAGCTGAGAAAACTGTGCGGGGTGGGGGGATGTGATATTAGGCTGCTTGCTGTTTATCCACACATTTACAGAACAAAAGACGCTGACAGAGGGGTGAGAAGCGATTTAAGGTGGGACAGATCTATGAGTTTTTTCGTAGGCTCTGGTAATTCTAGTGTTAAATAACATTATTCTATTGTTTTCAATATGGGTGCTCTTCATTTAATCAGATCTAACAAGAACAGCTCAGACCATTTTGACAAAACTCAAGAAATATGGAATCGCTTGATTCTGTGAAGGCTAAGATAATTTCCAGTTTTTCACCAATCATACACAAAGAGAATATTCTTAGTCCATTTCTTCTCAACCTTTTGGTGTCTTGAGCCAGCGGTCTCACTTGGTAAATTGAGCACACTTGGCAGAGCAGTGAGGGAGATGAAGTTCAATTGTCACAGTAGGGGGCAATCAAGAGCAATTGTCAGAGCAGTAACCTACTGCGACACACTGTGCAACCCACACCCATTAGAAACAATAGCAACTTGTGACCCATGGGCGACAGCACAGAGGTAGAAAAACACTTACATAGCCTATCATACACAATATGTTTTGTATAGGTAGAAGAGTGCAAAAATATCTAGTTGAATTAAAATTCTTTGGCAAAAAATATTATTAAATAGAAACTTTCTGTGTAAATACTACAGTTAATAATAATAAAAGTTGTATGTCATAGGATCTCATCATCTCCATGGTAACTGTGCTTGCACATGAAGCTTTAGTCCTTTAAACTGTATATTCTTGATTTGTCCTTCTTCAGTTGCGTAAAACTTAAAAACACTGAGAAACACCAGGTGAACAAATAAGTCCTAAACCAGATCCACTTAAACTTCACATCATAATAATAATAGTAATAAAACTAAATAAACTCTTTTTAATCTGTTGTAAACTGTACAGCATGCTTCAATGATATTTGATCTAAACCTTTTACATTTGATTCATGTCAGTAAAGCCACAGTGTAATTTCCTTTGGGGATTTACACCCTAGTAAATAAAGTGAGAGGGCTAGGCTTCATGTCTAGTTTTTGTGCTTTCTTGAATTACTCTTTAAATCATTGCTTAGTAAAAAAAAAAAAAAAAAGCAGCTAATGACATACAGTATTTATAATTATTACAAAAATCTATAAGAGTGAAAACTGTGAACATTTGTAATAAAAACATGACAAAAATCTAAAAATCTAAGAGTAAGAAATTACATATTATCAATATATAGTAATAGTAAATAATAATACAGGTTTAAAATTTGTATAACAAATTTTAATATTTTACAGTGCTTGGTATTTTTCTTCTGTAATTGAAACAGTATTCTATGAATAAGCTGAACACCTTGTTTTTGGTCCAGGGACTTGGGAGCCAAAGCAAGACTTAGCATATGGCAGAAACCAATTCTGAATGAGGAGCTAGATCGTAATAGGGCACGCATGCAGACACTGTCCTCCATATTAGGACAATCAGATGCATGCAGTTAACCATAACATGGATATAAGGATATATGGAGGAGTTTAGAAGAAATAGACAGTACCTGGGAAAAACATACATACATATTATACATGTGCACATAAGGAGCATCTACAAGGCTTTGGGGAAGTGACACTTCCACCTCAAATGTCCGAGACGTTTCCACCTGCAGACTAGAGGATGAGTCTAGAGATGAGTTCTGATGCTGATTATGGGTTTCACCCATAGGTTCCACTTCTTTTACCCCAGGGCCTTTATAAAGAGTGGTTACACCGGAAGTCAGCATTTATTGACAACCTCCTCTGTGAAGGACCTATCTTATATGGAAGAGATTCCTAACTAATGGACCTTGGACCTCAAAAGAGAGAGCTGGTATAGTTTAGAAAGTGCCAATAAATATTCAGTAATTTTATTGAACTTTACTTTCCTTTTTGCTCCTTAATTTCACCTTCCTTAAATGGGATATATATCAATGGAATCCTGTTTGTACCTCAACTGTGAAAGATATTTATGCAATACAATTCTAATGAATAATGACCTTGTAAGTCATTTTGCATAAAGGAGTCAATTAAATATAAGTTGATAATAATAAAAACATTTCTTCAGTTGTACTAAATAGTGTGCTAATTAGCTAGCACAGATAGTTTAACCAGTTCTGAGCTAAACAAAGATTTCCTTACTCTTTCCAGTCACTTTCACCATTTAGAATTTTGCTCTGCCTTAATGATTAGAAACCATTATAACTTAACTCTTTCATTTGAATGTTTGATTCTCTTGCATTTCTGCTCATCCACTTGGTTTTATTGTCTTTTAGCTTAGCAACAGATGAATAGGAGACACAGTAAATATGGCACTCCACATTTCTGTTTGAACTTTCCCAGAATGCACTCCTTTTCAATTTGACAAGACTGTAAACTAAAAGCAAAAATCCTGAGCATTAATGATTGGTTTGTTATACATAAACAGACTAGATGCTGGGCATAGGATCTTCTTGGGGCTGTTTTTTATGGACACTAATTTTGTCCATCTTCATTAATGATTTCATTTCCTGTGACTTACTTTCGAAATAGCTGTAGTCTGCTAGGATTGACCTGATCTCTGAAAAAGACAAGGTTTCATATTGGTTGTTGATGAATCAGCTGGGCAGATGGTGTACCCTGATGAAAATGGCTCTTGGGTTAAATAATTCAGGAAGATTTCTATTTCACTGATCCTTATCTATAAATGTTTTCATTGTCACTAAGATAAAAAATGTTTAAAATTCTGGCCACTACAGTCTTCACTTGTACAGTATATAAACATCATTTTACTTACAAATAACACAAAGAAAGAACATTTTTTCCTCTGTCAGCTTCCAGTCACTCATTACTTTCTTGCAAACAGTAGTCGCCTAAGTTAAATAAAAGATTTGATACACTTGGGCGTACCTGTAATTCTAAGCCCCCCACCCTTCACACACTAACTTAAATCTAAAATTTATCTTTTCAAGTATTCAGTGTAATTACAATTAAATACTTCTATACTGTTAAACTTGTTTATGCTTCTGTCATTTAAAGTAACAATAACATTGTGTGCTTCTAGTAAATAAATTATTTATTTTATTTCATTTGTAGCTCTCGGGTCAATATGTATAGGATTACTAGATTTTACGTATAAGGTACAATAACTGTACAACTGTTTATAGGAAATGTACTATTCCTTCTAGAAGAGATAAAATATTATGGTAAACTACTTGGGGATTCCATGGCCATCTTGGGAAGGTCACAAGAGTAAATATATATATATATATATATACCAGGGGGCTTTACCCCTTGCTCGCTTCACTTGCATCTCTGGTCCTCATGTTGTGAAGGGGGAGGGGGGCTGAAAGCACGCTAAGGAGATGTGGTTGGATCAGCTGCTGGCTTGCTGCTGCTGCCGAGCTGCGTGTTCTGCTTGTCGCACTGCGCGTCGATCATTTAAAAGCCTGTATAGCAGCTGTCCTTTTGTCTCACTGCCTTGTCTCGCGGGACGTTAAAGTGTCGCAGAGAAAGTCATGTATCGTCTCCTTCCATGCCTTCCAAGATTTTTTTTTTATAACAGAGAGGTTAAAACTCCTTCCATTTGCCTACATGCCTGTAATGCCTATTGTTTTGTTTCTTCAACTTATGCATATGCAGTAATATATCCTAGAAAAGTTTCTAATTCTATTGCTCTTTGACTTTGCATAGTTCCTTATGTTTTAGAGTCCTTTTAAAATGTACTACCATGCCATCTTTAATTGAAGGCCTTCATGTGCCAAAGCACCTTTGATTTAATAAAGAAAACCACAACAGTTAAGAAGTTATGTAAAAAATGTTTCGTGAGAACACTGCCAAGGACATTTACGCATACTTAGCTGAAAAACCTGTTCAGTTTGTACTTTGTTAACCAATAAAATATTTATTCCTTTTGCAAATTATTTCAAATTAAGTTAACCCTTTTGTGCTTTTCCACAACTACTGATAGGGAAATATGAATAAGTGCTACTACCATGTAAAAAAATATTACTTTGGTTTTTGTTGTGATTTTATGGTTTAAAAATCAGGCCTGAGAAAGAAATGCACAATATGGCCAGTGATCTGAATAAAGCTAAATGGAGATGTCTGTTCTTAATGTAGTGCAGGGCCATGTCAGAACCCAGTGCCTACCAATGCAACACTTGGGTGCAAGGCAGTCCATCGCCACACAGACTGTCACACACCCACACACACTGGGACAGATGATAACTGACAGTCAACTACTATGTTACCTAAAGCACAAAATATATATAAAAATTAACAGTAACAGAATTTGTTTGATATCTGTTATGTCATTAGGTTGGCTGGTTGTTTAGTACTACATTTATTCCTGTAAACACTATTTCAGCTGATTCTCTTTATCTATGTGTCATAGGGGGACATTTTGTACACTGAGTCATTCCATTTCTCTCTTAGGAAAAGAAACATGTCAATATTACATTTAAAACCCAGCAGATGAACAGGCAATAGGCACCCATTGTTGACACTGGGGGGTAAGAAGTTAAAAGGCTGCAGGTTGTAGGTATTTGCTGTCTTGCAAAGGAGTCACCACTTTGAAGGTTTTGGCTGGTTCAGATTACAAACAATATAAAGTTGTGATAACAGAACTGCTCCTTCCTTGGAGGATTTCTGTATTTACCTGACTGGCAATTAACATGTTTGACAATATTGGTTTCTAAACAGCAGATCTTTACTCATTAATGGTTGGTAACAATACATTTTGTTAACTCGTGTTTTCATTATTTGTTAAACCCAGGAAATTTAGATGTGCCATTTTTTAATCTGGTTGCCCTGAACTGATAATTGCAGGGACTGAAGGAGATTTAATCTCTGGCCAGGAGAAGGCAAAAGGGAGGGGGGGCAGTCCACTGAGAACGCTGCCAAGACTCACAGAGATCACAGGGGCTCACTGGCAGACTGGGGTACGTGGCTGGCAGGACGTGATGCACAAGGACGGCAATACTTCCAGGGAGGAAGAGACAGCTCTACGAGGAGACGCCGGTTGTGGGTCCAGCGAGAGAGGGAAGCCGCATGAAAGGACCGAGCAAAGCTGGCAGACAAGAAATAAGGCGTTCCTAATTCACAGCAATACAAGGAGCCCTGGGTGGAAAAAAGGAACCACGAAGAGACGTCGACAGGGATTCCACGATTTTGACAAAACGTCTCTTGGGAAACGAGTGTCCGGTGAACAGAGTGCATCCGTGGACAGTTGAACCATTAAGTGTTGGGGTAACACTGAGAACAAACTGGACTTTGCACCACTACAGGTTGTATCATCCAATTCTTGTTTTTAATGGACTTTTAGAGTGTGAACTGTGTGCTTTCCTTTCTAAAAAGAAATTTTCTTCATGATACTGTTAGATTTGGTTTATGTTCATTATTCTTTTTAATGTACTTATTATTGTCTGGTGTAATAGAAGTTACTGTTGCTTTTCCTGAAATTACTGTTGTGTCTTTCATTGTGTGTTTACTCACCGCCCAATTTAAAGAAACCTGTGTGCTATTATTGGTAAATTTCAGGAGTTCCCAGTCTCTTGATAAAACTGGGTGGCGTAGTCGGATATTTAAATGGTGTCTAAGTTAGATTACCTGTAAGTGTGACCTGACACCTGTCACATATGACTATTAATTATTTTGTGAAGCACTCAAAGTCATTTCAAAAGGCAACACCAAAGAAAATAAGCATGTTATAGATGTCATGTGGATTTTGTCCTGTCTAGGATCTGACATTTTTTTCACTTTCCTTTTTAGATGGGTCACAAAAGAAAGCTTTGAAACACACTTGAATCTGATTTGGTTTTCAGGAGTAGGATCTGTTGTAAAATGCTGCTAAAGAGTTTCAGTGTTGCTTATAAATTATATTGTAAAACTTATTAATAATAATAATGTTTTATTTATATATCCCAAAGTCACTTTACAAAAGTGAATGAATGAATTAACAAAAAGGTACAGAGAAAGCCAAAGTACAATACAAACACAACAGAGTAAAAATAGCTTAAAAATAATTTCAGAAATTTACAGGTACGATATGTAGTGAGAATTCAAGCAAAAGGACACCTTTTATTGGCTAACTAAAAAGATTACAATATGCAAGCTTTCGAGGCAATTCAGGCCCCTTCTTCAGGCAAGATGAGTTGCTTCAAAAGCTTGCATATTGTAATCATTTTAGTTAGCCAGTAAAAGGTGTCATTTTGCTTGACTTCTCACTACATTCATAATGGCTAACACGGTACAAGACCCTAGTACTACAGGTAAGATATGAAACAGTAGGACAAGAAATTGGAATATACTAATGTAAAGAATATAAAAGAAAGGGTTGTGCAGTTGCAAACAGACTGAGGACAAGAATTCCTCAGTTTGGGAACAGCTGCACTAAATGTTCTATCTCCACGGGCCAACAGTTTTGTGTGGGAAACAGAGAAAAGACCAATGCAAGAAGACCAGAGGGAATGAGATGGTGTATAAGGTTGAAGAAGAGCACAAAAGTAAGAAGGGGTAAAGCCATTTAGTGCTTTGTGCGTAAATATGTGGAGTTCAAATTGAATGTGAATGACTACAGGATGTCAGTGTAACTGGAAAGGATCAGGAATAATTTGTGTAGAATTCCTGATATGGATCGGTAGCCTGAATGACAAGTTTCAACATTTTGCAATTTACTGAAAGATTTGACAGGGAGACTAGTATGTAATCAATTGCAGTAATTCAGATGTGTGTCAATATAAACATGAATTAGGATTTCTACATTTTGGGATATAAGTGAAAAATGCATTATTAAATAGAATGTGACTTTAGTTAAGGAGTTAATATGTAACTGGAAAGTGAGTGTAGAATTAAAAATAACATCTGAATGAGTAACTGTAGGACCTGTATGTTAAGACAAAAATCGCTGACCTTTGGAAAAGCAGCCTTGAATCCTATCAATGTGATTTCAGTCTTATACTGATATAGCATAAAACATTAGATGCTATCCAGTGCTTAATATCCTAGAGGTAGTTTATCAAAGAATGAGGTAGAAGGGGACATAAGTGTTAGATGCTTAGATATATGTAGGTGTCATCTGCATAAAAATTAAACTGCAAAACATGCTGATGAATAATAGAGGCTAACAGAAGCAAGTAGATGGAAAACAAAATAGGATCTAAAATATAACCTTGTTGGAATACCTTGAGAATCCAGAGACTTATGTTTCCCAATTGAAATGAAATGCAAGCTGTCATGGGCCTGAACCAGCAGTATTACAAATTTCAAGGTGAGATTAATCACAGGAGAGTTAAATGTTATGATTAACCATATCAAAATCAGATCAATAAGGAGTAAAATATTAACAAGACCAGAGTTTGCAGAGTGCAGGAGGTCATTTACAACTCTAAGTAAAGCCAGAAATTGGGATGAAAAGGCTCATACAAATTGTTATTAACCACACTCTATGTGCCTATATTTGAGGGGCCACTAATTTCTTGAGAGTCTTTGAAAGAAAAGGAAGGTTAGAGATATATGCCTGTAATTAATGACAACTGCAGAGTCAAGGGTGGGATTTAAACATTTGGAGTTGGAATGGCAGTTTTCACAGAGATGGGAATGAGGCAAAAAGCAAGAGCACTGTTTATAATACAAGCAATAGATGTTGAAAGAGAAGGAAGAAGTGTTTTGAGCAGAGCTGTTGGGGCTGGTTCAAGTGGTCAAGCAGGAGTATTGGATTTCGTCATCAGGTAATAAATATACATAAGATTAATGGGAGTAATAGAACTAAAAGGACTATTAGTATTACTGTTATTATAACCAGACAAATTGTCAGATGGCAGGCAAGATGGTAGTTGTTCATATATACTGTAAATTTAATTTTGGAAAAACTCCAGAAACGTATCACACAAAGTAACAAAACCATGCAGCATAAAAGATAGAAGGTGCAAGAGTTTATTAAAGGTTATGAAAAGATTCTGTTGCAAACTTCATTGGTAATACAGGAAAAATAAGCTTTCATGATGGCATAAAAAATGTCCTTATTTTGTTCAATGTGAGAATTGTAAGATACACAGTGTACTGTAAGTCAGGTTCTCATATAAACACGCTCAAGATGCTGTCCAGCTTCTTTCATGGATCTTAATTCAGAGGTGTACCATCGAATAGTGTATGTTAAGGGAATAATTATGGGTTTCAGAGGGGCTAAATTATCAACAGTATCAGAAATAATTGAATGTCTATGATGGAATCTGAGAGATGTAAAATGTTTACACCAGCAGAACAAATGTTTAGTTTTTGTCCATTTGTATGAGCAGGAAAATCAACATTCTGAAGGAAATCAAAGAAATCTAGTGCAGACAAAAGAAGCTCAAGTCAGTGAACAGCAAGGATAATCCAAATGAATAGCACCTAACAAGAGAATTCTGGAAGCACACAAAAGAAGCTATTGTAAGCAATTCAATCATAAAAGGTTTGACTGATTTGGGTGGGTGATACACCATGATAAACAAACTGGACCAACACGGTTACATTTTATAACTAAATATTCAAAAGAATTACCCTCTAAAGGCTGTAAATGACAAATGGTCACATAAAACAATAGCAAGTGTGCATGAAGTACTTGTTGCCAGGGGGAAAGCACATTCAGTTGCATAGTCATTAGACACAGAGAAAAAGAAAATTCAGAATCATTTTAGTAATTAGCTCACTGAGTAACAGAGCTTTGTTTGTCAGGGAACAACAGTTAAAAGGGGCAATACTGACCTTATTAGCAGTTTGATAAATAAAGTCAATTTAGATAGATGTCACAGCAAGTGAATGTTAGTGGCATTCTGTGTAAGAGGATGACATTGAGCTGATGTTTTATTACACCAAAATAAGGGAAGGCACATATTTGGAACAATATTCACATTAGAAGAGAATCAGCAGGGAGCTGGCCAGAAAAATTCAGATGCAGTAATTTGGATGATGTGTTGTAAACACCATCAAACAATAATAACTGACTTGGCTGGGGAAAGTGAGACTATAACACCAAATATAACAAATTCTCAAACAGACACTGCAAAGCTAGGATATCCACTATAACCTTACGAAAATCATCTTGAAATCACCATTCAGCAAATAGTCAGATAAAGACAAATATACAGGTTTGCAGACATCCAGTTTTTTGCTCTACTCATTGATATCTCCTTTGTACTCTGAAACCAGATGGTGATGCAGATGGCCGATACAGCCAATCTAATCCAGTGGTATTTTACTGACAAGTTTTCCACTTCAGCTTATTTTCATTTTATGTTTTGTTTACTTGAATGAACAGCATCAAAATAATGCCAGGAAACAACAGTAGACAAACACACCGATATGTATTTCCTAACGCTAGCTACTCCTGTTCAGAGTATACATTTCAAGTCAGGCATACAATGAACATGTGTCAGATTACACCATTCTTTTGTAAACTGCAGTTACCTGACTCATTATTAATGTGCCATATTAGTTTTTTTTTCTTAAGCCAGTGTTGAACTGATACAATATCACTTATATTCAGGAACATCTGTATACCTTATAAGAATGTATACCAGTACTCAAAAATGTAAAGTTTGAAGATTTTTGGAATTCCCAACCCTCACTGTAGCATACTATATTTGAGTACACTCTAGGCCAGGAAATGGAAGGCATTTAATATTTTGGTTTTTGCTTAATTAGTGAATGCATACAATTATCAAACATTTCAGTGAACCTGCAATTTTTATTAACCTTTACTTTTCTCAGTTTTCTTTTCCGGTTCTTTCTGTGGTGGTGTTCTTTGCTACCACCACATGATCAAAGTCCTGTGCAGCCACCTGTGATGTCTGAATGAAAGTGAATACCCCAACCTGCTATAAGACCCACTGTGTCAAATCCTCTAAGACAAAGCCTTAAAAAAAACAATAAAGAATGACTTAGTCTTAACATTTTTGTTAGACAGAATGCCCAGTGGCGACTGAGGGTCTTTTGGCCTTGGGACCCCTGCAGATTTTTTTTTATTCTCCAGCTTAACTGTAGTTATTTTTATTTTTTCATTCCTCCTTGGTCATCTGACATTATCATTGGACACACAAAAAAAGGACTTTATTCCTCTTAATTATCTATCTTTCTTATGTAAGTGTGCATTATTTATTTTTGTATACTATTTATGCATTATTCTTATACAATTTTAATTTGTTTTTCATTGCATGTAACTACTTCTTTGACATGTTTGAAAGATACATCTATGGGCTAAAGAAATAAATGTTGTTAGAGGAACTATATATCAGTTTTTTAAATAATTCAATATCTGTCAAACTATACTCAGTATTGCCACTGAATTAAAAATGTACTTTTACTGATTATTAATCTGTACGGTAAAAATTAAGTTGCATATGTGTTAAAACAAATCAACTCCCCATTCATTTCTAGTGCCTATTACAACGATGAAATAAAAAAATTTCAGTTGATGCTTTTTACAGTTATTGAAGATTCTCTGCACCTGCACTGGCTTGCCAAGGTGTCACCTTTATTCAGAAGAACAGAGATTGAATTTCTTTAATCAAAAAGAGTTTGACATGCTCTGTAGTCCTAGGATGAATCTTGTCATTTGACCCTTTTTCTTTAGACTAAAATGGGCTGAAGAATTGTACAAAATAATTCCTTATTATTTTTATGAGGAAGGGGAGATTGAGAGCATAAGAAAAACTAAAAATATTGTGGTACAAGAAAAGATCTCCTTGGGTCTGTTTGTTGTTTTTTTCCCCACACCCCCAAAGATATGTATGTTAAATTACTTGGCAATTGGTGTGGGTGAATATGAGTGGACGGTGCAATGGCCAGCTGCCCTGCTGAGGGCTGGCTCCTGCTGCTGGGGTAGAATGCAGTCCCAATGACTCTGCATTAGATTAAGAAGTTCTGAGAATATTATATTATATTGCTTCAATAAAAACAACTTTAAAAAACATTTTAAAAGTAACAGAGATACACGTGTAAAAGTTATTGAAAATGAGGACAATGGGAAAAACGAAATGAATTAATATTGATGAATTAATAAAGTTTTATAAAAGAACAAAATAAATACCTCAAGAAGAAGTAAAACCAAGAATTTAAAAAGGGGCCAGGGTGTTATAAGACAAATGTTGATGGAATTTTCCTGGATTTGTGATAGAAGTAAAAGATATTATTTCTCAGCTGTTGTAAGCCTATTGACCCCACCACCCAATAAGTAACCTAAGACTAAAAAAGATGCATGTGGAAATCAAATGCACAAGAAGACAAAAATGGGTTTCATTAATCAGTTTTCAATCTGTTTAGGTAAAATACTATGAAGTAGTCAGAAATACTATATTATTATTATGTGTGTGTGTGTGTGTGTGTGTATGTGCACACCCTGTGATGGGCTGGTGCCATGCCTGGGGTTAGTTTCCTGTTTTGTGCCATATATTGGCTGGGATTGGCTCCAGCAGTCCCCTGTGACCCTGTAGTTAGGATATAGCGGGTTGGATAATGGATGGATGGATTTCTTCATATTGAACAAGTATGAGTTTCCATTTTTATTAACTGTGTGGGAGCTTGAGGAGGTACAAGGTAGTAAGCTACTGTAAGTTGTACATTTTTTGTACTTTTTTTAATAATCATATGGTGAGGGTAACAGTGTCTTCCACTGTAAATTATAACATTGCATTAAAATGACCAAGATATAAACATTACAGATAAAAGTAAAATGCTCCAATTGATGTGAGATCATCAATGAAGATTTTTCTATGTTTGTGCTATTTCTTCTATGGTTTCTAATTATATATTAGCAGTACAGACTACTATTTTTTATTTGATTTGATACAGTTTATTAAATCCCAAGAGGAAATTGTATTTTTGCATGACCTTTAGGGGTCAGAGTGCAGGATCGGCCATTGTACAGTGACCCTAAAGCAATTTTCAGATTAAGTGTCTTGCTCAAGGTCCAAACGAAATATATGCATTGAAATTTGCTGATAACCCCAAAAGTGTCAAATAGTGATGAGGCTACAAAACTAACTGAAACGCATAGGGAGTGTTCAAACATTAGGAAACACTTGGCAAATGCAACTTATTGTAGTTGAATGGAAAGCATAAGCAAAGATGACTAAAACACATATCAGCATAATTGAGAATGACAGCCCCAGTGGCCGTCTTCGCTCATGATCTCCTCTCTCATTTGTAAGAACAGGAACTGACTCTAGACAAGACACACATACACATATTGGCCTTATTTACGTAGAACTACCAATTAACCTTACACATGTTTATGGTATGTGGGAGGAAAACTGAAATACCAAGAGAAAAACCCATGCAGACACAAAGAGTGTGCAGACTCCATGCAGACAGTGCATGGCCACAGGATTCAAACCAGAGGTTGTGAGGCAATAATGCTTACCACTCTGTCCTCTCTTATATTTTCTTAGTTGGAATTATTTAATATGAACTGATTAAACACTTCTATTTGGAATTGTATAAATTCATTTTACTTAGAAGCCTTAGGCAATACTTAACCCTTAATGGAAAACAGAAGCAGTAAACTTTAAAGGCAAACATTTTAAGACTATTCCTTATATTGTTTGCAATTATTCATTTAAAGAACTATTTATGTATTTCTAAAATTAAGTTAGTTTGCATTTCGGAAATAAAGACTCTTCTAATGCTTTTTATTAATGAAATATTTAAAGCACAAACTGATTTAAGAGAGGGGCAGCACAGTGACGCAGTGGGTAGCAGTTAGGAGACCTGGGTTCGCTTTCCGGGTCCTCCCTGTGTGGAGTTTGCATGTTCTCCCCGTGTCTGCGTGGGTTTCCTCTGGGTGTTCCGGTTTCCTCCTACAGTCCAAAAACATGCAGGTTAGGTGCATTGGCAATCCTAAATTGTCCCTAGTGTGTGCTTGGTGTGTGGGAGTGTGTGTGCCCTGCGGTGGGCTGGCGCCCTGCCCATGGTCTGTTTCCTGCCTTGCGCCCTGTGTTGGCTGGGATTAGCTCCAGCAGACCCCCGTGACCCTGTATCTCTTTATTATAAAAAAAAATCTTGGAAGGCTTGGAAGGAGACAATATGTGATTTTCTCAGAGACATTTAAACGTCACATGAGACAAGGCAGTGAGACAAAAGGACAGCTGCTGCACAGGCTTTTAATTGATCGACACGTAGCACGACAAGCAGAACACGCAGCTCAGCAGCGGCAGCAGCAGCAGCAAGATAGCAGCTGATCCGACCTCATCTCCTTAACATGCATTCAGCCCCCACTTCACAACATGAACAGCAGAGATGTGAAGTGGCTGGCGCGCAGCGTGCCCCAGGGGAAGGTGGGGTGGATATAGCAAAGCAAGCAGGGGGCACAGACCGTTAGTCTTTCTAATTTTCAAAATATTTTTATACAGTATGTCATACCAGATTAGTTATTAAGGAATTAACAGAAAATAACAGCTTGAAAAGTAAAGAACTTTTTTTAAATGCTGATCTTTATTTCTTTTCACCCTTATAAAAATTAACATTAAAATGTTAAATTCATAGGGGATGTGAGAAAAGAATGTATTGATTGATGTTACTCAACCAGTTAATTAATTACCAGTTGCCAATGCCAGTAATTACCTATCTCTGTAGGAGAGGTTGCTGGTTATTAGAGTTATATATATTATGTGAATTTCCCCATGGGATTAATAAAGTATCTATCTATCTATCTATCTAGAAATTTGATAACTGAATATATATATTTAATATTGTTTTTTATCAGTATGCTGCTGCTGGAGTATGTGAATTTCCCCTTGGGATTAATGAAGTATCTATCTATCTATCTATCTATCTATCTATCTATCTATCTATCTAATGTTCTTTGAGAATCTTCAAATTCCAGCTGTTATTATTTTGAACAGCACATTAGCATTAATGAGCTAAATGAACTTGTTTTGTATGCGCTTACAGAGTGGCAACATGGTTTGAAAAGGAACTGTTTTCAAACAATTCCTTAACATTAAAACTTTTCTAATAAATTTTTGCATGTTCATTTTAAAAAGTAATGAAAAATATGTTCTTAAAATTTTTGTTCATTCATCCTTTTTATGAGTCAGCTTTTTTCGTAAGAAGTTCTCAGACAGCTAGGGTAGAATATGGAAGGAAATGAATGTATCCTCAGTGTTTTTATTTTTGTTGTTTTTTTTTTCAGCTTTTAACCAAACATGATGTAAATAAAATTATATGGAAAAGCTAATCAGTTTTAAATAGCATTTTAACTCCAGTGCCACATCGTATCAGTTAATTGTAAGCCTAAAATAATTTAATAATTTTGCTTTAGTGCATGGTGTTGACAACTGGCAGTAAGAATTGGGTACTCATCACTATTATAGCTAATTATTAAAATTATTGTTAAAAAACTGAAAAAATGTTTTTGGAAACATGTCATATATTTGCATCTAAAGTCTAATAATGAAATCAAAAGTTTCAGTTTCTGTAAGATTATCACATTAACTTATTGAAAGTACAAAGTCAGTCAATTAAATATCGTAACAAAAACATGAAAGGTTAGACAAATATCTGCCTAAAGTATAACAACACAGTGTGGACAGGTAACACTAGACAAGACAAATGTTGTTATTGGTGTTCAGTTTTTATCTGAATGAAGGTAAAACTCAAAATATTTTAAAAAATCTAAAATCTATTTTATTGGGACACAACTTTTATATTTTGCAGATAAATCCCGTGGTCAGGTCAGCATCATCTTCAAGTCATCTTCTTAAATAAATGTGAGGGAAAATAATCTAGGGAAAGAAAACATGTAGTATCCAGAAAATATATTTTTTGCACTCACATTTTCATAGTTTTTAATGGAAACTTACATCTTTCTTACACATATTGTCAGTAGGAATTAAAGTCTACATTTGATTCCACATATGATGAAGGGTTTCAATCTGCCGAGCAGGCAACTAGATGGTTTGAGTTAGAGGAAGAATATAACAGAATAAAATACAGTATGAATAATTATGTAGTCATGTAGTTCTAGAAATAAGTCACTTAAGTCCCTGGACATTTTTACCAACTGATGTATACTATCAGTGAATGTTTAAGGTCATTAATTGTTAGGCAAATGGTGAGTACAAAACCAGATATTTAAAGTTTATTGGCAAAACAGATGCACCTTACTTTCACCTTATTAAGAGAGACAGCAGATTGTTTCATTACAGATGTAGAGATGTGTAAGAAGTGGAAGTCAGGAAATTCATTTATATTAACACACTGAAACAGAGGACAGGCATGCTTCAGACCAAGATTTGGTTCATTTGCTCACAATAAAGAGATACATTTCCTTTGAGATAACTTACACTTTATTTACACACTACTGACACTTCAAAAATACACATATTGCTTCACTGTATGGTAGCGTTTATGTATTTACCAGATGCTTTAGTCCACAAAAAGTTTTATATTGCTAGCTGAAAAGAACAAGAAGTGTAACAAATTATTAATTTCCCATGTACATTGAAAAAAATGCAAGCTGTTAAGAGGAATTACAATATCCTAATAGCTGTAAGTGTATACTGTAATATACAAAGACAGTCAGACTAAGCTCAAAAGGTTGAGATGTCAGCTTGGTTCCCATTTATTGCTGTAAAAGCTGATAAATACATGGAGAAATAAAAGTAGTTAAATGTTTGAGGAAGCTACTTAGCCCTTTTTTCATTTTTGCTCTTTCTCTCTCCCTCTCATTGACTGTTTGCAATATCATAGAGGAAACGTTTATGATTGGACTTATAAGTAAAATGTAGCAGGACCTAATGTTTCAGAGAAAATGGCATTATAAACCGTCGGTGCCTTCTGTGATCCTGGGAAATGTGAACTCACTACCAAATAAGTTCGACGAATTGGCTGTGCTGGTGAAAAATGTCAGAACCTACAGAGAATGCAGCTTGCTGTGTTTTAGTGAAACGTGGCTAACAACTACCATCCCAGATGCTAATGTGGAGCTACCTGGGTTTAGCACAGTTAGAGCAGACAGAGACGCAAGTACCTGCGGGAAGAAGAAAGGAGGAGGACTCGCTCTCTATGTCAATACAAGATGGTGCAACTCAGGACATGTAAACGTTAAAATCTCCAATTGCTGCAGGGACATCGAACTGTTGGCCGTAAGTCTGCGTCCCTATTACTTGCCTAGAGAGTTTGGACACATAATTGTTGTTATTGTTTACATCCCCCCTCAAGCGAAGGCGGAGATAGTGAGTGACATCATCCATTCCGCAGTTGCTAAGTTACAAACGCAGCACCCTGAGGCACTTGTGCTAATCGCTAGAGACTTTAACCATGTAACGCTGGACAAAACATTACCTGCCTTCTCCCAGTATGTGGATTGTAACACCAGGGGAAACAGGACTATCGACTTACTTTATGCAAACGTTAAAGACGCATACAGCGCCACCCCGCTGCCTGCGCTTGGGAAAGCAGATCATAACCTGGTTCTGCTTCAGCCTCAATACAAACCAAGAGTGAGGGCGCTACCTACAACCACACGCTCATTCAGGAAGTGGTCCCCTGAGGCAGAGCAGGCTCTGAGAGACTGCTTTGGAACTACAGACTGGGATATATTGCTGGGGTCACATAGTGAGAACATTGAAGAGGCTGTTGAATGCACAACTGACTACATCAACTTCTGTATGGACATTGTAGTTCCAGTAAGAACAGTACGCTGCTATGCTAACAACAAGCCATGGGTTACAAGTGACATCAAGGGCCTTTTGAACCAGAAGAAAAGGGCTTTTAAAGGTGGTGATCAGCATGAGCTCAAGCGCGTGCAGAAGGAACTCCGAGTCCAACTCAGGGCGGCAAAAGAGCAGTACAGGAGAAAGCTGGAACAGAAGTTGCAGAACAACAGCATGAAGGAAGTGTGGGATGGGATGAAGATCATCACTGGCTGCAGCTCAAAGCGGGGTGCAGCCATCGAGACAGACGTGGAGAGAGCAAACCAGATGAACAACTTCTTTAATAGGTTTGATCACCCTAACCCACTCTCACCTCGGAGTACTGCATCCTCCAACCATCCTTCTGCTGATACCAGCATAGGAGAGACATCCCCACCCACAATTACAGCAGCCCATGTGAGCAGAGAGCTGAAAAGACTTCGTGCCAGCAAAGCAGCGGGTCCAGATGGTGTATCGCCACGACTGCTGAAGGCCTGTGCGTTGGAACTGGGGAGTCCTCTACAGCGCATCTTCAACCTGAGCCTGGAACAGGGGAGAGTCCCAAGGCTTTGGAAAACATCTTGTATCATCCCTGTCCCTGTCACGTCCTAGTGAGCTGAATGACTTCAGGCCTGTTGCTCTGACGTCACATCTGATGAAGACCATGGAGCGGCTGCTGCTTCACCACCTGAGGCCACAGGTCCGCCACGCCCTCGACCCTCTGCAGTTCGCATACCAGGAGAAGGTGGGAGCGGAGGATGCCATCATCTATATGCTACACCGATCCCTCTCCCACCTGGACAGAGGCAGTGGTGCTGTAAAAATTATGTTTTTGGACTTCTCTAGCGCCTTCAACACCATCCAACCTCTGCTCCTTAGAGACAAGCTGACTGAGATGGGAGTAGACTCACACCTGGTGGCATGGATCGTGGACTATCTTACAGACAGACCTCAATATGTGCGTCTTGGGAACTGCAGGTCTGACATTGTGTTCAGCAATACAGGAGCGCCGCAGGGGACTGTACTTTCTCCGGTCCTGTTCAATCTATATACATCAGACTTCCAATATGACTCAGAGTCCTGTCATGTGCAAAAGTTCGCTGATGACACCGCTATTGTGGACTGCATCAGGAATGGGCAGGAGGAGGAGTACAGGAAGCTAATCAAAGACTTTGTTAAATGGTGTGACTCAAACCACTTACATCTTAACACCAGCAAAACCAAGGAGCTGGTGGTGGATTTTAGGAGGCCCAGGCCCCTCATGGACCCCGTGATCATCAGAGGAAACTGTGTGCAGAGGGTGCAGACCTATAAATATCTGGGAGTGCAGCTGGATGACAAATTGGACTGGACTGCAAATATTGATGCTCTATGTAAGAAAGGTCAGAGCAGACTATACTTTCTGAGAAGGTTGGCATCCTTCAACATCTGCAGTAAGATGCTGCAGATGTTCTACCAGACGGTTGTGACGAGTGCCCTCTTCTACGCGGTGGTGTGCTGGGGTGGCAGCATAAAGATGAAAGACGCCTCACGCCTGGACAAACTTGTTAAGAAGGCAGGCTCTATTGTAGGAGTAAAGTTGGACAGTTTAACATCTGTGGCAGAGCGATGGGCATTAAGCAAACTCCTGTCAATCATGAATAATCCACTACATCCACTGAACACTGACTGAGGAGATCGTTCTTCCCCCACACTATGCGACTCTTCAATTCCACCCGGGGGAGTAAATGCTAACATTTTTTTTTTTCATTTTTTCATTTTTATTACTATTTAATTTAATATTGTTTCTTTGTATCAGTATACTGCTGCTGGATTATGTGAATTTCCCCTTGGGATTAATAAAGTATCTATCTATCTATCTATCTATCTATCTATCTATCTATCTATCTAGGTCATTGAGTAGTGAGCCTTCATCTCATTGGATGAAAGAAAAAGGGACAATAAAATATTTTTTGGAGAAATAAGCCTCTTCCTGTGGTCTTGAAGAAGATGATCAATTGTTATATCTCTGATAATATAATTCCAATCACTTAACTCATATCAAAGTGAGTAATGTCTACTGGCAATAAACCAATGTTTATCATAAAAGCAGAGAATCAGAAAAAAAAGCATTAAACTACAAGGAGAACCTGCATGGCAGCCCTGCTCACTTTTGAAGAAGAAGCATAAGTGCTGTGAAGTGGCAATAGAACATACTGCCACAATAGAGTGCACAACAAATACATTTACACAGCAAGCACTTTATTAGGTTCACCTATCTAAGGCGAGATCTGCATTTTTGAGCCAGCAATACCCTAAATTCTTTGAGTCATGAATTCAACAAGGTGTTGGGAACATTCAATAGGGATTTAGGTCCATGTTGACTCATGCATTTCCAACACATTTTTCAACTGCTATCTGCACTGCTATCTGGATGGTTGCCAATTCAAATTCTGTACTGCCAGATGGGTTCTTCTTCTGTTAGACCCTTAAGCAAGGCCCTTAACCTGAAAACTGCTCCAAGGGTGCTGTACAATGGCTGACCCAGCACTTTGGCCTCCAAAGGTCATGCAAAAAGACAATTTCCCTTTAGAGATTAATAAAGTCTATCAAAATCAAAGCAAAAATCAAAAAAAATTAAAGTGTAGGTGTTATTCTGGTAGAACCATAAGGTAGGATGGAATCAAGGATTCATGTTGCTTAATTAATTAATTTATTGAAGGTTGAGTTTATTTAAACATTAGTTTGGTTAAACAACACAAATACTCAGATCTGTTAGTTTATAAACTAGTTACATTATTTCTTTTACATAAAATTTGTTACATAGTATAGTACTATATTTAGAGCAAGCTACCAGAGCGAATATACTGTACAAGATGATTTCTGATAAATTAATTAAGGCCTCAATAATTTTTAATAATGAGAATTATCAAATGTAATGTTCCAATTAGTATACTATATATATTGCACTTTTTTATAATATATATCTGAATTATTATGTAATGCAATATTGGATATCTATCTTCTACTCTAAATGGTATACCTTGCATTCCTTCTGCTCTGTAATAAGGAATGTCGGATTCAGCAATAGACTTAAATGAAAGCCATTTTTACACCATCTCATCTGGAAATCCCCTATTCTGTAACATGAAGGTGATACTTCTCTTTCTTATTTGATTCTTTTTTAAAATTCTTTAGCCACTTTGAAGGACGCCGGGTCCCATGCCCGGCAGGGATGCCCCTGTTGCTTATGTTCCGGGGGAGCCACCATGGGCAGTCCAATACCTCCCTTGGGACGCTTGGTGGCAGCCTCCCTGGACACAGATGGGAGATGGAGTCCTCCACAGCTTGGTTGGGGCCCGGGGTGGTCGCTAGGGGGGGCTGTCTGCTTTCAACAGCCCGGCTGGACGAGTCTTCAGCCCCATCCGGAAGTGCAATTAGGACCTGGTGGTCAATTACCTGGAATGCTTCCGGGTGGGCTATAAAAGGGCCCAGCCACCACCACTCAAGGAGCCAGAATTAGGAGGAAGGAGACGAAGCTTGAGGAGGAGTGGCGGTAAAGGAACAGTGTTTTGATTGGGGTTTGTTGTGCTTTTGGACTGTGTATTGCCTGTGGGTCACGGGGAAGACGTGCACCCACGGGTGAAGAAAAAAAAAACTGTAGTTATTTCATACGTTCCTCAGTGTCCATCTGTGTCGGGTCAGATGCAATAAAGTGCTTTTGTTACACCACATTTTATCGAAGCACATGTAACATGTACAGTTTGTGCTTTTTTGGTTTTTCAATCCTAATACCAATTAAGAGCTGTGTAAACATAAGAATAAGATACCAGATGGGTAATATGTGAAGGCTTTTTCCATATGCATATATTCAGTGTTCTTGTACTGACTGTAAAAATGACAGTCAGTCAAAATCGTTTAAAGAATGAGGATCAGGAGAAAGAAAAAAGTCAAAGGGCTAAATAAGGGTCAAAACTGAAGTCAAAGAGATCTGTCAAAACCAAATCATAAACCAAAAGTCAAAGTCAAAAGACAGAATTTTGATTCAAATACCAGAGTTGTATGTTAACTTTGGTCCAATCTTGAATACTCATGAGTATTTAAGGATGATCTTTATACCAGGGTATCAATGACATTCCAAGCAGTGCAGCCTCAGTCAGCACCACCAGCAAAACAAAATGATGACAGAAAAGATGGAAAAAATCTATCTTAAACTTCAAAACTTAAGCTCCAAAAAATTCTGCTTGAAAAATTGGATACCTTGGGTATTAAAACCCTCAAAACAATACCAAGATTAGTATTCCATCTTAATAGGAAACCAAACAAAACTTTGGTGTTGTAGTGACAGTGATGCACAGAAAGGTGGGGGCTGAGTGAAAGAGAGAGATCAGCTGACGTTACCAGGAAGTACTCAGCTTCCAGTACTTGCAGGCAGTCTCTGCGCAGCTAAGAAGAAGAAGTTTGTCTGTTGCTCTTTCTATAGAGAAAATACTTCAAAGTTCATGGCTGGCCATCAGCAATTACCAGAGTGCAAACTTTGTGACCTGGGGTTAATCATGGAGTGATTCCATGACAAAACACTTGGCGTAGTCTGAATGATTTGCTCTGCGAATGAGTGGAGTGTAATGGTGGTGCTGTGCAGAAAGGTGGGGGCTGAGTGAGTGAGAGAGCGACAGAGAGAGAGAGAGAGATACAGTAGCTCTGCTGATATCACCAGAAAACATTCCATCTTGCAGTGCTTTCAGGCAGTCTCTGCAAAATTAAGAATCTAAATTCTTGTGTTGCTCTCTCTTTGTAGAGAAAATGCTTCAGAGGAAATTTATAATCCAGACATTATGGGATCTCAGTTGGCCACCCGAAATGTGATGTGACTCCATGACAGCACAAGAGAATACAGTTAGTTTTATGTGCAGAAAAAGTCCTGTGTCATTTTTAAGAAACATTTAGATCAGATGCATACACAATTTTATATAATACATATAGAGTATATTGTAAAATGTGAGTACCCTTCATGTCTCTAAACATCAGAAATACAGCTAAAGAAAAGAAAGTTCATACAAAGTAGGGTTAAATAAAGATCATGTTAACCTGTACACTTTGAAGTATTGTACCAACAGAGTTCTTTCTTCTTCCTTTCTTTCTGTTCATGCTGTCCTATGAACCTTTAACCTTCTTAAGACCCTTAGAGTTCCTGTTTCATTTAAACTCGATGAGCCTTCAAGTGACCAGATCTCTAGTATTACTCCCAAGGTACCTGCTCTCTCCTGGGCAGACTCACCTGAATCAGTTGTGAGCAATCTGCCTGCAAGAATTCCCCATGCCTTCTATCCCGTTCATTGTTAGTGTGGTACTCTCTAATTTTGGAAGGGTTTCTACAGGATCATCACACACCATCATGAATGGTGCCTTTGCTCTTTATAATCCTTTTCAAGCTGAACATTATATATGTATATCCCATTTACATATATGCAATATACAGTACAGGCCAAAAGTTTGGACACACCTCCTCATTCAATGTGTATTCTTTATTTTCATGACTGAAGGCATCAAAACTATGAATGAACACATGTGGAGTTATGTACTTAACAAATAAAGGTGAAATAACTGAAAACATGTTTTATATTCTAGTTTCTTCAAAATAGCCACCCTTTGCTCTGATTACTGCTTTGCACACTCTTGGCATTCTCTCGATGAGCTTCAACAGGTAGTCACCTGAAATGGTTTTCACTTCACAGGTGTGCCTTATCAGGGTTATTTAGTGGAATTTCTTGCGTTATCAATGGGGTTGGGACCAGCAGTTGTGTTGTGCAGAAGTCAGGTTAGTTGGACGATCATTTATTTTTCAACAGGACAATGACCCCAAACACACCTCCAGGCTGTGTAAGGGCTATTTGACCAAGAAGGAGAGTGATGGAGTGCTGTAAATGGTCATGAAAATAAAGAAAACACATTGAATGAGGAGGTGTGTCCAAACTTTTGGCCTGTACTGTATATACAGTAGTATCTGTTGCAGGGCTTCAGCTAATGCTGCATGATGAGAGCATTCAATAACTTGAAAACAGATGGTAGTTTTAACACTTTAGTACAAAAAAAAGTTGAGACAAGCTAATTCAGAGCAATCATATCAACAATCACCACATTAATTTCTATAATGTACTAGTATGTGTATATATGTATATTCTTAGGTCTGGGTCGTAATCTGATTATTCGGAGGGTTACCTACCAGGCAACGCTTGTGGTTGATCGGCCACTTGGCAGACATCCACCATGTCCTCTCAGTTGCAAGAAGCAGATCCTAGATATGTGATACAGTATCTGCCAAATAATACAAAGTGTACACAACACGTGTTTCACCCTTATTGACAAGCCCTTATTGGGGCTTGTCAGTTGTATGCACTTTTGCATTCCCTTATAGGGATCGAACCTCAAATGTTAGGACCTGTGGCAAGGCCTCTGACGTTATGCCATGGTGGCTGGTTCATTTATTTGATTTGCTTATATATAATTAGATTTCTACAAAAAAATGAAATGTTGCATTAAACACAAGGATGCTGAAATAGGTAAATGTTTTATTAAATCAAGAGGTCACATTTGCTTTTCTACCTTGTGGAAATCATTTAATTTTAAAATGTTACCTTGTACATGGGCATGTAAGTAAAAATGCATGAACAGAAGCATGAACAGAAGAATTTCCTGAAACCCAAATAGAAACTGAAGGCAGTGGTAAAAACATGATTTTTCTAAAGGGAATGAATATTAACTGTCATTGTAAGAGCCAATTCTGTTAATGTAATTTTAATGATAAATTCACATAAATGTTTTCCTAATTATAATGGAATGTAATATATTCTATAGCTACATAGATAATGGAAGATTCTGTTTTATCCTCTACAACATAAAATGTTAATGGAACATTTTTAACACTCTTTTGTATTTCTGATGTAACATTACAGATTGTCTAGAATGAGATGTCAAAAAGAAAGTTACAGGGGCATATAGTTTTCTGACCATGAAATTAAACTTATAGAACCTTAAAGAACTTTGAGCCTTAAACAGAGCAATCAGTAGCAAGAAGTTATTTTATTTGTGTGTGTATTATCAACTTTTCTCTTCATTTTTGATCAAACTGTTTTGATTTGAAACTCACTAAAACTTTTAAAATGTAGACAGTGCTTAGACAGTGGAATCTCTGTTTACATCATATATTCAATGCCTGAATCTTTCCAGTAGGCAAAGAATTTAGGAAAAATTGAAAAATATGGGAGGCGGCACGGTGGTGCAGTGGTAGTGCTGCTGCCTCGCAGTTAGGAGACCCGGGTTCACTTCCCGGGTCCTCTCTGTGTTGAGTGGGCACGTTCTCCCTGTGTCTGCATGGGTTTCCTCCCACAGTCCAAAGACATGCAGGTTAGGTGCATTGGCGATTCTAAATTGTGCTTGGTGTGTGTGTGTGCCCTGTGGTGGGCTGGTGCCCTGCCTGGGGTTTGTTTCCTGCCTTGTGTTGGCAGACCCCCGTGACCCTGTAGTTAGGATATAGCAGGTTGGATAATGGATGGATGGATGAAAAATATGGCTGGAGTGAAGTTTCAAAGATGAAAAAGAGAAACGATTGCACTTCCAAAAAAAAGGTAATACAGTTAATGTGATGTTTTGGGTTTCAGAGCCTTTCAGCAAATAATTTATTGTTCTCCTAAATTCACATCATTTCAGATTTTGCCCAAGAAAGTCACTTTAATCATATGATAAGAATGTGCTTAAATTTGGAATCTGAACATCATAATCTATAGCTATCATATGAATTTGTCAGGGTTTGTATTTGTAAGTATGTCACGGAGAGGATGTGCAGCAGTGTTCATAATGGCACTCTATGAACTTCATTGTTCATAATAACACACACTATACTGGATGGATTACATTTATCCCTCAGAACATACAGGATTAAAATGTTACTTATGCCTTTTTCTGTTTTTGTCACTTGACTGCACACTATGTGTGTGCTTAACCTCTTCCTCGTTTGCTATCAATAGACAGCTGGAGTGTACATATGCACAATATTATTACCAACCAAAGCAGGCAATAACAATTGCAAAATAAAGTAATACTTTTGCGAAACAGCACAATGTTTTTTGTGAAAAAATATTTTTGTTTAATTACGCAATATTTTTGAGTGGCTTCTGTAGAAAGAAACAAAAAATAATACAAAAAATACAGCACAAATAAGTAAAAAATTATAGTTACAGTATGGTTAAGTAATGATAACAGTAAAATAATTAAAATGTCAAATACAGGTTTAGGTTAAAATAGGGCAGAACAACAAAATTAATTGTTTTGTTTGCCATTTCAGTGATAAAACTGTCAATCTATGAAGTTAAATAAATCACACAGCTACACTGATGTAGTGGTTTGCATTGCTCCTACGAAAATCTAGAACTCTTGGCTGAAATCCTGGCCTGTTTGCATGTTCTTGTTGTGTCTGTTTGAATCTTCTGTTGGTTTTCTCCTTCCTCACAATATTACAAAAGTATGCCTAAAAGGTCCATTGTACTGTTTATGTGGTTGTGCCTGAGGTGAACTAGGATCCCACACATGGTTAGGTCCTGTTTTGTGCCCAGTGTGGCAGACGATTTATGTATCTGAGATTCTATTGCAATAAGAGGTTCATGAAGTTCAAGTGCCAATATTGTCTTGCAAAACATTTATAACTTTGAGTAAATAAATACTGTAGATTTTTCAAATAACAAATTAGTATTACTGTTGTGCAAGTAAAACAAATCAACAATAGATTGCTTACAATAATATATGTCTTACTTAGCTTGAAATATTAGATAATTACTGCATCACTCTACTATAAGAAATGCATATTGTACAAAAATAGGTTTTTCACAAAATGTATAAAGGATGCATTAATATAATAAAAAGATGCACACTTAGTCTGATGTGTACATATGCAGCCAGGTTCTATAAAAAAATAAGCCAAACGGTTAACAGATGGAGAGGATTAAAACACAATTGGGAGATCTTATGTGGCATCTTGGCTTCCAAAGGACATGAACATATTTTACTTCATAAAACAGCCTTGATCATATTTGCTTAAATAGAAGCTGAATATGAGAAACAGAATAACGGATACAAAAGGCAGCTCGTATTATGTGGGTGTAGAAAAGTATAGAGCACAATAGAGAATAAAAGCAATCTTTTCCTGAAATTTTTAGCAAGCTTTTTGGACAATATTGATAATGTAGAGCAATTTGGAAAGCAATGCATTCATTTTCTCTTTCATGTTTATAACATGACTGTCATGACTGACTTGAAGCAAGTAGTGTTATTTTACTGTGACTATTTTTGCTACTTCTACAGTGCTGCGGGAATGATGAGGTACAGTAAACTGATTCATGGACATGCCTTTGCAGTTATTTGTTTTCACTGAATTTAACCTTTTTTAATGGATTCTTCATGTTGTTTACCACAGACACACAAAAGGGCAATCATGTTTTAGTGTGATTGTGTCTGCAATATTGGCCTTTTTCATGGAACAAGCAACAAAGACTTAAATGTTCTTTCATTATCCTTTAGCAATCAGCAGGAGAATAGTTGAGGATGTTAGTAGAATCTGAACACCCAATAAACAATGCTAAGAACAGTAGAAAAAACAAAATAACAAATAAAAAATTACTAATACATCACAACAAAACAAAAATGTCAGAAATGAAATACTAATGTGCTCCCACGCTACACTTCTATTCTCTTTGAGTGAGATGCTTTGACTTGTTTAACTATTTTTTTAAAACCTTATCTGGTTTGCATTTTTAAAATGGTATATGGGCACATTCCCTTCTCTCTGCTGTTTGTAATAATTATTTGTGATCAAATGACCTAAAAGTAAATTATTATATATTATCTGCTTAGGTGGTTTGACACATAAGTGTAAACATATGATGCCTGCTTAGAATGTTTTGCTGATGGCTTGAGAAGTGTGTGCTGTAGGAAATTAAAATATAACAATAATATTCAGAAATTATTGTTTTACATTAATTTTATAGACCTTATTTCGTTTTAGCTGGTCAGCTCCTGAAAATGGTGAGTTTCTTATCTGTATAGCTAGGTAATCCACAGGAATGGAAACTGACTTGTTTCCAGTTGGCATACCCACAATAAAGGAGGTCATGTTTGCCAGCAGGCTAACCCTCAAAGATAACTTAGCCTCCTTAGCATTACATTTTTTCATAAAAACATGTAAAAAGCTTTGCATTTTTTAACTTGAAAAATTACATTTTTATTAAATCTCATTTTTCTACTGTAAAACATGCAAAACACTAAAAGTATAAAGTCAGACGTAGAGAAAGTGTATTAATGATACTACTACTACTACTAATAATAATAATATGAACAGCATACTGCGCATATGTGAGTAATTCGAGTGTCACGTTCGGATTCCTGGAATCACTTTTTGTTTCACTGTCTTGTTTCATTTTAACTGCCTGAAGACAGATTCACTTCGTCAACATTGCTGATGAGGGGTGTTTCTTACGAGATGCCGTTATGGAAAGAAAGTATCTACAGTACATGCTAAAGCACCAACGCAGGGAAGCCTGTCTAGATTTACAGGTCAAATTCTGTTATAACGAACTCCCATGGACCTAAAAAATATTTCGTTTTAACGAAAATTTCGTTGTAATGAGATTTTGTATTTGTTACAATAGTGCTTTCTTTAACTTGCTCACAGGCGTCTGCAATTATTTCATTTGCTTCTTTTGCGTTCGTGTTAATTTCCTCCTGCCTACAAGTTATGCTGACGAGAATTTTTCTCAGCATTTCCTTGCGATAATACACTTTCCCTAAACGCGATTGCAGCGTCTGTGTAAGATTGTTTGTCCGTTGCTGGGGCAGGGCAAAAACAAGCTCAGCGCTGCAGTGATGTGACACAGAAGCACCCCAAAACACGAGAATGAGTCTCAGTACATTAGGAAAACCAGCTTTATTCAGCTTGAAACAGGAACGGCACACTTATTTATTGTAGCGTGATCTGCCACTCTGCTATACACAGACACTGCAGTCAGGTTGCATCACCCATCGATATCTTTTCTGTTTGCTTTGGAGGAGAGCATAACTGAGAGACGCAGAATATCTTTGAACCAGCTGTTGCCCCGGCAACAGATAAACAGTCTTCCATAGACGCGGAGATCGAACTTTGCAACGCTCTTTGGTGTGTCGTCCAGTTAGGGGAGGTCCCAAGAGAGTTTACAAATCTCACATTTACCTTGAATGAGTGTCACATTAATAGGAATGTTTCTTGAATGAGCATCTCTGAACCACATTTAAACTGCTTTTTTGACGTCTTCAAATGCAGCAGTTCACATATGTTTGCAACCCGAGATTTTTTTTTTTTCCTCGATCTTTCAAGAAAGTTGACAGCGTCAATAGCGAAATTCCAAATTCACTGGCAATGTCTTTTTTTTTTTTTTTTGCTGCAATCGAGAGCTTTTTTCTAATATGACTTGTTATCGTTTTTCGTGTCTGCCGTTTCTATAGGAGGGCGACAATGAGTTAAATTCCAATGGATGTTTTTTAAATGTTGACGAGCAATAAGCAAAAGGTATCACTGAAAACCGCAGGAAACAAAAAGGGCAAAAAAGAAAAACAGTACTAGGAAAGTTTGAAGAAAGAAAAAAAATTTATAATGTTCTGTTTGTGCACAACTGAGCTGCGGCCACAGAACTAGCTGCTCTGCGGATGATTCATTCAGGCATGTCAAGGTCTTTTGGGCACTTCGTTGTAATGAAAGTATCTGCTGAATGTACTTTGTAATAGCGAGATTTCAATAGACTCACGTCATATGGGGAAACAGTCAGGACCATAAAAATACTTTGTTGTAATGAAAGTTTCGCTATAAAGATATTTGTTATAACGGAATTTGACCTGTAGTATTTTGTAATATTCAGGACCGAATTAAGGGTGTTGAGTTGATTAAGAGGAGACATGATTGAAGTGTTTAAAATGAAGAAAGGGATTAGTACAATGGACCGAAACTTTTACTTTAAAATGAGTTTAACAAGAACTTGGGTACACAGTTGGAAACTTATTAAGGGTAAATTTCACACAAATATGAGGAAGTTTTTCTTCACACAGAGAACCATAAATACATGGAATTAGTTGCCAAGTACTGTAGTGTGGTAGACAGTAGGACTTTGAGGAGCTTCAAAGCTAGACTTTGAAGTAATTTTAGAAAAATTAAGTGGTTAGGACTGGACAGCTTTGTTGGGCTGAATGGCCTGTCTTCTTCTGGATTATTCTAATGTTCTGTTATTCTAATATTCTATAAATGATTCACCGATCAAAATACATTAACTTTTTAACTCTTTAAATATTAACTTTGATGGGTGAAAGCACCGGTTTTTTGAATATTTTATGTTCTGTACAGTGCCACTGAAATTAATAAATCTAATCAATATATATAAAATCCTAAGCCTAAAAGTGCAATGATTTTGTGCAACGATTTTGTGCAACGATTTTAATCGGGCTTATTTTAAAACCTACACACACACATATATATATATATATATATATATATATATATATATATACACATACAATGGGGGACCCAAAAATAACCGGAAATATTTTTAAAACGTGTTTAATTTAATTCTCTGTACAAACTACAATTAGTCTTCTTCAAAGTACTCTCCATTGGCAGAAATACACTTATCTAACCGTTTGTTCCATTGTTCGAAACATTTTTTAAATTCGTCTGAAGTAATGCCCATTAATGCTCTGGTTGTTTCTTGTTTTACCTCTTCGACGTCAGCAAAACGCCTTCCTTTCAAGTCTTTTTTCATCCGAGGGAACTAAAAGAAATCACACGGAGCTAAATCCGGTGAGTAGGGTGGGTGGTTCAGGGTTGTCATACCGTTTCAATTAAAATAGTTTCTACAACACTTTTTTTTAGAAGAAAACAAAATTTCACTGCCGCGCGTTGCTCACGATAATCGGCCATCGTAAAAAAAATGACGCTTGCACAAAACTTACAACTTACTTTGCAAAATTCACTGAACACAAGCACAACCTTCCAGACTGATGGCACTTGGCAGACTGACTTGTGAGGAGAGCACAGCAGCAGCAGCAAGCCAGCAGCTGATCGAGCAAAGAGAAGATTAAAAAAAACTGTATTTGTTTCCCATTGTATCACCGTTTAAGAGGGGATTTCGGAAGAGCGACCGCATCTCCTTGGGGTGCATGCAGCCCCCCTCTTCACAACGCGAGCGGCAGAGACGTGAAGCAACTGGTGTGTAGTGCAGGCCTGTTGGGTTGGTGAGCAAAGCGGGCAGGGGTGAACCCCCTAGTGAAGAAATAATTAAACACATAGATAAAGAAATGAGCAACCAAATATTTAATTATTTATGCTCATATATTGTTGTATTTTTATTTTTTATCATCACATTTCATAATACATTTATTTATTTATTTATGTCCTATATACTCCTCCATACTATTATTCCAGAATATATGATCTTAATGGGGCGGCACGGTGGTGCAGTGGTAGCACTGCTGCCTTGCAATTAGGCAACCCAGGTTCGCTTCCCGGGTCCTCCCTGTGTAGAGTTTGCATGTTCTCCCCGTGTCTGTGTGGGTTTCCTCCCACAGTCCAAAGACATGCAGGTTAGGTGGATTGGCGGTTCTAAATTGGCCCTAGTGTGTGCTTGGTGTGTTTGTGTGTGTCCTGTGGCAGGTTGGCACCCTGCCTGGGACTGGTTCCTGCCTTGTGCCCTGTGTTGGCTGGGATTGGCTCCTGCAGACCCCTGTGACCCCATGTTTGGATTCAGTGGGTTGAATAATGGATGGATGGATGATCTTAATATGACAATGCTTGCAAACTTCGTGCCTCATATTATAGTCTTTCTTTGAGAAAGAACTTCACTGTGGATTATTTATTTTAGTAATAACAGACATGGACAAAAATAAAAACAATACCTAGCTAAGGCATAGTTAAATTTTACTAATTTGTGGCTATAATTTTTGCATGATACATGTGATGCTCAAAATGGACACCATCAAAATAAAGATGGAGACTTCCACTGCTGGAATGTAAAATAGATCTCAAAATCCAGGTGTTATACCTTATGTTATTTGAGGACACTACTAAATGCAGGGCTCTGAGAAACAGCACATTTGAAAACACACTAGAAAATGCAATGAAGAAAAATCCTTCATTTTTAAACAGAACAAATAACTGCAAAAAACAACAAAAACACTTACTTTTTTAACTTTTTTTTAGGAGTGGAGATATTACCCTCTACTTTCAAAAAGCATCTGTGACTTTACCATGCTAAGGGTTACCATCCAGCTGTGTAAAATGCTAACAATAATCAAGTTTATTGTGAATGATGTCATTAATGTCTATGCGTAAACAAAACAAACATCATAAAGTAACAATATTAAACCCTCCTTGTGAGGCTAACTGAAGAGTACAATGAAAAAGGAAACAACTGTTGAAAAGGTAATAACTGCGAAGGAGAATTTAAAAGATTACAAGTTATTGAAAAGCCATAAAAGAAAAAGGTAGACTTAAAAGATTAAAGGCAAATTATGGCAAAAAAACCCAAAAAGAAACATCTAAGAAAAGTCATGCACTAGCTAATCTGAATCTTTTACCATACTACATTAGATTTGTGCAGTGTACAGTTTTTTTCTAATATGGTTTCTTTTAATTTAGAGCATTCACTGATACTGCAATTCCCTAACTATTTTCTGTGAATGTATTTCTCTTTCAACTCATATCACAGATGTGCATCTTTTTTCCTCTTAAGTATTGAAATGCACTTTGAGCAAAGGATGTAGAGAGTTGAAAAAGTTCATGAAAGTTGATGCATTGCTTACAGAAGATGAAAGAGTTGAAGATGAGGTGAGACGGAGAATAACAACTTCAAAGAAGGAATTTTCTGAAAGGAAAGAATTACTGATGGAGCGGATATGCAGAGCAGTACACAAGAACACTCTAGAGTGCATTGCTTTTAAGGTATACTGTGACATAATGCAAGTGGCCAAAATTCCTCAAAGATGGGCATATAAAAAAATTTGACTTACAGTAAGTGTAAAAGGATTCACAGTTGAGCAGAGTCTCAAAAGCGGATGAGAAAGGAAATGACTTATCCCAATGATGAAGAGAACAAAGGCAATCCAACTTGACTTTTATGATGGCTGATGAGTGACTGAAGAATATGATGGAAAAAAGGAATGACAGAAAACTGAGATAAGAGATCTAAACATGGTTTGAATATAGCACTAAAAATCAAGGAAGATAAAGTACATTCTCTAACTCATGAGATGCTACAACCTTCCATATTACACAAATGTCTAATTTCTAACATTTGGTTAACAAGTATAAAAACGTAAAAATGTATTCAGTATACAGAAACCATTTATCATAATAATGTTCTAGAAAAGTACATTCTAGCAAAGGCTAAGGTTAAAACCCATTAAAAAAAGCAGAATACACCAGACATTATTATAATTGGGTGGGCAGCTTCCTGTAGGCTCTGGTGAACTTTAGCTTGAATTTTGACCCAGCCAATATTCTACCAATATCGGTATGAGACTTTTTCAGGCGTTGTGATTCCTCCCTCCCAAATCTGTACATGTTAGGTTTGTTAGCCACTCTAAATCAGCTTGGTCTGAGAAAATTTTACGAGGTTTTTTGATTTTTGTGTTGACTTTTGGTTGTCGGTTCTCTGTGAGTTTCTGGTTCTGACTTCAGTCTGTTTGTCTTTGATGTATCTCTCATCTTATTGACATTGAACAATTTTTTATGTTTCTGTCACCTACCTTAAGGGTGTCAAAACAAAAATGGCCTAATTACAAGTAGTGGTTAGCACTACTGCCTAAAGTATCCAGGATCATGAAATTGAATGCCATCCCTGGTAAAGTAGCAATTCGGAATTCTCCCAGTGTGAGTCTGGGTATTTGCGTTTTTGGTCCATGCAATGGATTGGTCTCCTGTCCTTGCCTGTTTCCTAACTTGTGCCCAGTGCTGCCAAGACAGGCTCTAGCCACCTGAATTAGTCTAAGAAGGTTTGAGAAAGTTACAGTTTGACCTATGAATACCTATACTGTTACCTAATATATGTCAGCAATTTATGCAGGAGAAGATATTTGACGTGTGTGTTTAAGTAAGACTTAGGATGGGCATACACTCTATGATTTTCTCTTGTGCTATGCCAATGGCAGTTCACTTGCCCTCTCACACTTAACAACTTTTTTGTATTGATAACTTTATGGGCAAGCTTGGAAGCATTTTGAACAATCTCACATGAGGCGGAGTAGTAAGACGAATGGATGAGACTCATGGAAACCATGCACTTGGATACTGTGAAGAATGATGTGATATTTCAATGAGACTGTATCTCTGTATTTACAGTAGACTAAATGTGACTAAGCATGCTATCCTTGATTAGCTGGTATCTAGCAACTAGTATTGTATATAATTTTATTTATGGTAATTGGTTAAAATTACAACATGTAATGCTACCAAAAATTTGTAGCTTAGGCATTGTTTTTTAGTATTTCTTATGTGAAGTTCACATCATGATATTTCTGACAAAAAAAGTGATACAGATGATGGTTCCCTTGCCACAACTTGATCAAAGGTTTTGCAACCATACTTGCAAAAGCATACACACAGAGTTGCTTCCTAATTGTTCATTTGAAACTAAATTGCAGACCACTCCCACCTGAAAAACTCAAGACAACAGTGCCTGAATATTTTTTAGATTGCAAAATTCCATAAGTAGTCCATAAGCCACTCTGACAGGGATGCAATGGATCTTACACTTTGCAAGTAATGACATCACAACCATCAACGTTTTTTTCCTGATTTTGTGCTGATTTGAAAACTGCTTAGATACCTGTGGGTTTAACTAAAATTCCATAGTGTATTCCTGGCTTTCATTAACTCCTCATAAAATGCATCAAATGGTCAATGATTTAGGTGATTTCTTTTTTTTTCTAATTTATGTTGGAGTCTGTGTGGAGTTTGCAGGTTTCCTCATGTCAAGATGGATTTTCCCTGATCTCATTACCATGGTGTTCAAAGTGCAGATTATTACTGTTGTGAAACCAACCCCAACATAGACAGGCAGGAGACAAGTTTAGCACCCAGCACACGGTTTATTTCTACAGCTCAGTGCATAAATCACTAAAACACAATACAATCCAGTCACTTCTTTGCCGCCAGTCCCTCTGCCTCCAGTCCTCCTCAGGCTTTCTCCTCTTCCTCTCGACTCTGGGCATTGAGTGGTGGCTGCCCTTTGTCAGCCTGGGAGAGAATTGGTCTTGAAAATACTCTCTCCCCCGGTACTTCCATACTGTGGGCGTTCCAGCTGGGTAAGAGCTCCGGCATATTGAGCATTAAATGTCTGTTACTATTGAAAGCATTAATTACATAAAAACTTAATTTTGCATGTTTCTGATGAATTGCGTCTAAAATCTGCTTTTCAAAAAATAAGTAAAACTTTTGCTGGGATAACATGTTGCTATTTCTTAAGTCAAAAGATAATAAAATAGAAAATCTATCATTCTGAAAGCAACCGATAGAGTATTTCTTTTTGTATTTGTATCCTTAAATGTAGTTCAATGCACAGCTCCTGATACTCTTGACCTTAAGACTGTTTTCAAATGGAGTTAATTGCATGTATGTAAATTTTGAGAAATAGTTTAAAAAGAGTAAGCAGGCATCACTCTTTATTTGTATTGAGGACAACAGCCCAAACATCATTATGCAGTCTGTGCCAGTTTGAATGTCAGTAGTGCAAAGAGATGGTGCTTTCAATTTGAATTTCTAAAGGTTTTTGAAACCAACCCGATGAATGTCTTCATTTACATAAAAATGTATTTTTGCAGATAAATGTCAGCAAACTAATTCAATGTATTTCAACTTTCAGCATTATGTTATTCAGAGGGGGTTCTCTTGCTTCGAATTCTTACTTAGAAACCTAAAACGGTCAAATTGCAGCAATGAAAAAGTGAGAGGTAGTTTTAAACAAGACATTAAATAGAGATATATTGATTACATGTTCAGAAGCCTGTATAAATATGTTCTATCATCTCTTGACACAGAACACTTTAATGTCAGCTGATTGCCTGGCGCCAGTAAAAGCAGAGATTCGTGTCTTTGGTTGGACCCTCCAGCCTATATCATGTATGCTCTCCAATTTATGTTCAACAGAGCATATGAATCTAGGCAGTGCCACCAGATATATCTTGGATAATGAACTATATCTAGTAAAAGACGATGAAGGGACACATTTACTTGCATCAACTGATTGCTTTTTCACACAACAAAACAACAGATATTTAGCTCAGTGTTTTAGCTGTAAATGTTGTCATGTTAACTATCAAATTGAAACTCTATTGCACATTATTTTATTTTTTTTTATATTGCAACATTTTATACAGTCTTTATAAGGCAAACACCATCCCAAGGCACTTTACATGTGTCTGTATTTCTTAGCACCTAGAGAGTAGGTATGTTAAGTAATCTTGCTCAGATGTCACATAATGTATGGCGTCACAAGAGGAAAGTGAACTTGCAACTGTCAGAGCCAACACCTGACAAGGTGTCATTTCATCATAGGGTCCTCTCACACCTTGACCACAAACACACACAAACTGTGTAAATTAGCTTACGGTGGTATCCCCTTATTATTAATGAAGAAACAGTCCTTAAACTTCCACTAAGGTACCAGCAGCAGGAGAAAGAAAGAAAAAAGAGACAGATGTTCTTTTTCTGCACCTGTAAAGTAGGACACTACTAAAGAGCATAGAAATGCCAACGAAAAGCATTTCAGAGTAGAAGGATTTTGGCCAAACAGGAACAAAAACAACAACAACAGCATTTATTTATATAGCACATTTCATACAAAAAAATGTAGCTCAAAGTGCTTTACAAAATGTAAAATAGAAAAATAAAAGACACAGTAAGAAAATAAAATAAGTCAACATTAATTAACATAGAATAAGAGTAAGGTCCGATGGCCAGGG
>JANRMT010062817.1:37739563-37756383 GCA_026402145.1 Polypterus bichir lapradei | reverse complement strand
AAAAAAAAAAAAAAAAAAAAAAACTTCAGACAGCTGGAGAAAAAAAATAAAATCTGCAGGGATTTCAGACCATGAGACCGCCCAGTCCCCTCTGGGCAATCTACCTAACATAAATGAAACAGTCCTCTTTGGATTTAGGGTTCTCATGGAAAGACTTGATGATGATGGTCACATAGACTTCTGGCTTTCAGTCCATCAATGTTGGAGCATCATGATGCTTTGAGTAGGTGGTGGTGGCACAGGCCGCCACCACAAAGAAACCGGAAAAAGAAACAGAAGAGAGAGTAGGGGTCAGTACGGAATTTAGAGCCACCATGAATAGTTATTATGATGAATTGAACATACAGAGTATCGGATTAAGTTAAAGTGAAATTATGAGAAGGCCATGTTAAAGTAATGTGTTTTCAGCAGTATTTTAAAGTGCTCTATTGTATTAGCCTGACAAATTCCTATTGGCAGGCTATTCCAGATTTTAGGTGCATAACAGCAGAAGGCCGCCTCACCACTTCTTTTAAGTTTAGCTTTCGGAATTGTAAGGAGAAACTCATTTGAGGATCTAAGGTTACGATTTGGAATATAGGGTGTCAGACATTCTGATATATAAGATGGAGCGAGATTATTTAAGTCTTTATAAAACATAAGCAGAATTTTAAAGTCAATTCTGAAAGACACAGGTGACCAGTGTAGTGACATCAAAACTGGAGAAATGTGTTCGGATTTTCTTTTCCTAGTTAGGATTCTAGCAGCTGCATTCTGCACTCGTTGCAAATGATTTATGTCTTTTTTGGGTAGTCCTGAGAGGTGTGCGTTACAGTAATCTAGTTGACTGAAAACAAAAGCGTGAATTAATTTCTCAGCATATCAGCATGAATTCAAACTCTTCTACAGCTGTTCACCATATATTTTTCCTGCTGATATATTGAACAGTCTTTACCCATGTAAAAACAAGCAGGCAGAACTGAGCAAGATATAGGGCAAATTTTGTACCTGGAAAACTTTCCTCTTAAGAGTTTTATAAATTTCCTATCAATCATAATAAGAATATCAATTATAAAACACCCTATACAACAGCTGTAGCTAACTATGTACAGGGTGTTTTTTTCTGTAAAATACAATTGTGCAAAGCATTTTTATGACCATTGTGTGAAAACAACTTGTAAATGATCTTTAAGAAGGACAAGGAATATGATAAGAAAAGTTGGTCATCCTGCATCATCAACATGTCTCCCTAGCAGAAATCTTGCAGCAGACAGTTGTTTCCAGATGTGCTGTCCAAACTGTTCTGTAAAAGTTCAAGCAGACAGACAAAGCTGAGGACTGGAAATGCAGTGGTCAGCCATGGAAACAGCAAACAAGAAATACATCAAGCTTATATCCCTTTGAAATCAGAAAATATACAGCACTGCTATAAGCTCAGAACTGGCAAAACACCACGGGGACCCTGGTAAACCCTTCTGCAGTCTGGAGAAGTCTTATTAGGGGTGATTTTCATGGAATAGTTGCAAGCAAAAAAGCCATTCTTGTGAAGTGGAAATAACACCAAGTAGCCTTGTCTATGCATGAAAACACAAGGACTGGGGAGCAGGAAAAAGCAGGTTCTCCAGATTGGTAAGACAAAACTGGGAGTTTTTGATTCCAAAAGATGTCAGTTTGTCTGCTGAAGGGCTTGAGAATAGTACATGGATGAATGTGGAGGTTCCCTGCAGGTGTAGGGCTGCATTTATGTAAAAGGGTTGGTGATATGATTAACGCCTACTTATCTATCATACAATAGAGGTACTGTACATGATTATTTATTCTGCAGGATGAAATTGACCAATGAAAACTGAAAATTGGAAAAAAATCACATTCTCACTTAGATGATCGGTTCAAACCTTTTATAAAACCTGGCAGGATCTAATCAATAACATTTTAGAATAAGCACTTATATTGGGGAGACAAAATCCTTTCCCTCTTTATTACTCTCAAAAGTTTTACTCTGGGTGTTGGCCTTCTCTTGAGTGGGGTTGAATTATATTTAGTTTTGGTAAGTTTGACTGGATTGTATGGAATATTACATGCTTTTAATAAATTCAAGAAAAAAGACAATGACCATGAACATATGGACAAAATAATAATAATAATTCTATCTACAGAGAAAAGAGGAACAGGGAATCCTGTAGCAGATGGTATGGACCCTACAGAGCTTCAATTTCAACATCGTCAAGCCAGTCTGGGAGTCTTCAATGGAGCTGTGGCAAGTTCTCCAAGAGGCTGGGGTCAACTTGCCTAAGAGAATTTCTGCTGTTTGAAACACAAAGGGTGGTCACATCCAATATTGAAGTCTTTTATGTTTTCTTCTGTTTACTGCACTTTCTAGGAAACGTGTTGATTAAGAATTAAACGTTCATAACATTATTTTTGAAAGCATTGCTGCTTTACAATTTTTTCGTGGGTGTCCAAGACAGTTTCCCAGTATGGAATAACACTGTACTAATGTGTCATGTATTAGAGAAGGGAGGGTTCTGTTTGAGGAATTTGAGAAATAGAAGCAAACCAAGGTAGGTGTTGCTTTGTTCAAACCATCAATCTGCACTGAAAAAATGAATGTTCAAGAGAACTATTAGATGGTCCAAGGCTCAAATGTAATATCCCAATATGCAGAGCCATTTTATATTATGATATTTATATGGAGGAAGTGCATCATTCGGACCAAACTTTACTTTATTGTCTTGTTGTAGAAGCCAAAGAATTGATGACGTATGCTGTTTAAATTTCCATTTAAATTTAGAAGTAGATGGTGTAATAATATATATCAAGAGTTACACAAATTTAAAAATAAAACCTGGCACACAATTTGAATTTTACAAAACATTTCATTGAAAATTTGCGTGATCAATTTCTAATTCAAAATAATTTGTTTTCAGTTTTGACTAAACATTGTACAGGTACTTCTCATATCACAGAAGAAACTGAAGCCCACGCCACAAGGAGTGCTTCTATTGCTAGGTGCAGAAAAGGTTTAAATTTGGGCATGACAGATGGAACATTCTGACACTGTAGTATCTGTAGAATTGCTTCATGGTTTGAACAGTTAGTTAATAAAAAAGGCAGAAGGGAATTTGTAAATAGGTACTCTTATGCCTAATATTTACTTTTTTTGATGTTACTGGTTCAAAACATGTAATAATGAACATTGCATTTATACCTTTGAAACTTTCTGTAAATCATACTAGCATGCTGTACTTTACATTAATTATGGCTGAGTAGCTTTTTGTGACACACCTATAAAATTATAGGAAAAATCAAGTGTTTTTTTCTTAGCATTTTTAAAGTAAGTATGCTTCACTTGTGCTAATGGTTGTAAATACTTTGACAAAGAGATGTTTAGATTATACATTGACATAAGTATTGAGCTTATTATATTAAAACAATAAAAAAATATTTTAAAACCAAGAAAGCTGTCAAAAAATCTAATTTTATTAGTCCAGAAAAATACTACAGAATACATAAACATTTACATTATAATACATTTTTTTTTCATCGTAGTCATTATCTTGATCTTGAATTTCTTTTCTTTAGGGTCTTATTCAGTGAAAAGTGGCAAGAAAGGGACTTTGAAACTGATATTGTATGGTGGAAACAGTTAAAAAACTCGTAATGTACTTGGTAAATATAGATATTCTAAAAGAAAATGTTGTTTATACCTGTTTTGCTATATAAACGATGACTGTAGAATAAAGAATGTGGCTCTCTGACATCTGGAACTGAAGGGCAGCAGTCACGTGACTTCTAAATTTGTGATTCCACTCAATATAAGAGGAAGCGCATGGACACCGGGCAGTTTCTCAGAACTGTTTTTTTAGCTCATTCTTGGCATTTCCTCCTATTTTAGACTCTTTAAAAAAACTCTTGCTTTCTAATCTAATTGACATTTCTAAACTAGTATTTAAACATCTAATGTATTTGTGTTGATAGACTATTTGTATATTTACAATTATCTTTTTAATCTGTCAGTCTGTCATTTCAGTTAAAGAAGATTATCTAGCACCTACTGACATTAATATATGATGTCTGTCTTTAGCATTGTGAGCTAAACCTGATGTCAAAATAGTTTTTGTATGCAAAAGATTCCTGTATCTAGAGGTGTCAGTTTAAATAACTCTCCTGCTTCATTTCTTAGCAAATGGCTATGTAAGCATGCATCTCCAAAATAAAAAAAATGGTAAAGGCTATACTGATATAAAAACAACTTGGAAAGAAAGAGACACCATTCAGGCTGGGGCTTCAGAAGACCACATCCTTTAGGCTAGAAACAGACCATACTCATGAGGTGTTACTTTTTCTAATAACACTGATACACATCAGATCTGTTAATGATATGACAGTATTGCAAAATTCATGGTTATATAACAGTAGAAGACCACTGAAGATATGAAAAACTATTTTTGGTACTGGCCAAACCCAAACGAAAGTTAACATGTTTTGCAGCGTTACTGCATATTACCAAAATGGTTGAAAGTAGGGCTTAAGTATGCTGTCAATCCAATGTTGAAATGTCATCAATTTGCCAACTGTCAAGAAGACATTATATCTAAATAATGTGTCAGCCACTGGAAAAGTCATTTTATCATGTACATTTCTCATTAATAGCAGTGGCGTAGCTAGGGGCGGGCGGAGGGGGCGGTCCACCCCAGGTGGCATTATTGTCCAAATGGCTCAGCACAATTCGTGTGTAAACAGCAGGATTCAGAAAAATATCACTCATGAATGAAAAAAGTCAAATTCGCAGATTTTTATCCACAAATGCTTCAAAAATAATTTTCAGAGTGTCCTTCTGTGACGGCATCAGACACAGTACTTGAAATGTATGAAGCAATAACAAAAATAAACATAAAAATTACACAGATAATAATTTCTAGGAAGATAAAGAATTAATTTACAGTATATAATTTTGTTTTGTTATAAATCCAAATGCCTTCTTGCTCTGCACAGTAAACATCCCCACTTATCACTTGTACACTACACTGGTTCTGGTTTTTGCAGCGTAATTATATTAAACTAATAATTAGAACACAGCTTATCAGTACATCTATACTATATTCTTGTCTAGTTGATGCTTATAAATAATTATTTTTGAAAAATTATTGCTGTTTCTCTATATATGAATAAATCTATGCAACTTTTATCTTAATTTTTCTCTATTCGTCATTTTAATTTTCTATTTAAATAGGTTAACATATTAAACTATTAGCGGCACAAAGAGCTGCCACTGATTAATAGTACTAATCTGTTCTTTTATGACATTCAAGATGCCTATTAATTACGCATCTCACAACTTTTAAATTGATGGAGCCATGTGGGATGTAGACTAGATGTTGAATTCACAGTTTGTGATGTTTTTAAAAAATGTCAGAAGAGATCAAACCAAACTGTTATTAGTATCAGTTTTATAAAAGTGCTTGATTTTTGGATAATGACCAACTTCGAATAAGCGGTCTATTTATAATTTATTAGGATACATTTCCTCTTGGAATTTTATTACTTCTTGCTTAACCTTAAACTTATTTGTAATTTATAACTTACATATTTTAATATTCTTTATAGGCTGCTAGGAACTTTCTTGCTTGCAATTATAAGGACAAGAATACTTTTACAGTCTTGAGGCTGGTGATACACAAGTTGTTATAGCCATTAATTGGACCAGTAGTTTGTATACAAAATTTCAGTTCTATGCTGTGCTGCAAAAGTAACTTCAGTTTTAATTATTTTATCATCCACATTGTACTTTATACACTGATGTACACTTGTTTCATCCATTTAAGCTGTCAGAGGATTGAACAAGAATGAAGTTTTCATTTCAAAATTTCTCATCTTCAGAACATCATTTCCCTATCAATATTTGTTGCATCCCAGAGACGACTGGTCAGCATTGCATAATAAATAATCACTAAAATATACTGGAACCCTAATGAGGACTCTGCTAATGGCCTAACTATATCATCTCTATTATTTTTCTTCATTTAAGTCCATTAGAATGTTAATGATGAATGTGATGATAGCTCTTCAAATTCTTTTTAGAAGATAGGAATCGTACATTATGCCATTCAGGTATTTTAACCTTTTTAGTTGATTTCTTTTTAATCTTTTGAGCCTTGTATTTTCATGCATATTTTTGCTTTTTTCAGCTCATGGTGTATTTCTGGCTCATTAGGCACTTGTTCATTAGGTAGCCATTCACTTTTATCCATGTAGAATTAAATGAATAAAACATCCTGTAGATCTCAACAGCAAAGTTTCTGTTATAGCTTCCTGTTAGTGGCTTCTAGAGACCCCATACTGCTTCATTTTTAGTATACCTTTCCAAGTAAAATCATAGTGACAGGAAAATTAATATTTGTTTATGTTTTGGCAACTGAGGCATGTATAAGAAGAGACTATTTCAATGAACAATATGGTGATATATCACAAGGCAAGATGATATACAGAATCAATGGTCTTAGAGGTTAGTTGTATTCTCTAAGCAGCTTGATTCCTATTAGAGGCCACACACGGCAACTTGGGTCCTTTCTTCATAGATTGCAACAACCTTAGAACCAAAGAATGCCTATCCTGCACAGAAGGTTGATTTAATTTTTGACTTGGAATACCTTGATTTTTGATTTACTGACAATGAGTGACTTACTGACTGTCTACTTCTGTTATAAAGGGAAACATACTATTTTATTGGTTTGCTACTAATAGAAATATCTTTGAAGTTTGGTATGGTAGTTTTAGATAGATATCACTGGTACATAGAATAACCTGTGGATCTTTTAATTATTCTTTATGTATTTTTTACTTCCCTTGATAAACAGAGAAACTGTAATATTCTGTTTGGAGTCTACAGATATATCATTTCTTCATTTGTCACTTTCTCTGTCCAGCTAATTTCCACTATCCTTTTCTAGCGCCACAAATCAAAACTTTTCAGCCTCCTAACAGTTGTTTTCCCACATATCCATTTATCACTTTGGGCGCTTGAGCAAGGCCCTTAACCTGCAATTGCTCCGTCCTGGGTATGCCGTTAATCTGCATCCAGCCCTGCATGTAGGCCCTCAAAACTGCAGGGAAAACCCTGGGGGATGGTGGCAGAATTGGCACTCCAGCCACCATAAAAAACCTCCACTCCATCTGAACTAGTGTGGTGCTGAGGTGTCACCTGTTGCATGGCTGCATTCGGGTCCTAATCTGGAATCCTGATTTAGTTTGTCATGTGGTGGGTGCAGCAATTTGCTGTATCAGTGCGTGTTCCTAACCTCCTCCTCCCACTACCATAACCTAACGATGCACGTTCTCAGTAATTTCTTTTTAAGGTCAATTTTCAGATTGCTTGTCAGGAAGTCTTAGACTTTTGATACTTTTTAGTCCTTTGGCATAGTTTAACACACTAGCTGTTGGTAAAATGTTATAGCATAGAAAAAATGTAATATTTAATTAATATGGTCTCCTTGGATACTCCTCTGTTATTCAAGGATGTGTCCAGCCATAAATGAAGACAAACAGTGCCATTGAAGGAGTGTTTATGTTAAATCTACTCTTAGCCATCCAGTGCATGAAGCATAGGTACACATTTGCTGGCATTTACTTCAAAATATTTATAACTAGCTGTCCCCCATGAAACAGGACAGTGAGGAGGGCCCTGCCTGGCTTCCCTACTCCTGACATTACGCTTCCCCCTCCCCTCAACCCGCAGTCTCTTCATTGGATTAGCGCGACTATATCGCTCCCGTAAGCGAACTATGATTCTTAGCATGATGAGAGAAATCGCAAAATCAACTGGAATGTTCAATCAAATTATAGGAAAAAACCCGATCTAAATCCATTAAGTAGTTCTCTCATTCGCTAGCTAAGCGGAAGTAAGGAACGCCCCGAGGCTGGTGCATGAGTAAGGAGAGCCCCATCCCCCTCCCCTCGGCCCTCTGCGTATCTCTCGGATTCATGCAAATAAATCGGTAACGCAAGCGAACTATGATACATAGCTAAATGAGAGAAGTTGCAAAATCATCTGGAATGTTCAAGCAAATTATAGAAAAAAACTCGATCTAAATCCGTTAAGTAGTTCCCTCATTAAAAGTGGACAGACAGACAGACATTGGATTTTATATATATAGAGATGCAAAATACTATTTTTACATCTTGCCTGAAGAAGGGGCCACATGGTCTGCAAAAAATTGTTGGACTTAAAGAATGTAGTGAGACGTCAAGCAAAATGACACCTTTTATTGGCTAACTAAAAAGATTACAATATGCAAGCTTTCCAGGCAACTCAGGCACATCTTGCCTTAAGAAGGGGCCTGAGTTGCCTCGAAAGCTTGCATATTGTAATCTTTTTAGTTAGCCAGTAAAAGGTGTCATTTTGCTTGGCTTTTCCCAAAATCTACTGGGATATTACTAAAAGAACATAAAATAATTTCAGTCACTACAGTATCTTACTTGTTTTAATTAGTTTTCAGGTAGATTTTGATTTAACTAATGTCTGCTTTAAGTAGAATTTGTGCATTTCTCTAAATATACAGTATATGGCTATAAAGTTAAGCATTATACAGTACTTGTCAAGTGTTCTCTGATGCCATTTGGTTGCAATAGGATATTCCCAGTATTTTATATTTTTCACATTTCTTTATTACTACCAAAACAGTACTTTTACAAGTGTTTTGAAAATGTTACTTCTAAATTTTGTACATGCAAGAGAGAAGATTTGATATGTTACCTTAATAAAAAAAAATGCCAGCAAATACTGCTGCCCAACGCTTGCAGAAGATGTGAAGGGCTGATTTATGTCTCAGGTACAGGAAATAACACAGATGGTGATTTAAGGTTTTCAATAGCTACAGTGATTACCTTCAGATAGAGGTGGGCCTTTACCCTGTGCAAATTGTGGGCTTTTATTAAACAGCCAGGATACTGAATTGGCATACACAATATACTGTAGGTATTCACTGAAAATGCCTGCAGGAGATGCTGCACTTTCGAATATACAGATGGTCTCCATGACTACACAGTGTATAGAGAAATACTGTAGTTCTTTGACATATTTTTAGCTCTACAAATAGAAGAAAACAGTTTCAATCAGCAAAAATAACAGTTCTAACCCAGCAGTACATTTTTTATAATTTAATAAAAAGAGAATTTTAGCCAGATGTAAATACGTGCAGGCTAACAAAGTTAAATTAGCATGAAAAAATATGGGGAACACAACTATACACAGATTATAAGGAATGCTGGAGGAGTAAGTCGATTATTGTTTTTCACCAACAATAAAAATTGCCAGCAATCTCTCTCTTGACATACTGTTTTGAACAATAAACTGGATTGGTAAATCTATATATAATTTTACTTTATATAGTAAAATAGTAAAATATATAGACAGTGCTGCACTTCCAGGTTTATGTCTGGGCGGCACGGTGGCGCAGTGGGTAGCGTTGCTGCCTCACAGTTAGGAGACCTGGGTTCACTTCCTGGGTCCTCCTGCGTGGAGTTTGCATGTTCTTCCCGTGTCTGCGTGGGTTTCCTCCGGGTGCTCCGGTTTCCTTCCACAGTCCAAAGACATGCAGGTTAGGTGCATTGCGCGATCCTAAATTGTCTCTAGTGCATGCTGTGTGTGTGTCCTGCCTGGGATTTATTCCTGCCTTGCACCCTGTGTTGGCTGGGATTGGCTCCAGCAGACCCCCGTGACCCTGTTGTTAGGATAATGGATGGATAGTTTATGTCATGTTGAGCAGTATCTCAAAGTACCTCACATATTTAATCAACCAAGCACCAAATACCACAAAGTACAATGAAGCACAACAAATAACCCTACAAACAATGACTCCTTTCCTCTCCTTCCAAATCCAGTTGAGTGTTGCTCCTTTTATACTGGACTGGAAGTAGCTTTCAGTGTCCTGGCATGATTTTTGGGGAGTACTTCTGGGTTGTTTCGGAACCAGGGCAGTCCTCCCCTGACAGCTCCATCTTACGACACCCAGGAAACCTGACAGTGCTGCACTTCCAGTTTCCAGTTCCCATGAACCCCCGCAGGTGTCCAAGCTTGTCACAAACTTTTTTTTTTTTTTTTATTAATTTTATTACAATTCATACAAAGCAATCAAGTTTTTACAAAGAGAAAAATTAAGAACAGATCGATCCCCACCCCTGAGAGAGAGAGCAAGACAAACGGCGTTAAATTTAAGGCTTGGAGACATACCTAAATTAATAAATTCTCTGTGCCTTTTGAACTTATTTTAAAATATTACCGATTAGATCCTGCCATGTTTTGAAAAAAGTCTGTACGGATCCTCTAACTGAGTATTTGATTTTTTCCAACTTCAAATAATATAACACATCGGTTTCCCACTGACTTAAAAGAGGAGAGTTTGGGTTCTTCCAGTTTATGAGAATAAGTCTACGTGCCAAAAGTGTAGTGAATGCAATCACAATTTGTTTGTCTTCCTCCGCTTTAAACCCATCTGGAAGAACACCAAACTGCACTCACAAACTTTAAAGTATTACTAGTGAAAACAAACATTTTGTTCAGGGATGATAATATAATGAGCACCATGACAGAGCTTGGAGCTGTTGCTCTACAATTACAAGAAAGCAGATTTAAATTCCATCCTGGCACTTATCTATGTGGTGTCACACACGTGCGCATGGGAGGCAGCTAAAGGGCTTGAGTGAAGGCAGTTCGGAGGCATGCCGGGGTGTGGCAGAGTGCACTGACTCTTTTTCTCCCTTGCCTGTAGACCATTCCCGGGGGATTCCACCTGGCTCTCCTGACATCACTTCCGGGACCGAGCCAATGGAAGTCGGCCACACCAGCTCCAGTCCCCCTGATGTCACGTCCGGCTATGATCCAATGGTGGAAGACCACGTGCTTGATCCATATGACCTCACTTCCTGTCTCCCCCTTTAAAACCTGCCCCTTTTCCCTTTTTCCTCAGTCTTGTTTTGGACTCAGTTGTATGCACTTCAGTGCTGTATATTTTGCATAAACGACTTTTGCAGCCAGGATACCACATTATACGGGTGGCTGCCCCAAACCTTTATCTGTCCATGTCTCGTTCTTGTGACAGTGGACATTTAACTTTGTCTCTGTATCTATGCGTATTTTTCTCCATGTAGTCCGGTATCCCCTCAATAAATCAAAAACAGCTTTAAATTGGTGTGGTATAAGAGGGTATAGATATGTGCAAAAATGGGCCTTGCAATGGACTAACAACCATCCCAAATTTGGGGTTTGTTTGGCAGTCCGCCTTGCCCAGTCTGCAATTGACCGTATAATTCAATTAAGCAGGTCCACAAAATGGATGGATGCTAATATGAAAAATATTTTCATAAATTTGAAATGTGTTTATTTTTTGAAAATGTTACCTTACGCTATAACAATGTTGCATTGTTCCTTGAAAAGTTGAGATATTTCATAAAAAGCATTGTTAGCCTTTCAGACACTGTAGGAAATGGTAAACATTTCACCTTATGAAGCTTTAAACCTACAAAGAACTGGAATACTAATTATTACAACAATCATTTTCACTTTATTTTCCAAAAATATCTTTGTGTTTACTTTTAAAGGTTCCTTAATAAACAGTTTCTACTATATTACTTAGTAATGTATTCCATGTCAGCATTCCATATATATTGTCGCATGTGGGTTTCAGAGTTATACCAAAAGAAAGCTAGGAGAAAACTGGACAAACAGTCTGATATTCTAGCACCTGCATGAAAAGTGTTGGAGCTTTATTAAAACACACAGCAAATTTGACAACTTAGTTGTTTTGCTCCAGCAGCAGTTCCTTTGGATTAGAAGAACTCGAAGGCGTCTTTCTCAGAAGCATTCAATTGATGGTAGGTTGTAGAGGTAGAAGCTGAGCCGCAGGCACTCTGCACAGGGCAAGGAACAAAATACTACATAGGTGAGCTGGCTTTAAAGCTTCAAAACACTGTGATATATGTGTTACACACTATTGTCTGCAGCTGATCCTGCATTGGTAAACTTTAAGACTGATTGAAAGTATGTTACTTTTATATCTTATTGCTGTATGAAAGTGTGGCTGAACCAGCCTCAGAGAACAAAATTGCAGTGTCATATTTTATATGTATTGTATAAGTGGAAATATGTGTTTGCAAATATTATTTATTTATACACACCATTCATTGTATTACTATTTGAATTATTATGATTGACTAGGGGTTGAAACTATTCCTAAATTCACTCGTGCATGTGCCAATTGCCATATACCATGAGCCAGAATGAAGGAGTGAGAAAAGAAGCTGAATGTGCAGGATGGCTGAGGTATTTAATCATACTTTTTGCCTTTCTAAGGCAGCTGTGTGCTGGTAATATCTTGTGCTGCCTTCAATGCTCTCTACAGTGTTTTAGGGCAGGGGTCGCCAGCTCAGGTCCTGGAGGACCACCATGGCTGTAGGTTTTCATTCTAACCCTTTTCTTAATTAGTGACCTGGTTTTGCTGCTAATTACCTTCTTTTGAATTCATTTTAATTGACTTGCTCTTGAAGACTCAGATCCCTTAATTGTTTCTTTTTCCTTAATTAGCTACCAAAAAATAATGAGATACAAAAATGAACCAAAACACAACCAGCAAATTGTGTCCATCATACAATATCTGAGAATAAGGAAAGATGAAGATCCCAGGAATGCTGATCTGCTCATATCTTAAACAGTGCTCTTAGGAAAGAGAAAATCAAAAATTTCAGAAGGTCTATCATTGCACCACGAAAGCAGTCATGGAATTAAAGAATGGGCTTAATTAACAATGAGAATCAGTGGCTAATTAAGCAACTGGTTGGAGTGAAATTGGTTAGTTGGCTTAGTTGGTCTTCTGTTGGCTCACTCACTTCATGTTTCATTTCTGTTTGGGTGCCATTTAAGGAAAGAAATGAAGCAATTCAGAGGAACAAGGAAGAAATTCATGGGAACAAATCTTAAAAAACAAGTCAGCTAAAATTAATTCAAAAGAAGTTAATTAGCAGCACAAACAGGTCACTAATTAAGAAAAGAATGAAAACCTGCAGCCATAGTGGTTCTCCAGGACCGGAGTTGGCAACCCCTGCTTTAGGATCTTGAGCAGAGATGATGCCGTGCCAGTATGTGATGCACCCAGTGAGGATTTTTTTCATTGTGCACCTGTAACAATACATGATGGAGAAATGTAAGTTTATTGGATGTCCGAGGAAATAGACAAGACATGAAATGTGTATTACGCACTTCAATTTGTCTGTGATAGTCATTCCATGAAATTTAAAGCTGCTCACCCTCTCAACAGTATCCCCTGCAATGTAAATAAAGTGTGGTATTCCTTCTGCTTTCTGAAGTCAATGACCAGCTCCTTGATTTTGCTGGCATTTATGGACTAAAATGGCAACTTCAATGTTGAAGTTCATCTACTGTGTCAAATTCACTGGTAATTTTGAAGGGATGGGCGAAATGGTGGCGCAGTGGGTAGCGCTGCTGCCTTGCAGTTAGGAGACCTGGGTTTGCTTCCCAGGTCCTCCCTGCGTGGAGTTTGCATGTTGTCCCCGTGTCCGCATGGGTTTCCTCTGGGTACTCCGGTTTCCTCCCACAGTCCAAAGACATGCAGGTTAGGTGCATTGGCGATTCTAAATTGTCCCTAGTGTGTGCTTGGTGTGTGGGTGTGTGTGTATGTGCGCCCTGCGGTGGGCTGGCGCCCTGTCTGGGGTTTGTTTCCTGCCTTGCGCCCTGTGTTGGCTGGAATTGGCTCCAGCAGACCCCCCCTGTGACCCTGTAGTTAGGGTATAGTGGGTTGGATAATGGATGGATGGATTTTGAAGAGCTCAGGTCAAAAGGCATGTATGGAATTAACAGATGTCAGTAGAAAAAAATTGTATTAATAATATAATATATCTAAACTCCTGGTCCGTTTACTTAAATATCATTACTGTCTCTTTTGAGTCAGTACATGCATAAGACTGTGGTGCCCTAGTACCTTAAATTCTTCATAAAAAGATCCTTGACTTGTCATTGATTAGTACCACAAAAAGAAACAGAGCTTTTTCTTATGAAAAAAAAACAATTCATGATACATCATAATTCATGATTTTCACTAGGTACCGTAGATCCCGGAATACAAGCCGACTCGGTATATTAGCCGACCTCCTTCTCTCCCTACTAAATTACATGTATTTGCCGATGACCGGTATTTAAGCCGACCCCCTTCTCCAAGCAAAATTTTCTAAATTTCCTTAAAAGTGTCTCTTCAGGTATATTTATCATGTTTATAGGCGAGAATTTGAGACTGCCGGCATTTTTGATGGAAACCAGGAAGTAATTGCGGAGAAGTTTGGTAAAATGAAGCCTTTGTGTTGAAACTATATACGCAAATACGGTACATTGGCGGGTGGATTTCCAGAGACTTGTTATAAATTTGACTAACTTAAATACGCAATACAGTGGACCCTTGACTTAAGAACTTAATTCGTTCGCGAAGGCTAACCCATGATGCGTTCCGAACCTCCCACTGCAACACTTACTTAACCTTTTCATAATAAAAAAGGGTTGTATAATGTGCATAATTTACCAAAACACCAATAATTTTTCTAATGTACTAACCAAAAAGTTATAAAAAGTGCCTAGCCTACCAGAAGTAGGCTAGATTAAGCTAGGAGCATGGTGACGCGCAGCGGCTCAGGGCTCTCCTTTTCAGTGCACTTTTTTGTTGTTTTTGTACTTTTTTTTTTTCCTTGTTTGTGCACGATCGGTTTGGCAAACATCCGCTACACCCGTCAGAACCTTATAGTCATCGGTGTCCAGAGCCAGACATCTGTTTCGAGTGTTTTTCATCACATGCACAACATCCCAGACAACATAGCGAGACCAGCGGGCTCTCCGTGGATTGTTGTCGGGTCTAGGAGACGACACAGACGGAGGAGGGAAAGAAAGCAGAAGCGGGGCCACAGATCCGGCGTTATCCGGCTAAGGCTAAAAAAACAACCATACAAGCCCTATACAGAACTTTTTATCTGCGCTGAAGGAGCTGCTTTTAATCTCATTGTAGATGTGTATAGTGACAATAAAAGGCATTTTATTCTATTCTAGAAGCAGCAATTTCATACTGTACTCACCATTTAATTTGACATCTTTGGGCTTCAGGAAGGAAGAAGGAGGAGAATGCAAATCTTTTCTTTGTAAAATTGTCGAGATGGTGGATTTCAACATGCTGTACATATTAGCGAGATCGGTCACACGAACAGCACTCTCATATTTCCACACAATTTCCATCTTCGTTTCGATTGTGATCGCTTTCTTTACCTTCTCTTCCTTCCTTAGCAATTATGTGTCTTGCTTGCATGGTCTTAGTGAATTATATATATAAGTAAATCACTGCAATGACCGAAATTACATCCACAAACACATGTATCTGGGCTCCAACTGACACTACTAACGCTCTCTGTTGTTTGTTTACAATTGTGCAAGCGGATACACGTGACCGCATTCGGGTCGTAACGCAAGATGTAGGTTGTAAATCAAAAGAAAAATTTTTATTTCAAACTTCCCGATAATTTATTATAAATTTTATTAATAAAATCAACAACTAAAACACTTTTTTGAATAAATTCTTTATTTCATTTAAAGTACCGGCATGCAAAGTTACTTCTTCATCTGAAAGATGGCTCTGTGGTTTCGTCATTATTTACTTCCGTATTGATCGGCAAAACCGGCATTGCGCTGGAAATCTTGAATCTGAAACGATGCTCGTTGTATAAACCGACCCCCAAACTCCAAGCCAAAAATCTAGGACGAAATTCTCGGCTTATATTCCGGGATCTACGGTAATGTGTAGCAGCACCAGGCTTTCATGATCAATAACAAGGTGTTTGCATGATCAAACAGATTTATATTTGACCCTTTACAGGGTTATCTACCACTTAAGGAATTCTCATGTGCTGTGCAAAGTGTAGCTTGTGATTTTGGGGAATCTGTCAGACAATTCTTCATCATTCATTTGTTGCATTACTAAATGCATTCTGAAACTGAACCTAATCATACCTATGTTTGTTCATGCACATTAAGAGTTCTCAGCTCTTTAAATAATGTGTTTGTACCATATTGCCAGTCAAAATTTACACTGTATATCAGTTTCAATATTATGGAATACACTGAAAGAATTTAAAGAGGTATTAACTTTTAACAAATGTAACATTATTTAGGATCTAAACTCAGATTTTAGTAAATATCACTCCTGCATAAACAGAGCTCATTTAACATTATTATTTTGTTTACTATATTGCTAAAGATCTTTCAGAGAAAATGTATAGGGCATTAAAATCTTATTCAGCAGCTTTGATCGATCTATTGAAGCATACTTGTAAACTTCTTTTTGATTGTTCCCTTTCTTGCTGAATATTTCATCCTTTTACACTTTTATAAATCTTTTCTCACTGCACATACTGCCCAATGTGACACAGAAGCTTATTACTTTAGTTGATCATTCTCATCTTAAATTCATTCAAATTTATTCCGTTTTGTAAAGCTATATTAGCAGTTTTCTGAGATTTATTCACATTTTGTGAACTTGCAGTTTTAGGAAGAGCTACTTAAAAAGAAGCACACGAATAGAATAGAATAGAATACCAGAATTGGCAGGTCTACCACTGGCGCCCTTTGACCTAAACCCAATAGAACACCTCTGGGACATTATGTTTCAGTCCATCCAACCCCACCAGATTGCACCTCAGACTGTCTAGGAGCTCAGTGATGCCCTGGTCCAGATCTGGGAGGAGCGTCCCCAGGACACCATCCGTCGTCTCATTAGGAGCATGCAACAACCCCCCCCCCCCCC
>JANRMT010062817.1:37674587-37729563 GCA_026402145.1 Polypterus bichir lapradei | reverse complement strand
GGGGGGGGTCATGTCACACACGTGCGAGTTGGAGGCAGTCAAAGAGCCTAAAGGTGAGTGAAATCTCGCGAGACAAGGGTTTATCACGTGGTATTTACCTGAATCTCTTTCTATCTACAGAAAACTGGAAGAAAAATAAAATATTTCCAGAGTCAAAATTCCAAAATGGCCGCGATGACGTCACTTCCGGTTCCAATTTGATGACATCACTTCCGGTTCCCCACTCGATTACTCCGGTCTACTCCTGGTGACGTTGGTTCCGTGGTCCCGCCTCCAATCGTCACTTCCTGCCAACCACTTCCTCCCATCATCCCATCTGCTATATAAACGCCATTTTGTTACAGTATATTGTTCACTGTGTACTGAAAAGTCATTTTGAATCATCTTTTTTCATTTCTGTCTGGACGACAATATACGGGGACAAAACCCCAAACCTTTTTCTATTTTGAAAGGACTCTTTATTTTATTACAATTGGCATAGTCGGCAGGATATTTTGTTCATCATGAGCGAAGAACAGGACCTCAATACGGTGCTTAATACTATCATGGGCGATCTCCAAACTCTGAAGATCCAGATGGGGGAAACCAGGACCCAGTTAGCAGAAGCCGATGCTCGTTCCCGTGCTGGTGCACGGACGGAGGTGGCTCGGCCACAGCCAATTCAGTTAACACCTTTAACTGAAGAAGATGACATCGAATCCTACTTTTTGATTTTTGAACGCACCGCAAAGCGGAACGCTTGGCCAAGGTCGGAGTGGGCGTACCTACTGGCTCCCTTTTTGAAGGGAACGGCGCAGAGGGCCTATTACGACTTAACCGAGGAACAGGCAGCCAATTATGATGCTTTGAAAACTGAGGTGTTCAAGCGCTACGGTGTTTCACCGGAACAACAGGCGAGAGAGTGGAGGGAGTGGCAATTTGATCCGGAAAGGCCGTTAAGAACGCAGGGCTTTAAAGCTTGGGGAAAGGTGTGTCGCTGGCTACGGCCCGACATTAACTCCTCCCACAAAATAGCTGAGCTCCTTGCGTGCGAAACATTCGTACATGCCCTCCCTGACCACATCGCCCAACAAATACGAAAGCATACTTTCGAGGATATGGACACCCTGATCCAAATAGCAGAGCGTCATTGGGCAGCCTATAAATCGGGGCGGTCAGAACGGACTTCTCGCCGAACCCAACAGATACGTGGGGCAGTCCCTGAGCCCCCCCGACAAACTCCCGAACCTGCCATTCGTAGAAGGGACAGACTAGCCGGACCCCCTCGCTGTTTCAAGTGCGGGGAGATCGGACATCTGTCCCCGAACTGTGCCTACGAGCCTATGGATTGCTCGATAGTAAGGGGAGAAAGGTACTGTGCCACAGTGAATAACCCTCTGTCTCTTCCATATACAGGTGCAGTTATTATAAATGGCAGAAAGGTAAGGGCAATGTTTGACTCCGGGAGTAACATTTCCATTGTTGCTGCCCGTTACATATTACTGCAACAGTGGACTAAGGGGAAAACTAGTCTAAAGTGTATACATGGGGATATTAAATATTACAAAACAGCCAGGTGTGTAATATCGGTAGAACATAAAATAACCAGTATGGCTATGGCAGAATTACCCGATCCCCCTTTTCCAGTCATATTAGGAAGAGATTGGAATAAAATTAACAGCGGTAAGAACGTAACTGCATCTAATAAGAATTTGGGCTTAGTGATGGAGAATAATGCTCCGACTGCCTCCAAGCCGTGTCCCTCAGTAGCACGGATCCATACGGGTACCCAGTGCAAAAGTTTTGATGTCCCATCGTCCTCTGCGGGAGCTGGTACAGTCGACGCAGAAGACGTAGAGACAGTAGCCCCTCCCATTGAACTCGAACAAGATCCTATTCAAAATTTAACGACACAATTTCGACTAACCCCATCATCATTCAAAAGAGAACAATGGAATGATGATTCATTAAAAAATGCTAGAAATGCAGTAGTATCTACTGAAGGTTATACAAACCTAGATCCCATGCCACCGATGCCGTTCTTTGTAATTAAAAATGAATTATTATATCGAGTGGCAGAACACGAGGGTGAAGTGCGGGCTTTGTTGTTAATCCCACGTACGTTTCGGCGAAAAGTATGTGAATTAGCACATGCCCACCTTCTAGGAGCCCATCTAGGCTCCGATAAGACTTTGGAGAGGATAAAACTCAGATTTTTTTGGCCGGGAGTTAATGAGGAGGTCAGGCGATTTTGCGCTTCATGTCCGGAGTGTCAACTTCGCCAGATACCCAGAAGGTCTAAAGCTCCTCTTATTCCCCTTCCCCTTATTGACATCCCATTTGAACGAGTGGGTATAGATCTCGTTGGTCCGTTAGAACCCTCGTTAAAAGGCTTTAAATATATTTTAGTTTTAGTAGATTATGCCACTCGCTTTCCAGAGGCTGTTCCGTTGCGCTCAGCTAATTCAAAAAATATCGCACGGGAATTGGTAGGGATATTCGCGCGTGTTGGGATCCCCAAGGAGGTCTTAACAGATCAAGGGACTCCTTTCACTTCAGAAATGTTCAGGGAAGTGGCCAAATTACTCAGGATAAAACATCTAAAAACATCGGTTTATCATCCTCAAACTGATGGATTGGTTGAACATTTTAACCAGACGTTAAAACAGATGTTACGCAAGGTAGTTAACGAGGACGGAAGAAACTGGGATCAGTTGCTTCCTCTCATTTTGTTTGCCTACCGGGAAGTTCCTCAAACCTCAACAGGGTTTTCTCCTTTTGAATTATTATATGGAAGACAACCCAGGGGGATTTTGGACATGTTAAAAGAAGGTTGGGAGGAGGAGGTACTCCCTACCTCAAATATTCTTGAATATATCGCGCAATTACGCGATAGACTAGAGAAAATCAGACCTATCCTAAAAGAGAATTTAGAAAAAGCGCAAGCAGCACAGTCACGTTATTATAATAGAAACACCACCATTCGGGAATTTGTCCCGGGTGATCGTGTTATGGTATTAGTCCCAACATCCCATTATAAATTGTTAGCTCATTGGCAAGGACCTTATGAAATTAAAGAAAGAAAAGGTCTCGTCGACTATTTAGTTAAACAACCTAATCGTCGACTGAGTGAAAGAGTGTATCATATTAACTTGCTGAAACCGTGGAAGGAAAGGGAACCCGATCCCTCCTCCGGACAGCCTAGTTCACTTTTTATGTCGTGTGCCAAACTTAATTTTGGTTCCAATTTGACACCAGAACAAAGACAAGATCTCGAAAAGGCTATCTTGTCTGTACCTGAGGTGGTGGATGAATTACCTGGACGTACTGCGTTGATTGTGCATGATATTATTACGGACCCTGGAGTGATTGTCAGGGAGAGACCTTACAGACTCCCGGAGGCAAAGAAAGCGGAAGTGGAGTTGGAAATTAGACGAATGCTGGAATTAGGGGTTATCGAAGAAAGCTATAGCCCTTGGTCTAGTCCAATTATTCTAGTTTCTAAACCCGATGGGTCTTGGAGGTTTTGTAATGACTTCCGACGACTCAATCAGGTCTCTAAATTTGATGCGTATCCGATGCCGCGAGTGGATGACCTGCTCGATCGAGTAGGAAACGCTCAATTCCTAACTACCCTTGACATGACAAAAGGGTATTGGCAAATTCCCTTAACGGATTCTGCAAAAGAAAAAAACGCATTTAGCACTCCCAGTGGACATTGGCAGTACAGGGTCCTTCCATTTGGTTTGCACGGGGCGCCAGCTACTTTCCAACGTCTGGTAGACACACTGCTACGGCCCCACAATTCCTATTGTGCCGCCTACCTAGATGACGTCGTCATCTATTCCAGCACATGGAAGGATCATGTATGGCAGGTGAAAATGGTACTTTCCACACTGGCAGCAGCAGGGCTTCGTATTAATCCAAAGAAATGTTTCTTTGGATTGAGAGAAGCCAAATATTTGGGCTATCTAGTGGGGGGAGGTGTCGTGAAACCACAATGTCTTAAAATTGATGCCATCATAAATTGGCCCCGTCCGATAAATAAGCGGCAAGTACAAGCATTTTTGGGATTAGCTGGTTACTATCGTCGCTTTGTGCCACATTTCTCAGAAATTGCTACGCCCTTATCTAATTTGACAAAGAAACGGGCACCTATAAAAGTGGTATGGGATGATACAGTAGATAAAGCATTTAGTGACTTAAAATTGGCCCTTACGTCAGCACCTGTATTAAAATCTCCTGACTTTTCTCTTCCTTTTGTTCTCCAGACCGATGCATCGGCCACAGGACTGGGTGCCGTGTTGAGCCAATGTATCGACAGTGCTGAACACCCCGTTATGTATCTGAGCCGGAAACTGCTGGACCGTGAGATGAAGTATGCTGTGGTGGAGCGAGAGGCCTTGGCGATTAAGTGGGCTATCACATCATTAAGGTACTACCTATTGGGGCGAGAGTTTACTCTGGTGACGGACCATGCCGCTTTACAGTGGATGTCCCTTCATCGGGAGTCGAATCCTCGCGTCACTAGGTGGTTTTTGGATCTTCAACCATACCGTTTTAGCGTTACTTATCGTAGGGGTTCCTTGCAGGCCAACGCAGATGCTCTCTCCCGGGTTCATGACCTCTCGGTGCAGGTCGCCCGACCGGATGGGTCTGGGCTGAGGGGGGGGTCATGTCACACACGTGCGAGTTGGAGGCAGTCAAAGAGCCTAAAGGTGAGTGAAATCTCGCGAGACAAGGGTTTATCACGTGGTACTTACCTGAATCTCTTTCTATCTACAGAAAACCGGAAGAAAAATAAAACATTTCCAGAGTCAAAATTCCAAAATGGCCGCGATGACGTCACTTCTGGTTCCAATTTGATGACGTCACTTCCGGTTCCCCACTCGATTACTCCGGTCTACTCCTGGTGACGTTGGTTCCGTGGTCCCGCCTCCAATCGTCACTTCCTGCCAACCACTTCCTCCCATCATCCCATCTGCTATATACACTGTGTGCACAATTATTAGGCAAGTTGTATTTTTGAGGATTAATTTTAATATGGAACAAACACAGTGCTATCAGTCAATCCAAAATATTAATAAACCTGAAACCTGAATGTTTCACAACGGAAATGTGAGTGTGAACATCATCAGGGGAATACATATGTGCGCACAATTATTAGGCAACTATTAGTGTGCAGATTTATTATGCAACTAAAGGAAAAATGAAAATTTTCCCATCTCACTTGTTTATTTTCATCTGTTATAGTGAGAATAATAAACAAACACCTCAAAATTTACAAATAAACATCTCTGACATTTCAAAAAAAATAAATCAATCAATCAATGACCAATATAGCCACCCTTCTTTCCAATAACAGTCATAAGCCTTTCCATTCATGTAGTCTGTCAGTTTCTTGATCTGTTGACGATCAGCTTTTTGTGGAGCAGTGACTACAGCCTCCCAGACACTCTTCAGAGAGGTGTATTGTTTTTCTCCCCCGTAAATCTAGCGTTTAAGAAGTGCCCACAAGTTCTCGATAGGGTTTAGGTCAGATGAGGAAGGGGGGCCATGTCATTATTCCTTCATCTTTAAGGCCTTGACTGGCTGGCCACGCAGTGGAGAACTTCGATGCAAGTGATGGAGCATTGGCCTGCATAAAAATCATGGTCTTTTTCCTGTATCACTGTTTGAAGAAAGTGTCTTCGAAAAACTGGCAGTAGGTTTGGGAGTTGATTTTGAGTTCATCTTCAATGCAAAAAGGTCCAACTAGCTCATCTTTAAAAATACCAGCTCATACCAGTACCCCACCTTCACGTTGGAGTGAAGCTCTGTGCCCATTACTGATCCACAGGTCCATCCATCTGGTCCATCAAGAGTCACTCTCATCTCATCGGTCCATAAAACCTTTGAAAAAAATCTGTCTTCAGATATTTCTTGGCCCAGTTTTGACGTTTCAACTTATGTTTCTTGTTCAGTGGTGGTTGGGTTTCAGCCCTCCTTACCTTGGCCATGTCTTTGAGCACTGAACACCTTGTACTTCTGGGCACTCCAGGTAGGTTGCAGCTCTGGAATATGAAAGTACTGGAGGATAATGGGTTCCTGGTAGCTTCACGTTTGATTCTTCTCAAATCTTTGGCAGCTAATTTGCGTCTTTTGTTCTCAACACGTTTCTTGCGACCCTGTTGACTATTTGCAACAAAATGTTTGATGGTTCTGTGATCACACACCAATATCTTAGCAATTCCAAAAGTGCTGCATCCCTCTGAAAGACTTTTTACAATTTTTGACTTTTCAGAGTCAGTTAAATCTCTTTTTTGGCCCATTTTGCCTGAGGAAAACTAGCTGCCTAATAATTCTGCACACCTTGATATAGGGTGTTGATCTCCTTAGGCCACACCCTCCCTCATTACACAAATACACATCACCTGACGTGCTTAAATCCAATAAGCATTCAAGTTAATACAGATTGGAGTTGGAATATACACATAAAAATGATGATATGGTCAAAATACTCACTTGCCTAATAATTGTGCACACAGTGTAAACGCCATTTTGTTACAGTATATTGTTCACTGTGTACTGAAAAGTCATTTTGAATCATCCTTTTTCATTTCTGTCTGGACGACAATATACGGGGACAAAACCCCAAACCTTTTTCTATTTTGAAAGGACTCTTTATTTTATTACAATATATATACTGTATATACTGTATATGTTAAGTCAATGTAACTTAAAGCTGAAAATGCAAGAGGTCTCTGCCTCATCTTAGTGTAATCTTCCCAAGTTAGAACGAGGTAAATAAGTAATGAACACCCCTGCATAAAGTGGGGATAAACTGAATGGAAAGCCCATATACCCATCCTATGAGGCAGTGCTAAGATGAATAGGACAATCTGCAATATATATGTTAAGTCAATGCAACTTAAAGCTGAAAATACAAGAGGTCTCTGTCTCATCTTATTGTAGTCAGCAGACCAGATGCTTTTACGTGTTCCGAAGACACAATACAAACTTAGAGGTGATCGGGCTTTTTCAGTTGCAGCTCCAAAACTCTGGAACGATTTGGCATTGCACGTTATGCAGGCTTCTTCACTTGCTGTCTTTAAATCCATCCATCCGTTATATCCTAACTACAGGGTCACAGAGGTCTGCTGTAGCCAATCCCAGGGTGCAAGGCAGGAAACAAACCCCGGGCAGGGCACCAGCCCACTGCAGGGCACACACTAGGGACAATTTAGGATTGCCAGTCCACCTAACCTGCATGTCTTTAGACTGTGGGAGGAAACCGAAGCACCCAGAGAAAACCCACGCAGACACGGGGAGAACATGCAAACTCCACGCAGGGAGGACCTGGAAAGTGAACCTGGGTCTCCTAACTGCGAGGCAGCAGCACTACCACTGCACCACCATGCCGCCCCTGTCTTTAAATCTTATTTAAAAACACACTTTTACTCACTGGCCTTTATGATATGTTGACTATCCGAGTACTTTTTATTATTAATTTCTTTAGCCCTTATGTGTTTATATCTTTCTGTTTCTTTTACCCTTTGGTTATTGTGTGTCTGATATGTTGGGTTTTATTGTTCAGCACTTTGGTCAGCCTTAATGTTGTTTTTAAAGTGCTTTATAAATAAATAATCTTCCAAGGCTAGAATGATGGAATGAGTAATGAATACCCCTGCAGAAAGTGGGGATAAATTGTGTTTACTATATTGCTAAAGATCTTTCAGGGAAAATGTATAGGACATTAAAATCTTATTCAGCTGCTTTGATACATCTATTGAAGCATACTTGTAAACTTCTTTTTGATTGTTCCCTTGCTTGCTGAAAATTTCTTCCTTTTGCACGTTTATAAATCTTTTCTCACTGCACGTACTGCCCAATGTGACACAGAAGCTTATTACTTGAGTTGATCATTCTCATCTTAAATTCATTCAAATTTATTCAGTTTTGTAAAGCAATATTAGCAATTTTCTGAGATTCATTCACATTTTGTGAACTGGCAGTTTTAGGAAGAGCTGCTTAAAAAGAAGCACATGTTCACAAGTTCTTTAAATAGCAGTCCCCGAGGTGATGATGACATACATAGATCACAGTAGCTTATGTCTTATCACTCAGGAAGAAAAGCTGCAAATGGGTACATTCTTATAGCTTAAAAGCTTAAGCCTATCTGTCATTAAAAATGAGGAAGTCTTGTTGCAGGATACATGTTTTAGTTGGCCCTCTTGTCAGATAATTCTTTCACAAACATTTCCTAACATTCTGATGGCAATATTACAATAAGATTTTTTTTCTGCATATGCTTAAATAATAATGTACTTTTAACCTCTGGGCATGTTGTACTGTGTGCATAGCTTAATTAGAGAGGTCTGTCATATCTAACAGTAGGAACCACTAGTGATACATGCATGCTAAATCAGAAAAAAATGATTTTGGTAATTCTTGAAATTCTATAAATATATGAAAGTATTAAATTATTCATTAATTTAAAAATGTTCTGACGTCATTTGCTAGAAACATAAAGTGAGCTTTCTAAGTCCCAAAAAATGTTAATCTCTTAGATTCTTTCTGATTTTAGTAAAGGTCTAATTTTAAATGTTTTGTGGTTATGAATATGATTTCAAATTCATTTGTGTAGGATGCAGTTGAGGCTTTAATGCTTTTCTTTTTCTCCCACTGATCTTTATTTGCACAAATTCCAAACCTGTAAGATTTATAATATTTTAGGCTTTAAGACCCCCAGGCAGCACATTGCTAAATTTTGATATACAGAAAAAAATGTAAACAAGACATGGCTTTAAAGTGTTTTTTTAATTTGTTCTTATCTTTAGGCTGCTTTAGAAGCCATTAAAGCCATTAATGAGGAAGTCATTCTTAAAATAACTTTCTGTTTTTGAATTTGGCACATATTAAAAATGAAGACTGTCTCAACCTTTATTTTTGAGGTAAACAGAATATTTTGTTATTAATTAATTGAAAAAGAACTTCTGCTAAGTTTATTTTTCTTTATATTTTAAAATGTTAATTGGAAGCTTTAGCTCTCCTTCTCTTCTTAAGAACCATATAAACATGCTTTAAGATAATGTCACCACAGAAGAAATGCTTTCCTGTGATTGTTTAACAGTCTATTTACCACAGACTCTGGCATTTCAGCAGAGTTTCAGGATATTTTGTAAAACTATTGGTACCATAACATGTCTAATTGACTTGATCCAACCCAAGCAGCATTAGCAACAGGATTGCTAATCTAACCCAAGGACCACTCGTGCACTCACACAAGACAGATTTAGAATTATTAATTAAAGCCAAAGTGACATTAAGTCGTAGGGTTTGTCAGACTTGCCATTGCTGATCCTGTTACTAGAGCATGTCAATTTAAGTGACTGAAAATTGCTGGGCATGTCAAATTTAATAACTATGATGACTTTTTGGTAATCTTGCTCGTTCCTTTTTTTGACAGCCAATAGGTTGCTGCCTGATGGAGCCTGTGATATATGAAGGGTTAATAGTTATGGCAAATTCAAATGCAATTTTGGACCCTTTTTTTCTTTTTTCCATTCTGTTGTGGTACATAAAACATGAGACATTAGACAGGTGACCTTCTTTTCTGTTTATGAGTTCCAAAACACCTCTATTCCTTATTCCTTGTTGCTGCATTGTATGCACTGTACTTATGGATGAGCATTTCTTGGTTTTCAGCTCTCATGCACACAAAGCCTGCCCCAACAACTAAAGAGAAAATCAAATCTGTGTGTCAGTTTGAGTCATGGATAAGCTGGAGTGAGTATGTCACACTATGAGACAGACCTTCATGGGAGCCTGTCACTGATTTGCTAAGATTATGTAAATCATGGGAAATTTTTTTGGAAAAGTAGTCTAATGTGACATGGTCTTAATCCAATAAGTGCATCTTCAGGATATTGGGGAGAAATATGAGTACCTAGAAAAACACCCTGACCAGGCATAGGATGCAAATCTAGGAAGTTACAGTAGATCCATGGATGCAGCAAGCAATGACCACTGCAGCACTGCTCTGTACAAAAAAATCACAGTGTTTACTTCATTATGACATTATTTATGGAACACAATAAAAGAAGGGACTTTACGAATCAAAATCAAGTCAATTTCATTTAACAAAATAAAATTCCACATGTTATAATTATAAAAGAAAAAAAACATAATTTAGATTGCACTACACAAGAATTTCCCATACTGTGGGCCATGGCAGCATTGCAGGTGGGCTACAGCCAACCCTGAACAAAACCCTGCTTGATTCACAGCAGCAGCAGCAGCATTGCAGGTGAATACCGGCCAACTCTGGACATACAATGATCATGCTCAATTCACAGCAGCAGCATCACAGGTTATCCTGGACAACCTCCCCAACTCTGGCTCTGATGAACATGTTTGATTCACCAAAAAAGGAAAAGCATTGTGCTTGATTCATCTGATGCTCTGATGATCGCGCTAAATTCACTGAGGATGAGCCAAATGGGTCACAAACACACTGACATGTGAAAAACTGAGTCGTTACACCACAAAGGATGGGAGACACTGGTCTACTTAATCAGGACTGGCAGTAGCCACCTGGCCGTGTAGCAGAACCAGCATTAGAACAGTAGGCACAGACAAGCCTGTTAGAAATTAGCATATGGCCTGTTAAGATGCAGCAGAGAAAAGTTTTTTGTTTTTTTTTTAATTCTTATTGTAATTTGAATATTTGAAAGAACTTAATTGAAAGACACCGAGTGAAAGATCCAAAGATTAGGACACAGAAGGCTAATTAAACATTCACTGGCAAGAGATAGTATACCATTGAGCACAGAGCATCATGCTTCTACGTATTCTATTCTATTGAACATAAAAAATCTTTGCATTCTTGTTGACAAATAATTCCCCATTGGGATGCAACATGTTCATGAAGACAAAAAATGTGAATGTGCTTTAGAGGCTGACAGTGATTACTATAAACAAGAGTCATATTAAAAAGAGTGACAACACTGACACAACAACAAGGCACCCTTAAGGAATATGAAATCACTGACAACACATCTTTCAGGAAAGACAGACAAGGTAGGAAAGAGTGGAATCTTTTTTTACAGTATTAGATAAGCTGCTGTCTTCTGTTCCAACTAATTTTTAATTAGACACCAACACATCCATTATCATCCTGCTGTGTCTCAAAACCCTACCAACATATTTTTTTTTTTTTTTGTTTTTCTGGCTAAATCAATAACATGGCCTGTGGAGGGCTACATCCCACAAATCTTTTGATGGGTAATGTTTTCTTTTTCTCTGTTTTTTCAATATTTCATTAAAACCAGCTTTGTATTAACAAGTTAAAATGTCAACAATTTAGCAGACTTTTTTTATCTTGTTACTTAAGATGTATTATTAGCTGAATTAACCATTAATGAAAGTTAATAGAAAAGAACAACAGTAAATTAAAAAAGTCTTGACAAGCAAGTGTATTAAAGAGCAGCAAAAAGAAGTAGAAAAAGTCACTCAGAGTCAGAGAAATGTCATGCCATTGTGCATCTTGCTTTGGCCCATCATCACTCTTCATTTCCTGTTTGTGATCTTTTGAAAAGTTTGTCTGGGGGATTTGACACTGAGGACATAGTTACATGGCAGTATGGAATTAATAGTTAATATATGGTAATCTTTTACAATTTATTACAACTATATATATATATATATATATATATTTTATATACTGTATATTGCTCACAAAAATGAAAGGAACACGTTCTAATCAGAGTATAGCATCAAATCAATGAAACTTCTGGGATATTGATATGGTCAGTTAAGTAGCAGAGGGGGTTGTTAATCAGTTTCAGCTGCTTTGGTGTTAATGAAGTTAACAACAGGTGGACTAGAGATGCAACAATGAGACGACCCCCAAAACAGGAATTGCCTAACTGGTGGAGGCCACTGACATTTCTCTCTCCTCATCTTTTCTGACTGTGTTTTCACTGGTTTTGCATTTGACTACAGTCAGTGTCACTACTGGTAGCATGAGGCGACACCTGGACCCTACAGAGGTTGCACAAGTAGTCCAACTTCTCCAGATTGGCACATTAATAAATGCCATTGCCAGAAGGTTTGTTGTTTCTCCCAGCACAGTCTCAGGAGACAGGCAGTTACTCTAGGAGAGCTGGACAAGGCCATAGAAGGTCCTTAACCCATCAGCAGGACCGGTATCTGCTCCTTTGGGCAAGGAGGAACAGGCACCACCAGAACCCTACAAATGACCTCCAGCAGGGCACTGGTGTGAATATCTCTGACCAAACAATCAGAAACAAGCTTCATGAGGGTGGCCTGAGAGACCAACATCCTCTAGTGGGCCCTGTGTTCACTGCCTGGCACCATGGAGCTCAATTGGCATTTGCCATAGGATACCAGAATTGGAAGGTCCACCACTGGCGCCCTGTGCTTTTCACAGATGAGAGCAGGTTCACCTTGAGCACATGTGACAGACATGAAAGGGTCTGGACAAGTCGTCGAGAATGTTATGCTGCCCATAACATTGTTCAGCATGACCTGTTTGGTGGTGGGTCAGTGATGGTCTGGGGAGGCTAATCCATGGAGGGATGCACAGACCTCTGCAGGCTAGACAACGGCACCTTGATTGCCATTAGGTATCAGGAAGGAATCCTTGGACCCTTTGTCAGACCCTACGCTGGCGCATTGGGTCCTGGGTTTTTCCTGGTGCACGACAATGACCAGCATCATGTGGTGAGAGTATGGAGGCAGTTCCTGGAGGATGAAAGAACTGATACCATTGACTAGCCCCCATTCTTGCCTGACCTAAATCCAATAAAACACCTCTGGGACATTATGTTTTGGTCCATCCGACCCCGCCAGGTTGCACCTCAGACTGTCCAGGAGCTCAGTGATGCCCTGGTACAGATCTGGGAGGAGATCTCCCAGGACACCATCTGTCGTGGCATTAGGAGCATGCCTACCCACCAAGGCCCAACATTGTCAGGCATGCATACAAGCTTGTGGGGGCCAAACTGAGTAAAATTTTTAGGTGGTGCAATGAAATTTCGACAAAAAGGAATAATCTGCAGCATCATTTTTTCACTTTGATTTTCAGGGTGTCTTTGAATTCAGCCCTCCGTAGGTTGATAATTTTCATTTCCATGAAATGATGTGGCATCCTTTCGTTCCTAACACATTACCCATTCCATATCAGTATGGATATCCAGCAGGATTTTTTTCCCCATTGAGATCTGATGTGTTTTCAAAGTGTTCCTTTAATTTTTTAAGCTGTTGAGTCAATTTAACTTAAAGCTAAAAAAGGTTTCTGCCTCATCTTAGTGTAATCTTCCAAGGTTAGAATGAGGTAAATGAGTAATGAACACCCCTGCAGAAAATGGGGATAAACTGAATGGAAAGCCCATACACCCATCCAATGAGGCAGTGCTAAGATCAATTGGACAATCCACAAAATGCTCCACTTAACGAAGTGGTGTTCAGAATAATGGAAGAATCAATATGAGTCAGAAATTACTGGTGGAGTTAGTTGATTGGAGGAGGTAATATAGTTCTGTATATTAAGAGCCAGATGACATGATGTATTAAATGAGGTAATGGAAATTACAAAAAGTATAAAAGCTGAAGAAATGTTTAATTGATTGCTCACTCCATGGACTGTTGAAATTTGTGCATAACACTGTGCGACTAAAGAAATGTTCTGCATTCCCATCTGGGCTCCATGACTGCCTTCTTTGAAGACATAGGAAAATTTTTTTTTTTCATTACAGCAGAAGAAAGCATCAAGTATAAAGACAGCAGCACAATTTGTAGTGTTTGTGTTAACAAGTCTCTACTTTTTATAGTTAGCAGTATAATATTTTTATTTCCTTAGTTGAACTCAAGGTTTAAGCCATGTGATTTTACTATATAAAATCTATATAAACAGAATTTACTTGTCTAAAGTTTTACACCCCATATGTAGTTTCCTGGTACAAGTTAAGAAAATGGCTTGGCAAAATTTATTAGGTTAATTCATGCCAGCTCTTTGAGGGCTAATTTTTTCCATTTTGTCCCAAGGCTAAATATATTTCCAAAAAAAACTCAGTTTTCTGAAAAGCATACAAAGCAATGGCTTCACACATAAATTAACATAAATTTTTTTTTATGATAAATGTCCTTGTGTTTGAAGCAGCCAACAGCGTGCATTGCCACATTACACAGTATTTGTTACACTGGCACTGGTGTAACATACTGTGACCGCTGTGGCAGCCATCTTCGATCGACCATCTTTTGCTGTTTTTGAGCAGCCCTCTTCGATCAGCTGTCTTTCCGCAGCCAGCAGCAGCCGACAGGGGACAGCGGTCACAGTATGCAACAATAAATGCCTGAAACAGCGGTACCAGTGTAACACATAATGCTTACTGCTAGCAAATAGAGCCGAAATATAACTTAACAGGGGTTTTGTTAAAGTTTACAGTTGTGGGCTATGACTTTCCCATTATTGGAAAAAGCCTTCAGGAAATTAATCAAATATCGAGAGCCTCATATTTCACCTGTTCTTATTGGGGATCAATTCAGATGTCAGATTTACAAAAGTCATTGACTTAATTTTTTTTAGAAATAATTTACCTTGAAATACTTTTTCAGAATGTTCATATTGAATTACAATTTGGTTTTATGTCAGTTTCCAATGCATGTATTATATTCAGTTACCAAATTCTGCTCATATATACAACATAGTTTTGCCTTCTTAAAATATATGCATTAGCTGTATTTCAGGGTAGCACAGTGGTTATCTCTACTATATTATAGCTTCAGGTTAAAAGCCCAGGCTGAGCATTGTGTGTGTGGATTTTGCATATTTTTCATGTGTCTGTGTTGTTTTTTCTCCTTTATACTCGAGTTTTCTCCCCAAATCCAATGAATGCCCGAAGTCTAATTGTTAATACAATTTGGCATCAATATAAGTGAGCATTTGTATGTGACAGTATACACCTCTAGTCTGGTACCCCCCCATGGTGCTGCAGTGGTGGGGTTTGATTCCTTACGATCCAGTATTGGAATAAGCAGGTTTAGAGAATAAAATCAATGAAGAATCCTAATTTGTTATAACATTTCAGTGTGTATGCAATATCATAGTATATGTTTTTACAAACTCGAGACAGAGTCATATAAAGGTTTGGGGCAGCCACCCGTGTAATCTGGTTTCCTGGCTGCAAAAGCAATTTTCAATAAATACAGCACTGATGTGCACAAAACCGAGTCCAAAACAGAACTGAGGGAATAGGGAAAAGGTGGAGGCTTTTAAAGGGGAAGACAGGAAGTGAAGTCAAAGGGTCTTCTGTCTTCTGGTCTTCTTTCATTGGTGCGAGCCCAGACGTGACATCACAGGGGCCTGAGCTGGCAAGGTCTCCTTCCATTTTGTCAGTCCCGGAAGTGACGTCAAGAGGACCAGGTGGAATCTCCTGTGAATGGTCTGCAGGCAAGGGAGAAAAAGAGTCAGTGCACTCTGCCGCATCCCGGTATGTCTTGGAACTGTCCTTACTCAAGCCCTTTAGCTACCTCCCATGCGCACGTGTGTGACAATGTCTATATTATATAACCATCTAACTATACCTTCTTGTTATTTGTATAGTAACATTACCATACTGTAGACATTTTAAATGTGCTACATTATTTAACAGTTTTTTTATGTAATTCATGTTAGGTCAACTGATAACTCTAAATTGACATGGCATGAGCAAGTGTGCCTAGTGATGGACTGGTATCCCAGCCAGAGTTATTTCTGCCTTGCAGGAATTGCTACCCTATATATTAAAATGGAAAACTGGAAAAATCTAAAATAATGCTCCTTTACAGTTAATTGAAGATCAATAAATAACTGTGGCATGTCTGTTTTTAGCACAAGTTGGGCACTACAATCCCCAATCTCCTAGCAGTTGGCGATGTTATAAGTATGTAAGTAAGTATGTATGTTGGCAATGTTATATATAGTAAACTTATCTCAGTAACTGAATGTATTGTTAAAATGTTTATAACAAACACAATTTTGTCAATCATTTTTTTCTGTTTTTCCATGATACACTCAATGCAGTTTATGATCTCGAAGAATCTTTTCTTTATACAGTATGTGAAAATTTCTTTCAGTTTAGCCTCTTTCTGGATTGCTTGGTCAGACCTTTAATACTGCAGAGTTCTTAGCATCACTTTTCTCATGTGTGCGCATGTGCAGCCTGAACCTTTCATTTCTGCCATGGGGCTTGATGAATAGAGCTCTTTTAAGCAATCCATCAGTTATTTTTTTGTGACACATTTTAAATCTTGTGTGAACTTGTACAACTCATTAGTTTAGAGTAGTTGTCAGCATTATCATGAATACATTTAATTATTTATTGTTTACATAATATGATGTGGAACAAAAACTGGAAATTTTTGAACATTCATTTGTCAATAAGCTGATAAAGTTTCACTTGTGTGATTTTGTTATATTTATAGGGGTGATATTTTATTATCACTGGTGGTGGTGGTCTAATATATTCTTGAAAGTTGTGTTTCACCCTCATTTCTTCACGTGACTGATCTCCCACAGATTCTTCCATAAAGCACCGATGTTCCTTTTTCTGTTGCACCTCCTGCTGACTCTACCTCACACTGCTCACTTGAGGTCATTGACAGCATCATCTGCCTTCACTTCCACAAGTTTGTGAGCTGAGCCAATCCAAGCCAGGTTCCCCTCAAAGACTGTCATCACCCACATAACAAGGTCAATTAAGTTAAACGGCGAAGTTCTGCTCTCTAGGTGCTTCATCATCTCTCTTTTCCTCTTTCATCCACAAACACACACCCTGTACTCAACTTCTCTGATGATGACTCTGCCCCTTCCAACTCCCAAGCCCCACCAAAATATTTTTATGCCAAAAACGCCCATGATAAATAGTTGTTCGAGGTAATTGTTTACTCAAAATCATACTGATAGTGTTATCCAACTGTGCAGTTTATACCACCATGCATAAATTAAGCATTCATCTACTATTTATTTCTTGTAGGTATAGGGATAATTACAGGGTGATATGCAAATATACTGTAATTATGAACAAGTAATGTAATGGGTTGCCATGTAAATATAAAGTTAAAATCAAACTTAACACCTTATTGAGAAGCATATTGCTTAGAATGATTACTTAACATAACTTTCTTTTGCAAAATAATTTCTTGTTTTTGGAATATAAATATTATTTTTTTCAGCATTATCCCATTTTATTAATTGATTATATAACATTAAGTGGCATTTTCATTTGAAAAATACTGTTATGAGTGTTGAACTCATTGAATAAATTAACTAATTTTGAATAATTTGTTTTCTGTTTGACAAGTATTTGGCAGCAGAGTTGGCACCCATTGCACACAGGGGGATCAAAAAAGATCTTACAATTTAATTTTTCCAAGAAATAAAATGAAGACATTCATTTTTTACATTAGTGGCATCTTCTGCGAATTATACTTACAAACATACTCATGCCATGCCATATGAAGGGCAGTTTGACACAAAATTAGATAAATTAACATTACAAATTCAAATTCCAGAGAACAGATGGTGACAAAAGGGAATTCCGTTTAGTTTCATGTATAAAATGAAAAATGTAAATATTTCATTTTTGATCTTTTTACGGTCTTCTGCTTAAGAAGGTGTGTTCAGAGAATAAAAATGGATAATCTAAATCTCAGAGATTTGAGCCTTTAACACAATCATCTAATGCATGTTTCACTCTTTGATAACCATATACTGTATACCATGAAAGAACACTTCAATTGATGTAAATTCATTTCACTTCATATACTGTCTGCTTTTCCTGGAGAGGGTCATGCTTGGAAAATAACTTTAGCTTCTCAGGTCAGGTCACCCCATTCTAAGAAAGTTTTTTCCAGCTTCTTCAATGGATTTCTCAGATGTTTCCAGTGTAGTTGATGGATATAATGCTCAAGTATGTACTGGGTCTTCTTCCAGTGGGCTGGGCCTACCACACTCACTAAGAAAGACCCCCAAGTGTCACCCTAATTACCCAACCACATCAACTGAGAGTAATCCAGAAAAGAAAGTGTTCATTTCCAAAGCCTTTCTGTATTGCTAAGCTCCTCACTCAAGCAACTCTGCACAATTGAGTCCATTTGTACTTAAATCTTAATTGGACAGAGATGAGTAGAGGAATATCAACTGCCCAGTGATGCCAGAACTACAGTAACACCATATTATATACTGTTGTGACGAGAAGTCATGAATTGCAATTTCCAGCTGTCACAAGTAAGCAATAGGACATTGTTACTAGCAACAATATGGCTACACCCGCACATAGCAGTAGGGCCCGCAGTAAAAAGAATGGTGGTGTAGTAAATACTAAATACAATTGAAAAAACTATATTTCCAATGTGAACAAAAGCTCAAAAATAATTGTAAAAATTAATTTTGTGCTCTCCAAATCTCCTAACTCATAACACAGGGAAGTACTTAAGTTACTAGCAATATGATGAGTTAAATAAATGCAATTTAGAACAAAATGGAAGCAACTTTTGGTGGAGAACAATCTTGCTGCATTGTTCCACACAAAACATCTTATTTGATTATAGAGGCAAACGCTTCTCATACATAATTAAGTCAGTCTTGAGTGAGAATGGTATTAGGCTGTACTGATTGTAGCACATCTATGAGGTCTTACTGAGGATTTTAACTTCCTTCTCATTGAAATGTGGCAGAGGCTCAGATTTTTTTATGTCATCAAGTGATTATTGGAGTTTTAATTGCAATAATGATCTATATCTCTATCTGTTGTGTATATTTCTTCTTCTTTGATACACCTATATTGAATATTAGGAAAAATTCATTGCTTTATATTTTTTGCTTTTAGCATCTCTGTGTGTAGGGATTCGTTCCATAATTCAAAACCTGTTTCCTGTTTGATCCTTGAGAATGGGACTTTCTGAATGGAAAAATGTAACGTTCTGCAGCAGCGATATTTTCTCCTTCTTTTTGCAATGGACATATGTGTCCTGGCTTCTGAAACACAGAAATGGAACAGCTCCACCTGAAACAGGAGACCTCATGGGATCTGACTACCAGGTGGAAATATTTTCTTACACCATTGCTTTTTAGCACGATTGTGTTCCATAACAGCCACGGGTCTATTAGATATATTTGTTGCTTATGGCCCTAGTAATCTGTATACTTATACTTTAATAGTGGCAATGGTGTATTGGAACACTTCATCCTGGAGCATTTGTAACCATTTATGAATTTCTTTTGGTAATCTAGATCTAGCATTGTTTAATTTGTACCTTGGAATTGGTGATATGATGAATCATGTACCTGCTGGTTTATATAAATGTGATAGGCAGACAGGCAGTGCAATTCTGATTCCCACTATTCCGTATTTATCAGTTACTAGCTTTCCCCCATGGCTCCGCCCGCATAGTAGTGAAACAGGACAAACTTTAAAAATCAATAAACAAACAGGTATCGCTAGCTAAGTGGAGGCAAGGTACGGTCCAAAATGTGGCCAGAAATAGACCGATTCGAACAGAGGCTGGTGCGTGAGTGAGGAGAGCCCTGCCCGGCTCTCCACTCCTAACATCATGCTTCCCCTTCCCCTTGGCCCACAGCCTCTGTCTTGGATTAGCGTGAATATATCGCTCCTGCAAGTGAACTATGATACTTACAAGTCGCAAAATCAACCGGAATGTTCAAGCAAATTATAGAAGAAAACCCGATCTAAATCCATTAAATAGTTCTCCAGTGAAAAGCGGACATACATACAAAGAGACAGACGTTGGATTTTATATAGAGAGAGATTTAGAAAGGGGTTGTTATTATTTTTTGTTTTATTGATTTAATGTTTGTTGTCATGGAGTTATCCTACTTTTGATGGATAGGGTCTGCATAGTCTGACACTTCGGGTAACTCATACCAACAGGTGTTAGTTCTGTATGAGGTACATTTGATTGTCCTACTTGTAATAATGAGAAACCACAATAATTTGGAGGTTTCTCATAAAATACACAAATCATAAGTGACATAATAGAGCACATTCTGAAACACTACAGTTGTATGTTTTTACATGCATTAATGGCAGTTTTTTAAATTTATTTCAGAAAGTAAAGCAATACAATGTGTCTTTGTGTAATAGAAAGAAAGAAAGAGATATGGCTACTCTTTGCGATCTTGATTTTAGGTGAATTATGCTTGAAGTATTACTTAATGTATTCTTTTAAGCAAACAATATTGCCAAGTTAACATTTTATTTCATAATGATTTAGACTCATCGTTATTGCTTTATAGGGTCTTTATTGTCACTAGTGCAAAATGCAGTGATATTTTTACTTGCATGCACCAGCCAACTTGCAAAACATCACTCTTACAAGCTTACTTTAAAATGTTTATTTTCTTTACCTGAAAAATCTCAGAACATACTGTATCTATTATAAAGTTTGTAAATGTAACATTACTCTGGCACTGTAAAGTTAAAGGGTTCCATCATCAGTCACAGTTACTGTATTTGCTCAGCCCAGGACACTGCTGATCATTTCTTACCATCTCCGTATGTGTTTTGATCGAACTAATCACAAATGAGTTTACACCTTTTTTTATTGTCGTCAACTACTATCCAAATGTCAAAGAAAGACAGGCACTAAGGCTGAGTCAGGTCCTTAGTAATGTGGTATTTTGTCAATGTTAATGCAACCCACTGACACAAGCATGAGCTGAATATTTAGGAATAATAACTTAAAGATTGTGTGTGTGATCTGATCTCTCACCTTTTAACTCTGGATAAGGACTTTCTGTATGTGGTTTTGCAACCTAAAATATTTGATTCTGAGATAATTCAAATTGTTTTCATGGTTACAAACAGTATAACATAGAATATTACATGTTATATAATGTAGACAATATAACAACCTTGAAATCCCATTGTTTAGTGACACCCCAGAGCTTTAAAAATATTTTTGTAAGGTTTTCCAGACTAATTTCAGTTCCTGTAATGAATTTCGTCTGATCCTTTTATGATGTGTCTTGACAACATCTTATGAACCTCTCTGTGATAGCAACTGACAGTGTTAAACTGATTTATACTGGGCGGGTCTCACCTAACTCTGACTGAATTATTAAGCTGTGTATTAATACAGGTTGTACTAATGAATGCCTTGGGTCAAATTCATATTAGAGGATCGTCATAATCTTTTTACACATTAAGATTTCATGACAGATTATCGTGCACATAAAACAAACAAAATAAGCAGCTAACTTTGTTGTAACTTTTTTACTCACACCAAACTCATCTGTCTCTACACTGCTATAACCCACAAAAGGAGAAATACCAATTGCACTGTGTGACAGGTAGAGGGCGCTATCGCTCCCTTGAACCCTCAGACTTGACTCCAGACACCAGATAAAAGTCCAATAGGTTGACTTTATTATTAATAATAGTGCACAAAGCACCCTCCTCTCCACAATACTCATAAATCCACACAAATACAGTAATCAATAATCCTCCACACTCCCAGACGCGTTGCCACCCTTCCGCCCAGCTCAGCTCGTCATCTGAGGATTTCCCACAGTCCTTTATATTCCTTGACCCAGAAGTGTTTCGCTCCTTCTGTCCATGTGACTAGGAGCACTTCCGGGTAAGATAAAAAGTCCTTTTTCTTCACCACGGAAGCACGTCATTCCTTTTGTCCATGTGACTCAGACGTACTTCCAGGGCATAGGGCAAATATTCTTTGCTCCTCTCTGCAGCACCATCTAGTGGCCCCTGTGGTATCCAGCAGGGCTGAGGATGAAAACTCCATTGTCCATAATTCCCTGCTGGTATTCAGGGCACCTCTATGCTGCAGGGAGAGCTCCATCTGGCGGCCTGGGGGTACTGGCCGGGATGACTGGCCGGCCATAGACCACAACTGTAAAGAAATTGCAGCAATTCCAGAAATCAGTCAGGATGTCATTTTAGTTCTACTGTTACCCAAGACACTTAAACCCTTCTTTCATAGTAAATTCAAAACTGTACATAGTACTTTATTTCCCAATACTTTTTACAGAAACTCAGGAAATATTAAAAACAACAACAACCCCCCTCAAGTATATACAAAGCAGGGAAAAAAGAAATCTTCTTACTTGTTTTATATTAAGAGAGCAGTTACAGTGAGACACTATGAAGGCATATTGCTGTTGATATACTTCTAATGAATAATTTGTTGTATAAAAGTACTCAATGATAGTGTGTCAGAAAGAGGATCTGCAGCATTGTTCATAATGGCCACCAATTTTGTCTTCATTCCCTCCTCTGCTACTATCTCCAGCAGGTCACAAGTACCTGTCACAACTGATCCTACCTTCTTAATCCCTTGTTGTTTCAGTGGGTCTCCCTTGGAGAGATGTTACCAGCCCAGCACACTACAGCATATAAAACTGTGCTGGTCATCACAGTTAAGGATGTCATTAACCACATTATAGAACAATTCCTAAAAAGAAATTTCTTTCCTTTCTTATATAGTTGCTCTGTGTTACTAGAGCAGTCCATCCTGTCATTGACTTGTACTCCAAGTACATGTAGCAGTGTAACACTTCCACTCCCTGTGTAATGACTGGGCATGTTGGCTGTTTGGTGCAGTGAAAGCTCATAACCTTTGGTTTTCATGATGTTAACTTGCAGACAATTCTCTTTGCTTCAGGAAGTAAAGTTCTTCACCTAACTCATATACTCTCTCACAATCCCTTTGCCAATACACCAAATTAATGCATATTCATCTGAGAATGCAAGTGACATGACCTGGTGTTATATTTATAGTCCGAGGTGTACAGGGTTAGGAGAAAAGGAAGCAGGACTGTTACTTGAGGTGTTTTAGTGTTGTTCACATCCACATAGGAGGCCCTTGAGCCAGACAAGCAGATAGGGATTACAGGAAAAAATGTATTAGTTATTAATGGATCAAGAAATCTGCAGAGAGAGAGAGAGCGTACATAAAACAAATTATGCTAACCTTTAAGAGTCCTAATTTTAGTAATCATTAGTTTGACAAATTCAGAAAACAGAATCAATTTGGCAGTTACATTTTTCATTTAAATGCAGTATGCTTTAATTAAATTAAAATAAAATAAAATAAATTAAAATAGTCACATTTTTCCTATAAAGGCCAAGGAATCTATTATACAGTATCTCACTTTTGAAGCTGGAGCAAATTGATCAGGAGCAGGAGGTGGCTGGCATAAGTTATTTTTAGCTCTAAGTAGATTTCTTGAATTATTGTGACTACAGTTGCAAATAGGTAGTTCTAGCTCTTCAAGGTGTGCCTCTGTATTATAAGAGGTTTCACTTCCATGGCTGGTAGAACACTGTATACTTATATGACTTACATTTACACTGAAGCTTTTGATGTGTCAATGTGGGTGAAAATTGGTTATCATATAATAAGTGGCCAAGACATTTATGACTATACAGTACCATAATTTCATTTTGATTTAACTATAAAGGATTAAAGGAGTGAGGACCACACAGGCACAGTGGCTGGCTTTGCAATCTGAGTTCAGTTCCTGGGACAGCAGCAGTAGTTCACATGTTTCTCCTATCCCTTGGGTTTTCTGTAATTTAGTTAACTCTCACTTCCCAAAAATGTCCTTGTTATGTTAATTGGTAACTCCAAAGTGACCTGGTATGTGTAAGTAAGAACATGTACACTAGAAGTGTGCCCAGTGGTGGATTACCATCCAGTTTAGAGTTTGCTCCTTCCTCATGATTAACAAGCAAAGAAAAAATAATTCTACTAAGGTCAGCAGCTGACCAATACAGGTAATTCTAGAAGATAATGTGACTTTAGTAGAGATGATTTGACAGTTATGTTTTTGATTTATATACTTTTTTAAATTTAATTCATTCCTGTTTTCATTTCATTCTGTCTACATTCATATTGTTATACCCCCTCTACAGAGTGGAATTCAAGTATTTTTCAAGTATTTTTCCTACCTATCATTACATCTATAAGTAATTTTTTCCAAAACAGAAAGAAAATCTTAAAGAAATCTTATCTGTGCACAGCACTGAGGGCGATTTGTAAAGCATTTGACATTACTGCAAGTATTTCCACTAATATAAAGATATAAATGTCACATGCTGGTTCTGATAAAGTCTGATGACAAATTTGCTAACAAATTGTATATTAAGAATATTGCAGAGCTCTTTTTTCTTGTTTAGAGATTTTCATCGCAAATACATTTTATAGCACCTATGAGTGAAATTCAGAGATTAGAACTTTAATGGTGATTTTCTTATTACTCAGTTTAATGTGTGTTGCTGGTTAACCACAGTAGAAAAAAGTGTGCACATAGTTTTATGTATTTTTCTAAAAAGTTACTGTATATCACTATATATACTGTTATTTACTTTTAATTAGTATTTTAGATTGTTTTTGTTTTATTAGGTAGTCTACAGCACTTTGCTTATTTGAAGGTACCATAAAATAAATTAACAGTTAAATATACTGTATGAAATAATTAAAAGGAAATGCAGGCACCCCCTAAACATTTTTCCATAACAACCGTTCACTCTGGACTGTAATTTTTTGTGATCTCAGTTATGCACTATAATGTGTAAACATACCCACAGAGAATATGTTATAATTTAAAATATTTAATGTAGTCACTGTTTTGCTGCTTTGCATTTAGATAAATACTAAATTAAGGTAAATAATCTGTCTATGCATCCATCCATCAAACCTGCTCTATCCTGATATGCTATATTTCCGGGCAGTTCTGGACACCAGTTCAGACTGTGTTACATTTAAATGACTATTTGCTGGATGAACATTGTTATTAGGTCCTTTGTGGATCGTAAGATTTCTCATATGTACATCCATTACTAAAATCAAATAATGTTTAACTCCATGTGTTTGACAAGTGTGTCTTTCTTGGTAAAGGAAGAGCCCCAAGATGCTATGAAAAGAAATGTATGTATCAGTCTGCCAGAATTACAAGGAATGGAAACATGTAAAGTATTGGTGACTCTGTTAAGAGTCACTAAAAGAGGGAATATTAATAGTTTGGTGCTACATCAGCATTCAAATGTGATAAATACAATGCTTAACGTGGAACCAATTACTGGCAGAACTCTGTTTAGTTGGCGTCTTGCTGTTCCTCGTACTTTATTTGTTACTATTAAATTATGTATGAGCCAAGCCAGGGGTCCTCCGTGAAGCTTCAACAGTCGTGATACAATGCCAGTTCAAAAGTGGGGGTGGGGGCTAAAATTTTGAATGCCTCTGAGTAGTTATAGGCGGTCACATACTGTCAAAATCGCAATTAGAGCTGTCAATCATAATGATTTATGACCTTTAAGCCCCACCCCCTATGACGTCACACCGGAAGTCCCGCCCCAATGATGCAAGACCGGAAGTCCCGCCCCGTCGCCTCCTGATGACGTCACGCCGGAATTCCCCGGCTTCGGATTGGTCCAGGGCCCCCTGTCCCCGCCCCGACTCCTCCTTGAACCCGCCCCTGGCTCCTGATTGGTCGAATAAACTGTCAAGGGTCCGTTTGATGGATGCCTGACCTCTGGTTGAACCCGCCCCGCACCTGCCGGGTGAAATAAAACTGTCAAGGTCCGTTTGATGGATGTCTGACCGCTGGTTGAACTCCCCACCGCCCCCCGCTATCCCGAAAGACAAGCCTGGGCATGTTACAGCCTTTGTGAAATAAACTGTCAACGGTCCGTGTGATGGATGTCTGACCGCTGTTTGAACCCGCTCCGCCCCCCTCTCCCGAAAGACAAGCCCGGGCATGTTACAGCCTGTACCTCGACAAGCTCAGACATGCCCGGGGCATGTCCTGAACAGCTCAGACATGCCCGGGCCTGTCCTGAACAGCTCAAACATGCCCGGGGCCTGCCTCGGCCCCCGCCCTTTCCCTAGCACAATCCCAGACACGTCCGTGGCGTGTCCTGACCAGCTCAGACAAGCCCAAAGTCGTCCCTGCACCAGTCCCAGCACGTTCACGAAATTAAAATATCTATCTCATCTTGGCTTCTCTAAGTCAACCTGCTTTTTTGCCCCTCACACAGACAACAAATTGTCAGCTGGAAGACACGGTCTGAGCCAGCCAGCCAGTGCGATCGCCCCCTGTTTCGGTCCCCGTGGGTCAGGCCGTACCTGACGGACGGCCTCCCTACACTGTCCGGTCACCCACACTTCCCTGCCGAAAGCCTAAAAAAGCCAAGCATTTTGTTCTCATCTTGGCTTCAAACTAAGTCAAGCTGCTTTTTATCCATCTCACACACACAACAAAGCAGCTGGAAGACACGGTCTGAGCCAGCCAGTGCGATCGCACCCTGTTTCGGTCCCCGTGGGTCAGGCCGTACCTGACGGGCAGCCTTCCCACACTTCCCAGCCGCTTCTGAAAGGACGGAATAAAACAGCCAAGCATTTTGTAAAGACTCTGGCAGGGAAAATGGAATCTAGGCCCTAGATCCCAGCGTTGTACCTGGGTCGAGCTACCTTATAGCCTCTCCTGCTTTGGGTAAGAACCCCTGTATCTATTATTTAAAATATCTATCTCATCTTTGGTTCATCTAAGTCAAGATGCCTTTTCCATCTCACAGAAAATCCTAGAGAGAATCCCAGAGAGAAAGACCAAATGTCAGCATTTCTCAGTCAGCTTTTAACAGACCCCCCTGCGAACAGGCCCTGCTCTCTCTCTACATACAGAAAGGAAAGTCTGCACGCGTGCCGGCTCCTGAAGCTTTCAGAACGCTGACACGGGGCTGGTAAAACTCACCCTCACACCCCTAACTGCCGCGTGCCAAGCGCTCTCTCTCTGGTCGTTTCGAGCACCCATCCCCCTTGAGACCATAAAGTCATGAGCTGTACTTCATTTTTAAAGTGAAGTTTAGGTTCCGGCAGGGATGATTGCATCCTTGAGCTGTGCAACTCATAGGATGACTCCCACGCCGCTGAGGAATTCTTTTGAGGTCCTTCGGGGAGTAAAGAAAGGCACTTTGAAGCTGCTTATGTCATTTTTTCATCTCTTTTAAGGGAGTTTAGGACCATCCCTTATCTGGGCAACTCAAGGTCTGGCCGCAACAATATTCGGATCTAAATAGAGAAAGGACGCCGTGGCGTGTCCTGACCAGCTCAGACAAGCCCAAAGTCGTCCTGCACCGGTCCGAGGACGTTCCCATCCGTACCCAGCACCTGACGGTCGGCCTCCCCACACTGCCCGGTCCCCCACACTTCCCTGCCAAAAGCCTAAAAAGCGAAGCATTTTGTCCTCATCTTTGCTTCAAACTAAGTCAAGCTGCTTTTTATCCATCTCACACACAGAGAACAAACTGTGAGATCAAAGACACGGTCTGAGTCAGTCAGCGTGATCGCACCCTGTTTCTGGGCCCCCCAGGGGTCAGGCCGCACCTAGCGGCCGGTCTCCCCACCAATTCCCAGCCACTTCTGAAAGTGCTGTATCAAAAAGCGAAGCATTTTCTTCGGTTCTATCTATGATTTTAATATGAACACGCAATTAAAATATCTATCTCATCTTTGCTTCAAACTAAGTCAAGCTGCTTTTTTTTTTTTTTTTCTATCTCACAGAAATTCCTCAACCAACATTGAATCAGGTTTCCCAGTGACAGACTCTGCAGTAAAAACATTCTTAGCAATGAAGCAGCCCCGCTTTTAGCAGACCCCCTTGCAAGCAGGCCTGTGTGCTCTGTCTCTCTCTCTCTCTGAGACCCTGCTGCAGCGTGGAGCACGATCGCCTTCGGATAGTTGTGTGCTTCGAGCACCCATTCCCGCTGGGTGATCCCTGCGAGATCGCCCGCTTGTCAGCAGCTGTCGGTAAACTCCCCTACCCCCATATGTCAGCGGGCTCGAGACCGCGCAGACCCTCTGTCGATGGATCTTTTAAAGTTAAGGGCTTTTTAAAGATTAGCTTGTAAAGCTTGAGATAGCTGCTAGTTCAGCCCTTTAAAAATCACACATAGTTAAATAATATGCCGCAGTTCCCTTTTAAATCACGTTTGAGACGTCTAGCCTGGGCTGATTGGTGGCTAATATCAAAAATGTTCACATATATACAGAGCTTAACCTTAGGGCTTATTGTCCGGGGTCTGTCTAAAAATCAGACAAAAGAAACCTCTCTAAATACACTTGTGCATTTCAACGGATATTTATAAGAAAGCAGGTTTTCTACCTTATCCCAATTTTGTACGTGCATGTAAAAGCACTTACTGGTACACTAGTGCAACACTTTGATATTTTCTGTCTACTCAAAAAACTAAAATTATTTCTATTTACACAGGTGATAATTAGAAATCATTTTACTATTTTTAATTAAAAAGTTAAAAACAGAAAAGCCCAATTATGATTTTTGTTTTGTCATGCTAGGGCCCTGGAGTGACACTTTTCCCCTTTATACTCTTACTTATGTAGACCTTAAAACAATTCTTACCAAAATAGTTCATCACTTCCCAATTCCTGTAACTTCAGGTAATTAGACAGAGCTCCATGACAGGCAAGAGAAGATTATAGGTCAAATACACAGTGTCATAAAATAAAATAAAGTGTGAACACCGCACAGACCTCTGCCCATGACGGATGGATCTTTTAAAGTTAAGGGATTTTTAAAGATTAGCTTGTAAAGCTTGAGATAACTGCTAGTTTAGCCCTTTAAAAATCACACATAGTTAAATAATAGGCAGTAGTTCCCTTTTAAATCACGTTTGAGACGTCTAAAAAATCTAGCCTGGGCTGTATAATTTGTAAGTATATTACTTAATATAATTTGTATAACAATCGATCTAAAACAAGACCTTTTTCTATTCAAACTCACCCCACATTCTAAATACAGGTATCTTCAGCTGATCCTAAGGAAACATCTTGTGGAAGCAAGCGGACCGCATGGCTCAGGGAGGGGGTGGTGGTTCCAGCACGGGCCGATTTCACACTTCAGCTAAATCAGGTTTCCCAGTGACGGACTCTGCAGTAAAAAGCAGTTTTAGCAATGAAGCTGATTTCCCAGAGAGAAAGACCAAGTGGCAGACGCAGTCAGCTTTTAGCCGACCCCCCTGCAATCAGCCCCTGCTCTCTCTATACACACAGAAAGTAAAGTCAGGCTCTGCAAGCACCCCATTTGGGGCAAGGACTCTGTGAGTTCGCTTGCAAACAACTGAGCCAGCCCGTTTCGAGCACCCAACCCCCAGCTGGGTGACCCTCGGAGAGCTCACCGGCTGGTAGTCTCAGGAATTTGTTAGGATTAGGTCACGTACAAACTCCACTTTGATTTATCACCTTTAAAGACATGGAGCAGTCTCGTGCTACAAACGCATTGTGTCTCTTTTTAACACTTCTGCCTGTAAAAGCTCTCTATTCCTTCCGTGGCCTCAGGTTTAATACGGGCTTGCACCCAGGCTAATGAACAAGGTCCTGTACATGTGGAGATGCCGTCCCATACCTGACGTCCCTTAAAATACATACCATTTCTAGGTTACTCATTTTGTAAGTATAATATAATGAAGTTATTTTGAAAAGTAACCCCCCACCGCACAAGAGAGACAGATTCCACGGGTGTTTTAGGATTTGCTGCAGTCAGTGATTTTTAATTTTTTTGCTTAGCTCATTTCTATCACCTAGGAGCCATCTGACAAAGGAAAACTCTGTAAATACACTTGTGCATTTAAATGGAGATTTATAAGAATGCACAGGAGGCCATAGCGAGGTGTGCTGGTTTACCTAGAGGCTGGGGATGTCAGAAGCCCTTTTTGCACATCTGAAGTTCATCGAACTAAAATCATGTTTTAAAAAGCAGCAGCTTTAGCTCATGCTAGTGACCTCATAAATGGGAGCCAACCGCTCAGCACGCTTGTATAGCTCACAAAATAGCAGAGCTAATTACTCTTTCTTCCTAAACTAATGAAACACTAAAGCGTTAGTGAACAAAAATACATGTTCAGTAGCCAAGTAAAACGACCGGTTGCTTTAACATGAAAATAAAGCATCTTTAGAAAATAAAACATCTAAAACCATCTTTGTAAAGGTCCGATTTAAAAACATTATAAGAAAGATCCTTGTTTCCAAAAGAGTTCTGCCCATTTTTCCAACAGTTTTCTTGACGGATCTTTAGAAGCATTAGTGCCTTTCTGATCACATCCACCCTAAACAAAGCATAGAACTTAATTTCTGTACTCCTTTTAAATGATAATAGCCAGTATAAAGTCCCTAAAGGAACTGGAGACATCTGATATCTTCTATCCTATATCTTTTGTTGCCGGCCCAAGTCATTCAGATTCTGCTTACAACACAAATGTACGATTATTTTTTCTCAAATGGCCAAATCTTTGGCCTGCTAATCATGAAAAAATCATATTTTATTCCCATGACACTTTACTTGCATATTTTATTATACCTACTTAACTTGTATCGACATTTATCTATCTCTATATTTATTTTTCTGTATCATAAGGTAGTTTAAGTTCATTTGTTTTGGGTTCAATAGATGTATTTTTCATATTTTCGATTCTTGTTTTCTTTTTTCACATCTTCGAGTCCCCCTTTTGTTACTTCGCGCACCTTAGTGGGGTCCGCCCAGAGTTTGACAACCACTGTGTAGGGTTTTATTTTGTAAAACACTCTACGGCATTTCAAGCTAAGTTAGATTCCCTTGTTTATTCAGCCGTCCATCGGTGTTCCATTTTTGTTATAAATTGTATTTAGTCTCTCTTTATTTACTAAACATTTTATATGATGATTAGAAAACAGTTATCTTGTTCAGGCTTTAATTTAAAACAGCATTTTCATCAACAGGTTATAACCACTTTGGTACTCACGGGGCTTTGTATAATACAACGTTTTAGAAATTCTGTGAATGCTTGGCAATAGCCTTCCATTTTACAGCAGTTATGATCCCCTGAAAATAAGATCGGTTATAATAGGTTATAGGAGCCTATACACTACAGGGCTGATGATGATTAGGCTTATTTTGGACACGTTAGGCCAATCAGGATGGAAAATGTTTTTAGTGACTAGTTACATCATATCTATTATACGAGTTCGCACAAGGATTAAAGTTTTACTAAAACTGCCTATCATTGAACTATCATTGAAAACTGCTTTTCCACTCTGTTTGTGAAAAGCTTCCTTGGTTTTAGGAGCATTCAGGGTCAAGGGGATGTAAGTTTGAACTGCGATTCCAAGTGTCTGCAAACGTCTTGAATACGAGTCCAAGGACCAGGGTTTGTGCAGGGATCATAGTCAGGGGCAGTTAAGCTAGACATTATTATTCCAAAATGAAACATTGACTCGCCCCTATCACAAAGATAAGACAGTACAAACTAAAATGTACAAATACTAAGTCGCAGAGGAGATTAAAAAACATCTTAAAACCGGATCACCCCAAGCTCACCGCACACTACAACAGAACCTAGGTGTTCTGCGATATATTATCAGCTAAACTGTCATCTATGTAGGCAGTTCCACGGGATTGCAAAGAGTTGGGGAAAACATTATTTAACATCTGCTAGTATGAGGCTAATTAACATGAGCCGATTATTGTTAGAATCTTATCTGGCACTAAAAGTGAGGCTTGTGTTCCTCCTGATTCAGGAAGAACATTAAATATTGGAGTTTAGAATATGAACTAGACTGGTAGTCTTGATGGTAAGGACATTTGTGCCAAAATAATTAAATAAAGTTAACTATGAAGTAAATAACCACATGAAAAAGTGGAGTGATTACAATTTGAAAAACTGCCGTGATGTATAAAAACATTTGAAATAAATAATAAGCTTTTTTTGACATGCGCAGTCTGGAATAGTCTGAACGTGTCTTAAAGAGTTCATTTTTAAATAAAGCTTAAAAAGGCAAATTAAAAATATTAAATCTGAATAAAACACAGAAGTATCATTTAATGATATCAATTACGGTTAAGTATTATCAAGCACCGGGATCTATTTAGAAGGTTTATAAGGTTTAGTTATAAACAAAATGATTGGTGGCGTTTTGCTTTGAAATGAACAATAGTTTGATAGAGCTTTAAGAATTAGAATGCAAGACAAACCTCTCACACTCTATAACAAAATGTTGCTGTTCCAATAGGAGTATCTCGGATCTCTGTTTTAGTTTAACCTTTTGACAAGAAACCCCTGGTCAGGGAAATATACCACCTATATTGAAATCGAACAGCGCCGACATGCTAACTAAATAGATCTAATCTAAGATATTTTAGAATATGGACCTGGGCGCTAACCCCCATGATTCTGACCAACTAAAGGGTCTGCACTTAATTGTCCAACTTCCTGCGGGTGCTATGGATCTTGCAATGGAGACTGCAAAAGATTCTCTAATCTTTACTCTGTAATGGTCCATATGACGGAGATCTAGGTCATAGGACGTGATGTTCAAAATTCACCTTGGGTTTTTTCAAAAGAGACAGGACGAGTGCGGGGTGTGTTCTGTAATCTCTTTACTGTATTCACTATTCACAGCGACCATACCCCCGAGACCTTAGGTTTTTTATGGCGAAGTACCTTTCACTGACCCGAATAAGAGACATCCATCAAAATGCTCTTGACAGTTACCTGAACCAATCAGACCGGTGGGGCGGGAGTCTCTTTTCAAAGAGTATAAAAAAACGTTTTCTTTCAACCACCCACCATCCTCGATGATGAAAGAAATTAGGGTTTAAAAATCAAATGGTCCTTTATTGGTCATTTTCAAAATAATATTAAAATTCAGAGAGGTTTTACCAACCACTTCAAAACATTACCACTAAACAGCGTGATTAAAAGCCGACAAAAAACATGCGATCTCACAGGGACACTCAGTTCAGACACTTCATCTGATTTTCCAGTTTTCGTATACCCTGTGAAACCCCTAAGGTCCATCAAACCTATCAGGTCCGGAAAATGGCATTTAGAGAAAGCCTCGGCAATTTCACGTATTTTTGAGTAAGAGTCAGTGTCCGTGAGATAAAAGGTTTGGACGATCGACTCCTGAATAGAACGTTCATTTTTCAGGTCGTCGACAGCATATTGTACAAAGCTGGTGAAAAGCCAGAAAGATGTGGAAGTCGCCCAGAGTCTTGATGACCGGGATGCTGAGCCACGGTTTGTGGAAAACAGACGGTTGCTGCTGCTGCTGAGCCGATCAGTCTCAAACAGACCCGTAGGCCGTGTCTGGCTGGGTCGTTCCGTTCAACATCCCTGCCAGTACTTTTTAGGTGCCGCCATCCAACTCTTGGCCAGCTTCAGAGCCTTTCGAAATGTTTCACCCAGGATCCGTCCGTTTGTTCAAGGGCCATGCCCGCATAATCCCATCCTTGGGTGATATGTTCCAATCGGCCGGATCCTCTGCCGGGTCGTCCACGGCCTCTTCTTGTTGCACGGACTGAATGTCCTCAGACCCTGAACATCATGAGCAGGTACAAAAATGTCAGGTATTGCGCGGTTCTCCAGGAAACTATACGACCAATATAGATCACCACGGGCAGATACCTGAGGCTCAGGCCCCTAGATCTGGGCAGTTGAAGGCATAAGATGGTGCGGCCGAGAAGGCTGGTCTGCAGGCTAGCTGTTAGGCGCAGAGTACTCGGAGTCGGGCACGATAGCCTCAGGTCAAAACAGGTCATCGTAGGGGACCGTCTAGTCCGTAGACCATCGTGGCTGATCAGGAACATCGCCGGAGAGATGCTGATTGTTAACCGTTTAAAACACGTCGTTGAAAACGTTTTTTATACTCTTTGAAAAGAGACTCCCGCCCCACCGGTCTGATTGGTTCAGGTAACTGTCAAGAGCATTTTGATGGATGTCTCTTATTCGGGTCAGTGAAAGGTACTTCGCCATAAAAAACCTAAGGTCTCGGGGGTATGGTCGCTGTGAATAGTGAATACAGTAAAGAGATTACAGAACACACCCCGCACTCGTCCTGTCTCTTTTGAAAAAACCCAAGGTGAATTTTGAACATCACGTCCTATGACCTAGATCTCCGTCATATGGACCATTACAGAGTAAAGATTAGAGAATCTTTTGCAGTCTCCATTGCAAGATCCATAGCACCCGCAGGAAGTTGGACAATTAAGTGCAGACCCTTTAGTTGGTCAGAATCATGGGGGTTAGCGCCCAGGTCCATATTCTAAAATATCTTAGATTAGATCTATTTAGTTAGCATGTCGGCGCTGTTCGATTTCAATATAGGTGGTATATTTCCCTGACCAGGGGTTTCTTGTCAAAAGGTTAAACTAAAACAGAGATCCGAGATACTCCTATTGGAACAGCAACATTTTGTTATAGAGTGTGAGAGGTTTGTCTTGCATTCTAATTCTTAAAGCTCTATCAAACTATTGTTCATTTCAAAGCAAAACGCCACCAATCATTTTGTTTATAACTAAACCTTATAAACCTTCTAAATAGATCCCGGTGCTTGATAATACTTAACCGTAATTGATATCATTAAATGATACTTCTGTGTTTTATTCAGATTTAATATTTTTAATTTGCCTTTTTAAGCTTTATTTAAAAATGAACTCTTTAAGACACGTTCAGACTATTCCAGACTGCGCATGTCAAAAAAAGCTTATTATTTATTTCAAATGTTTTTATACATCACGGCAGTTTTTCAAATTGTAATCACTCCACTTTTTCATGTGGTTATTTACTTCATAGTTAACTTTATTTAATTATTTTGGCACAAATGTCCTTACCATCAAGACTACCAGTCTAGTTCATATTCTAAACTCCAATATTTAATGTTCTTCCTGAATCAGGAGGAACACAAGCCTCACTTTTAGTGCCAGATAAGATTCTAACAATAATCGGCTCATGTTAATTAGCCTCATACTAGCAGATGTTAAATAATGTTTTCCCCAACTCTTTGCAATCCCGTGGAACTGCCTACATAGATGACAGTTTAGCTGATAATATATCGCAGAACACCTAGGTTCTGTTGTAGTGTGCGGTGAGCTTGGGGTGATCCGGTTTTAAGATGTTTTTTAATCTCCTCTGCGACTTAGTATTTGTACATTTTAGTTTGTACTGTCTTATCTTTGTGATAGGGGCGAGTCAATGTTTCATTTTGGAATAATAATGTCTAGCTTAACTGCCCCTGACTATGATCCCTGCACAAACCCTGGTCCTTGGACTCGTATTCAAGACGTTTGCAGACACTTGGAATCGCAGTTCAAACTTACATCCCCTTGACCCTGAATGCTCCTAAAACCAAGGAAGCTTTTCACAAACAGAGTGGAAAAGCAGTTTTCAATGATAGTTCAATGATAGGCAGTTTTAGTAAAACTTTAATCCTTGTGCGAACTCGTATAATAGATATGATGTAACTAGTCACTAAAAACATTTTCCATCCTGATTGGCCTAACGTGTCCAAAATAAGCCTAATCATCATCAGCCCTGTAGTGTATAGGCTCCTATAACCTATTATAACCGATCTTATTTTCAGGGGATCATAACTGCTGTAAAATGGAAGGCTATTGCCAAGCATTCACAGAATTTCTAAAACGTTGTATTATACAAAGCCCCGTGAGTACCAAAGTGGTTATAACCTGTTGATGAAAATGCTGTTTTAAATTAAAGCCTGAACAAGATAACTGTTTTCTAATCATCATATAAAATGTTTAGTAAATAAAGAGAGACTAAATACAATTTATAACAAAAATGGAACACCGATGGACGGCTGAATAAACAAGGGAATCTAACTTAGCTTGAAATGCCGTAGAGTGTTTTACAAAATAAAACCCTACACAGTGGTTGTCAAACTCTGGGCGGACCCCACTAAGGTGCGCGAAGTAACAAAAGGGGGACTCGAAGATGTGAAAAAAGAAAACAAGAATCGAAAATATGAAAAATACATCTATTGAACCCAAAACAAATGAACTTAAACTACCTTATGATACAGAAAAATAAATATAGAGATAGATAAATGTCGATACAAGTTAAGTAGGTATAATAAAATATGCAAGTAAAGTGTCATGGGAATAAAATATGATTTTTTCATGATTAGCAGGCCAAAGATTTGGCCATTTGAGAAAAAATAATCGTACATTTGTGTTGTAAGCAGAATCTGAATGACTTGGGCCGGCAACAAAAGATATAGGATAGAAGATATCAGATGTCTCCAGTTCCTTTAGGGACTTTATACTGGCTATTATCATTTAAAAGGAGTACAGAAATTAAGTTCTATGCTTTGTTTAGGGTGGATGTGATCAGAAAGGCACTAATGCTTCTAAAGATCCGTCAAGAAAACTGTTGGAAAAATGGGCAGAACTCTTTTGGAAACAAGGATCTTTCTTATAATGTTTTTAAATCGGACCTTTACAAAGATGGTTTTAGATGTTTTATTTTCTAAAGATGCTTTATTTTCATGTTAAAGCAACCGGTCGTTTTACTTGGCTACTGAACATGTATTTTTGTTCACTAACGCTTTAGTGTTTCATTAGTTTAGGAAGAAAGAGTAATTAGCTCTGCTATTTTGTGAGCTATACAAGCGTGCTGAGCGGTTGGCTCCCATTTATGAGGTCACTAGCATGAGCTAAAGCTGCTGCTTTTTAAAACATGATTTTAGTTCGATGAACTTCAGATGTGCAAAAAGGGCTTCTGACATCCCCAGCCTCTAGGTAAACCAGCACACCTCGCTATGGCCTCCTGTGCATTCTTATAAATCTCCATTTAAATGCACAAGTGTATTTACAGAGTTTTCCTTTGTCAGATGGCTCCTAGGTGATAGAAATGAGCTAAGCAAAAAAATTAAAAATCACTGACTGCAGCAAATCCTAAAACACCCGTGGAATCTGTCTCTCTTGTGCGGTGGGGGGTTACTTTTCAAAATAACTTCATTATATTATACTTACAAAATGAGTAACCTAGAAATGGTATGTATTTTAAGGGACGTCAGGTATGGGACGGCATCTCCACATGTACAGGACCTTGTTCATTAGCCTGGGTGCAAGCCCGTATTAAACCTGAGGCCACGGAAGGAATAGAGAGCTTTTACAGGCAGAAGTGTTAAAAAGAGACACAATGCGTTTGTAGCACGAGACTGCTCCATGTCTTTAAAGGTGATAAATCAAAGTGGAGTTTGTACGTGACCTAATCCTAACAAATTCCTGAGACTACCAGCCGGTGAGCTCTCCGAGGGTCACCCAGCTGGGGGTTGGGTGCTCGAAACGGGCTGGCTCAGTTGTTTGCAAGCGAACTCACAGAGTCCTTGCCCCAAATGGGGTGCTTGCAGAGCCTGACTTTACTTTCTGTGTGTATAGAGAGAGCAGGGGCTGATTGCAGGGGGGTCGGCTAAAAGCTGACTGCGTCTGCCACTTGGTCTTTCTCTCTGGGAAATCAGCTTCATTGCTAAAACTGCTTTTTACTGCAGAGTCCGTCACTGGGAAACCTGATTTAGCTGAAGTGTGAAATCGGCCCGTGCTGGAACCACCACCCCCTCCCTGAGCCATGCGGTCCGCTTGCTTCCACAAGATGTTTCCTTAGGATCAGCTGAAGATACCTGTATTTAGAATGTGGGGTGAGTTTGAATAGAAAAAGGTCTTGTTTTAGATCGATTGTTATACAAATTATATTAAGTAATATACTTACAAATTATACAGCCCAGGCTAGATTTTTTAGACGTCTCAAACGTGATTTAAAAGGGAACTACTGCCTATTATTTAACTATGTGTGATTTTTAAAGGGCTAAACTAGCAGTTATCTCAAGCTTTACAAGCTAATCTTTAAAAATCCCTTAACTTTAAAAGATCCATCCGTCATGGGCAGAGGTCTGTGCGGTGTTCACACTTTATTTTATTTTATGACACTGTGTATTTGACCTATAATCTTCTCTTGCCTGTCATGGAGCTCTGTCTAATTACCTGAAGTTACAGGAATTGGGAAGTGATGAACTATTTTGGTAAGAATTGTTTTAAGGTCTACATAAGTAAGAGTATAAAGGGGAAAAGTGTCACTCCAGGGCCCTAGCATGACAAAACAAAAATCATAATTGGGCTTTTCTGTTTTTAACTTTTTAATTAAAAATAGTAAAATGATTTCTAATTATCACCTGTGTAAATAGAAATAATTTTAGTTTTTTGAGTAGACAGAAAATATCAAAGTGTTGCACTAGTGTACCAGTAAGTGCTTTTACATGCACGTACAAAATTGGGATAAGGTAGAAAACCTGCTTTCTTATAAATATCCGTTGAAATGCACAAGTGTATTTAGAGAGGTTTCTTTTGTCTGATTTTTAGACAGACCCCGGACAATAAGCCCTAAGGTTAAGCTCTGTATATATGTGAACATTTTTGATATTAGCCACCAATCAGCCCAGGCTAGACGTCTCAAACGTGATTTAAAAGGGAACTGCGGCATATTATTTAACTATGTGTGATTTTTAAAGGGCTGAACTAGCAGCTATCTCAAGCTTTACAAGCTAATCTTTAAAAAGCCCTTAACTTTAAAAGATCCATCGACAGAGGGTCTGCGCGGTCTCGAGCCCGCTGACATATGGGGGTAGGGGAGTTTACCGACAGCTGCTGACAAGCGGGCGATCTCGCAGGGATCACCCAGCGGGAATGGGTGCTCGAAGCACACAACTATCCGAAGGCGATCGTGCTCCACGCTGCAGCAGGGTCTCAGAGAGAGAGAGAGACAGAGCACACAGGCCTGCTTGCAAGGGGGTCTGCTAAAAGCGGGGCTGCTTCATTGCTAAGAATGTTTTTACTGCAGAGTCTGTCACTGGGAAACCTGATTCAATGTTGGTTGAGGAATTTCTGTGAGATAGAAAAAAAAAAAAAAGCAGCTTGACTTAGTTTGAAGCAAAGATGAGATAGATATTTTAATTGCGTGTTCATATTAAAATCATAGATAGAACCGAAGAAAATGCTTCGCTTTTTGATACAGCACTTTCAGAAGTGGCTGGGAATTGGTGGGGAGACCGGCCGCTAGGTGCGGCCTGACCCCTGGGGGGCCCAGAAACAGGGTGCGATCACGCTGACTGACTCAGACCGTGTCTTTGATCTCACAGTTTGTTCTCTGTGTGTGAGATGGATAAAAAGCAGCTTGACTTAGTTTGAAGCAAAGATGAGGACAAAATGCTTCGCTTTTTAGGCTTTTGGCAGGGAAGTGTGGGGGACCGGGCAGTGTGGGGAGGCCGACCGTCAGGTGCTGGGTACGGATGGGAACGTCCTCGGACCGGTGCAGGACGACTTTGGGCTTGTCTGAGCTGGTCAGGACACGCCACGGCGTCCTTTCTCTATTTAGATCCGAATATTGTTGCGGCCAGACCTTGAGTTGCCCAGATAAGGGATGGTCCTAAACTCCCTTAAAAGAGATGAAAAAATGACATAAGCAGCTTCAAAGTGCCTTTCTTTACTCCCCGAAGGACCTCAAAAGAATTCCTCAGCGGCGTGGGAGTCATCCTATGAGTTGCACAGCTCAAGGATGCAATCATCCCTGCCGGAACCTAAACTTCACTTTAAAAATGAAGTACAGCTCATGACTTTATGGTCTCAAGGGGGATGGGTGCTCGAAACGACCAGAGAGAGAGCGCTTGGCACGCGGCAGTTAGGGGTGTGAGGGTGAGTTTTACCAGCCCCGTGTCAGCGTTCTGAAAGCTTCAGGAGCCGGCACGCGTGCAGACTTTCCTTTCTGTATGTAGAGAGAGAGCAGGGCCTGTTCGCAGGGGGGTCTGTTAAAAGCTGACTGAGAAATGCTGACATTTGGTCTTTCTCTCTGGGATTCTCTCTAGGATTTTCTGTGAGATGGAAAAGGCATCTTGACTTAGATGAACCAAAGATGAGATAGATATTTTAAATAATAGATACAGGGGTTCTTACCCAAAGCAGGAGAGGCTATAAGGTAGCTCGACCCAGGTACAACGCTGGGATCTAGGGCCTAGATTCCATTTTCCCTGCCAGAGTCTTTACAAAATGCTTGGCTGTTTTATTCCGTCCTTTCAGAAGCGGCTGGGAAGTGTGGGAAGGCTGCCCGTCAGGTACGGCCTGACCCACGGGGACCGAAACAGGGTGCGATCGCACTGGCTGGCTCAGACCGTGTCTTCCAGCTGCTTTGTTGTGTGTGTGAGATGGATAAAAAGCAGCTTGACTTAGTTTGAAGCCAAGATGAGAACAAAATGCTTGGCTTTTTAGGCTTTCGGCAGGGAAGTGTGGGTGACCGGACAGTGTAGGGAGGCCGTCCGTCAGGTACGGCCTGACCCACGGGGACCGAAACAGGGGGCGATCGCACTGGCTGGCTGGCTCAGACCGTGTCTTCCAGCTGACAATTTGTTGTCTGTGTGAGGGGCAAAAAAGCAGGTTGACTTAGAGAAGCCAAGATGAGATAGATATTTTAATTTCGTGAACGTGCTGGGACTGGTGCAGGGACGACTTTGGGCTTGTCTGAGCTGGTCAGGACACGCCACGGACGTGTCTGGGATTGTGCTAGGGAAAGGGCGGGGGCCGAGGCAGGCCCCGGGCATGTTTGAGCTGTTCAGGACAGGCCCGGGCATGTCTGAGCTGTTCAGGACATGCCCCGGGCATGTCTGAGCTTGTCGAGGTACAGGCTGTAACATGCCCGGGCTTGTCTTTCGGGAGAGGGGGGCAGAGCGGGTTCAAACAGCGGTCAGACATCCATCACACGGACCGTTGACAGTTTATTTCACAAAGGCTGTAACATGCCCGGGCTTGTCTTTCGGGATAGCGGGGGGCGGTGGGGAGTTCAACCAGCGGTCAGACATCCATCAAACGGACCTTGACAGTTTTATTTCACCCGGCAGGTGCGGGGCGGGTTCAACCAGAGGTCAGGCATCCATCAAACGGACCCTTGACAGTTTATTCGACCAATCAGGAGCCAGGGGCGGGTTCAAGGAGGAGTCGGGGCGGGGACAGGGGGCCCTGGACCAATCCGAAGCCGGGGAATTCCGGCGTGACGTCATCAGGAGGCGACGGGGCGGGACTTCCGGTCTTGCATCATTGGGGCGGGACTTCCGGTGTGACGTCATAGGGGGCGGGGCTTAAAGGTCATAAATCATTATGATTGACAGCTCTAATTGCGATTTTGACAGTATGTGACCGCCTATAACTACTCCTCTGGTACACTAATAAGTGTTACAAGTACTCTAAGTGGAAATTGAAAGAGGTGCCAGTACTGTGTACCCTCTTCAAGCACTGAATATAAATCTTGCAGGTGGAATGTCCCCTGTAGCGCTGCTGAGAGATCTCTCTCTCTCTCCCTCTGCATAAGCTTTATTGACAAGACTGGAGTGTGCTTAGTTTTGTGCTTAGGTAGGGAATGAATCACAATTTTTGCTTAAAGTTCTTTTTTTACCAGATCTGATTTGAACAGAGGGGAGGAAGATAACAGCGCTGGTAGTGAGCCTGTCAGAGAATGAAGTTGCCTTTGCATATTCTTTTATCATTAGTGAAAGGTTTTTTTTTTTAAATGGGCAGGCTGCTATTTTATACAGTATGAGGCACCATTTAGAAAAAAAAAATATGTTTTTAGTGCGGCTATATTGAAATGCTGATGCATGTTTCGGTTTCAGGGTAGTTTTATCAGTTTGCATATGCACACTTTAATACAGTTCAATCGGTTTGGTGGTGTAGGCGTTGAATTAAGCTGGAGCACACATTGTATTCAGTATGGCTCGATCGATTGCAGGCTTCCAGCATAGTTGTACTTGGAATGTACAGTCGCACAGGCTGTCAACTGAACGAAGCCAGATCTGTTCTTGATAATACATCTTCAAGTGATGTCAATGTTTTCAGGCATCTGAGAACAGACAACATCCTAAGTTGGTTCTTAACCCATACATGTTCTTTAATTTTACTTTAGTTTGGCTTCAAAACTTGCATTGGCATAATTGTCAGTATACAACAGCAATCATAGCTGGTGACACTTTATGAAGGAAGATCTTAGTTTTACAATATGAGGATGAAAGGTAAAAAGGCTTGACTTATGAGCAAAACATGGGCATATGTATCAATCAAAAAAAACTTAGTAAGAAGATCATAGAGAGGATAAAGTGAGGTTTAAACAAACAAATAAATAAATAAATAAAAGACATGTAGGTATTAAACAATAGCAATGGTATAAAACAAAATTTGATACTGAATGATTTAGGCAAAAGATCCATAATACAGCAAAACAATATAGACAATTAAAAGCCTAGGGGCTACCATGGATTAAAAATGATCAAGTTATAAATTAATTTTAGGATTTCATGTAAATATGTTTCTAATTATAACTAAAATGACATGATGTAACTGCAGAATAATGGCTGTTGCCATTGAATAGTAATTGTGGCTGACAGTGAGAAGGCACTGTCTGACACAAGACATGACACAATCTATTATTTACTACAGTAGTCAACTATTCCATCCTGATTGAGGTTTATTTAATAAGAATCATCAACGCCTCCAAAGGGTTCATATAATCATAAGGTGAAGTCACAGCAATTTAGGTCATTACATTAACAATTTACTCCACTCCTTCAGCTCAATATGCCATTAGCACTTTTTGACCTGTTCCTCCACAAGAGAGAAATATTAGACCGCAAACTACCTATGTGGTGGTATCTACTGTTTATTAGCACCAGTGAGAATTACAACTGACATTAAAAATTAATTTTTATGGCAATGAATATACTAAAATGTTAATGGGAAATGGAAGATCTTGACAAATGAACCATTGTGGTTTATTAATGAGGACTTTTTATTAGGGAAAATTAGTCACATGAAAAACATAATGTACCTTATGCAAGAGAAACTTACTGTCCTTTATATATACAGTGTGAAATGCTGAAGATAGAGGTGGTGCTATGATTTAAGTTGTTAATTCAAACTCCCTTTTCTGCATGTCTTAGGGATGCCCTCCAGAAGACAACTGACATAACCTCCACTCTAGCCCAGGAATTTTAGCCTCTACCAGGACGGCACCATAGAATGGTGAGTACAACCAGAAGGGGTCTACAACTGGTAGAGTCAAAGGTCCTAGCAAGAAGCCCTCTTTTTCACCTATATGTGTAACTGGTAGTACCCATTACAGTACTTTGGCACCCTACAGTTTCTTATTTTTTCACCATTTTCTTTTACCATCACTACCCAACTCTTTCCTCTGCCTGACATTCCTTATTGTTACAACCTATATGTGAATATAGAGCCATAAACTAATAAATAAGGTTCTACAGTATATGCCCAATATTGACTCCTTCAAAAGTACCGTATATAGTCACATATAAGTCCGGTCTTGAAACCTGACTTGTACGCCCGTTCAAAAATACGACACTTAGATTTTTTTTTTTTTTTTACATCTTCTTGCTTCCTCCAACCTCGCATCAGCTTCTCAAACACATCGAATTTCGTTGCAGCAGTGCAGTTACCAATTTCCTTTGCCACTTCAAGACTTGTTAATTTAAAACCAGCTTTATATTTTCTTCTGATCGAACACTCCATCGTAGATACGGGATGCTCTTATGATAAAGGTGTATTATGGTGTGTGATACAAAAAACACAAATCAGTGCAAACGTTGCTTCGGAATAGTTCAGGTATTACCATGTGGTCACATAGGCACAACACATAGAAAAAAAGGCAGTGTGCTCCGTGGTTCCTCTCTCAGGTGAGCGTTAGCTTATCATAATCTCTTGGACCAATAGCGTCAGTTTCCCGCAATTGACATATATGACTGGCATTATAAAATACTGGAAATTATACAGTAAAATCAAGCCCTGACTTATCCACGGGAGAACGTAAACGCGAGTATATACGGTAGTTTAGGAAACACTGATTTAATAAACAGAACTAACATTTAAAATGGCACAAGAAATTTAGGTAATTAAAAAAAACATGATAATTTGGCAGCCAAAATTCTAGATCAAAATGTTCCCGGAGAAAATCAACTGGACAAACTTATGCTGTGGCTTCCATTTTTATTTTACTGTTAGCATCTTTTGGTGTTCCTTTTCTCTAAGTACTGAACCATTTTGGTTTTCTTGCTGTACTATAAAAAATCATGAAGCAGTGGTTCCTCAGTAGTTTTTATTTATATATTTTTACATGTCTGCTAGTTGTGACATTTGGGCTAATACACATCAATACATTTAGTGTTGATCATTCACAACACTGTGGCCATCTAGGATACCAAAAAATAATATAAAAAAACAAAATCATAATATTACACAAAAACTATATGAAAACAATTAATTACATTTTACAACTTAACAGTGGAGACCCTCTAACACAATAACTCATAAAACAAAAGTGTCTCAAAACCATGAGTAGTAGGCTGTGGTGAAACCTTGTACTGCATTAAGATACAACAGGATACAAAGATGGCTTTGTTGCTTCTGTTTCTATTCTTCTGCAAGCTTGTCTGAGAAATGGCCAGGTGAAATCCTATGTAAGAGAACATAATGTTTGTCAATAAATATTTAATTCGGCATCTTACAGTGAAATATAAGACGGGTGCGAATGTGCAAAGCTTTGAATACATTTGCTGTTATTGTTTTAATTATTAATTTTGTAACTTCCTTTTAGGTGAAGGCAGGACCTCTTAAAACTCATTAAATACATCTAAAACAACCTGCTTACTAACTTATTTTTGACTTGGCCAATTATTGACTATGGCATAAAAGTATAGCGTATAGCTTACAACATCTTAACAAACTTAAATGATTACAGTAGTCATACTTTAAACAATTATAAATACAACAGGAGATCATCTTTTCACAAATATCCTTCCTAGACCTACTTCACATTAAGAAAAACGGCTGAACTTTAGTTTTTGGATAATGCATACCTCACTCCACAGGAGTTTTTAAAATGATACGATACAGTACAATTTTACAAGGTAATATGCTGACATTTCAAAAAGTGAAGTTTGGAATCCCCAGTGGTGCAGCTGAAAGTTCTCTCCATACATGTCAAAAAACTTTTTAAAAATGCCTATTATTGAAGGCAAGAAAAGAACACTGTTTTTCTCTTTTATAATGCTTAATTCTTTTCCCATATTCAACATATCAGTATTGTTGCCTTTCAATGTCTTTGCTATTTATGTTTGCTCGCAGTTTGCCATAATTTCCCAAAGGCATTTAAGAGCACTGTTCTTTTTTCACTGTCTTTCACTGTCATAAATAATTATTTCTTACACAGAACTTTGTCAGTGTAACCATCTGCTGATTTTTATGGATATGCTGTCCTGCTGTGTTTTCCATTTGGCAACTTTTTGTTCCCACCCTTGCTAATAAATACGTAGCCTTCAAATGAACAATATATCTCTTGTGTCTGTTTTATTCAGTCTTGAATGTTTTGGTTCACTTATTAAAATGGTAGTCTAAAAAAAGACTGGTTTTAAACAACAAAATAAAGTTACATAAAATAAGTTCCTCTTTTCATTTCTCTTTCACATCACATTGTCCATTATGCATTTAAAATAATGACACCATTATTAAACAAGTACATTTTGTGACACAATCTGCACTTGGAAGCAATAATTTATGGAGCATTTACAGCAATGACAGAAATTCACAGATCATTTTTGAAGATACTGTATGTTCATATCTCCATTCTTTATTCCATTTGAAATCAGCGGGATATTATTATACCCTGAAGTACAATTATTTAAAGTGAGTAAAATGTTTGGATTAGGAAACAGATTTGGAAATTACTTATGGCAAGTGTATTTGTCTCCAGTTGTGAACGTAAAGGGATTACAAATGAACATTTATCTTTTTTGAAGGGAGACAGATTCACAATAATCTGGACAAATTGCATTCACGTATTTCATTGCTATCTAATTCGGTTAATGTTAGTCTTCGACTGCAACGGTCTTAATAAAATCATCACCATACCATCATTTCTTTAACAATAATTGGCAAATTGTATTCATCACCATAAACAGTTGCATTTATTATACATTATACATTTATTTTTGTAATATTTCAGTATATCATATTTTAAAGAGGAAAGGCACCACTCTTTTTTAATGTTTTAAGTGGCCCACTCACACTTGCACTTACAACCCACTTACAACTGTCAGACTACAATATTAGACAATTTAATTTAAAAAATCAATTACTAAAAAACTGCGGTGGGTTGGCACCCTGCCCGGGATTGGATTCCTGCCTTGTGCCCTGTGTTGGCTGGGATTGGCTCCAGCAGACCCCCGTGACCCTATGTTCGGATTCAGCGGGTTGGAAAATGGATGGATGGATGTTTCATCAAACAGAATTTATTCTACAAATGAAAACATGTTCAAGTAATATACTAAATAAAAAAACTGTTGATGTTTTTTTACCCAAAGTACAAAACTATGATGTCCATTTTACCGGAAAGCCAAGAATGGTCCATTGTGAATGACAGCACTAATTGATGGTGTCCCATCTGTCAAGTTTTTCTTTTATTGTCTTCCCTTCTCTTCTGCAATCTAATAAAGCCAGTGTGCCATGATGTCCAAGTGATTTATTGTCAAGGGTAGCCGTTTTTCCATTCTCCCATTAATATAGGCCTGGTGTGATGAGAGAAATCAATTTTTTTTTGTTTCATTTGGAAGATCCAAATGTGAAGTCAGGCAGGCAAGATCAGACTCATTAAAAGATAAACAAAACCAAGGGGCAAATGTTCTGATTAGCAGAATGGAGATTTTTGAATGAGGACCAGAAGAAGAAGGTATGTTAAAATTCAAGCCAAGTTTGCTACCAGAAAGTCAAGTGGATCTTTCATAAAACACCCAGAGCTGACAATTCTAATTTTTAAACAAAAAAACTTGCTAATCCTGTGAATATCTGTGTGTAATCGCAGACAACCAGGAAGTGCACTCACTAATCTTTATACATGGTCAAAACTGTAATAAAATGGCAGTGCTAATAACAAACAATGGTGTCGGGAAAAGACACAAATACATATTACAAGTATATTAAAGTGAAACTGAAACATAAAACTAATAGTAGAAATTAATTAAGCAGTCACAAAACCATAATAGCCAAATACATCTCAACATAGCCTTTTAAAATAAAACATTATGGTAATGTAACGCAATTATAACAGCAAAGCAAGTCACGAGTCATTAAAAAGACAAAGATCTAAAACATTATTAGACCAAATACATTAATTGAATAGTTCAAAAAGCAAAGCAAAACACAATTTACAAATCATCACTTTGAAAAAAAGCAAAGAGAATGTACTATGACAGCTGATATCATTGATGTCATGAAATTATATGCAGCTTTGCCTAAGTAGGAGTTCAAAACGGTACCAATGGTAAAATGTAAAAAACTGTAGAATTAAAAAAGAAAAACAAAATTATTTAAATCTTGACAGAGTTTTCAGGTGCCAACGTTGAGCGTACATGGGGCCGCAAGGTGAATCCCATAACCAAATTAATACCTGGTTGCTGTACTTGTAACAAAGTTAATTCTTACCTCACAGTTCATTCATTGGTTAAAACCCCTGTCTTCAATTAAAAAATGAACATGTTTCCTGTTCATGCCCTACTCTTGTTTTCTGGAAGCATTTATTTGACAATATTTTAGCAAACAGTGTATTTTGCATGTTGCGAGCATAAGACTGGATGTCTTGACTTTTGAATGTGACGTGAGACATAAGTAACGTGAGATTTTTTTCATTGATATTGTTGATGTTGTTTGCCGCTGTCCAGCGTTGATCTCCATAGGTGCTCATTCTATCAGAAGCTGTTATATGCTTTCTCCATTAAAACGTGAGATTAAAATTTTTTCTTTGCTATCACTACAAAACACACGGGGTAAGTAACATATAAAAAATATCATTTTGGTTTAGTATTCCTTTAAGTAGATCTGCCTCATTATCACAACTGGGTTGGTATTTCTCCTTGATGGAGGCTTTTGTCTAGTTTCTTTCTTTCTGTTGTGTGTTGTCATTTGTGGCCTTGTGCTTCAAAGACACAGTTAAAATGCCTAGCAGATAAGTGTGGCCATGCAGTGTCACTGCCATGAACGGTCATAGGCTTCGGAGTCACTTTACAGACATAATGTCATCAGTTCAAAATGATAATGAAGAACTATGGCTGGTGCTTTGATGTTTTCCGTTGTTAAAATATATTTTTTAATTGCAGTGAGCAAAACATTTTATTTTATGTCTGTTCATCTGAAAGGTGTTGGAAAGAATAATATTGTATTTGTTTCTAAGGAGTAGCAGTGTTTTTTTGTTTTATAGTGTTTATTTTTAAAATGGCATCTTTCCAGTCACATTTGCTTTTCTGAAAATCAGTAGTACAGCCCTGTTAAACTGGCCAAGCAATTTCCCATGGGCTTTTTATTTTACCCTTCACAGCTGCTGAATACAAGAAACTACCAGCTACCAGGTCCAGTTTATTTTGCAGTTGACAATGGGCAGTCTTTTCTCTCTTTTCTGTGCAATTTTCAGAAGTCTACAAACAGTATGGGGCAAATCTATTTTTTGTTGCACAGTTCACCTGTCAATCCTGACATTCCCCATGCAAATTTCTTATTTTTATTTAAAATTCCTGGCTCAGAACCTTTCAAGTCCTTCTCTCATGTTTGGTTTCACCCCATAAAGGTTTCTCTTTCATCACGATTTTGATGTGTGCTTGAACCTGACACTGAGTTCTGATTCTTTATTTTTGTGCGTAATATGCTGGTTGCAGTCTCTGTCTATGTTTTGACAACATTTCTGGCTGGTGCTTAGGAACTTAACCTTTGCCACTCAAAAAAATAACTGGAACAATCCAATGGGCATTACAGAAAAAATAATGTATTCATTTCCTTTTTATGCAACTATTGTGATTGTAGCATTCACTGAGTGAAGACTATCATTTCCGGAGATTGCAGATAATGTTACACATAGAGACTACTGTCCAATCCTGAGAACAGGATTTAGTTTCCGACTGCCAAGCAAAAAAAAAAAGAATAATTTTTTAAGCAGATCAGATCATTGATTTAAATTTCTAAATACACAATGGACTTTAAAAAATACATTTTAATATACAAGACACTGTAAAGTCATAAGAATTCAGTTTCATGTAATGATGATAAAAGTAAGAAAAAAAATGAGCAGATAGCTCTAATAAACTTTCACTTACTTTCCAGGCTTTCAGTGAAGCAGATTTTTGCAGTGTACTGAATGTCAGATAGTACATAGTATAAAATAAATTATTCTTTCATGTCTCCTTAGAACAGTTGACAGTAATGCAATTCCAACAAAAACACAAACAAGTATAAATAGCATACATAATATATATGTATGTATATAAAGTGTATATATTGTAACCACAAGGGGTTGCCACCGAACCAAAACCACAGACACAGTATTCCATCCATCCATTGTCCACCGCTTATCCGAAGTCGGGTCGCAGGGGCTGCAGCCTAAGCAGGGAAGCCCAGACCTCCCTCTCCCCGGCCTCCTCATCCAGCTCTTCTGGAGGGATGCTGAGGTGTTCCCAGGCCAGCCGGGGGATATAATCCCTCCAGTGTGTCCTAGGTTTGCCCCGTGGCCTTCTCCTAGTGGGACATGCCCGGAACACCCCCCCAGGGAGGCGTCCAAGGGACATCCTGACTCCTGACTCCTCTCAATGCGGAGAAGCAGCAACTCTACTCTGAGTCTCTCCCGGATAACTGAACTCCTCACCCTATCTCTAAGGGTGAAACAAAACCACAGACACGGTATTACCCAAACCAATTCCAGGTTCAAATAAAAGGTTTTTATTTGCAACCAACACTTTTCTAATTAAATGCTAACCAAACTACTCAAAACAAAGAGATTCTTTTCCTCCTTTTGCCTTGAGTTGAATATAACCCACTGTTTCCCAACTCTGACTGCCGAGTTGAGGCTGAGGGCTTCTTTTAAACTGGTACTAGGACTGCTGCTAGTATCCCGGGATTAGTCATCCAGAGCACTTCCGTGCAGTGCCCACTTGTGGCATACAACAACCCCGACAGGTTGACTATACATACCCACACATACATACAAAAAAATCACTGACATTTTAGGTTTCAGTATTTCTTGTATTATTTATAATTATTACTTGCTGTTCAGCAACCCTATGATATTTGGATACAAACTGTCCCTGAATCTACTTGTGTGAGTCCTAATGATCCTGTACCATATGCCAGTTGGAATGAGGGAGATTGCAAATGTGCAGGGTGGCTTTAATTATACTGTTTATGAATGTTCTGAATACAAAGCCGCTGGATGCCAGTAATATTCTTTGCCGTCTTCACCCCACTCTCAAGTGCAAACAGAGGCCATACCAGGCCTGATGCGGTCAATGAGGAAGGACTCTATTGTGCACCCACAGAAGTCAATCAGAACAAATGGAGAAATGCAAGCTACCCTCAGAAGTATGAAAAAGTTGAGGTACTGGTGGGTATGATGCGTGGGTAACCCGTAGCTGGCATTACCTTCTTGTACTCAGGACATTGATAGTCATAGGCCTAGGATGGACTGGCCAATGAACACACACATAGCAAGGGATGGTGCAAATGTGCTTACTGCTTTTATTTCTCAATTCAAAGTGCAAACAATGAAGTTCAGTTTTCATTCCATAAATAAAGTCAATAAATAATCTATATAAACAGGGTTCAAGTGAAGGATAAAATGCAAATAAATAAATAATTATAAAGTAGGTAATATTGCAGGTTAAAAGTGTCCTTTAAAATCCCTCTTGAGCCCCTGTGCTTCCTTCTAAAAGCCAACGTCTCCTCTGCTTACCCCTGTCAGTCTCCTCAACAAGAGAAGTCTTCCGACAGATGTATTCAACATTTTTTTTATGTGGCTTGTGCCTTTACCGCCATGCCCTAGCAGCTATAGGGACCCCACAAGCACGCTCCCTTCTCCCACTGCTGACCCTTGACTCACAGTTTTTGGTTGCCCCTGCCATCACGGGATGCTCAGCAGCAGCAAACATACCCCGAAGTATCACTGCTCCACTCGGGGCCACATTCCTGACCACCTGTCTGCTGTCTGTGGCAGCACCAGCTCAGTGACATTCCTGACATTTTTAACTTTCCTTTAACATTACAGCCTTTTTTTTTTTTTGCTTTTTTTTTACTTTCTTGTTCTTTCTTTGTTACTGCTCTGCTTGCTCTATCCTGCTCAGGCTCCTTTTATTCCCGTTGGCACTGGTGCCTTAATTATAAACCCAGAGCGTTAATGAGGATGTTGGGCTGAACTGTGCACATCTGCACGTGAATACATACTTCTCCAATTCCTACATCAGCACACTGGGACTGTTCCACCATTCTGCTGTGCACACCTGTGCCTAACCAAGAGCACACCTTTAATAAATAACACTGCCATGGACCCTTATATACTCTTTCCATAGTGGGACTTTCTGACAAGAGCTGAAATGTGTTGTTGTCCACTTCAGTTCACCACTAATGTTAACTCCAAGAAATGGTTCACATTTTGCAAATTTAAACAGATAACTATATTTCATTAAAAATAAATCTAATCAGAATGTAGTTAAACGATATTTTAGAGTAGTTACCTTTGCTAGTTGCAAAATAAGTCATCACGATAGTACAGCAGGTAGCAGTGCTACTTTACAGTGCTTGGGCTCTTGTTTGAGTGTCTTCTGAGTTGTACGTGACTTTTCCTAATTGAATCCAATTTTCTACTCCATTCTAAAGCCTTGTGTATGTGTGTGCACGTGTGTGTGTGTGTGTAAGTGTGGCTTGCAATAAACTGATACACTTTCAGTGCCTCTGAGATGGACTAGCACCCTGTCCAGGGTTTGTTCCTGCCAGGTACCCTATGCTAGCTGGGACAGGCTTCAGTAAGCTCCCTTGACTCTGTTCAGGACTAAACAGGTTAGCAAATGACTTCAAGGTCTGATTTTTGCCATATGTGCTTTGCCACCATTTAAGCTATACAGATTTCTCTGAATCTATAATGAAAAAAACTTTCCAAGATGGAACATTGATATTTGTGATGCAAATATTGCACTTTTCCTTTCAGACATACAGAAAGCCACACATATTATTTGAATCAGGTAAATTCACAGAGATCTATTTCCAATGTTCTCCACAATTTAAAAATTCATGCATTATAAAGAACAAGCATACAGTACATTAAGGAAGGTACAACTTTGTTGTAGCTGGGTTGTAAGCATTAGTGGTCAACTAATCAATAGGATTTCATTAGTAAAGCCAAAATCTTTTAAAACATGAAGATATCTATCTAATATATAAAAAAAATCTTGGGTCGAGACGTGATCATCTTGGACACTTTGAAGTCCCACAAGACTTCTTGCACGTGATGTGACGCCCTACTTACAAACGATTTCTCGGAGACACTTTAACGTCCCGGGGGACAAGAAATTGAGACAAAAGGAAAGCTGCTGCACAGGCTTTTAAATGATCGATGCACAGCACGACATGCAGATCACACAGCTCGGTAGAAGCAAGCCAGCAGCTGATCCATCCGCATCTCCTTAGCGTGCGTTCAGCCACACCTCCCCCCTCCACAACGCGAGCGGCAGAGACGCGAAGTGGCTAGCATCACACGCGCCCCCTGGGGGTTAGGGGGTTGTGGGATGGGCAAGCAAAGCGAGTAGGGGGCACAGCCCCCTAGTATATATAGAAATAAAATATTGTTAGGAGCTGAAAAGACAAATTGCACTACTAATCGATAACTGAAATTTCAAAAGAGTATAAAATGTTTTTCTTCCTAAATATAAGGAAATAAACACAAAACATACTGGTGGATAAATAAATGTTTAGTATACAGTAATCCCTCCTTGATCACGGGGGTTGCGTTCCAGACCCCCCCGCGATAGGTGAAAATCCGCGAAGTAGAAACCATATGTTTGTATGGTTATTTTTATATATTTTAAGCCCTTATAAACTCTCCCGCACTGTTTATAAATATTCCCCGCAGCGTTATACAGCATAATCCCTTTGTATTCTCTTAGATATTAGGTAAGATTCATTGAAATTATGTATATAAACACACACTGTTTATATACAGTAAAACCTAAATATTATTTTAAAGATATTTAGTGTCTCCGATATCACATATGTTACAGCCATTACGATAGACAGGTCACCAGCAATAAATATGTACAATGCAAGAAAAATAGTATACAATAAATGTGTGTACAGTGACACTAAACGTACGTACATGTACTAAGCACTGTAAGAAGAAAATTAATTATGGTTACTCACCAACAATGACACGATGACTTGTCCGATAACAATGAGTTTAATTTTACTGCACAACAAAGGAGAGCGTTACAGCCCTTGTAAAGGAGCCACTTCAGGCGATTGTGTAGCACTGCCGTTGTTCTTCTTCTGGCAGTCTTCAATCCAAATCCCTAAAGCAGATTCCATCCAGACTACTGCCTTATTACATCCACTTACAACTCGTTTTGCACCCTGGTTAAAAGGACACTGCAGCCGTAGATCTTATATTCCTTTCCTACTTTTTAAATAAAAAGAATCGTAGCCTTCAACAAATCCAAAACGTTTACCTTTTCGGCAATCGTTAACATCTTCTTCTTGCGCTTGGGCACGGCCCCTGAAGCAGTAGCAAATTGTTTTGGAGCCATAATGAAGGGCTTGACTATGCACAAAGATAAACACTAAAGAGCACAACTCTTTACACAGCGAAACACGTTGATGCTGAATGAGTGAGACGAGACTTCCTCGTTAACACTGCATTCAGCACGCAGGAACTCAACTGCGTGCTCTGATTGGTTAGCTTCTCAGTCAGGAGAACTTAACTGCGTGCTCTGATTGGTTAGCTTCTCAGCCATCCGCCAATAGCGTCCCTTGTATGAAATCAACTGGGCAAACCAACTGAGGAAGCATGTACAGGAAGTAAAAAGACACATTGTCCGCAGAACCCGCGAAGCAGCGAAAAATCCGCGTTATATATTTAGTTATGCTTTCCATATAAAATCCGCGATAGAGTGAAGCCGCGAAAGTCGAAGCGCGATATAGCGAGGGATTACTGTATCTGAAAAAATGTGGTTTTGGCTTTTTTTTTCTGGTTATTTCTAACACTTTGTGCCTCTTTCAGCCACAAAAGACACAAGGAATAAATTACTAAGTAGTGTGATGGATAGCAGGACTTTAGGGACCTTCAAATGAGTGTGCTGGGCTGAATGGCCTGTTGTCATCAAAATTCTTCTAGTGTGGTAAATGACAGGCTAGAAGACAAACAATACTTCATAATTTTTTTAAAGAACAACAGGTTTAGTATACATACAATGTTTATCTCATATAGTGGTGTAAACTCTTTAAATAGTAGATGATTATCTATAATAATAAAAGGCAAAGCCCTCACTCACTCACTGACTGACTGACTGACTGACTGACTGATTGACTGACTGACTCATCACTAATTCTCCAACTTCCCATGTAGGTAGAAAGCTGAAATTTGGCAGGCTCATTCCTTACAGCTTACTTACAAAAGTTAAGCAGGTTTCATTTCGAAATTCTACACGTAACGGTCATAACGGTCGACAACGTCCGCCATGTTGAACTTTCTCATTTATGGCCCCATCTTCACGAAATTTGGTAGGCGGCTTCCCTGCACTAACCGAAACCGATGTATGTACTTATTTCGATGGTATGACGCCACTGTCGGCCGCCATATTGAACTTTCCAACGTCACCAATTTTCAAACTTCCCGTGTAGGTAGAAGGCTGACCTCATCTTCACGAAATTTGGTAGGTGACTTCCCTGCGCTAACCGAAACCGATGTACGTACTTATTTCGATGGTATGACGCCACTGTTGGCCGCCATATTGAATTTTCCAAACGTCACTAATTCTCCAACTTCCCGTGTAGGTAGAAGGCTGAAATTTGGTAGGCCCATTCCTTACAGCTTACTTACAAAAGTTAAGCAGGTTTCATTTCGAAATTCTACGCGTAACGGTCATAACGATCAACAACGTCCGCCATATTGAACTTTCTTATTCATGGCCCCATCTTCACGAAATTTGGTAGGCAGCTTCCCTGCGCTAACCGAAACCAATGTACGTACTTATTTCGGTGGTATGACGCCACTGTCAGCCGCCATAA
>JANRMT010062817.1:37619202-37657077 GCA_026402145.1 Polypterus bichir lapradei | reverse complement strand
GAAGGCAGAGCTGTATTCGATGAAAAGCATCCACACATACCTGCCGCTCTGCTCCAGGTATGATAGGGCAGTGTGAAGGGTAAAAGCGACAGCATCCTCAGTTGACCTGTTTGCCTGGTAAGCAAACTGGTATTGGTCCAGGGAGGCGGGGTTGCTGCTCTTAATGTGTCTGAGGACAAATTGTTAAAAGCACTTCATAACAGTAGGGGTCAGGGCCACTGGGTGATAATTGCTTAGGGACCTCTCCATTGCCTGTTTTGGAATAGGGATGATTGTAGAGGACTTGAGGCAAGTGGGGATAGTGACCTGTTCTAGAGAGATATTAAACAGGCCGGTGAATACTGCAGTCAGCTGTTCTTCACAATGCTTCAGAATCCATTCTGGAACACCATCAGAGCCTGCTGACTTATTAGGGATATGAGCCCATCTCACCTCATATGCATTCGGCACCATAGTGCATAATGGGGTCACTTGCTGGCTTAGTTTGGTGATAGGTTCGTTCCTGTCCTTGTCAAACCATGTGAAGAAGTGACTGAGGTCATCAGAAAGAAATGAGTTTCCAAAGTTGGTTGAGCAGCTGTTACCCTTGGAGTCTGTCATGGACCTAATGCGCTGCCACATTTGTCAAGAGTCAGAGCTGTTAAAATGCTCCTCTATTTTTGCCTTGTAGCAGCACTTCCTTAATGCCTTTCTTCATATTGGATCTAGCTGTTTTGTAGACATCTGGGTCTCCCTTACAGAAAGCAATTTCATGTGCCTTCAATAGGTCTTGGACCTCCCTGTTCATCAAAGGTTTCCTATTAGTAAAAGTATGGATGCTCTTAGTAATACTGACATTGTCTGTACAGAAATTAATGTAGGATAAGACAGAGGAGGCATAGGCATTTAAGACCATGTGATTGTCCTTTGTAGCAGCCTGTCTGAACAGTTCCTAGTTGATATCATCAAAACAGTCCTGTAATGTAGGTATGGCTCCTTCAGGCCAGAATCTGAATGTTTGAACATTAGACTTTGTCCTGGCAATAAGGGGTCTGTATGCAGGAGTCAAGAACAAAGAAAGGTGGGTGGAGGGCAACGCTGTATAAGCATTTGCTATTTTGCCGTATATGTGAGCGTATTATTCCCTGTTGTTGGGAAATCAACAAGCTGAGAAAATTTGGGGAGCACAGTTTTAAAGTTGGTGTGTTTAAATCATCAGCTAAGATAAACACGCTGTCTGGATTAATATTTTACAGACCGTTTGTAGTATTGTGCAGTTTAGTCAATGCCAGCTTGACATTAGCTTGTGAAGGGATATAAACTGCGTTGAGGAACGTGAGTGTAAATTCACTCGGTAGATAAAAAGGTCTACACTTCAGCATTATAAATTCCGGAGACCAATATTGTTCAGCAATGACTGTGGAGGTGCACCAAGCATTATTTACATACAGTATATGCACACCCCGCTGCCATTGTCCTTACCAGATTTAGCAGCCTAATCCGAGCAATAAACAGTCCAATCTGTAAGCTGAATAGCCTCAGAAGGGATGTTGGCGTTCAGCCTGGTTTTGATGAAAAAAGAGGTGCAGCTGTTAATTCTGGGGAATAAAATAAACAGTCTCAGCTCATCAGTGTTGTTGATTATACATTGGGTGTTTGCAATGAACAGGCTGGGTAGAGCTGGCTTGTTCAGGGAGTATTGTAGTCCAGCATGAATGCCGGCTTTCTTACTCTGCTTCTGCTTCCGCTCCCATCTCTGCTTGCACTGCTTCCTGGAATGGTAATCCAGGTGGGCAACGATGTTGGGAGGTGGTGGTGGAATAAGTCCTTCATTCCAATATCTAGTATTTCTTGCATTACTAGACTGAGCGCAGTTGCTCACTGTGCTTAAAAGTAAAATAGCGAAGATAAAATAAAGAAAAAAGCGACAATTAAATGGAGAGCTCCGGGCTGATGAGTCCATGTGTGCCGCCGTCCAGTGGTCAAATAGAAAATTTAGGTCAAGTGAAAGTATTTGAAGATTATAAATAGTAATGCATAATTAAGACTAGAAGTCCAGAAATAGGGAACAATTTTAAAATAAAGGATAGAAAAGCAACTATACAATTCAGTTGAGCTTAATGAATCTACTGCACTATATGATAATTTACTCCACTTGTCTATGGTTGTCTGTGTGAAGAAAACTCATTTTTATAATAACAGGTTAAATCCTCTGTACTAATTCCCTTCATAATTGTAAACATGTCAATCATGTCTCAAGTTAATCTCTATTTACTTAAATTGATAAGGTTCAACTCCTTCAACCTTTGCTCGTAGCTGAAACCTCCGCAGCCTTGAATCAGCCTAGTTGCTCTTCTCTGGATTTTCTCTAGTGTTGGCATGTCTTTGTTGTAGCATAGATGCTAAACTTGCAGATGGTATTCCAGTATTCAAGATGAGTTTGTTACATAGTGTCACAAAAACGAGACATAGACAGATAAAGGTTTGGGGCAGCCACCTGTATAATATGGTATCCTGGCTGCAAAGTCGTCTTTATCAAATATACAACAGTAATGTGCATCCAACTGAGTCCAGAACGAGACTGAGGAAAAAGGGAAAAAGGGCAGGCTTTTAAAGGGGAAGACAGGAAGTGAGGACATAAGGATCGGGCACATGTTCATCACTCATTGGATCAGGCCCGGACGTGACATCAGGGGGGCCGGAGCTGGTAAAGTGTTTCCATTGGTTCGGTCCCGGAAGTGATGTCAAGAGAGCCAGGTGGAGTCTCCCAGGAATGGTCTACAGGGAAGTGAGAAAAAGGGTCAGTGCACTCTGCCACATCCCGGCATGCCTCAGAACTGCCTTCACTCAAGCCCTTTAGCTGCCTCTCATGCGCACGTGTGTGACAATAGCTAAACATAAACTTACTTGACTCCACACATAGGGTTGTATAATTTAATAGCCTTCTTAATCACTTCTTTACAGTATCTGGATGCAGAAAGTGAAGGGTCCACTACAAATCTTAGTTCCTTCTTGTAAGGTGGACTTTAAGGCTTCCAACAGTGTCTTCAAATCTAATATTTTAAATTCCATAATATGTTGCCTTTACTTATAATAATTTTTAAATTGCCTCAAATTTCTCAAAGTCTGAATTTTATCCAGGTCCAGCTATAATGATCTGCCAGATTCAAGATGTGGAAATTGAATACAGTTTTTTTTTTTTTTAATTCTTTTTTTTGGTAATTCTTTTACCATTACTTTCATTCAGCTCTGTTACATGCCTATTGTCTTATCTGTGAAAAACAAGAAAACTTCCATCCCATAAGACTGGTAATCCTGTTATAAAATCAGACTCCATTGTTTAAGGAACTGGAAAATAGAATATGTACATTTATCATCATTTAGCTAACAACTGCGTATACTTCTGGCCATTCCTTAAGGCCTGGATATAAGAATAGGTACATGGCAATATAGTATTTGAAGATGTTTTGAGAAATATTTTTTACTTTGCTGCAGAATATTTTATTAATTAAACAATCTCTTAGTTTATTAATTAATATTGTGGTTTACTCTTCTTCCGCATAATGAGCCATTCCACTAATCCACTAAACCACTGATTCCTGATGAATATTACGTTAAACATAACCTAATTTAAAAGACGTAGTGTGCACCATTTGCGTCTTGTGTTTAAGTATATTTTGCACCCGTCCACATACTGTAACTTGAACTCCCACATCTTTCAGTTTGATCACAAGCCTCTCATATGGGATGTTATCAAGAGTCTTCTGAAAGTCAAAATACATAATAGCACATGCACCTCTCTGAATGTATGCTTTTGTTGCGTCCTCAATCTAGCATACATTCTCCCCATCTACGCCTGGTTTGCAATTTACAAATACACCTGTTCTACATATGTGTTACATGAGCTTTTCTTTTGTAATTGGTTACTTTTAATTTACTGTACCTGTGATGAATGTTAAGCTTACTGGACTATAGATACTTGGATCAGTTCAGTCATCATTTTTATGTAATGGGACAACAAACATTACAGACTGTACCTTAGACATAAATAATTAAGTTAAAAGAGGCTGCAGTTTTTATTTTGTTTTGCTTCTATTAACCTCCTTGACATTAACCCCAAGTGTGACTTGGGATTGAAATTGTATGTACATACGGTAATTCCCAAGTCAGACTCAGGGTGATGTATAATGCTCCATTTTAGTGTGTTAAGCCCAAATAACTTTTGGGACAGTATTCTTCTGCCATCTAATTAATGCAATAACATCACACTGCAAAAGATGATGAATATTTGTATGTAATTTGCCACTCAAAGGTAACTCATCAATATTCATGAGTAGGCAGGGCCTTCAACCAAAACACAATGGCGTGTAAACAAGAAGCTGTAAAGCCAGTTTTAGAACAAACTGAAACTGAACCATTAGTTGAACCAAGTGATAATAATGAGAATGTGAATTGGTCATCAAATGTTGACACGGAAAATGAAAACTGATGCATATGGCACTGTATAAATGAACTGCTGTGATATGCCAATGAATTTCTGTGCCTGAAGGTTTACTGTGGTGCAGGTAGGTGTGCGGCAAGTATGAAAAATGATTGCAATCATGTGGAATTTCAAAAAAGATGTTAGCCCCCTAAGCACAGTTCACAATGCAGGAACCTTCAATGTTCATGTCAGAAGAAATGTGGAAGTCGCTCACTGTGCTAGTCTACAACACCACAGGGGACACGTTGATCATGTGGTTCGGTAACTGACATTCTACCCTCTAATGCTGAAGCAACAAAAAAAAAAATATAAGAAAATTGTGCAACAAAGTACACTTATACTGTCCCAATTGCAACATTCAATGTTTCAAAACATCACGTGTATGAAATCTGCATCAGCACAGCTGTGTACACTAGACATGCCTCTCCTACTGTATTTGTGTTGACTTTTAGTATTTTCATGTTTCTGTTACACATAATAACATTCTGTTATTGTTGAAAAAAATGTTAACTCTCTCTTTTATTTTAAATATAACGCTAAGGAGGTTAACTTGCATATTTGTGTGTTCTCTTTGACCCATATGTTGTGTCTAATTATCATGACATTATTTTATGTAAGGGATACCACAACATTGACTACATAAATATCTATATTCATAAAGACATAATAGGTTAGAGGAATCTATACTCACTAAGTGTGTTTGGTTCTTGTTATAGAGTGGCCTAAACATAAAATTGAGGACCAGACAATAAACTAAGAAGTAACATCTGTTAGAAAAAATCATTCTTTCTAAAGTAATAACTCCAAGGGTAGGCTACTTGATGGACCACTAAATAGTACACTTGGAGTCTGGAGGTGAAACAGTGAAAAGACTCAACTTGTCAGGAGATGATGTTGGCCACTGGTATAGAGAAAAAGACAGAGCAAGTGTGGAGAGGTTTAGAGGAGAGATTACTTAAGGGACACTGTGGTTTTGGACACAAAAATGGTAGAAGAGCCATATTACCTAGTACACAAGGTCTAAAGCCCAAGTTCTATTTGATAGCTGCTGGTGTCATTATATATTGTTATATTTTGTGTTCTTTCATTTATAGCCCACCTATATATTAGTACTGTATGTGTATAACAGATCATTTTTATTAATGCCTTGTTTGTTTGGTATTTTGTTCCAGGCAAAGCTGCCACTGGTAACAATATTAAAGAATAAAGTTGAAAATTACTACAAAACACACTTATACTGTCCCAATTGCAACTTCGGGATGTGTGTTGGTGGCTGTCTCAAAACATATCGCATGAAAGACGTGTAATGTTTGATTTGGTACAACATACTTCTTCTTTTCAAAATGTGAAAGAAACAAAAGATTAACAATAACACTAGTAAGTTACTGACTGACGGAAGCTTCATTCCATTGAATCATAGCCCTGGTTTTACTATCAGAGAAACACTTTGTTTTGTGTAAGTGACTTACTTCTGTGTTGAATATGAAGGGGAAAGTTCCATAGGTATAGACCAGAAGAACCATTTGTGAACCCCAGCCATTTCCACCTACTTGTCCATTAATACCACAACAGCATCTTTGCAAGTGGGCCTCTAGGGAAATGCCTGTGGTCTAATCACAGTAAGCACAAATCACTTTAAGGGTTTTGCACAATCCCCCAGTATCATCATTAAACAGGTTTTAACTCTGTGGTCTTGACCCATTTTCATCCTTTTGTTCTCTTTTTTACAGCCTAAACTTTTTTAACGAAATTGACTGTTCATTTGAGTTCTCTTTCAGAAGCCCTATTTCCATAGCTCTCAATTGCTTAAGTCTGTGAACACTTAAGACTTCTCTCATCATGTTTTGCTCTGTTTTTATTTATTTATTTATATTAAACGTAATCTGTACATGAAAGTGATACCTTCTCATGTAGTAACAAACTTTATCCTTCTTTTGTTACTCCACTATATTCAATACCCATATGTTTTGCTTCTTCCAAACACATTCCTGCTTTTCTAATATTTACCAAAAGGTCCTGCAGCCATAGTGTGCCAATGAACATTAGGTTCCCACTTTTGCTGTCAGATTTTATAAGAAGGCTAGAGTATAGCTTGAAGCTAGGTCTATAGCCTCTTTATCTCTTTGGATTGTAGTTGGTCCCTGTAGGGAGAGAGGTGAGGTATAAAGAACATGGCCTATATATTGCAGTAGAGCCTCTCTTACCAATCTAAAGCATTTTAGACAAAAAACAAACAGGACAACAAAGAAATGAAAGGCAGACATTAAAAGAACAATGTCATCAAAAATATGTTGAAAAAACTTCAAAGTGCCAAAGCTGCAAAATACCACCAGAGGTCCACCTGCAAGTTTGAAGTGCTGAGAAGTACATAGCCTATATGGAATGATTTGAACAGTGTTGGACTGCAGCACATCACTCATGTTTTGTCAAAAGAAGCCCTATCTCTAATTTTGTGAACTGAAATCAAAATATACTTCCTGCATCCATCATATGATGTCAAAGATTTAGTTTTTATCTGTTGTCTATGTTGGACTGGCTTTTATTTCTGTTTTGAGAAGAACTGATGAAGGTTTTCAAAAGTAAAGTTTTTTTAAAGTACCCACAAACGTGAAGCAAGTGTTTTAAAAGCTGTTTGTCATTATATTTGAGGAAAGCAGTATTTAAATAACTTAGTATGTTAGTTTGTATGATCATATGCAAATTTAAAATGTAAACAAGCTTACTGTTTAGCCAAATATAACCTTTACCCGTTTATGTAGCAGCATGAACATTACTCTTGTAGAACTACTTTCTTCATCATGACTTCAGAATCATTTTATTTTCTATGTATGTTAACTGGAACATCAGTCTATCTTGTTGTAAACAAAATTTTCTTGATATTGTTTTTGTGTATGATAGAAATTGGCAATCTAAAGTATTGTTTTTCTTGCATGGAACAGCTCAATACGTAACCCACATCTAACAGCACCACAGAGTTGTCTGACGGCCTACTGACCTACTGTGTGTGCTTTTTATTAATACAATGTGAGAACTAACTAATGCTATTGTAATAGTTAACTATAGAAGTTCATGTACAGATAAATTAACAATACTGTAACAAGCACCAAGATGATAAACTGTCACACTACACTAAATTTCAGCTTAACCTGCTGTCATTTGGGATGTTTTCATTATTTATAACTAGCAAATACCCTTCAATAATGACAGGCAAACACAAAACAAAATAAAACATTCATTTGCTGAGTGTTCAATTAAATTGCGAGCACCTGTTATGCCAGTGTTGTAACAACTTTTTTGGGTTTCTAACTGGAGCACTGTGACCAGTAGAGCAGACTTTGTCAAGCTTCTTGTACAAATGCGGCAGTAACGTCTTTGGCCATCATTCTGTGATTGGCAAAGCTCTTTCATTCTTTCAGCATTTTAAAAACAACGCTCTTCTTCTTTCCTAGTGCTTTATTTCCCCTTCTTAAATATCATATCTGTCTCATTACCTGGGCTTTGCAGCTCTGAAATGCACTCATAAGGAAAGGTAATGTATAGACAGACAGACAATGTCAATTGTGTACTGTTCTTGGGAATCTTTGTTAGCCTCACTTTGTCTCATTAATGGAAAGCCTTTCCGATCTTCCCACGTGGTGTCTAACTCTTAATTTCTATTAAAGTCAGTTTGCAAAAGGTTTACTAAACTATTGCTGCTGGAAGGGAAGGATAGAAGGAATAACAGACAAGGTGTTTTTTTGATGTAAGTATTTCTGTTTTTTGAAGAAAATCCATTCATTTTAACTCTCACTGATGCCTTCATTTGAAATAATAAACACCAATAAGGGAGGATAACACACAGACAGGCATAACAAAGCAAATTAATTATTAATACACACAGTATTTTAATAATAACCAGACTTCTGGTAAATCTCCGTACTCTTAAATGAATTTCTCTATCATTAAGACCAAATTGATCGCAACAACTGTATGCAACTTTAAAGCAGACAACAACAGCTTACTTCTGTTCCACTTTTTCTTTTCCTTCTCCTCTGATTTCCTTTATTTACAGAGTTTGACACATTTTTTTTCTCAACTTTTTTCAGATTTGCTTGGCAGCAACTACTGTCACTCGCAAAAAAATGACAATTTTCACACTAGAGACTTTCAATGTACGTTGGACTGAAAGCAAATAAAACGACTAAGTTCAGTGTATTTCCTGACATGAAACTGACGTTTTCCATCTTGCTATCTTAATCAAAAGCAATGCCATTCATTTCCTAATTAATGTGTGCAAAATTAGGCACTTTCAAAAAAGTATATAAGTGAAGGAACTGTTACTGTAATGCTAAATGTACACTAAGAAGTGACTGTAAGCCATAGGTGGTTTGTTGTATCTTTGTCTTTAGCAAAGTAGTCCTAGGATACCTAGTCGAAAAAGATTACAGTATCTGGACTTGTAAAATATGTCCTGCTTTATCCATTCAAGTAGTTATTTTGAAGTGTTTTCTTCATTACTTAAAATGTTTATTCTTGTACATTAAAAAAAAATAATAAAGTGCACGTCCAAAAAAAGAAGACTTATGTAAAGGTAAAAATGTACCTAATAACAGTTATTTGGGATAAGCTCTAAAAAGAACAAATAGTTTGCACATGATGGAGCATGAGCTAATCTTATTGCAGCTATTTTTCATTTGCAAAATTCTGAGAGGCACACTGTTTACAGAATGATACCATATTACATGTTCTAATGACAGAATAGCAAAAACTGAAAAATCACTGTAGCTCTTCACAGGTCTGTGACAAATTACAAAAAACTGAGGAAAAAAGTAAAAAAAACTGTGAAAAAACACAGCGGAGTAGACTTGGAGAACTTCCAGTTTGTTTGAACGGATGGACTGCTCCAAAAGAACGACACGTGTGTTCTGCAGCACAGATGGGTGAAAACAACCGACACACACATTGTTTACTGTTGTCTAAGTTCCTTCAAGTTTGAGTGGTGACTGTGTAGCTCGATATAACATTAACTATTAATATGTTTAAGGATATTTAAAAAGAACAAAACTGGTGATCATATTTCATTTCATTTTTTAAACATGTATAATTATGTCTTACATGTAACTCTTAAAAGTGTAGATAAGAAAAAAGTGTTCCTATACTGTAAGTACACTTTAAATGATTTGAAGCTATTAATTTTGCTGTATTGTTCCAGATGAATTTAAATAATTTGAATAAATGGAAAATATTAGCTAATTATTTTACTCAGGTTGTAATAGTTGTGATATTTTACCGGACACTACCACATATTTATAAACACACATGTTTATTTATCCCCAAATAAACATTGGATCCAGTCCCAAACAACACACAAAGCACTTAGCAATAATCCCCAGAATAAACCTTCTCTTTCACTCAGTCCTTCGCCACCGCCTCCTCCTGGGAGCGTCGTCCTACTCCCACTCCCGACTCTGGCTCGTTGACTGTTAGGAGGCGGCGCCTTTTATTCCCGCCCGGATGCATTCCAGGTGGCTGGTAACGATCTTCCGGCAGCACTTCCTGGTGTGGCGGAAGTTTTGCCATTTGCCCCGGAAGCACTCCGAGCGTCCATGGCAGGTTCATCCGCCATCTTGCTTGGTGTGGCAGAAGTGACAATTCTCCAGGTCCGATGAAGCTTGAGGCGCCCCCTGGCAGTGGCCACGGGTCCAAACAGGCCAAAACCCTTTTTCTCCTTTCCCATGGTCCTTTACTAGTCCAGGGCAGTAGCTCTCTCGTGACCCGGAAGCTATTATTGTCCCTTTCTGGTCCCTCCAGGCATCCCGGCCAGGTAATGACCCCGGCATTATTTTTTGAAGTTATGTTACTTTCTTACCTAGAAGAAAAGGCGTACTTATTTGAAACATTCTTTATAATGTAGCCTTTCAACATTTATTTCACATGAGAGAAACAAAAAATTATTTTTTTAAATAGCATGCTGCTTGTAGATGTTTCATCATTACCCTCAGTAATAACAGATAATTAAATGATTTTTGCAAGATTAGAAAACAGCAGTTGTTGATAATAAGTACATATTAGCCATGTCCAGGGAGGCTGCTGATAGGAGTTTTTAGTTTTCCTCCTGTCCGTTGTTAATTTGCCATATTCCATAGTTCAACAATTAATCAATGGGTTCCATCCACATTAATCAGTTTCAAACTGCTTTATTCTCCTGACTGTTTAAACAAATCTGTGTGTTTATGTGTTCTCATAATGTAATTAGTAAGTGGAAAAATTTATACTTGAATTTTACCGGAGAACTTATCACAACTCTCTATGCTTGTACTCAGTGAAGAGTGGTGTACAAAAATTAACTGAATTGAAAAAAAAAGAAATTCAACCTGTTGCACATATAATATTCGCAATTTTTGACAGAATCATGCAAAGTCTAGTCTAGTCTGCATCTAAGTAAGGCTTATATTAAACAGCAAGCATTAAAACAGGCTTTATGAATTGTTTATAGCTTATGTGGAATTTACAACTTTAAACTCTTTGCACTTATAAAGTAAAATCTTGAAATTAATATTTTATATATGAACTGGTCAAAATTTAAATACAAGGGTACATCAAAAAGTAAAGGCAATTTGGAAATTATGCAGTAACCACAACGGATAGAAGCTGATGCAACAGAACACTTTCATGATGGCTTATGGGTAGTTCAAACAATGTGCTGTAGTTATATTTCTTTGGGAAGAAGGGGAAGTGAAACCTGTTGAAATTCACCAAAGGATGTTGTCTCAGTCCGGAAGTGAAAACAGTATCACTCAATGAAAAGTTTATGAATGGGCAGAAAGGTTTAAAACAGGAAGAGCAAGTGTAACTGACAAAGCTCGATCAAGTTGACAATCGCAGCATCAATCACACGACAAGGCAGATGCCTTCATTAGAGAAGACCGATGGATTACGTTGTCTACTGTTGCTGCACATTTGGATATCAGATATGGATCTGCACATGCCGTAGCGCATATTGTAAAGTTTGCACAAGATAGTTACCCGAACAGCTTACAGATCTGCACAAGCAAACATCCTTCAGTGAATTTCTGCAGGTTTCACTCTCTTTGTCTGAAGAAATCCTACTATGGCACATTGTTCAACAATAGTGCAATTCTGCAGCAGAGCATCCATGACCATTTGACTTTGGCTTTAACTAGACTAATCATAGAGCTACTCATAAGTCACTGCAAATGTGTTGTATTGCGTCAACTTTTATCTGTTTCAGGTACCACACAATTTTCAAATGCCTTTACTTTTTGATTTACACTTGTATTATGATAGGCTGTGTCTGTGTGACAATTTAATCAAAACAGTTAGAGGTACAAAGAATAAAAGTACAAAAAAGGAATGTTTACTAAATTAATATGTACTCTACAAAGATATAATTAAAGGAAGACTAAGAAGATAACTTAAAAATGAATACAGAGACAGTTGACACTATGAGCTTGACTGCACAGGGCACAGCCTCTCTTACTATCTTCTACTTCAGCCCACTTTTTCTCATAGTGGAACAATTTAATAGACGATTATAGTGTTTGTCTGTATTATTATTTTTTCCAATACTGAATTGATTTTTTGATGATACCCCTAAAGCCGTTGTAGAATTGGACGTATATTAGTGTGTGCTCTGCAATTTTTTGCTTTTTGTTTCAAGAAAGAATAAAGAGCTCTTTTCTAGCAAGAAGCTTTATTGGGAAACTTCTTTTCTTTTTGCCATCTTTTTTATAAGCCTGTTTTGCACCTTTTAACTGTGCTAGTAATCTTAGCTCTTGGTATATGAACAGTGTTTGTCCAGAGTACTCTCTCTTTGCCCTTCTGAAATAACCTCTGCCTCACTCACAGAATAAATAATCAACTTATTTGATCCTTTTTTTATGAAAAGATCAAATCACTTGTGACACTTGCAAGCTGAGCCCCTGCCTCAGGCTCAATTCTTAACTCAGTTGCCCAGTGGCCAAGAGACACAGGAGATATTAAATTCTGACAAATGCGGGATTAAATGACATCTTTCATTTACTCAAGGAGGAAGTCCATTTATTTCTACTTGTATTACTGGAATATAGAGTTTAATTAGTGCAGTGTTTAGTGCTGCTGCCTCATGGATTTAGCTTCTTGAGTATGACCTTCTGTATATCTGGAATTTGCATGTTGTTCCTTTGCTTATGTATCCTGTTCACTGGTTATTCTGGTATTCCTCCTATACCCTTAAAATGTTTTTTGAGTTGTGACTTTTTAAATTTGTCCCGTATGTGTTTAAATGTGGATATATACATGAATGAACCATTTGATGGACTAAAGCCTCATCCATATTTGGTGTTTGCCTTGCATGCACTGCTGCTTGCATAGGCTCTGGTTTTCCTGCTTCCTTAAACTGGATTGATTGAGTTTGGGCATGCTAGGCTATGTAAATATTTGATAATTTTAAACATCCATTTCCTCAATCAGTATAATGAACAGATCAAGCATCCTTGCATATGATCTACTGTCCATACCTCCATATTATTATTCAGGGCTGAGTCATGTATTACAATGTAAGAAAGTAAATATCAATGCATTGACCCTGTAATCATCCACTAACAGTAAAACAGTAGGAGTTGTCAGTTTACCTGTGGTTTACTTTGCAGCTGTTTCAAATTAATTTATTATTTGTCTATTAATGTTTTTTGCCTAAATAAGGCCACTGACATTCTATAAAACTCAGTGACTACATAATAGTATTTACAGAATTCTGAGTTCTAAGACAAATCATAAATAAATAGACAATATCCGGTAGTAAAACATACTATTAATAAAAGTTAAGTTGCAGTAATAAACCAGTTAAAATAATTTGCTCAATTTTGTTTTAAAAGGAAATACTAAAAGAAATATTAAAGATTTAAAGTTTATTATGACACAGTCTTTGATACCATTTTAATGGAATAACATAATGTATTTTGAAGGTTGTTACAGTATACTGCTTGAGTGTGCCCAAGCAAGTATGTCCCAAACAGTTCCAAAAATGCCTACTACAGAGGGAAATCCAGTCAAAAATCTCCAGCTAGTAACATAGAGGGCCATGCAGGATCTTTATGAAATACTTGGGGGCTCTGTCCCCTGCTCTCTTCGCTCGCCCACCGCCATGTTTTGTTTACCGGATATACAATTAAAAGAGATTGTTATTTTCATGGGAATTGTTACATATGCATTATTTTCACTTTTACTTTAAAGCTTTTGTAAAAACAATACTTACGTCTCTTTCTCACAGGACGTATAACGCAGCTCTCGTTGTGATGGGGGTGTGGCTGAACGCCCGCTAAGGAGATGCCGTCGGATCACCTGCTGTCTTTCTGCTGCTGGTCAGCTGCCTGTTCTGCTTGTCTTACTGCCTGATCATTTCAAAGCTGTCCTTTTGCCACTTCGTGTCTCTGCCACTCGCGTTGTAAGGGGCGGGGTGGGGGGGGGGGATAGGTCGATGGGTGGCTGAACGCACGCTAAGGAGAAGCGGTCGGATTATCTGCTGGCTTTCTGCTGCTGGTGAGCTGCGTGTTTTGCTTGTCGCTTGTCGTTGTTTTAAGGGCTGGGAGCAAGTTAAAGTGTCTCTCACGGGACTTCAAATTGTCTTCCGAGAAGATCAAGTCTCGTCTCCCTAGTCTGCCTCCCCAAGATTTTTTTTTATAATAGAGAGAAAATATTTAAATGCTATGAAATAACATTAGTCTTCATTTAGTACAGAAAGGCAAAAGGAGTTGCCAACAAAGGCAATCCAAGGCAAACAAACTCCTAATACAGTAATCTAAGGCAAAGTTCAAAAACAGAACATAAGGTCAAAAATCCAAAAAACACACTAAGCCTAAGCAGAGATACAAAAACACTCACTGACTCCCCAGCACTTTTGAAACAACTGTGAGAAACCCTTAGTCTTTGCCAGGCTGGAGGACAGTCCCTGGTGGTAATAAGTAGCTGGCCCCACCTCTTGGGGAACCACCCACAAACACATGGAACATAACAAAAGATACACAGAAAGTAAATAGCAATATTAATATAAACAAACGAATCAAAATTGAACAAAACAGACAAGAATTTGAACCCCAGCAAAGGGAGAAACCCTGGCTGAAAAATTACAAAAGCATTGAAACAAGCCCAATAGCAAATATTTAAAAGGCTTGCGTATGTATTAGCTCTTGTTTTATTTGTTGTTTGAGTTATTGATTTGTCACAGTGAAATTACATTTTGGACATTTCTAATGCAGTGAAGCAGTAAATACATAGTCTATATCAAAATATCAATAATGTTTGTACTGTGTTTGAATATCACCAATATCAGCTATGCTGATTTCAGGATATAAAAGAAGTATTTTATTCTGAAGTAGAAGAATTGCTTTTTCTTCTTGAAAATCAAATGAATCCAACAAGTTATTAATACATTGGACTTTTCTCATACTGTGCATTGATGTCACTTTCAGCCTTCTCTACAGAATTTAATTGCTCATGTCAGGTATAGAACTGTCACTTTGATCAATACACCACACAAAAGAATTATGTCCTGCTGGGAGGACAAACAAAATCTGATTTGATGTTACAGGATGACTTAATGTTGTAAATCTGCTGTACATTTGTTATCAAACTACTTGTGCCACATAATTACAGCCCATATTATATTGGTGTTATTTTCACTGTCAGAAACAATTTAAACTGTTAGAGGCATTTTAAAACGGGAGATCTCACACAGATGATGTCAACACCTCTGTAAAGTCTCTGAAGATAGGAATATAGACTTTCACCTTCAAAGGTTTGACACTTTGTTGATCTTGCTAGGGAGCAGTTTAGGACATCATAGCAGTACATAACTTTAAACTATTATTCAGGAAAATTCCTGTATATATTAGTGGTGTAGGTACTGGGAGCCTAAAGATGTATGGTGCAGTTACTTCCAGTAAGAGGTGTTCAAATTATTTAATTTATGCTTATTTTCAGAAAAAGAGCAATATTTTAAATATTAGTTAGGTTAGCCGATACATAGTTGCTCAGTTATAATTAAAACATACAGCTACAAAAACATATATATAGAAAAGCACATTTAAATAACATCATATGACATTAAATTACATGAAGTATTAATATTTAACTTTAAAATAAATGCAACATACCATTTAATTTTGCCATTTTAAAAAAATCTAAGTAATTCAAATTGTACATTAAATGCAGCAGTAGTATGTCCATTTTTCCCATTTTGTAAAAAATCAATGAGAATGGTGATGACGATCAATATGTACAACATCATGTTCTGCTTCTAGAAGCTTGTCCATTCATATATTCAGTGCAATAAATATACTAATCATGGTTAACTGATCAGGGAGTCAGGGCCAAATACAGTACTTATGAATGTGACAGACTCCACTAATTATGTCCTGTGAAATAAAGAAGATGTCTCTCTTGTAGTGCTAAAAGGAATATTAATTTGTTTGGATTAGTACTGCATTGAAGAGAATTTTTTGGATGACTCATAAGAGCATAAAAAATCTGACAAATGAGAGGAGACCACTTAGTCCATCGTTTGTTTAGCTACTGCCAAAGCTATCCCAATATCTCATCCGGATACTTCTTAAAGGTTCTCACCATTTATGCTTCCACTAAATGTCTCAGAAGTTTGTTCCAGATTCCCACAACGTTTTGTGTAGAGAAATTATTCCTGACTTCAGTCCTTAGTGTACTTCCTCTAAATTTTCACTGATGTCCTTTAGTACATGAATCACCCTTATGCTCATATAATTCTGCTGGATCTACTTTATCGATGCCTTTGAAGTTTTTGATAACCTGGGTTAGGACCCGACGCTGTTTTCTTTGCTCACAGGAGATATAATACTACTAGATACACTAGATATACATAATTACCAGATATAAACATTATCAGTTTTTAGACGTCTTTACCTTGCTATTCTTATTTTATTTATAATTGTTATGACATTTACCCAGTATCAGACGTTGCTACAGATGCATACTTTCTTTTTATAGTCATCTTGACAGTGAACAGTTTTCCTTCCTCAATCATATGGCCGTAATATAGAATTAAAAAGAGCTTATGTTTTGCATGCTGAGTTTTTCTTTTTTGCAGCTAAAGGCAATTTGTCACCTAGAGACAAACTTTGAACAATGAAACAAATACACAAAGTAACTGTAAAAGCCTGTGGACAATGCCGCTGAATGTGGTGAGCGCGTTCACCTGAAGTATCCTGCTTCTATACTGCCTCTTTGGTTACAACCATCTATAAATTTAAAGCCTCCAAGCTCCCTGTCAACTGGAGCGGGAAAGACAGGCAAACTTCGGAATATTTATTTAATAGATGATTGTGGATTTCCGCAAACAGGAAGGAGATGATTGTGGATTTCCGCAAACAGGAAACAGAGCACAGTCCCATCTACATTGGAGGTGAGGCTGTGGAGCAGGTCAACAGCTTTAGGTTCCTCAGAGTCACCCTCACTGATGACCTTAAATGGGCAAGTCACACTGCAGCAGTAGTCAAGAAAGCCCAACAATGTCTCTATTTCATCAGGAGACTGAGTAAGGCCAGGATGTCCCCCACAACCCTGTGCACATTCTACATCACATCCTGGTACAGCAACTGCTCAGTTCAGGACTGCGGAGCTCTACAGCGTGTGCTGAATACAGCACAGCAGATCACGGGCACACAGCTCCCTGCGATTCATGACATCCACACTACACGCTGTCTCAGGAAAGTGAACTGCATCAGGCAGGACCCCAGGCACCCTGCAGTGTCACTTTTCACCCTCCTCCCATCGGGGAAACGACTAAAGTCCATTCAGATGTGCACCTCCAGGTTCAGGAACAGTTTCTACCCAACTGCAATCAGACTCATGAATAATCAGTAACCTTGTGTCACCTCCACTGCTACCTGCACATATACTTCTGCCGCTGTCTCTATTTATTCCTAGGATTCTGGTTTTATTTATTTACTTATTTATATTCATTTATTTATTGTGTCAGGGTTTTTTTGTCTATGTTCACTGTCTGCACGCATTTCTTTGTACATGGTACTTGTACACGTGACAATAAAGAATTGAAATTGAAATTGAAATATGACACCGCTTTCCATCTGCATGTTTCATATTATTCTACTCCAGCTTCAAGAGAGCAGATGTAAATAGAAAGGGGCCAAGAGAAGTATTGTATTTAAAAATACTACAGAGAAGAAGCTTTCATGCAAAATTTTAAGGAAAATATTTGCAATCTTTGACAGCAGGGCATGTATTGAGATAAACATTTACATTGGTGACTTCACAGTTCATAACCTCCCAACACATGTCCCAAGAAACATCATAGCAACCTCTCCATAAAATGACAGCACCCATACTAAACAAAATGGAGTTGATAAACATCACAAAAATAATTTTAACTACCTTAAACAATTTTTAAATGCATAATTATTACGAAACTGAAATCTCCTTGCTTCAAAACCCTAAATGGGTATGAAAAACATCAGAAAAACATAACTGCAAAGTCAGAAAAACCATATACCTGTATATAGCCTCATTCATAACACTTATTACACTAAGCTCTTTCTTTGTTGTAACATTCTGAAAACCAGCATTACCCCAAATGCTTGAGTTGGCTGTAGACAGATTGAACGGCGAGCTAACATTTGCAGAGCAATATCAGTGAGCATAACAAAGCGATACATTTTGTTATGCAAGTACAAATACAATGCATTGTTTCAACATTCTAATGGATGCCATACTTCAACAGTAGCACTTCTGCATAGATTATAATACTTTTACATGTAGCAAAAAGAAAAGAAAAATCTGTTATCATCATATATCATGAAAGAAAATATCATAATAGTTCATTTTATTAATTACTCCTTTATCTCTACTAGAAACTGATAAAAAAATATATGTGTATGCCTGGACAGACTGATGGCACTATGCTTTTGAGGCATCTACAGGGTTGCTTTACCATTGGGCTGATGAGATTGTAGAGATACCTGCGGCCACCAGTGATTATGAGATTTTTGCTCTTCACGTTTCTCTAATGGAAAGTCAGCAATTCAAAATAACATGGAGGAATACGTGACATTTTATAAGATGCTCACTGCAAGATAAATGTTTACCAGTGGATTACAACTTATTTTAGACTAAAAACCACTGGTCTAACTCCAAAGACATTGTGGATCACATTCGGACAGTTCTTAGTATAAATTTTGTTTCACTTACCACATTTATTTTACTACACACATTTAAATAAAGTTTCTGGATTTTCATGGCCTAGATTGAAGCTGCAATTTGTAATACTCGTAGCCTCCCAGCCTGAAGACAGCAGAGTAGCAGCAGGAATACTTAGAGCATTAACACAGAAGCAATAATGTATGCTATTTGATGCATGGAATTAAGGGATTGTCTTAGCCAAGAGGGCAACTCCAAGTTCATATCAAGATGAAGTTAAAAAGCGGTGATGGAATTTGGTTTGTTTAGAGATACACTGCAACCCCATTAAGCAGACAGGGTTTCGAAACCATGCATGGAAGGGTTTTAATTTCAGTTTGACGTATTTAGTACATTGTTTATACAGTATATTACATGGCTGGCACAATGTGACAGTAATTAGCAGTGAGTGTTGTGTTTCCCTGTTCTTGTATAATTGGAACATTTAATATTTGTGAGAGTTTTCTCTTTGTATGCATGGATTCCTATCACATCATAAAAGATGTGGGGATAAGACTAACTGGAAACTCTATCTTGTGAAAGAGAATGGTTGCAGAATGAGTGTTCCATGTAATGAACTAGCAATCCTTTTTACAACTGGGTTCTGTACCACACCTGTTGTTGCTAGGAGTGATGAGACCCCACTGAATTTTCTTCATCTCAAGTTTGATGAAAATGCAGAAATGTTTGGGAATTTTGCAAAACACAGCAAAATGCATTGAAGTCAAAGGGAAAGGAAAAACTGAACTAATGTTATGTGGATTGTAATGGTACAATGGTCTGTTATGTGTCCCTGATGGCCAGGATGTGTCTGACAACTGTCTTGGAATGATTATTGTGGCAAAAAATGTGTCCTGTGCTGTGGGGCATCAGTGCCAACCACTGCAACATTGCGTCTCAAACATCAAAAGATGCTGACAGAACGATAATCACAAACTAAATACAACAAATGACTACAAACTAGCAATAAGTAAAAATAAAATATTGCCGCGCTCACAGAGTTCCAGTCTTCAGGGCACTGATTAGTTGAGCCATGCAGCAGCAGTTTGGATCTGGTTCATTCCATTTTTTGAAGTCAGGCTCCATACAACTAGCACTTCTTTTTTGTTGTCAATCTATCTGTGCGCACACTTTTTTCTTCCATCAAAATGATACAAATGCCTTATAAATAATAATCACATTTTTGCTATTAATATTATTTAACAGGGTCTCATGTTTTTTATGACTCTGGGGTAGGTCTTGTAAGATTTGTTTTGACTTACCACTGCACTGCATGGCCAATTGTGCATGTATTCGTCCCATGGCCCCTTTCCACAAATGGGCCTGCCATGTGGCGTACAAACAGGCTGGGGCCCCGGCTACTGGAACTTGAAGATTGGTTCATGTTACTTCATACCAGTACTTCCCTGCATAAGACTTTGAACATCAGCAGTTAATTTATGTGTACCAGTGTGTAACAGCAACACCCCCAGAGCCTGTGATGCAAGGGATCACTGTTATATACTCAAAGGGCTGTCTTTGTGACTACTTGATCTGCACTGCATAGTAAGGAGCATAACATCCTTAAGCCAGCAGTAAAGACGCAATGTACAATGAATCTATGCAGAACAAAGAAGGTAGTCTCCAGGTTACAGACATTCGACCTACGACTTACGAAGGGGGCCACAGCTGCGATGCATGCTCCTCAGTAACTGTTGCTCCGTCCTCTTTGGCCAGGGGACGGTGCAAGCGGTGGTTGGACAGAGGCTGGAGGGGAGCGATTACGCTGCTCGCGCAGTGTATTGTTCCCTGTGCGGCTTCCAGCGGCAAGCGGTGACCCGTAGTCCATAGTCACTGGGGCCACAGCTATCGCTCATGTGCAGGACGGAGGCTTGATGGGGTGGTTCACTACCTGCCCACTACGCCACCGCAGCTACTGCTCCTGACTGGACGCAGGCTGGATGGAGTGGAGGGGGGGATTTCACTGCCCGCCCACCACACATGGCTGCCCCATTCGTTCTCGGTGGGCGGCTGGTAATGCTGCAAGCGGTGACCCGGTTGTAGCTGAACGGAGGCCATTGAGGGTGGCGAGGGGTAGCATTGCAGGGTCGCTGCCTGTTGAATGGGGGCTGTGGTGGGCTACACCGTGTTTGTTCTCAGTGGGCGGATGCTGCAGGCAGCATACTGTGGTGGAGGTGACTGTGTGATGGGCGGGTAGTGAACCTCCCCTTTCCGCCCTCATTCATTCTCAATAGAAAGCCTGCTTGTACTGTTATGCACATTGCAGGAAGTTGTCTCTTGTCAGTACATCACGACAGGTGCCTTCCTGCTGTGTTAGCGTGAACAGTGCTGTGGAGAAGAGCTCTTAACCTTTTGTCTTCACCCTTCAACAATGTCTCTGAAACACAAATCTGATGCAAGTGCTGGTGATACAGTAAAGAAGAGAAAAACCATCACCATTGAAAATAAAGTAGAAATAATAAAAAGGTCAGAGAGAGGTGAAACTCCATCATTCATTGGCAGAGCACTTGGTTACAGTCGTTCAAAACAATAGCATTTATTAAAAGAATGTACCTGTTCCGACTTACATACAAATTCAACTTAAGTACAATCCTACAGTCCATATCTCATATGTAACCGGGGACTGCCTGTATTTGTATGATATTCTCAATATGGTCAGCTAAAATACCAATGAAAATTTTAATTTATTTTTATTTTTCTAAGCAGGCAGAGTGCAAATGTGGCTGCAGTACTGATCGGGTAGTGACATCAAGCATGTGCAAAGTTTGAGGAGGATGCTTACAGTACGTGTATGTGAAAGTTCTGCGCATGTAAATCAGTCTGTGACATCCCCATCTAACATGGCTGATACAGCGCTGTTATGTCAAGTAGGCCACACCAAGCATCATGGGTAGGGTTGGAAAAAAGTTTCAGTGAGTTAGCCACACAACAGATTTGCAGGAAAATATTTACCAGTGAACCCAGCAAAATCGCTGCAAAAAGTTGCTGGGATGGGTTCTAGTAGAGTTGCTGGGATGGGTTCTAGTAGAGGGTTGGCTATAGGCCCTCCTGTACTCAAAGACAGCTGCACCTGAAGCCAGAAATTACCCCAGGATTGTGTTTTAAGCCTTTTTAGATCAGAGAAATATTGAACTGGTAGCAGAATACAGAACAAGGGCTTTCTGGCAGAGGAAATGCAACAACAGAGTGAGAGCTAAAGGAGAGAAACAAGAAAGAAAAATGAGATAGGATGGTGACAGTAGAACTAATCAATCAATATGCTTAGATATTCATTGTTTTGCATTGTGTTTTTATTTCTCCTTGTGAAGTCACCCTTGGTATAATTGAATAAAAACCATTATGTATTTAAATTATCCTTTTGCGTTCTGCAATTGTTTTATTTCAGGCAGTCTACAGCAGCTTAAATGAAATGGAAAGAACACATAAACATAACCTTTTATTTAATTACATAGAGAGGATACTGTATGTATTAGCAGTTCTAGGATAAAAAAATCATCAATTTTCTTACCTTGCTTATTCCATTACAGGGTCATGGGGAGTAGGAGCCTCTCTCAGTAGTGTTGGGTGGAAAGCATTATGATTCACCTTATTTTGGAAATGTATTTCTCCTATGATTTCTCACACTTTTATAGATGTTCCTGTGAGGTTACAACTATGGTGACATCAATCTTAATATAAGAATCACTCCTTGATAAATATTTAAGATAGTCTGAAATTATTTATATGCTACCTTGTTTTTGGCCACCAGTGCAATGACATAAAAGCCTACATGTAATTTACAACCGGCATCCTAGATTGTTTGCATTATTGTAAAAACTTCTTGTACATCTTGTATTACATCTTGCCTGAAGAAGGGGCCTGAGTTGCCTCGAAAGATTGCATGTTTTTACTTAGCCAATAAAAGGTGTCATTTTGCTTGACTTCTCACTACATTCATAATGGATAACATGGTACAACTGCCTAGTACTGTAAAAACTTTGTCATTGCATTTTGCTATTGATTTCTTGGTCTTTGATCTCTTGCTTCTGGTTTTGACTTTGAAGTTGCCAAATGTTTTGGTTGTCTCTAAAATGCTTTGTACCCCTATAAATACAAACTATTGCTAATATACTAACAACCCAATTGTGCTTAACTCAATCAGAATATGGAACCAATGTAGGAAGTATTTTAAGATAGATAAGCTTTTATCTGTGGCACCTCTGCATGAGAACCGTCTTTTCCCACTGTCTCAAACGTACGCAGTTTTTAATACCTGGAAAACATCTGGGATTAAATCACTTAGAGATCTGTACATAGACAACATTTTTGCATCCTACGAACAATTACTCTCCAAATTTAACTTACCAGCAACACATTTCTTTCACTACCTTCAAATAAGAAACTTTGTTAAACAGAACCGTCCCAATTTTCCTCACCTCGCACCTCCCTCTATACCGGAAAAAATATTGCTCAGTCTCAAGGACTCAGACAGCATTTCTGTAATATATAAAACTATTTTACAGTCCCTCCCTTTCAAAGATCCAAGAGAAAAGTGGGAAAAGGATCTCTCACTCAACATATCAGAAAAGGAGTGGAAAGTAGCAATGCAGAGAATTCACTCGAGCTCCATACGTATGTGCAAAGCATAGAATTATTCAACTTAAAATTATATATAGAGCGCACCTCTCTTGTTTAAAATTGTCCAAAATGTTTCCAGGGCAAGATCCAACCTGCTAACACTGCAATCAAGTTCCAGCCTCACTGGGTCACATGTTTTGGCCCTGCACCAAATTAAAATCATTTTGGTCCAAAATCTTTAAATGCTTATCAGACAGCCTTGGTGTCACAATCCCTCCTAACCCATTAACAGCTGTGTTTGGTGTTCTTCCAGATGGGCTTAAAGTGGAGAAGGACAAACAAACTGTGATTGCCTTCACTACACTATTGGCACGTAGACTTATCTTGCTCAACTGGAAGAATCCTAACTCTCCTATTCTAAGTCAGTGGGTAACTGGTGTTATATACTATCTGAAACTGGAAAAAATCAAATTCACACTTAGAGGATCTGTGCAGAACTTTTTCAAAACTTGGCAGGATCTGATCAATAACATTTTAGAATAAGCATTTAAATTGTGGAAGCAGGTTCTCTCCCCTCTTTTACTACATTTATCTTGATTCATTTATTACTTTATCTACTCATTTGTCTTTACTAGCACAAAGTTTTACACTGCTGGACTAGCTCTCTTTTTCAGGGGTGGGGATTGATTTGTTTCGAACCTTTTTCTTTTTTTTCTTTTTGTAAAACTCGATTTGTGTATGGAGTGTTATTTGATTTTTAAAAAATTCAATAAAATTAAAATATACTAAGATAAAATTTATCTTTAAGTTCCAGCATCTTGAAAGCTTTTAATGTCTATCTCCTGGTCCTCCCTTTATAATCTGTCTTATAGTAGAACAGAATGTAAGTATGCAGTAGTTTACGCATAGCTGGGGATTTTACGTAGTCACTGCATTTTATTATTTACTTGTTTAAATCCCCTGGCTGCCTTTATTTGGCTGGATTGCTACCCTGCCAATTAGTGACTGTATGTGAAGGCAAAAAACCTATTAGGAGTCTGCTTAAGTGAAATTTAAACAATGTGAAGGAAAAGTAAATTATAGTAATATGCACAGGTTTTGTGGATTGAAAATGTGTACCACTCATGGTTAATTTTTAATATACTGTAAACATCTGTGCAATCCAGATTAATTAGATGAATTTCTTGCAGGAAATCATTTTTTCACTATTTATACCTACTTTTCCTGTTCCACATACTGCCTTTATTTAAATATGTAGTCTCAGGAGCGACTTATCTAATTAGGGTCCTGGGAAGGCTGTGACTATAATGACATAATTGATGCCACAGAAGGAAAAGGGTGAAATGACTATGGCATCTTTCACTCATACTGACCACAGGAATTGATTCATTTTACCTGGGCAGGTGGTGTCTGGAAAATTGCTATCTTAGATAAAAAACAGTTGAAACCACGATTACAAATACCCCCAAGATGGACATCCCTTATTACAACAAGCTTGAGTGAGCCTGCCATGTGCATAGGTCAGTTCACTATAACAAGACGGAAGAATATAACAAAGCAATGATATTAAATAGGATAGTTCATTTGCATAACTTAGTTAAGAAACTCATTAGTTTGTACCTATCAGCATACTGATAAATGGTATAATCTTTAACACATCCATATCTTTGTCTAGCTAACATTTACAAAACAGTAAAACAGATCATTAAATATCTAATGTAAACTAGACTCATGTACTTATAGAAGCTATTCTAAATACATTAAATACTGGTGATAAAGATAATGGATCAAATAATTTAATTTGATGTCTTAGAAACACTCTCTTCTTAAAATCTTAATGGTGTCTTCACATATCATTAAGTATCAACTGCAGTAGGTCACTATACAAGATAAAATTTGTTACTTTTTTATTATGTAGTTACATGTGTGAGTTTTTTTTTTTATTTTGCTTCTTGGCGTGGTTTGTTTACCTCATTGACGGTTTTCTCCAGTTTCTCTTTTAGCCTAGTGCATTACTCTCAGCTGAAGCAACACTTCTAAAACGAGTTAGTACATGACTTTTCTTGCTCATAAGCTGAATTTCACATTCTTGCAGATCTTTTCCAGCTTAATCTTGTGCTCGGTACTTGTGGCATATGTAGGTTAGAGCTTCTCAAAACCTATACTGGATCTACAGCTGATGTGGTTGCTGATTTCTTAAACACAATCTACAAAGCATAAATGCTCTGAAAAATGTTCTGAATGTGGAAAAGTAAATATGAAAGAAATGATGGAGACATTCATAGTTTATTATGCAATAGACTTTCTATTAATAAATTAAAGTAAACAAGACTGTGATTGGCTAACAGCAAAGAAAGTGAAAAATAAGAAATAAAGTGAGCAAAGAAATTAAATTGTAGAAAAGCAGAAATATAGATTGGGTTACTCATCCATTTTAAAGGTACTGAACATGCCGTGCAGCTCGGAGAAGTCAATTGTACAGAAATTAAAAAAATATAAACTACCACCACAGTGCTAAACCTGATAACAAGAACACTTCTTTAAAAACCTGAAGATAATCTTCACTGAACAAGAAGTCCCAAGCCATTCCACAAGAGCACACTTATTGGGATGTGGTTAAAGATGTTCTGATTGAAAAAAATATTGCTACTGTGTTGTCTTTCAAATATATATATCAACTTATTGTAAACTGCAGATTTAAACTGTCAATATTGTAAATAGACAAATTTACAACAACAACATTTATTTCTATAGCACATTTTGATACAAACAATGTAGCTCACAGTGCTTTACATGATCAAGAAAGAGGAAAAAATACAAAATAAATAAGAATTAAAATTAGGCAACACTAATTAACATAGAATAAAAGTAAGGTCCGATGGCCAGGGAGGACAGAAAAAACAAAAGAAATTCCAGACGGCAGGAGAAAAAACAAATAAAATCTGCAGGGGTTCCGAGGCCACGAGATCACCCAGCCCCCTCTAGGCATTCTGCCTAACATGAATTTCCTAAATCAGTCCTCGTGGTATTCAGGGTTCTCATGGAAGAATTTGATGATTACAGTCACGTGTACATCTGGCATTTAATCCATCAATGTAAGGACATCACAGTGCTTTGATTAGATGGTGGTGGCGCAGATTGCCAGTACAGAAAACCAGAAAAAACAAACAGAAGAGAAAGTAGGGGTTAGTACGAATTTTGGAGCCACCATGAACAATAATGATAATTAATTGAATATACAGAGCACCAGGATTAAACTAAGATGAAGCTATAAGAAAGCCATGTTAAAGTAATGTGTTTTCAGCAGTTTTCAGTGTTCCACTGTAGTAGCCTGGTGATTATTATTAATTATTTACAGAATAATTTTGGCATTTTTCCAAAAAAAAATTCACACTTATAAGCAATCACAGTCTTTCATTACATGTGATGATTAGAGGATAAACAAATCTGAAAAGCTTATTTCAGTCATGGACAACTGAAAGCATCTACAGCATGGGGCAATAATGAAAACATACAGGTGATACTGTTGCAGCATTCCATTTTAATGTGGGACAGTATCCATCAGCAACGTTCAGTAATGCTATAGTGATTACTAAAAATAGTTCAAAGCCGATTTAAAATTGCTGTAATCATAACTTGGACATACCTCATCATTTTATACTTGAGTAAGTGTCTACCAAGAAGAAACAGTGAAACCTACTAATTACTTTTACTCCCTCAAGAACGTTGTCCCAAGTTGTTGTTCTTGCATTACCATATCCTCATGTGCTATAAAATGGTTTGTGTCACTTCAATTGTTTTCATCATGAATACACTTAATTACATATTCTGCCTTTTTTATTTCCCAAGTAATTTTTTTTATTATGCACACATCACAGAAAATGTTTAATGCTGAATGTTGATTGGTGTTGTGAATTCAGGATCGAGAACATGCAGGTGGCTTTGGCTGTTTCAGAAATTTAAGGCTTTGATAAAATATGCAATATGTGGTAATCAGTTCAGAATAATTGCCGTGTACAAACAACAACATTTATTTATATAGCCCATTTTCATACAAAAGGTGTAGCTCAAAGTGCTTTACAAGATGAAGAAAGAAAAGTTTATATGAAACAAAAATAAGGTTAGGCAATACTTTGTAACAAAGAATAAAGTAAGGTCAAATGGCCAAGAGGACAGAGAAAACAAAAAAAATTCCAGATGGGTTAGAGAAAAAAAATCTGCAGGGGTTCCAAGGCCAAGAGACCACCCAGCCCCAAATGGGCATTCTACCTAACATAAATTATCTAAATCAGTCCTCATGGGTTTCAGATTTTACATGAATGAATTTGATGATGATAGCCATGTGGAAACCTGGGGTACTGCCTTCAATCCATTAGTATAGGGACTACATGGTGCCTTGATCAGATGGTGATGGCAGAACCACAGAGAATAGTAGGGATTAGAATGGATTGCAGAGCCTTGATGAAAATGATAGTTCAATGCACATATAGCTTAACAGGAATACACTAAAAGGTAGCTATGAGAAAGCCATGTTAAAATAATTGTAGCAGTTTTTTAAAATGCTCCACTATATTAGTCTGGCGAATTTTGATCAGTAAGCTATTCCAGATTTCAGGTGCATAACAGCAGAAGGCTGCCTTGCCATTTCTTTTAAGTTTAGCTCTTAGAATTATAAGCAGACAGTCATTTGAAGATCTAAGGGTACGATTTGGAGTGTAAGGTGACAGGCATTTCAAAATATAGGACGGAACGAGATTATTTAAGGCTTTGCAAACCATAAGCTGTATTTTAAAGTCAATTCTGAATGGAATGGGTAACCATTGTAATGACATTAAAACTGGAGGGATGTGCTCGGATTTTCTTTTCCTAGTTAAGATTCTGGCAGCTGCATTCTGCACTACTTGCAACCGATTGATGTCGGTGCAATGCAACATATGTAAAAGCATATGTAGTATATAGTAAAACACTAAGGTCTGTGTGTCCAGTCCCTCTGAGTAAACTGATTGGTCAGTTTGGCTTGGTAATGCATTGAAAGAGAAAGTGCAAGCGTGAGATGGAAGAATAAAGATGCATGCTGATGGAGTCACCTTCAACAGCAGAAAGTATCAAACTGAAGTGATAAAGGCACCTGGAAAATAATGGCTGAGAAACAGGCTTTATGGGAACACGCTCAAAAAAGGGAGTGCTGGTGAAGAGAGGTTCACAGAGGAATGCAGTGGAAAGGCGCTGAAAATATATTTACATTTATTTGCTTAGCAGACACTTTTATCCAAAGTGACTTACAAAAGAGGTAAACAATGAAGTAACATTAGGCTATGCCTTGTTTGTTCAGCAAGTACATGCAGGGAAAGAGTTAGCAAATAATTTTAAATGATTCTATCACCTGTCTTCAACAGGTACCGTGGCGAGTACTGTATAAAATCTCTAGGAATGGTGTTACAGTTTGTTCAGCAAGTACATGCAGGGCAAGAGTTAGCAAATAATTTTAAATAATTCTGTCACCTGTCTTCAACAGGTACCATGGCGAGTACTGTATAAAATCTCTAGGAATGGTGTTACAGTGCTTGCCAGCCAACGTCAACATGTTGCCACTGTTATCCTCATCAGAATAAGCAGTGTAAGAGTGTGTGAGTGAAGCTTTCAGAATTTCTTTTTTATCAGAATGAACAGCTGAAATTAAAAATGCCATCTTTATATTTTAGTGGCTAGCATTTTCAAATATTAGTTTGATCAAAATATCCTCATCATTTTGACTAAGTGACCATTTTCCTTTACAATGTTACATTTTCTTTTCTTTTCATATTACTGCTTAATTTGATGTCTCCTCCAAGGAACTTAGGTGTATTATTTATGTTTCCTTTTTAATATGGTATTTATTAGGAAGAGTCCAACTGAAAATAAAGATTGATAATATATACCAGACACATTTGCTGATGAAAAGAAATTAGCAAGGTCAACAGGTATGATGAAGACAAGAAAATCAATACAGATGAATCAAAACAACATTCATAATTTAGCAGCTACTGATGCAGTGCTACAGAACAGCTGTGTCAGATAAGAGCACTTGACAACTCAGAAAGATAGCAAAAACTGGTCAGCGTAAATTAGTGTAAAACACTGTGGTTGAAATAACTTGTAGGATAAATATCTTACAGCTCCTACACACTGCAAGAGTATCGTTCTCAAAGCAAGAAAAAATGCTTAGTTCTAATAAAAAGATATGAATACAAAAGAAAAATTCACTTTAAACCATAGGATAAATATTGTTCTAATAAAAGTTCATCTGAAATACTGTAAAGAGCACTGGTTGCCAAACTCAGTCCAGAGGACCTACTATGGCTGCAGGTTTTTGTTCCAAATAGATTCACAATCAGTGATAATGATTGATGATATTTGATCTCATTCACCTGCCATTGTGGTAGCCATACAAGTTAAAAAAAAAAATCACTAATTGAAAAAAAAATATAAGAGGACAAGAATTACAGTATGTAGGTTCCGCTCTGTAAACTCTAAATGAAAAAAAAGGTGTTCTCCACATTTACATTGCTGACAATATTAAAGTTATATAGGTGATGATTAGTGAGCAGTAGTATGGTTTCATGCCAAGAAAGAGCACCACAGATGCACTTCAGTTTTCTCTGAGGGTGTTAATGGTGTAGTATAGAGAAGGCCAGAAGGAGATGCATTTTGTTTTTGTGGACCTGGAGAAAGCATGTGACAGGGTGCCTCGAGAGGAGTTCTGGTATTGTATGAGGAAGTCAGGAGTGGCAGAGAAGTATGTAAGAGTTGTACAGGATATGTACGAGGAAAGTATGACAGTGGTGAGGTCTGCGGTAGGAAAGACAGATGCATTCAAGTTGAAGGTGGGATTACATCAGGGTTCGGCTCTGAGCCCTTTCTTATTTGCAATGGTGATAGACAGGTTGACAGATGAGATTAGACATGAGTCCCCGTGGACTATGATGTTTGCTGATGTCATTGTTACCTATAGCGATAGTAGGGAGCAGGTTGAGGAGACCCTGGAGAGGTGGAGATATGCTCTAGAGAGGAGAGGAATGAAGTTCAGTAGGACCACCATGACAGAATACATGTGTGTAAATGAGAGGGAGGTCAGTGGAATGATGAGGATGCAAGGAGTAGAGTTGGCGAAGGTGGATGAGTTTAAATACTTGGGATCAACAGTACAGAGTAATGGGGATTGTGGAAGACAGGTGAAAAAGAGAGTGCAGGCAGGGTGGAATGGGTGGAGAAGAGTGTCAGGAGTGATTTGTGACAGACAAATATCAGCAAGAGTGAAAGGGAAGGTCTACAGGATGGTAGTGAGACCAGCTATGTTATATGGGTTGGAGACGGTGGCACTGACCACAAAGCAGGAGACAGAGCTGGAGGTAGCAGAGTTAAAGATGCTAAGATTTGCACTGGGTGTGACGAGGATGGATAGGATTAGAAATGAGTTCATTAGAGGGTCAGCTCATGTTGGACAGTTGGGAGACAAAGTCAGAGAGGTCAGATTGCGTTGGTTTGGACATGTGCAGAGGAGAGATGCTGGGTATATTGAGAGAAGGATGCTAAGGATAGAGCTGCCAGGGAAGAGAAAAAAAAGACGGCCTAAGAGAAGGTTTATGGATGTGGTGAGAGAGGACATGCAGATGATGGGTGTAACAGAACAAGATGCAGAGGACAGAAAGATATGGAAGAAGATGATCCGCTGTGGTGACCCCTAAGAAGAAGAAGAAGCAAAAGGGCAAAGAATCTGTCAGGCTCTCCATGGTCTGCCGCAACTGATTCATCATCCTGTGAGGCCATGGATGGAAGTTCTCATGGATATATTACAGAATTATCTCATACTGAGAATTATACTACCATTTTAGTTACATTGGATTGTTTTTTCAAAGGCTGTACTTTTAATTTTTTGAAAGGAGCTTGCCGCAACCCAATAAAGTAGTGAATGTTAATAAGGGAATTTTAAGCATTACCTGAATTCCTAAAACCGTTAGTTTAAATTGCTTATCAGATTACCTAAATAATCTCAGGGAAACCTGGAGGCAGATTTGGAAGAACTAATTGAAGGGCTTTTGAACAAAAGGAAAAAGTAAACTCTGATTTTAAAGTCAGAAAAAAGATATTGCAGCACCACGAACTGTGGGGTCTATCTTGGAAACTCTCCTCTAGATTAATTTGTTCCTGTTTTTCCTGGCACTTACCAATAATTTCAAAGCAGATTTGACTTTGCATGTTTCTCAATTGAAAGCAGTCAATGTTTCTCTTTTTTTCATGTCCATCTCAGCCACCCCAGTAGGTGTGTGTAGGGATCAAGAATTAAAAATACGAAAACTGTTAGACTTGAGACATTTATGGCATGAAGGTAGATTACTGGGCCTACGGAAAGGAGTAAGTGCTGCCAGTTTGTGGATTTTGTTCTTATCTTGGGTATCACAATTTTGTGAGGTTTCCTCCATGGTCTTGTTCATGATTACTGTGCAATTTGCTTCCTTGTGATTCATGCCATGTGATACAAGGCATTATGAACATCCCTATTTTGAGATAATTCTAAAGACAGCCTTGGTGTGAATTCTCGGAATACTTTTTAGATAATGCTTTTAAATTTCTAACTTGGATTTGATGTATGAATCTTAGTCCTACCAATATTCTGACCTCACTGAGACTCCTAAAAAAAGTTATTTCGTTACGGTAATTGTTAGGGTTAGATGACTCCGTAGACATCAAACTTTCAAAGTGATTTACAACAGGCTCATGTTTTTCACTGTTTAAGACTGTTGCCTTTTTAGTTTTCTTTCACTGTACTGCGGTGTTGTAATATTCATTTAGGAGTTAGTTAATTAATCAAGCCCCTACACTTACTGCCATGGAGTTAAGGTGGAACAAGTTCTTGTGAGCTCAGCTTAGTTCCTCCAGTAGCTTTGTGTTTTTATTTATTTATTAATTTTCATGACAGTATTAGGGTCTGTTAGGGTTTTGCACCACATGCTGTTTCACTGTATTTTTTCTGTCTCCCTGTCTCTAGCTAAAACCAAGCAACACACTGACATGTTTATTGATGTTTTTAATTTTACATTCCAGCTAAATGTGACAAAAAGCCTTTTTAGAACAATTTATACTTATTAACTCAGTCTTTTTCTGTTTTTATGGATAATTACTTTAGAAAGCCCTGGACACTTATGTTTTCTCTTTGATGTTAGAGTGTTTTTGCATTGTTAGAACCACAAATATCCATTAAATACATTAAAATTAACCATTGCTGCGTAACATGTGTTGTAAAGGCTACAAAGAGAGAAATTTAAGTCAAAATGTGTCTGTTTTAATAATTTGATATTAGCATACCCTGCGGTGGGTTGGCACCCTGCCCGGGATTGGTTCCTGCCTTGTGCCCTGTGTTGGCTGGGATTGGCTCCAGCGGACCCCCGTGACCCTGTGTTCGGATTCAGCGGGTTGGAAAATGGATGGATATTAGCATACCTTTTTACTCTACGATTATTTACTTTGCATGATATATATGGTTATCTATTTAGCAGCAATCTGAGCCAACCATTAGTAAAGAGTGCTGTGCAAAAATGTGACTAAGTTAACTTTTTTTACAGTTGGATAGAGGCACAGTACTGAAACTTAAATTCTGTTTATTTGTTGTATTTACAGTAAGTATTATCATTATTCTATCACAAGCTAAAATTGAGAAAAAGTGAAAACTGATATAGGCATTTACTTTAAAAAGTATGTGGTGAGACTTTACTTAGCAGGTTTACTTAGCATTGTATGTATTGTAGATCAACATGCTTTTCAGCTAAACCTGAAGCTAAATTTCACAGTACATAGGTATTGTCTGCAAAAGGCTTTTTATGCATATACAGTTGAGCCCATAGAAATTTCACACCTATCTGCAGCAATTCACTTTCTCCTTGCTGCATCTTCCTTCTTTTCCATGTCATATTAGATTTGTACCTGGGAGTAGATTCATACCTGGTAGCATGGATCGTGGACTATCTTACAGACAGACCTCAATATGTGCGTCTCGAGAACTGCAGATCTGACATTGTGGTCAGCAACACAGGAGCACCGCAGGGGACTGTACTTTCTCCGGTCGTGTTCAGCCTATATACATTGGACTTCCAATACAACTCGGAGTCCTTCCACGTGCAAAAGTTCGCTGACGACACTTCTATCGTGGGCTGCATCAGGAGTGGGCAGAAGGAGGAGTATAGGAACCTAATCAAGGACTTTGTTAAATGGTGCGACTCAAACCTGAACACCAGCAAACCCAAGGAACTGGTGGTGTATTTTAGGAGACCCAGGCCCTTCCTGGACCCCATGATCATGAGAGGTGACTGTGTGCAGAGGGTGCAGACTTATAAATACCTGGGAGTGCAGCTGGATGATAAATTGGACTGGACTGTCAATACTGATGCTCTGTGCAAGACAGGACAGAGCCGACTATATTTCCTTAGAAGGCTGGCGTCCTTCAACATCTGCAATAAGATGCTGCAGATGTTCTATCAGACGGTTGTGGCGAGTGCCCTCTTCTACGCGGTAGTGTGCTGGAGAGGCAGCATAAAGAATAAGGACGCCTCATGCCTGGACAAACTGGTGAGGAAGGCAGGCTCTATTGTAGGCACGGAGCTGGACAGTTTGACATCCGTGGCGGCGCGACGGGCGCTCAGCAGGCTCCTCATGGAGAATCTACTGCATCCACTAAACAGTATCATCTCCAGACAGAGGAGCAGCTTCAGCGACAGACTGAGGAGATCGTTCCTCCCCCACACTATGCGACTCTTCAATTCCACCCGGGGGGAGTAAACGTTAACATTATACAAAGTTATTGTCCGTTTTACCTGCATTTTTATCACTCTTTAATTTAATATTGTTTTTTATCAATATGCTGCTGCTGGAGTATGTGGATTTCCCTTTGGGATTAATAAAGTATCTATCTATCTATATTATGTCATTACAGTATTATTATTTGAGTGTTCTTTTTCCAGTCATTGCAGTTTCCAAAGGAACTGCCTGCTGGTGAGTCACTTATTGTGAAAAAGCAGTACAATCACATGAATGCATTTAGTGGAAGAAATCTTACCCTTTTTTTTAATTATACTTATGGAAGCTTATTCTCACCACTCAAAAATGTGTTAGTTTGCAAGTGATTTTTTATTTTGCAAATGTATTAGCTCATTGCAACCAATAATACTGACTATGCATGTGCTTGTTTATTTTAGGGAATCATAGAAAGACATTCAGTAAGGATGCTGTAGCCATACAGAAATCTATTTAGAAAGTATTTTTCTAGTTTAATAGAAAACATATTTACATGGTGCGAAATAAAATTTTCAGGTTGATCACAATGTATGTTTTGTCATAGACTGTCAACATAACTGTGAAGAAATATACTGATTATACTGGAAATATACTGAATATACTGGATTATGCTGATTTGATAATGGATAGATGGGCACCAAAATCTGAAATGCACACCTGGCCAGTGGCCCTTTTCAAAAGGTACAATATGCGATAAGACAATCCTGCTTTCATGCATTATTGCTGAAAAAGTGTCTATTTGTTGTTCAAATGTGTGTCCCCTAAATTCACACTGCACTGTTTCAAGAAATATTAATGGTCTGTAGTTATATGCCATTTTGAGTCATTTTTATAACATTTCTGATCACAGCCTTTGGGGGCTGCTTCCTCACCCATTTCTCTTGCTGAAGAATCACATACATTTTATTTTTTGACTGATGTGAGATGTTTCTTATGATGTATATGAGTAGGCTGTGCAGATTTTCATAATTCCTAAGGTTGGACACTTATTAATCAAGCAAACAAGTGTAGGACAACAAATATTTTAGACCCATTGTGAACTTTGTGCATGTTGTTAGACGCATATTAAATTGAAGTCCCCCTTGTATTTTTGTGTGCATTTATTAAATGACTAGCCTGTTAAAAACAAGACATCTCATTATATTACATTATTACACAGGATGAAATGCATAAAAATGTGACTTCTGGCCACACTATATATGATTTAAAGTCTTGTACAAATGTAGTACACTATATATTTTCTGCTGGAGTCCAAGCACTTCCAGGCAGGTGGCACAAGTGCATTGAGAAGGGTGGAGACAACATTGAGAAATGACATTATCAGTTTTGTTAAGGTTCATTCCATTTTCTAATAAATCCCATTTTCTAACTTTAGCGTGACTCCCCCTTGTATAAGAGGCAAAGTCATTTGAGAATTATTTCAGCCATGTTCAAGTTTTCAAAACACTATATAGTTAGTTTAAATATTGTCTCCAAACTACAGTATATGTATACACGTCATGAATTGTAGTCCTGCTGAAGTTAAATTGATTCTGAATGGTGCCAGGATTTCTGAAAATGATAAACATGGTTCATATACACGTGCACTTGGGAGACAGCGTCAAAGCTCATATAACTGTAATTATACTCCCAACCAGGGGTTGGTGCTGTTGTCTAATGACTTTTCTCTTCCTCTGTTTGCAGAAGTAGTGATTGACAGTTGCGTCCCTCATGATGTCACTACTGGTTCCCGACCACTTGAACGCACATATTCCTGTCCTCCAGACTGAAAAATAGCTCTGACATCATCTTAAAGACAGTTGAAAAGAGACACTCACATCTGAAAGGGTCACAGGGTCAATTAGATGTAAAAATGACTTAAGTAATGTGAACTTCATTGGAATAAAAAGCTGCAACCATGGGGACCCCAAAGATTTTACTTAAAAACCACTGCATTAGCCTAATTGAATTTAATTTTTTTTCCCTTGTAAGGAAAAAGGAACACTAATGTCTTTAGACAATGGGCAATTTATCAAAAGTAAACTGGACTTTTGGCCGAAAGTGCTATTGATGTTACCCAATATATTCAAAATATGTGTCTTGCACTCAGTATAACAGGAAAGTTTTAGACTTGAGTGTTTCACAGTACACTTTTTATCTTATCTGTACTAATTTGTGTGGTATGATTTTCAAATGTACTTTTTGTCAGCTCTGTTTTAAACATCACTAATGGTAGCTAGGTTACTGTGCATGCTAAATTACTGTATATGCCACGGATGTCAAATACAACATTCAGCTGTAACACATTTTTGCATGATACAAAAAGTTTGGCTGAAGAGGAAAGAGAGAACCGGAAGATGGTTATTGCTTTCACTGGCAATCTAAAGGCATTAGAGGACAATTAGACTCTGCAGAAAATACAATAAAGCATAGCATGACATGTTAACATTCTCCTGGTAAAGTGGTAACTTTCTTTCAGTTATGTGAGTAATTTAAAAAGACTAACTATAAACCCACCCACTCTGAAAGCAATGCCCTCTTTTTCCATTTTCAGTTTTGATCACTTTCACATATTTACGTTTTACATTTATTTTCTCACCTTTTTTTTAATCTCTTAGATTTTCAGCTGTGCAATCAAATAGGGTCATTCATAAGACAGACATACAGTATAAATGTTTTGTCCTTAATCTATTTGATTAATTCTCACAGACACCTCTTTATACTTTGCTGCAAGCAAACATTTATAATGTATACATTGTACAGTATACCAGACCAGAGCTGGTCAATTAAGCAATGTAGGCGGCAACCTAGGGCACTGTTTATGAATGTTAAGGGGCGCCGTTTATAAAACTCAAGCAGCACACGCTTTGGAATCCTGCTTCTATCCGCCGCACTGCAGAAACTGAGGAGTGCCATTTTGGAAACTGAAGAGGCTTGTGCTTCAGACACTGTGGAAGACACTCTTTACCCACCTAGGGCTCCATATGAATTTCACACACTGCGCACTGCAACAGACAGCACTTATTTATCAAGTATATTCGGTTTGTGATGCGTGTTTTAACCCATTACTATTAGCGAATTTTACATTGTACTTAAACAAAAAAGCCCTTCTGTATGAAATCAAATTAATAGCATGCCTCTTACACAAAGCTATTTGTTGGTAAGCATACAAATATAACATACTTAGAAATTTTACTGGTTGAGATCTGGTTTATGTATAACATGTCGGGTTGCATTGAGGGTTTGCTGGGTGTTGCTAGTTTTAGAATGAAAAATGGTTAAGTGAAAGTTTAATTTCTAGAAATTGGAATACTAGGAAATAATAATGTAAAAAGAAAGAAAAATGTGTCAAGGAACCATTGGCTTTCTGGAATTCTGTACAATAATTCAACCACGTACACTGACTGTCTATCAAATTGCTCTTGACTAGCATTCTTCCCTTATCCTCATCACTGCTTTTGCTAATTATTGTATGCATATATAGTCTATTAAAATGATCATATTCTTCATGGATTTGCAATCATTATTAACCTTTTCTTTTCCATTTTCTGTGTGTTTCTTTTTCATTTTCAAAGCACTGTACAGCCTTCTGTGATGCTCAGATAAATGCGGATACCACCAGCTGAACCAACTTAACAACATTTAGGTTAGGTAAAATAACCAGTAGGAGCTGAACAGTCTTTTGGCTTTGAAACTCCTGCAAATTTTGTTTTTCTCTCCAGCTTATCTGGATTTTTTTTTTCTTTTTTCTGTCCTCTCTTGCTGTCTGACCTTATCATCGACTGCAACTTTAGAGACTTAAAAGACAATATTTTATATATATATATATATATATATATATATATATATAT
>JANRMT010062817.1:37532161-37609202 GCA_026402145.1 Polypterus bichir lapradei | reverse complement strand
TATATATACAGTACAGGCCAAAAGTTTGGACACACCTCCTCATTCAATGTGTTTTCTTTATTTTCATGACCATTTACAGCACTCCATCACTCTCCTTCTTGGTCAAATAGCCCTTACACAGCCTGGAGGTGTGTTTGGGGTCATTGTCCTGTTGAGAAATAAATGATCGTCCAACTAACCTGACTTCTGCACAACACAACTGCTGGTCCCAACCCCATTGATAAAGCAAGAAATTCCACTAAATAACCCTGATAAGGCACACCTGTGAAGTGAAAACCATTTCAGGTGACTACCTGTTGAAGCTCATCGAGAGAATGCCAAGAGTGTGCAAAGCAGTAATCGGAGCAAAGGATGGTTATTTTGAAGAAACTAGCATATAAAACACGTTTTCAGTTATTTCACCTTTTTTTGTTAAGTACATAACTCCACATGTGTTCATTCATAGTTTTGATGCCTTCAGTCATGAAAATAAAGAAAACACATCGAATGAGGAGGTGTGTCCAAACTTTTGGCCTGTACTGTATATATACAGTATATAAAAATATATATTTTGATGAGTTGCCTCGAGAAGGAAAAGATGGGGAAAAGCAGCAACTTTTGGATACTGCCTCCCCTAAGACGCTAGATGGCAGCTCCCCTGGAGTATAGCGGTGCCCCAGATTCCTGCAGAGCATCCTGGGACTTGGAGTGCGGTTTCACAGCCCTGTTGAGTGCCGTGGGTGCCACCAGGGGGAGCTGTCAAAGGAGTCATACTTTCCTTATAGCCCAGAAATACTAATGGATCATGTGGACAGGAACCCCAGAATTCTTCCGGGCTGATTAAAGAATTAGAGTTCTACATCTGACCTGGAAGTGCTGGCAAGTCATATGGAAGCAAGAACAGAAGCACTTCCAGGTCAAGCACTATATAAAGGACTGCTGAAGTCCTAGCAAGTGAGCCAGAGTTAAGAGGGAGAAGACAGAGCTTGCTGGGAGGTGTGGATAAGACAATTATATTGATTTATTGTTTATTTAATTGTTTATGGTGGCTGTAGTGCTTGAATGGAACTTTGAAGAAGAAAAAACAATTAAAAGAACTCAGTGCTTTTTGAAGAAGACAAATCAATTAAAAGAACTTCTTCGTGCTTTTGCTCTGTGTCTGCATATCTGTCTGTTGGGTTAAAAGGAGCAACAGTGATATGTGAGCGAGGCCAGCACATCAGCAAAAAGAAACCTCCAAAGAAAGTCACTCACTTAGCCGCTAATACACAAGCGATATGAGAACGTCAGCAAAACAAAACCTCCTAGGAGAGAGATGCCCACAATAGTTCCTTTCAATTACCTGACATCTCTAGATTTCAATTTTTTTTCCTGACGATTTCAATAGTTTCTAGAACCCTGGGCTTTATATATATATATATATATATATATATATATATAGTGAAGTTTCTGAACTCTTTTAGGACCAAAAACGGGAGGGCGCATTGAAGCATGTCTGCTGCAGAACTGCTTCTCCATTGCCAAGGTAACCACAGGTTCACAGCACAGCAGCAGAGTGTCATGGAAACAACTACGAGGCAATCGAGATTGCACTATACGCACCTGTTGCCGATGGGTGATGCAAGGGACATTATAAATGCAGGGAGAAGTATAACTTGGCCATTGACTTGGCCCCGACTATGCTGGTTTGCTGTCTCTGTGTATAGGAGAGTGGTAGCTCCCACTACAATTAATAACCGTGCTGTTCTTGTTTCAAGTTGAATAATGCTGATTTTGTTAAAGTATTGAGACTCAGCCTCATGTTTTGGGGTACAAGACAGTGACTCATGTGTCACTATATTTATATATATTCCGACCCCTTCACTTTCTGCATGCTTTATTGTGTTGAAAATTTCATTTTAAATGGATACATTTGCCCTTTTTGGCTACCAATTAACATTTACTAACCCAAATTGACAAAATGAAAACATGTTTTCAGAAAGGTTTGCAAATATATTAAAAATGAAAACCTGAGATCTCTCAGTTACATAAGTATTCAGACCCTTTGCTGTGGCCCTCCACATGATGGTCAGGTACTTACTATTTGCTTTAATTATCCTTGGGTTGTGTCTAAAACTTGACTGGAGTCCATCTGTGGCAATTTGAATAGATTGGACAGCATTTAGAAAGGACATTTTTTAGAAGGGCCTATCTATACCTGTGTGTTCTGTATAAGGACCCACAATTTACACTATATGCCAGAAGAAAAATTGAGCCATGAAATGCAAAGTACTCTCTGTAGACCTCTGCAATAAAATTGTAGTGAGGCACAGATCAGGGTAATGGTTTAAATCTATTTCTAAATCTCTGAATGTTCCCAGGAACACAGTGACCTCAATAAGTGTGACATGAAGGAAGTTTGTAATCACCAGAGTTGGCCATCCAGCAAAACCAAGTAACTTGGCTAAAAGGACTTTGGTCAGAGAAGTCCTCTGCTGAGGTGGGACAACCTGTCAGTAGGATGACTATCTCATCAGTACTCCATCTATCAGCCACTTGTGGCAGATTGACTAGATGGAAGCCACTTGGGAGTAAAAGGCATATGACATTCCTATTGGAGCTTGCCAAATGATCTTTGAAGTAAAACATGAAAAGAATGTTTCTTTGATCTGAGAAGACATAAATTGAACTCTTTGAGCAGAACTCCAAGCACTATGTTTGGTGAAGACCAGACACTGCTACAAGTTGAACCCCATGAAACTTGTGTGTAGAGACCTGAAAATGGCAGTTTATAGACATTTCCCAGGCAATCCAATGAAGCTTGAGAGGATCTTCCCTACCAAGAAGAATGAGATAAACAGATCAATCCAAGTAAGCAAAGCTTGTAGAGACTTACGCAAGAACATCTGAAGCTGTAATTGCTGCCAATGGTGTTTCTACAAAGTACTGAATTAATGGGCTAAATACTTATATGAATGAGTATTCATATAAGTTTTGATTTTTAAAAAAATTGCAAAGCTTTTTGAAATATATGTTTTTCAGTTTAAAATTAACTATACAACACAAAAAAAGAACATGCAGAAAGTTCAGAAGTAAAGGAGTCTAAATACTTTATGAATCCACTGTATTTACAGTATATTTATATACTATATACATGCACATATACACAGACACATAATATACTAGACTCTTAATAATATTGTTTACCCTTTAAGTCAAGTAAAAAGCATTTAATAAAAAAACTGTCAAATAGAACAGTAGTGAAGAGAACTAAAAAAGAAACATTCAGTGTAATCTTTGTTTTGTCAATGTACTGTTTGAGAATGATTACATTATTGTCAACTGCCCATGAAATATGCATTTCAAATGTAATTTGATGTGGAAAAATAAACACATCCATCATCAACACAAAGAAAAGGGTTTGTCAAATGAAATGCCTTTTATGTACATTTTCATGATGTGGCTATACTTTAAACTAAAGTACATTTGCAATTATTTTTTTTTGTTAGGAAGTGAAGAAGAAAATGAAAGTGAGCAATTAAAATCAAACACAATTTACTGTCCTCTGATATGCAAAATATGAGCACCTTTAAATACGCTGACTGATACGCTTTCAATTTGTTTTCCATTTGAATCTAATTGTCTTCTTCACTGATGCAGCATCAACAGGTTATACTTTCATGGACAAACAGATTTCCTGCATTGATCTCATTAGACAGAGAAACCACCCAAACATCTTATTACCTTAAATGAAAATTGTGCTTCATAGCAGGAGAAGTGAAAATTATCATTATCTCCAGTACAAATTATAAAGGAATAAAGGAAATGATGCATGTACTTCCAGAACAAAAGTGTTTTGAAAGTCTGAAATTCACTGCTTATTTTTAAAATCAAGGCTAACCAAAAAAAGCTGCTATTATATTAAAAATGTTTTACTGTCCCCTTTGTTCAAATATTGCTTGATATTAACAACATACAGTATAAGGACTGGAAATTGATTTCAGCTTAAAAAATTGAACTTTAAATCTTGAGTTGATCGACGTATTAATCTTATAATGCATGTGATTAATAAGTAAAAGCATAAAATACCATTCATGTATAGAAATTTGATAAGTGTCATGCTGTTCTTACAACTCTTTATGTAAATAATCAGTATACCACCATGTATTGCATGACTACTTCTGAGACTTTGCTAAAAATACAGACAAATTACTATACTGGTTCTAAAAGTTTTATTCTTCTGTCCTTAGATGTTGAACCTAGCAAAGCTCTTGAATCTATTGCCTCAAATAATCAAGTTAATAAGAATCTTCATTTACTTGCCTTAACTATAAAAATCATTTTGTTCTGCCCATTAGCAACAAGGTGTAGGACCAGCAGATGACAATGATCAGAAATCAGATCATGAAGCACGGGTCAAGAGGTCAAACAGAAAACTGTAAAAATCCTGAATATGTCAAGAAAAACTGTCTGAAAATTTCAAAGTCTGCAACAATTACTAATACACAAAGGTTTCTAGAGGAGAAATCAAGCCACAATTGGACACTAAAGATAGCACTATGCCCTCCTAAACAAGAAATGCTTGTGACATCATGTCCATGACAACTTCTGGTCATGCAGCTGGAACAATCCAGGCAGTTGTCAACAATATGGGCATGACCAGAAAGAAATGCAAAATGGTGACATCCTTGAACAAATACAAAACACAAAGTTACAGCACAAAATGATAACAAAATTATGATAAAGAAATAATCATAACCTAAAGATAAAAAAGTAAAATATAAATATCATTAAAACACAAGAGAGATGTAAGGAGAGTTGGGGTCCTGCCAGGCAGCCCTGGCTCCAGACCAAAATGGTAAGGAGGCCATTTGAAATGCTAGGGGTAGCAAAATATATGATGAAGTCTTAAAAATTCAACAATATAACCGAGAGCAGGTCTGACACATTCAAATAATACAAATGTGACGCCAGCAACATCTAGTAACAAAGGAAGTGCTCATGCTGGTGAGTGCAATGCTCACAGGCATTAGATGATACACTTAATTCACATCCAATATATACTGCTGCACAGGCTTTCCAAAGCAGTGCATTCTCTGGACATCAGACATAAAATATACAGTATATACCCTGTATTATTTTTGGAAAAATGTAAAACAATACAAATTATTAGCTTAAAAACAATAAAAATGGTACTGAAAACAATAAAATGTATAATATGAAACTGAATGCAAAATGACACTTGGCTGTAGCCTTCTTCTGTGTGCTAAACTAAATATCTCAGTTGTTTTAAACTGTCCTACAAGCTAAAAGGGTGTCTACCCTGTTAACTGTAAACTTATGAGACTTTTAACAGACATTGTAACTGACAATTTAAACAGATTCTAGAAATTAACAAAATTTTATAAAATGACATTATTGGTATATATGCCGTAACTCCCAGAGTTTAAACCTGAGGAGCATGTTCCTTCAGCTTGTTACAATACAATGCAATGTGTAAAGGCACAGTCCCGCCATAAATATTGGGAGGAAGGACAAAAAAAGTATACAGTATGTTACAACAAAGATAATAACAACAATAGTAATAATAATAATGACAGATGTGGCAAAGTACAATTAAATAATCAACATGGCAACATGAATACAGTGGTAGACTTTGAATACATAGTTCCAAGTAAAAGCATCTCTTAAATGAGCTAACATTAAAACTTGCATTAAAACTCCACAAATATCAATATTGTTCACCATCACAAATGACTTGATGATTATACTCGTCATATTCCTTATAGTTGCATTTTGCCATCCTGGCTTTTCTCTCGCACCACTCCAGCTCAGAATTTTGAAAAGTTTGTATATAAAGAAGGCACTGGATGTGTATGCAATTCTTAGGGTTCACACTTAACTGTTTTGTTTTATTTCAGAATGTTAAAAAAGAAAGTTACATGATAATGCTGCCCTTAGCTTCCTGAGGCCATACTGCCTCACTTCATGCGCCAGCCAACTCAAACGTTACAGTGTGGATGGAGGGCTTTACATGATATTTAGGAAAATATAGGGCCTACAACCAGAAAAACCCACTTTAATTGCCACCGGTATTGAATCCATAAAAGTTAGTCGGCTTGTACGCAAGCAGGTTTGGATCTTTGACAGAGTGATCTGCTTTTCATGAATGCTGGTACAAACTGAAAGACAGCTTCCGGGTATAGCATTTCCTTTATGTAGGCACACTGGAAGGGGTGGAACTTTGAGGCAGAGCAGAAGTGGCATCAGGCTTCTTCAGTTGCCTCTTCCTCCACTCTAAGTGTAGAAATGGAAGGAATGTTAGAGACACCGTAGCACCTTTTTTCTTCTCCATGTATCCTTTTAAACATGACCAAACAAGATCCCATAAGGCACTCACCAGACTAAAATGACTGTATAAAATATGTGCAAAAAACAGAATTATTGTGTACTTGTTATTAATAAGTTGTTATTGACGATCAGTAAGAATGACTGAAGCAAAGTCCAGTGTGGCTGCAGCTAACAGCACTAGACAGCTGCAAACTTATATTACTTAGTGCCTGAAAAATATATATATATATATATAAAATCCTAAGCATAAAAGTGCAATGATTTTCCACAACAATTTTATGTGATGTTTTTTGTCACACTTCAAATCGGGCTTATTTTAAAACCTACATAAATATGTTTGGTATCATTATTTTCAGAATTTATTGAACTTTAATGTGATGTTGTTAGATTTTTCAGATTCTTATTCCGTTTTTAAATTCTAAACTAAAATATCAAGAACTCACGTCCCACGAGACGAGACTTTGTGCCAAGAGATTTAACCATGCCTGGGGCCGGAAATAAAAGACAAAGAGTAGATGACAAAGACAGCTGCTGTACAGGCTTTTAAATGTTTGAAGTGTCGCGCGAGATGCAGATCTTGTGGCATAGCGGCAGCAGAAGCAGCAGCAAGCCAGCAGCTGATAAAGCAAAGAGGAGGTAAAAAAAAAAAAAAAAAAAGAAAAGCTATTTGTTTCCCATTGTATCACTGTTTAAGAGGGGGTTTCGGAGGAGCGACTGTGTCTCCTTGGGGTGTGTTTAGCCCTCCTCTTCACAACGCAAGTGGCAGAAATGCGAAGTGGGGGTTGGCGAGCGAAGCGAGCAAGGGGTAAGCCCCCTAGTATGCATATACAGTCATATGAAAAAGTTTGGGAACCCTTCTCAGCCTGCATAATAATTTACTCTACTTTCAACAAAAAAGATTACAGTGGTATGTCTTTCATTTCCTAGGAATATCTGAGTACTGGAGTGTTTTCTGAACAAAGATTTTTAGTGAAGCAGTATTTAGTTGTATGAAATTAAATCAAATGTGAAAAACTAGCTGTGCAAAAATTTGGGTACCCCTGTAATTTTGCTGATTTGAATGCAATACTGATTACTTGCAACACCAAATTAGTTGGTTTAGCTGGTTAAGACTTAATAGACAAGTTTGTCCAATCATGAGAAAAGGTATTTAAGGTGGTCAATTGCAAGTTGTGCTTCCCTTTGACTCTCTGAAGAGTGACAACATGGGATCCTCAAAGCAACTCTCAAAAGATCTGAAAACAAAGATTGTTCAGTATCATGGTGAAGGGGAAGGCTACAAAAAGCTATCCCAGAGGTATAAACTGTTAGTTTCAACTGTAAGGAATGTAATCAGGAAATGGAAGGCCACAGGCACAGTTGCTGTTAAACCCAGGGCAGGCAGGCCAAGAAAAATAAAGGAGCGGCATATGCGCAGGATTGTGAGAATAATTACAGACAACCCACAGATCACCTCCAAAGACCTGCAAGAACATCTTGCTGCAGATGGTGTATCTGTGCATCGTTCTACAATTCAGCGCAATTTGCACAAAGAACATCTGTATGGCAGGGTGATGAGAAAGAAGCCCTTTCTGCACTCACAAAACAAACAGTCGCTTGTTGCATACAAATGCTCATTTAGACAAGCCAGATTAACTTTGGAACAAAGTGCTTTGGACTGATGAGACAAAAATTGAGGTATTTGGTCATAACAAAAAGCGTTTTGCCTGGTGGAAGAAGAACACCGTATTCCAAGGAAAACACCTGCTACCTACTGTCAAATTTGGTGGAGGTTCCATCGTGCTGTGTGGCTAGTTCAGGGACTGGGGCCCTTGTTAAAGTCGAGGGTCAGATGAATTCAACCCAATATCAACAAGTTCTTCAGGAAAATGTTCAAGCATCAGTCACAAATTTGAATTAAGCAGGGGCTGGATATTCCAACAAGACAATGACCAAAACACAGTTTGAAATCTACAAAGGCATTCATGCAGAGAGAGAAGTACAATGTTCTGGAATGGCCGTCACAGTCCCCTGACTTGAATATCATTGAAAATCTATGGGATGACTTGAAGCAGGCTGTCCATGCTCAGCAGCCATCAAATTTAACTGAACTGGAGAGATTTTGTATGGAAGAATGGTCAAAAATACCTCCATCCAGAATCCAGACACTCATCAAAGGCTATAGGAGGCGTCTAGAGGCTGTTATATTTGCAAAAGGAGGCTCAACTAAGTATTGATGTAATATCTCTGTTGGGGTGCCCAAATTTATGCACTTGTCTAATTTTGTTATGATGCATATTGCATATTTTCTGTTAATCCAATAAACTTAATGTCACTGCTGAAATACTACTGTACTGCTTCCATAAGGCATGTCATATATTAAAAGGAAGTTGCTACTTTGAAAGCTCAGCCAATGATAAACAAAAATCCAAAGAATTAAGATTGCAATATGACTTCATATGACTGTATTTAAATTATATATATATATATATATATATATATATATATATATATAAATGCACAATTGTGACACAGTGGTTAACACCGCTGTCGTACTGGTCCAGAGGCAGGGTTTGAATTCTGTACTCCATCTGTGTACAGTTTGTCATTCTTTTTCTACTCTGGTGTTTCTCCCATATCCCAAAGAACTGTGTTAGGTTTACAGATGGTTCTAAATTTGCCCCATGTATTCAGGAGGGAACTCAATCTGTCTGTGTCTAATGCTGCCATGATTGTCTTCAGCCTTTCACAACCCTGAACAGGATTAAAAGGTCTTGAGAATGTTTTGTTAACAATTTATGCTGTTTTAAAATTTACAGACCAAAACTGAACCTGATTGCTAGTTACAATATGTTCATGTGCGAACACTGGAAAAGGATTATAAAAGCAATATATTCTTGAATGAAGATAACTTTGTTTGGATGATTATATATTGCATTATATTGCAAGGAGGTTCCCAAAAATTCCCAGAATTGATCAGGCATAGTGCGTAATTATCGAATATGCTAAAAGGGATTGTATGCCTGCAGTCTTGTTAATCAGTGCGTTGCATGGCAACATGCTAAGTTTATTGTGTTTGTATTTCTCATGTTTATTCTACAATCATGCAGGATGCTTAGCAGATTTTTTTTTTTTCTCCAAGCCTGCAAGAGGCAATGATGATCGTGTTTTTTCAACAGAGGCTTGTTGATAGACTTGTTCATAATGACTTTGATACCTATGAACAGAACGTTAATCAGAGACATTATATTCAACTACTGAAGCTTCTACAGGACAGCATTAGGAGAAAATATCTGGAGAAGTGGAGCACCCAAAACTGAATTTTGCATCATGACAGTGCACCTGAACACACTGCGCTGCCAGTCAAAGAGTTTTGACCAAAACCCACGTGACTGTTGCTTTGCCGGATCTTACTCCCTGTGATATTTATTTTCCCCAAAATGAAAATTGACACCAAATGGAATAAGATTTGCTGCTGTGCAAGAAATACAGGAAGCAGTGCAGGAAGCTTTAGACATAGGAATGGGTGAATTGATGGGACAAGTGTATTGCATCTGAACAGTGCATTTTGAAGGAGACTAAAAGCAAATTGCTGTTGGTTTTTGTTTAACAATTTCAGGAATTTTTGGTCACCCCAAGTATTCGACATCTTCAAAGACACAAGAATGGATGTCAAAAAGATAGGAAATAGTTAAATTGATCAAAGAAAATAGAAACTATGTTGAGATGAGTAATATTAAAGTTAGCTTTCACAGAGGAAATTTGTTTTTGTCATATTTAAAATTTTTAGAATAAAAATCAGGTGGCATGGGGAATCAGTGGTTTGTGCTGCTGCTTCACATTTAGACATGGACTTTGCCTGTGCAGAGTTTGTATGTTCTCCTGCTGTTTTTATGGTTTTCTTTATTTTATCTGGTTATGACACATACTATAACTAGAAGCTCTATATTGAATTAGCATGCTCTGCAATAGGCTAGCATGCCATCAAAAATTGGCTCTCACATATCACATGATGCTGCTTTGTCTCCTGGTGACTATCAGTTGCTGCTTCAGTGATACTGAACATGTGTGTATCTAAAAAGTAAAAATACATTTTATCAAGAACACATCTGACTCTGTAGAAAAGTCTTACCACATTAAAAAAGTTATTTAAAAGTAAAACACTCATTATTGTCTACATTTAGTTAATGGCTAAATATAATATCGACTGCCATCATAAAATACCTCACTCTGTTACATTTCCATCTGAACTAGTGTGGTGCTACGGTGTCACTCATTGCATGGCTGCACTTGGGTCCTAATCTGGGATCCTGAGGTGGTCTGTCATGTGGTGGGTGCGGCAATGTGCTGTATTAGCGCGTGCTCCTAACCTCTCTTTCTAAACATAATATATGAAATATCAAGGTGTAAATTATACTGTTAAGCTTGCTTTATTTAGAATAACTATGTGCTTATGCATATTTGTGGAGTTCCTGTGATACTTCCTGAGAAGATGATACAGACACATTTCTTCACATACTGCCTTTCATCTAAAGTAATTATCCTATCTACCAGCAATAAGGTTATATGAGGTTTCAACAGTTCGCAATCAGGAATTTAATTTAAGAAAGTTTACCCAAGCCTTTATACATCAATGACCAGGATGCAGAGGCATCAGAAAATTTCAAGTTCCTGAACATCACCATATTTTTAGCACAATATCATAGAAGGTCAACACATCTATTGGTCAAGTTAACTCACCAAAGTCTGTTTGTTCTGAGTAAGGTAAAAGCATTCAGTGTGTCACAGGGAGCAATGGCCATTTTTAACAGGTCCATTATTGAAAGTGGTTTGACCTTCACCATCATTGGATGGTATGTAAACCTCTTTCCTGAAGCAAGTTAGCAACCAGAGAGTGATGTGTACAACTTTTAAAATCATTAGTCACCACTTTTCCAATATGTGTTTACTGTAACTTTACAGTGCTAATGTAATGCCATCTCATCCTTCCTACCTCACCTTCCATCTGTACAGTTTCCTTCTATCTGGTAAATGACTTAAATCAATTAAAATACGGACAACCAGATTTGGTAAAAGTACTTATCCACAAGCTGTGAGATGCATGAACTTAACATCTGTACCTCAACTAATGTGATGACTAATGCATTTGTGTTGAATTTGTTGTTTGGAGGATTTGGGGAAATGATGCTTACTGTACTTGTACTTATATTGTTGATTTGTATTGATGTTTTACTAGCATTAGCTTGACAAAGTCATATTGCATTCACCTAACATTAAAATGGCAATAAGGTTTTTAATTTACTTTGCCTTTGATCTACCTTGTAATATTGTTACAGGAGTAGAACACAAAAGGCAAAAGCTTCATTTTATTTATCACAGTCACATATATATCATTTTATCTGATTGATCCCTCCTTCCATCCATTTCTGCATCTACTCATTCCTTTTAGGAGTAGCTTCAGCCTATCCAAACAGCACAGTATAACAGCAGAAAGTAACTTGAACATTCAAACGTAGTATCACAATTATATGTACCGGGCTAACACAAATTCACCAGTGAGCCTGTAACATGTACCATATTTGTGATGTGGCAGAAAATAGAAGTCCTCAGAGAAAAGCCACATTAAAGGAGGGAGAATATATAAACTCCAGACGGTGAATAATCAGGTCCACAGTCAAATCTTGAGTACTGGAACTCTAAGGCTGTTCCACTGCTCCATCATACCTTCTCTTCAGCTTTCAATATACCTTTCTATTTATTTATGTCTCTTATGAGTCTTGTGTACCATAATACATTGAACATATATGGTTTTCCATTTGATAAAACATAGAAGTACAAAAAAAAATCACAAACTTTCTTATGTTTTATAGAAATATATGGATAAATACCCTTTCACTCTTTCAAATTATATTAACAACATGAACTAAAAACCTTGTTACCCTTTCTTCCCACTTCCATTTCAAAGTGGTAGAAAGTATAATATGTTTTAATACTCGATTAAAAAAAACAAGATTTAACAAAACAGTCCCAGATATAATTATTTATGAAACGTCCTGTGATAATGCATACCAGTAAACTGTAGAAACAAAAGTCAAATGTTCTGTCCCATCTAGAGCAGCAGGGGAGTTACACACGGCAGCTCTTCATAGACTTCAGCTCTGCCTTTAATACCATCTTACTCCACAGACTGGTGACTAAACTGTCAGACATAGGACTTCCACACTCCATCTGCCTTTGGATCAAAGACTTCCTGAGTGATCCCTCTCAGAGGGTTAGAGTCGGCCCCTACATCTCCACACCCATCAGCCTCAGCATTGGCTCCCCACAGGGTGTGCTGAGTCCTCTGCTCTATACCCTCTACACCCATGATTGCATTCCTGCCCACCACAGTAACACCAATGTTAAGTTCGCTGTCGATACCACTGTAGTAGGGCTCATCTCTGGGGGGATGAGTCCACCTACAGGGATGAGGTGGAGTGGCTGAAAACATGGTGTAAGAATAACAACTTACTCCTAAATATAATCAAGACCAAGGAGCTCATTGTGGATTTCAGGAAGAAGGCAGACAACATCCAGCCACTCATCATCAACGGGGACTGTGTGGAGAGGGTCTCAGACTTCCGCTTCTTGGGAGTCACCAGGGAGGACTTGACCTGGGGAACACACACTGCTGAGGTAGTGGAGAAGGCCCAAAAGAAACTCTACTTCCTAAGGGTGCTCAGGAAGAACAACATCTCTGAGAAACTGCTGCACTGTAGAGAGCTTCCTGGCCTAATGTCTAATGTGCATGTTTCTCCAGTTGCACAGTAGCACAGAGGAAAGAGCTCCACAGGCTCATTAAGGTCACCCAGCGGATAGTTGGCTGTCCTCTCCCCTCACTAGAAGATCTACATAGTTCCTGTTGTCTCAGGAATGTCAAGAAAATTCTTCAGGACCCATCACACCCAGGACATGCATTGTTTGCCTTCAGGCAGATGTTTCAGTTCCATAAAGACTAAGACAAATAGAGTGAGAAAGAGTTTCTATCCTTCAGCCATCACCATGTTGATTGCTGCTAAGTGGTCAATCTGACCTAGTGCACCTTCATGTTTTCAATACAGCTCTAAGTTAACATTGGATAAGGGACAAGTGCAATATGATGTATGTATGAGTGGAAAATATTTTATCTGTTATGGACTATTTTGGTACTTATTTTATTCCCTTTTTACTTTAGTTTTAACTTGAGCAATTGTGTTTTGTTTTTATTTTATTTTTTGCACTAGAAAATTGCACCTAAAATTTCGTTGTACAATGACTCATTTCTACAATGACAATAAAGATTTTGATTTGATTTGAAATAAGTGCAGTTAACTCCTTTGATTTCTTGTAACGATACCACCACAGAAAATAGTGCTCCCCGTAAACCTGAATTGCACTGTTATGTTTTGAATAAATGGAATAATTTATTGTATGTTTCATTTAGTTTTCTGTAATTCTATGCAAGTACCTATTCTCCTGAATATATGGGGAGAAAATTACAAAAATGTAGCACTATTAAATTCATTCATAAACAATGAATGTTGGCTCCTCTGCAACAAAAATGAAACATACCCAACTGGTAACACTTTAGTTTAGGTACTGCAAAAATGCATCTTTTACTCATTTACCATTATGTAACAAGATCTTAACATATACTTCAAAGGGTCTTCATAACACTTACAAAGCATCAGTAAAGTATTTATCTCTGCAATATGACCGACTAACAAAACTTCACTTTGAAGTAGTCTGAGGAGGCTTAACTGAGACGCATTTATCTTGAAATTGCATATTTAGTATGACCTGTGAATCCTTCATATTAACAAGTAATTTTACCATCATGTCAATATGGCACAGTGCCCACAGATGAATAACCTATCTAATAATATTTTATAAGTGTCATGAAAACTAAAAGAAGGCTTTGGTAAGGTTTTGTTACATAAAAGTAAATTAATAATAAATGCATTTTTGCTGTACCTACCTTAAGTATTGCCCATTTACGTACATGCATTATTTATAGTATCATAGTGTATGCTATAACAGCATGGATTTTGTCCTCATTCACTTAACTGCCAGATAGGGATCTTACTGTTCAGCAGAATGACTACTCCTTTAGTTCCTAATCACATACACTATACATTGTTCCAATTTAAAGTATCTGGATTCAAGATGATAAAAGGTCAAATTGAGGACACACACATATGCAAATTCAAATAAAATAAGAGTACAAGAACAAAAGAAATTTGATAGATAAGACCATCAGTCCATCAAACTTGCTTATCTGTTAACTGAGCTGTACCAATATATCATCCAGATTCTTCTTAAAGGTAGTAAAGATTTCTGCTTCAACTACATGTCTAGATTGTTTGTCCCAGAACTCTTTGTGTAAAAAAGTGCTTTCTGGCTTCAGTCCTACATGCACTATCCTCTTAATTTCCACTGGTGTCCCCAAGTATTGAATGAAAGTCTACTTCAGATTGTGTAATGATTGAAGGAACATTAAATTATGCAATGACTAATATTTTTTTGACCCCATAATATTATATGGCAGAGTGAAGCTATGAGGCTAGGGATTTGCGCTAGGAATCAGAAGGTTGACAGTTCGAATCCTGTAAATGCCAGAAGTAATTAAACTCCATTGGACCCTTGAGCAAGGCCCTTAACCTGCAATTGCTCCTTCCTGGGTTTGACATTAACATGCATCCAACCCTGCAAGCAGGTCCTCCAACTTGCAAGTGAAAACACTGGGATTGGTGGCAGGATTGGCACTCCAGCCAATGTAAAAAAAAAAAACTAACACTGTTCCACTCCATTCGAACTAGTGTGGTGCTGAGGTGCCACCCATTGTACGGCTGTGCTTTGGTCCTAATTTGGTATCTCTATCTATGATAATATATGGCTTTTTAATACCACTGTTGATTCTCATTATACAGTCATATGAAAAAGTTTGGGAACCCCTCTTAATTCTTTGGATTTTTGTTTATCATTGGCTGAGCTTTCAAAGTAGCAATTTCCTTTTATTATATGACATGCCTTATGGAAACAGTAGTATTTCAGCAGAGACATTAAGTTTATTGGATTAACAGAAAATATGCATCATAACAAAATTAGACAAGTGCATAAATTTGGGCACCCCAACAGAGATATTATATCAATACTTAGTTGAGCCTCCTTTTGCAAATATAACAGCCTCTAGACACCTCCTATAGCCTTTGATGAGTGTCTAGATTCTGGATGGAGGTATTTTTAACCATTCTTCCATACAAAATCTCTCCAGTTCAGTTATATTTGATGGCTGCCAAGCATGGACAGCCTGCTTCAAATCATCTCATAGATTTTCAAAGATATTCAGGTCAGGAGACTGTGGCAGCCATTCCAGAACATTGTACCTCTCCCTCTGCATGAATGCCTTTGTAGATTTTGAACTGTGTTTTGGGTCATTGTATTGTTGGAATATCCAACCCCTGCATAACATCAACTTTGTGACTGATGCTTGAATATTATCCTGAAGAATTTGTTGACATTGGGTTGAATTTATCCGACACTCGAATTTAACAAGGCCCCCAGTCCCTTAACTAGCCACACAGCCCCATAGCATGATGGAACCTCCACCAAATTTGACAGTAGGTAGCAGGTGTTTTTCTTGGAATGCGGTGTTCTTCCGCCAAGCAAACCGCTTTTTGTTATGACCAAATAACTCAACTTTTGTCTCATCAGTCCAAAGCACTATGTTCCAAAATTAATTTGGCTTGCCTAAATGAGAATTTGCATACAAGTGACTCTGCTTGTGGCGTGAGTGCAGAAAGGGCTTCTTTCTCATCACCCTGCAATACAGATGTTCTTTGTGCAAATTGCGCTGAATTGTAGAACGATGTACAGATACACCATCTGCAGCAAGAAGTTCTTGCAGGTCTTTGGAGGTGATCTGTGGGTTGTCTGTAACCATTCTCACAATCCTGCGCATATGCCGCTCCTGTATTTTTCTTGGCCTGCCAGACCTGCTTGGTTTAACATCAACTATGCCTGTGGCCTTCCATTTCCTGATTACTTTCATTACAGTTAAAACTAACAGTTTAAACCTCTGAGACAACTTTTTGTAGCCTTCTCCTAAACCATGATACTGAACAATCTTTGTTTCCAGATCTTTTGAGAGTTGCTTTGAGGATTCAATGCTGTCACACTTCAGAGGAGAAGTGCAATTGACCACCTTAAATACTTTTTCTCATGATTGGACACACCTGTCTATGAAGTTAAAGACGTAACGAGCTAATCCAACCAATTTGGTGTTGCAAGTAATCAGTATTGAGCAGTTACATGCATTCAAATCAGCAAAATTACAAGGGGACCCACATTTTTGCACAGCCAGTTTTTCACATTTGATTTAATTTCATACAACTAAATACTGCTTCACCCCAGTACTCAGATGTTCCTAGGAAATGAAAGACATACCACTGTTATCTTTTTTTGTTGAAAGTAGAGTAAATTATTATGCAGGCTGAGAGGGGTTCCCAAACTTTTTCATATGACTGTATATATTTATCATTTATACCAGTGATCTCAAACACCAGTCCTGGAGGACCGCAGTGGCTGCAGGTTTTCATTCTAACCCTTTTCTTAATTAGTGTCCTGTTTTTGCTGCTAATTAACTCCTTTTCCTTTCATTTTGTTTGACTTGTTTTTTAAGATTTCTTCCCCTGAATTTCTTCATTGTTCCTCTAAATTGCTTCATTTCTTTCCTTAAATGGCACCCAAACAGAAATGAAATGTGAAGTGAGGAAGACCAATTAAGTCAGGGCCTCAAACTCCAACTAATTTCAGTCCAAACCAGTTGCTTAATTAGGCACCAATTGTAGTTAATTAAACACATTCTTTAATTCCATGGCTTGTTGCTGCTCTCATTGTGCTACAGCAGATATTTCCGAAATTGTTGATTTTCTCTTTTATAAGAACAGTGTTAACATGTTTTAGGGACCTGAGCATTCCTGAGACCTTTATCTTTCTTTATTTTCAGATATTGTATGATGGACACAGTTTACTGGTCATGTTTTTACTCATTTTGTATCTCATTATTGTTTGGCTGCTAATTAAGGAAAAAGAAACAGTGAAGGGGCCTGAATCTTCACGAGCAAGTCAATTGAAATGAATGCAAAATAAGTTAATTAGCAGCAAAAGCGGGACACTAATTAAGAAAAGGGTTAGAATGAAAACCTGCAGCCACTGGGGCGCTCCAGGACTGCAGTTTTGAGACCACTGGTTTATACTGTATCTCTCCTTATCAGAAATCACCAAGTATCATTTTGGACATGACCAATGAATAAAAGAGAGATCTGAAATCTGTGTGATCAATGGCTACATAAATAAAAATGGACTGTAACCTGCATACCAAAAACCTTTACCAATTAAACAAGAAATCCTCATATGCTATAAATATGGTATAAATACATTAATGATATCCTTTAAGTCATCAACTTACATAAAGATTCAAAATAATTAACTGTAAACACAATAAATTGAAAAATGATTATGATTATATACTATAAGAACAATATATAAACAATATGTAGAAGGACAAACTTACCTCAACCACTTCAGCCATGGGTGTAATAGTGTTTGTTTTACGGGATCCAATCCTAAATTTTGCTGCTTTATAAATCTTCCAGTACACAAATAGAACAACACAAAGTGGGAGGTAAAAAGCCCCAAATGTTGAGAATATGGTGTATGATGGTTCCTGGCTAACTTGACATTGTTCAGCCTCCTCTGAATATGTTTCTCCCCAGCCAAACAAGGGGGAAAGCGAAATCACTGCAGACAAAACCCAGGTCATCACAATCATAATATTGGATATTCGTTTCCTTGTCTTTAGTGTATACTCTAAATGTCTGGTAATTGACCAATATCGGTCCAAGGCAATAGCTGTAACATTCCAGATGCTAGCTGTGCAGCAGAGGACATCAAAAGAGATCCACACTTGGCATAGAACTCGCCCCAGTTTCCAGTGCCTGCTGTTGAGCTCATGAACTAGACTAAGAGGCATCACAAGGGCAGCCACCATCACATCTGAGATGGCCATTGAAGCAACAAGATTGTGGGGGACACGGTGAAATGTTCTTACCCTGAGAATTGTAACGAGGACGAGTACATTCCATACAAAAGTGGCAATGACTAACATGGCAAGCAAAGTTAATATTAAAACACTGAAAACTGAAAAAGGCCTGTAGAAGTCCTCATCCTGTGTGCCATTGTTGGCTGAAACAGTTAAATTCGAAAAAGTCATTTCTTCTGGCAGAGCTGACATTAATCTTGGTTTGAGTCAAATTTCTTACACAACTGATCCCATTGACTTAACCTGCAATATTCAAAAGAAAGTCAATGGATTAGAAGTGCAAATCAGGACGGTCTGCTGCTAATTTCTAGGATTACAAAAAATGTAACTTTATGATAGCAACTGAAATGTATGCATTAGACACTGTTACAGTTTCAGGTTTATGACCAATTTAAACTCCTGTATCTGATAGATAAGTAAAATGAAAGCAATAAATGCATACATTGAACAGAATAAAAATAAAACCTGGAAGTCTAAAAGCAAATGCAAATTTTAACAGGTTCACGTTTAATCACATTACTATTATTATCATATTAACAATCAATATTTTGTATAAAATTATGTTAATCTAAATGTTTTGCTTGATTAAAAGAGAATTCCTTCAAGTCCTCTTGGGTATTCAGTCATAATGAACTTTAACATCATTACCTGCTATACATACAGTATTGTTTAAAAAAAGCTTAATATAGATTTTTTTTAAAAGTATAACAAATGCAAAACTGAACAATTTATATCATGACAAAAATAAATACAATAGTTACATTTAAAATGGGTTATGGCATGAGCTTACCAACTAAAGCACACAGATATTTATATGCATAATGTGACCTGCATATGTAAAATAAGCAGAATACACAGATATTTAAATCCCTTATTCCCAGTACAGCAGAAGATATGATCAGATAGTAGAATACATATAAAGATTTAAATGTAATATTTATTGCATTTTTAACAAAAACCCTTTCTCAGTAGTTTCAATTTCATTTTACAAAATGGCTTTTCATTATTTAAAAATTAAATTCTGTCCACAAAAATATAATGAATTTTTAAATATAATGAATTTTCCTTAAAGGAAAAACTATGTACAGTAATTGCTGCGTGACAAAATCGACAGTATGTATTACAGTGGCAGCTTTCTTGTGATTACATTATGCCCAAATAACACCACACTTTGTAATTTTCACTCAAATGCTATTGCCTTATTTTGCGTTTGAAGCCTCTCATAGAAAATGTGAAGTGAAAGCTAAATATAAAATCCCTCCTTGTGATTGCAGCAATGCTCACAAGTATGTTAGAGAGGTCACTTTTTGACGTCATAGTGCATGTCAAGCCTCACGCAAGCCAGCACTGGCAAGACACTCTAGACTTCACCTTTCGCAGGAGGAAAGCTGTCGTGGGAGTTCTTTATGCATCAACCCTGCTTAAGGCAAAGGCAATGTGACTGTGAAAGAAAGGTGGCTGACCCTTAGAAAACTGCAGCCAACTTTCTTGAAGCTCCTTATGTCTTTCTCCTGTCTAAAAAATAAATGAGGGATACAAAAGCAGTCTTCACTTGCATGAAAGCTGATTGAGATATGCATTCTGCTGAGCCCACACAACCATAGGTCATGTGAATTGATCACAAGTGAAAATAAGACATTTCTCCATTCTCCAGTTAACAGAGTCAGGTTTGACTTTTGCAGCTTCATTATTTAACTTGATTTCCATGCCAGGGGATTTCTAGTACAGTCCTGGGGTAACACTATGGCTTCAGGTTTTCATTTCAATCAGCTTCACAAATCAATGCATCAGCCTTCTAATTTATGTTATTATTTATTAGATAGCCTTTCTTTTAGATTATTTTGCATTCAGAAAAATGTGTTAATATATTTATACAAAAAATCAGAATCAGAAATGTCATAGCTTTAAATGTTAACTTTCTTTTACCATACTCTTTTAAATTCACATTTTTCTGTGGAGTTTGCTCGATTAACTGTATCCAAATACTGACAGTAACAAGCAGTGCAAACACAGATGCAAATGAAACTGAATTCTAAGCTAATTATTAGGAAAGGCTAAACTAAACAGAAAAGAAAAATATTAAAAATCAAAAATGCTTGCTATATTCTAGTACTACATTAGCAAATCCATTTATGTCATTTTTGGACTGATACAAAAACAGCAGTAAACGCGTAAAAACAGCTTGACTCAAAAATGTGGGAGTCCAGTTTAAAAAAGAATTTGGTATGAATGATCATCTCAGTTAAGGTCATCCTGAACACCACCAATTTAAGTTTTTACTACTAATTCGCACACAAATGAACATGACACTGATGTAGGTGCACTCTTTAAAAATCAATATCATTTGCACTTGTTACTGCACTGCTTCTGTCAATAACTGTCATGTCTGGAGACAATCAAGACACCAAATTACAAGGTGAATTAAAAATCAAAATGGTAAAAAGGAATTTATGTGTTTAAAAGTATGGCAGAAATATACATTTCTTCTAAATGTAAATATCTTTTCTAAATGCAGAATAAAAAGATGAAAAGGCCAGCATAATTAAACAGATCAATTGGAATGAAGAGGAGTGGCACGGTGGTGCAGTGGTAGCACTGCTGCCTTGTAATAAGGAGAGTGGGGTTCATGTTCAGATGTTCTGTGGGTGCTCTGGTTTTCTTTCAAAGACATGCAAGATTAGGTGTTTTAGTGATGCTAAATTGGTCCTAGTGTGTGTGAGTGTATTCACTATGTGATGGGCCGACACCCCATCTGGGGATTGTTCCTGCCTTGCGCCAATGATTATTGGGATAAGCTTCTACCGCCCTTTGACCCCGTACTGGATAAGCATGTTAGGAAGATGAATGGATTAATGGATGGACATAAGAGTTACTCATTGATTTGTGAACCTGCAGCCAAAGTGGTACCCCAGACTGAACTTAAGGACCCTGTTCTAGACTAAAAACTTAACTAAAAAAAAATCTGAGACTTTCACTTGACAGAATTCATTTTGGCCTATCAGACTCCTATATCTCATATCTTTATCATGGATGGACAAAATAATATTTCAAGTAAAATTTTTCAATATGAGGCTTTCAAGAACCACAAAATGAAATGTTTAAATTTCTCTCTGTGTATCACAGAACCATTCCACTATAACATAATGCACACAATTTACAAAGATGTTAAAAATCAGTTTTCCAATTGTAACAATCGCTTCCCTCCAAAACTTGAATATCCCACAGTTTCCATTCATGTCCACAATGTAATGCATTTAACAAAGGTTATCTCCCTCCAGTCTTTCGCTCAAACCCCTTTATGATGTCTCATCTATGCTTTGTAGCTCCTGCTTCAGTACTGCTTCTTCATTTCTTCCTCCTCTTTAGCTAAGACAGCGTAGATGTTTTAAACTACCTTTTTATCACGGCAATGAATATTGTACTTAAATTTTCTGATTTTGTATCCCATATTCCTGATGAGGTGGTAAGCTGCTGTAGTGACATAATTTAATTAATTTATTGTTGATTTGTGTAGCATTACTCTAACATCGACTGCTGTTTATTTTATAATCTTGATTTCTAAGAACATGTGTTTAAACTCTCAAAGCTGTTTTACTTCTAGCATTCAGAACCTAAAGGGCCCTTTTTGTACCCTAATTTAGAAAATGTTGGCTCGAAGAAATGTCTGTTTCTTACCTGCTTAATCTTTATGATCAGTTAACAGCTATTATTCATTACCTTCAAAAGAGCTGATTTCATACTTTGCTTGACAACATATTGATTTACAGTGGTGTGAAAAACTATTTGCCCCCTTCCTGATTTCTTATTCTTTTGCATGTTTGTCACACAAAATGTTTCTGATCATCAAACACATTTAACCATTAGTCAAATATAGCACAAGTAAACACAAAATGCAGTTTTTAAATGATGGTTTTTATTATTTAGGGAGAAAAAAAAATCCAAACCTACATGGCCCTGTGTGAAAAAGTAATTGCCCCCTGAACCTAATAACTGGTTGGGCCACCCTTAGCAGCAATAACTGCAATCAAGCGTTTGCGATAACTTGCAATGAGTCTTTTACAGCGCTCTGGAGGAATTTTGGCCCACTCATCTTTGCAGAATTGTTGTAATTCAGCTTTATTTGAGGGTTTTCTAGCATGAACCGCCTTTTTAAGGTCATGCCATAGCATCTCAATTGGATTCAGGTCAGGACTTTGACTAGGCCACTCCAAAGTCTTCATTTTGTTTTTCTTCAGCCATTCAGAGGTGGATTTGCTGGTGTGTTTTGGGTCATTGTCCTGTTGCAGCACCCAAGATCGCTTCAGCTTGAGTTGACGAAAGATGGCCGGACATTCTCCTTCAGGATTTTTTGGTAGACAGTAGAATTCATGGTTCCATCTATCACAGCAAGCCTTCCAGGTCCTGAAGCAGCAAAACAACCCCAGACCATCACACTACCACCACCATATTTTACTGTTGGTATGATGTTCTTTTTCTGAAATGCTGTGTTCCTTTTACGCCTGATGTAACGGGACATTTGCCTTCCAAAAAGTTCAACTTTTGTCTCATCAGTCCACAAGGTATTTTCCCAAAAGTCTTGGCAATCATTGAGATTTTTCTTAGCAAAATTGAGACGAGCCCTAATGTTCTTTTTGCTTAACAGTGGTTTGCGTCTTGGAAATCTGCCATGCAGGCCGTTTTTGCCCAGTCTCTTTCTTATGGTGGAGTCGTGAACACTGACCTTAATTGAGGCAAGTGAGGCCTGCAGTTCTTTAGACGTTGTCCTGGGGTCTTTTGTGACCTCTCGGATGAGTCGTCTCTGCGCTCTTGGGGTAATTTTGGTCGGCCGGCCACTCCTGGGAAGGTTCACCACTGTTCCATGCTTTTGCCATTTGTGGATAATGGCTCTCACTGTGGTTCGCTGGAGTCCCAAAGCTTTCGAAATGGCTTTATAACCTTTACCAGACTGATAGATCTCAATTACTTCTGTTCTCATTTGATCCTGAATTTCTTTGGATCTTGGCATGATGTCTAGCTTTTGAGGTGCTTTTGGTCTACTTCTCTGTGTCAGGCAGCTCCTATTTAAGTGATTTCTTGATTGAAACAGGTGTGGCAGTAATCAGGCCTGGGGGTGGCTACGGAAATTGAACTCAGGTGTGATACACCACAGTTAGGTTATTTTTTAACAAGGGGGCAATTACTTTTTCACACAGGGCCATGTAGGTTTGGATTTTTTTTCTCCCTAAATAATAAAAACCATCATTTAAAAACTGCATTTTGTGTTTACTTGTGTTATATTTGACTAATGGTTAAATGTGTTTGATGATCAGAAACATTTTGTGTGACAAACATGCAAAAGAAAAAGAAATCGGGAAGGGGGCAAATAGTTTTTCACACCACTGTATATCTGTTTACCTACCTTTTTAAATAAAATTTATTATTTTCATTTATTATATTAAGGTGTTTTACCCATTATCTAGGAACCACAAAACATGAATGTTTATGTAGCACTGATGCAACATGCCTTTCCCACAGACTTCAAGCAAATCAGTCATTTTTTAGGTATTTTTGCATATAATCCAAAAGGCAACAACCGCAACCATCCCCATTTTTTAAGGAAGTTCGTTTGGAAAGTACATTTTTTGATGAGATATCCTAAAAGCAGTGCCCTGTCCCCCATTAAAAAACTACTTCTCCAACTCATCTGTCTTAAAAGAGAGAAACATTCCTTGCATGTTTAATTGCAGATTAGTTTACATGTTTAGATTTACCTTAAGAGGTCAGTTCAACCATAGTTGTATGTTATCCTCTTTTGCTTGTCTAACAACATCTCTTGACAACAACATGGATCCCCAATATAAGTCGGTCAAATGCCGAGAAGGCATTCTTACATTTTGCACCTCTAGTAAACCAACTCTCTTCTCCTATTGATATAATGTAATCATAAAAAAAATAAAAAATAAAAAATATATATATATATATTGGGACAGATGGCTGGGACGCCCCTTCACCACATCTGCCAGGGGGACAAGGATGGGAAGCCCAGTATCTCCCCCTGGATGCAAGGTGACAGCAACCCTGGGTTGCAGCGGTGCCTCGGACTCCCCCAGGGCTTCATGGGGGTTGGAGTTCTTTGCAGCTCTGTGGGGTTCCACAGGCGCCGCCAGGGGGATGCTGCAACAGGACCGACTGGCCCCTTTTGGGCACTGATTTCGCCACACCTGGAAGTGCAGCTGGAGGCCCGCAATCTACCACTTGGAGCACTTCCGGGGGCCTGATAAAAGGGAGCCAGAAACCACCACTCGATGGCCAGAGTTGGGAGAAGGAGGACTAAGCTTGTGGAGGAGTAGTGGTCGGAGAGAGAGGATAGTGGTGTGGTTACTTTTGGTGTTTGGGATAGTGTTGTGGCTGGAGGGATTATGGGGAAGACGTGCTCCAGCTGAAGAGAAAAATAAAAGTCTTTCATTTTATACATGTCTCTGTGTCCATCTGTGCCGGGTCAGGCGCAATATAGCGCCTTTATATTACTATATTATATATATATATATATATATATATAAACACATATATACACTGTATCTTATCTACAAATTCAAGAGGAAAGAAATTATGTGTACACACTCAGTATTTGTGGTACCCTAAAAACAACCTCATAGCTACACTATCTGCACAATATACTGATTCAGTGTTTCTCTGACACCATAGTTTATCGGCAAAGCTTTAAATTATTTTAATTTATCGGCAACTTTACCTAGTCACTTAACAGATTTAACTCCAATGACTAACAATAGGACATTATTTAATGCCTTTTTTACATTACTTCAATTGGAGTTTCTTTTCTACATAAACCACAACATTCTCCATTTGAGTTATGTTTTTGAGTACATGATATTATAAAATACTGTTAAAAAGCATGTTTTTAATGTAGTCTATGACACATGTATCAGCATTCCATTATCACTGCTATTTTTGAGTATGAATTAGTGTTATAAAAATGTTTAATAAACAAAAATATGGTAACTGATATTTCAAAGCAACTACAAAATGTAAAATACTTTCAAATCTAAAAAAAAATAAACATACCTGAATATTATGTCATCTGTACATTTCCTTTACCATTCCGAGAAAAACAATCTGAAAGCCAGTCATGCGCCCAAATGACACCTGGACAGTACATCTCACTCTCACTTACAATTAATTATCATTTGGAGGCCATAATTGAGATCATAAAGTGTATTTGTGCTTCATAATTCTATGAGAGTACTTTATACTTATTAAATTACTGCTGCACAATTTGTAATATATTTGCTTTACAAAATTTCATTTGTGTATTGAAAAGTTAAATGTTGTCTGCGTAACAAAGGCTTTGAGAGGCAAGGCTGCCATTAAGATGGCATACAACTGGAGGCTTATCAGTTACCGGGGAGATTCTGTATCAGGCCTATAACTCCCTCTTTCTCACCCTTATTAGAGTCTTTCCTTTCTCAAAAAAAAAAAAAAAAAAAAAAAACACTTCTAGGCTATGTCATACCCCTTAGATCAGTGTTTCAAAACCATTAGTAGGGGTGTGCGATATTGGAAAAAAAAAATCTTGATATTTTCTGGGACTTTGACGATAACAATAATTCCAAGACATTCTGCATCCTTTAAACATGTTTATAATAAGTCTTATTAAGATCTAGCTTGGTCTTGGTAATAGAAAATTAATTGTAGCTTAATGAAACAGTTAAGGAAAACAGGTCTTATTTATTTGATTAAAACTGAAGTAAAACACCCGGGTCCTTTCTGTGTGGAGTTTGTGTGCTCTCCCTGTGTTTGCGTGGGTTTTTGCCGGGGCTCCGGTTTCCTCACAGTGTCCAAAAGTGTGCAGGGTAGGCTGATTGGCGAGTCTAAATTTACCCTGTAATTGTGTGAGTGTGAGTGTGTGCCCGCCCATGGTTGGTTCCTGCCTGCGCCTGTTGTTCCCGGGACAGGCTCAACCCGCGACCCCAGTTGGGATTAAGCGGTTACGATAATGGATGGGGGGTGGATGAAATAAAACAAAAACATTCAATTCACCAGTCAATTTATTACAGTATATATTATAGTACATAACTGAACAGTGGCCTACAGGATGTACACAAACATTTGCACTGAGACCAACAAAACTATTAAAATGAGAGCACCTACTATTCATGTAAACAAGTTATAAACATACAGGGAATAAAATACCTGAACTACACAATTACAGGCCATGAACTGAACATGTGTGGCAAGCAAGCAAGCAAGAACACAAATCTAACATACTGTACTATACTGTAAACATCTAAACATCCATTGAATACTGCAGAAGTAGCATGTGTAAACAAGTTTTACACAAACTAACACTATTAAAGAAATTACTAACTTCCTTTGTCCAATATTGCACAAATTTATGAGTTTTGAGAAAGTTATGAGAACTGTAAAATTCTACTGGAGAAACTTCAAGTTGTGTGACAGGAACACCAGCCTGTCCACAGCATCTGGCTTTAAAACAGCACGGTTACATGTTACAACATTTCCTCCGGTGCTGAAAACCCTCTCAGAAGCACTGCTTGAGGCAGGAATGCACAGGTACTTTTTTGCTTGTTTTACCAATCTGGGGAAATCTACTTCTTGTGTTTTCCACCACTCAAGTGGATTTACCTCACTGTCCACCTCGGGTATCATTAAGTAGCTCTTGATCTCTTTTTCAATGGTAGTGGGCAGAGACTCGTCTTCTCTGAATTCCTGTGCTTTTTTGAAATAGCTGCCAAAAGACTTTTTTTTTCTTTTTACTCCCTCCCTTGTGTCATCACCTGATCCAGTTTCTGCAGCCATCGGGTGAGCTGAAGCAGTTGAGGGTCCTGAGGTAGGGCTGTCTTCCTCTGTCGCCACAGCCATAAGTTCTCTCGCAGCTGCCATCATAATGGCTTCGATCCTGTCATCATTATTAAAGTGATTTTTGAGCCGTGGGTCAAGTGTGGATGCCAAACCCAACAGCTCGTCTACACAGTCCACTGTGTATTTGGAGTTCAGATACTCTATGGCTTGTTTGGTCTTTTTGGTTAGGTCTGTGTCATCAGACTTCACCTCCAGGACAACAGAGTTGAATAAGGCTAGCACAGGTTTTAAATAAGAAACTGTTACAAGTTGCTCACCTGAAAGAGCACCTGTGAACTCCAGAAGAGGGCCTAGTGCTTTATTTACTGCCTCCAGCACTTCAACATCTTGCCGTGTTGGGTGGGACAAGATGCCTGTGCTTTTTGTCTGCAGTCAAAACATAAGGAATGGCTTTTTCTTGTTCAGTAAATCTCTCTATCATGTCTTGAGCTCCATCTTGTTGGTGACTCTGTGATAAGTTTATGCATTGAAAGTTTGAGCTGCTCTTGTGCATCAACAAGTGCTTTCTTCTTTTTCCAGCTACTGGAAAAAGCTCCGACCAGCTTTTTGCAAACTCCTATGGCTCTGTCTATCCTTGGATCCTGCATGCTCCTCTCTGGAAAACATTTAATATAAAATTTAACGGAACATTCAAAGTGTACTGTACCTGTATATAATAATTGCATTACAACATTCTTATATTTTTATTGTATAATGTAATGTATTATTTCAAATTATATTGAATTATATTTTTGTCATCTACAGCTTTACTTATCAGGTCTTTTTGTATTTTTAAACGTCATAATAAATAAGATCAATTTAACCTAAACTGCATTTTATTGAGGAACCCCAAATTACTCACCAATTGAAATATGAAGCCTATGCCGAAACAAGGTAGCCTCTTCCAATTATTAATCCGTATAGTGCACTGACAACGTTAGCCCCGCTGTCTGTTGTCATGCAAACCATGCGGTCTTCTCGCAGTGACCATGATGTCAGCGCATCTTTCAGACCTTGCGCAATGATGTTGCCAGTGTAATCTTCTGGGAAGTAAGATGTTTGCAAACAGAAGCTTTGCAGTTGCCAGTTTTTTTCAATGTAATGCACCGTCAGGGAGAGGTATGGCCCGGATGTTCGAATTGACCATAAATCCGTTGTGGCAAAATGTTAAACCTTTTGCAGTTTATGCGCCAGAGTTTGGCGACACAAATCATATAACTTTAGGCAGAGCTGTTTGACTTAAATATTTTCGGCCAGACTGTGTGTACCTTGGGTCTAAAGTATTCAAAAGTTGTTTAAAACCATCTCTCTCAACCACTTGAATTGGCACCATATCTTTTGCGCTGTAATTGGTGACGGTGTTTGTTATGTCATGCCATCTGTTGTTTTTCTAGTCGTAAGGCACTTTTTTGCATAATGAGTCCGCTAAAGTTTGCTGAGTGTGTCTTTGTGCTTGCACCTTGGTTACTTTAGACTTGTGCTGGACTGTTGACTCCTTAAGCTTCTCGTATTCTTCGTTTTCTGTGCAGTGGTTAGTTCGCAAATGGTGAAACAAGTTAGTTGTCGAGCTGTCTTTAACGGCAACCGATTTACCACATACAGTAGTTTGCAGATTGCCGTCTTTTGAGCAACATCAGTCTTTTCAAAACCAAACCACAGCCTTGCGAGTGAGAATGAACCACGTCTGGCAATTAACTCTGACGATGTAGATGGCAAGGCTGTTTTATCATCTAGTGCTGTTTGTTCACTCATTTTGATGCAGCGAGCGACGCTAACTTGCAGCTTGTTGGACGTGCATGCCTACGCCACTCGCTTTGTGCACGCGCAGTGGTCTATACTGTTGCATTAGTGAATGAACTCTGTGTTTTTTTTTGCAAAGCGAGTTACATACTCAATTTAATCTCGCACATCATTAAAACAGCAATTAAGATATAATCGCAAACAATGTACATTGCACACACCTAACCACTAGCTTGTGACCCTCTTTTGGATCGTGGTGGGCTGCAAGGGGTCTCATGGCCAGGTATTGTTCCTAGCCCCATCCCGGCTGGGGCACCTGCTCATGTGCATCATCCATCACACTACCTTGAATAGAATATGGCTTTGTATTTTTGCTTGATTAATTTCTCAAATGCAAAGAATCTGGAAAATGTTCTGTTTATGATGGAAGTATTTGCTCAGAGTTACATACAGCATATGTTTAGTTTTCAGTTTATTCATAGTCTTGCTGTAATTTTGAAAGTTAGATTTATTTCGCCTCATGCTTCTAATCACACCAATTTAAATATAATATGACTAATGGAACATTAACATAAAACTGCTTCAAAGACACGGCTATCAAGGAAAAGATTTGTGATATTAAAAGGCAACCTTTTGAATGATAATTCCCATCAGTTATATGTAGACACACACAAATTATTATGCATAAGGCAAAAAAAAAAAAAAAACTGAGCTTGTATTTAACATCTGTCAAAGTTTTGGCACTCCTGATCTGCCTTTGGTAAAATGTGCTGAGCAGCAATGGACCTTTATTCGACTACAGTGCTGAGGAATTTTTCTTGCATGGGAATAGATCAGGACAGGAAGTCAAGAACATAACAGGCAAATGGGTATGAATAGACATCAATGAGAATCCTGTAGACCATGTCAAATTACAGCAAAGCACCAGGTCTACACAAAGGACATTGAACTATTATTGCTTTATTGAAGATCTTACTAATTTCCGCAAGAAAAGCTTCAAATAAGACTTTTTGCTATTTACATTGCTACACCTGCTGACACTCAGGCAGCCACTATTGTTATAAACAAACTAGTGACTGATGGTGTATTAGAATCTTTGGTGGCGATTATGTTAATTATTGTACACATTGTGTCTGCAGAAATAAGAATTTATAATTGCACATTCAGGACATCACCGTTTCCACCTGGACCAACAACTGTCATGGACGCTGCTATAGCACCGTTAATAACAGTTATATCTCAACAGTACTACCTGGTTTCCCGAAATTCACCTTTAAGTCATCACTATGGTAGACAAAAGCAAATAGGGTGGAAGTTACTGTATACATAAAGCAAATGAAGCACTTTAGTAGTGTTTTCAATATACTGACTAAGGTGTTATAAACAGAGAATGTCAATGAGTGATAGACATCCATTTCCAGATAAATTAATATCTTTGAGGATGTATTCATTCCAGGTAAGAAGTATAAAATTTAGCCAAACAATAACCCTTGGGACCAATAGAATAAAATAACCTTTACAATTAAAAAGAAATGTTTAACATATGCAGAAAGAATATAATAAGAGTACAATTAAGGAATACAGTAATCCCTCGCTACTTCACTTTTCGCGGATTCACGACTTCGCGGGTTTTTAAATATAGTAGTAGTATTTCCTAGTCTAAGAACAACAAAACAAGTTCGGTGACTAAGTGCGTTGTAACACGGGCTGTGATTGGTACATGGGAGGGAGACGACAAATCACAGCTTCCCGCTTTCTAATCGGGCCCGTGATTGGTGCTTTGACTGTAAAACATTGAACAACACTGAGAAAACCTTGAACAACAAGAAAACTAACACTACAATAGTTCGCGCTATAGCGCTACCAACCGCTGGCTAAAAGCACTTTTTTTAATGAGTTTTAAGCACAGGGAAAAAAATGAACATTTAAAAAAATCCATAATTTAATAAACCACCAAGAAAAATAATAGTGCAACAATGCACGCTACAAACCAATCGCTGGAAACAGAAGTGAAAACAAAATCAAGCCCAGTGCATTCTTTAACTGCCTTTCTACCTTAATGCGTCCAGCTCTCTCTCGCACTGCCTGTGTGTCTGCGCGCTGCCTCTGTGTATGTGTGTGTCTGCCCAGATCCCACAGCATCTCCCCTTGTCTCTCTGTCGCAGCCATTTCGCTTCAAGCTTTCTTGCCGAGTGGTTTACTTTACACTGTACTGTGTGTGATTTTTTGTGGTTTCTTTGTGTTGAACTTTGTTTCAATTTTCACCCCCTGCAATGGCTCCCAAATGTGCTCCTTCTTCCAAGGCTGGTGCTGAGCCTAAATGCCAACGAAGAATGATGACGATCGCTGAGAAGGTGAAACTTCTGGATTTGTTGAAGTAAGGGAGAGCGTTCGCGGCTGTGGCAGCAGACTGGCTAAGGATCTGCAAGAGCGGTCATAGGAATGGGACAATGATATGGTTCGATCGGTCCAATTTTGCAACAAAGTCGACAACGTCATGACCACCTACAAGCTGCTCTTCGACCGGAAAAAGAAGTAGCGGCAGCGACTGCCGATCACAATGTTTTTGCAGCCTCACAAAAAAGAGCCAGTTCCTACTACTACTACGGATACACCTTCAGAAACCGTGGAAGAGGTGCCCCAGGAAATTGCGCCGCCATCTGAAGAGACGTAAAATACAGTCATCAGCTGCGCAGTAAAAGTCATCATCACCTTCATCGTCATCATTTTTACTGCACAGCATATTCATCACCATCATCACGTCAAATATAGGTACGTGTACTTCGCTATACAGTAACTGTAAACTTATCTACCGATTTCATATTGCTTAACAGTTGTCCCTGTTATTAATAGAGTAAAGGGTGGGTTGTAAACAGTACAGGGAGGGTTTAAAAACATCCAAATACACGTTAAATAATTAAATAAATATAGTGTGCCTACTTCGCAGAAATTCAGTTATTGCGGCCGGCCTTGGAACCTATCTCCCGCGATAAACGAGGGATTACTGTATAAGGCAATTTGTATACACAAACTATGCTAGGTAAAGAAAGATCACCTAGGATTTCAATGATCTATTTGCTATATGCCCAAGAAGCATTGCATTAAAGTTGCTTAACAACTTAATTTTGCAAATGATCAGATTCATTTTTACTGCAGGTTTGATACCAATAATCTTACTTTCAGAACAGACAAAGGCAATAGACAATGTAAAGAATGTTCAGTCTGCTGATGAAATTGAATTAACACTCAGGTCACCAATTTACATAAGTAAAACTTGCCAAACCTTATAATATAGGCTGAAAGTGTTGTTGAATTTTATATGCCTGTGCAGATCAGTTAGCACATTCTTTTTCAGAAGTCAATAGGTAGTGTCATTGTCTATGAATTTTGAAAAATATCATGATTAGCTCTGTCCCTACTAACAATGGACTATACACAATAAATGATCCAGTTGCTCTAGGTTCAGCATCAAGGCAGATGACTTAGCAAATTGTAGTAAAACACATTGTTTATATTACCTCCAAACCAGTATGTCCTTCCAGGACCAAGGACTGCTGAAGAAGCCATGTTAATCATACTAATACCTTTGAAAATATGACGCAAGCTCAAAAATCTAGCAATGAGTTTGCTTCTAAACTTTAGCACTTTGTTCAGTACTATTAGAACTTGACAGAATTTTGTAGCAATTTTTCTTATGAATTACAGTCAGTTAGTAAGATATTGTTATGTCATCTTTTAAAACCGATAACACAGAATATGTAACAATAATAATAATAATAATAATTACCTTTTGTATAGCACTTTTCTAGCTACAGAAAAAGCTTTATACAGAGACTGGGGAGCCAGTTTTACCACTACCAATGTGCAGTATCCATCTGGATGATGCAAAGACAACCATTATTACACCAGTATGCTCACAACATATTAGCTATTAGGTGGTGAAGGGGTGAGAGGGATAATTCTGTATATTAGCTATGCAGCACATCCAGTATATGGTTTGAATTGTCATTTGACACCTCATGAAAATATACCTTGTGGGTATTTCACTTCAACTAGCATTAAAATGTTATACAACACTTCTCTATGCAACTGGATCCTGGAATTCCTGACAGAGAGAGCCCTGACAGTCTCCATTGGACACACCATATCCAGCACCATCACAATAAGAACTGATCCCCCACAGGACTGTATAGTCTGCCCACCTCTGTTCACTCTGTTAACTCACAACTGTACAACTGCATACAGCTATAACACTATCATTATGTTTGATGAACACACAATGGTAGTAGGTCACATCATCAATTGGGATGAGTCAGCTTGCAGAATGGAGACACAATGATTGGCATACTGGTGCAAGAGTAACAAGCTGATTCTTAATTGGGACAAGACGAAAGAGAGGACTGTTGACTTTAGAAAGGCCCATGCTGCGCACACCCCACTGTACATTGAGGGCACTGTAGTGCAACTGGCAAGAGCAACAAATTCCCAAAACTGACCTGACTTGATCCATTAACACCACCTCTATAATTGAGAAGGCACAGCAGTGTCTCCACTTCAGACAAGACAAGACTACCCCCCTCACCCTACAGGGATACCATCAAGAGCTTTCTAACCACAAATACTGCACACCGCAGAAAAGATAATTGGGACGTACTTGCTCTCCATTAAAGTGATCTTAATTAAGCCACCTCTGAAACAATCGCTTGGTCCAGCTTCTATTAGGCAGAAGGTTCTGTAGCATCTGAACGAGTTTTGCTAGGTTCTGCAATGACTTCTACCCCTTGGCTGTCCAGGCTCTGAACTTTGTGCTGCCTGTTCTACTTCTAGTAGTTTATTTATGCACAGTACAATTGTTACATTTGTTACAACTGTTGTTTTTATTTGTATTTACCATTTATTTATTTAATTATAAATTTAAAGTATAGCTTTTCAATTGTCTTGCACTTGTCCTTTGTTTTTGTACAAGGTTTATGTTGCACTGTGGTCCTGACTAATGCCATTCTGTGCCACTGTATGTTGCAATACTGTGTATGGACAGTAAAGCCACTTGACGTGACTTGTGAGATCACTCTAGAGCTGGAACACACCCTCTTATTCATCCCATTTATAAAATAGAAATCATCACCTCCCCTAATATTCCAATTTTGGGGTGCTGTGTTAACTGCCCATGAACCATTAAAGAAGCGATCCCTTAATATACTTTTGTTCAAATGTTTACTGGAAGAGAAGATTAACTAAATAAAGCCTGTATAAGCAGAAATAATCAATTTATACAGTAAAAAAAACAGGAAAAGTAAAAGAAAACCCAAAAGCACCCACACTGATTGCTAATCCTTTCAGGGTTACCAGCCCAATAAATACCTTTTTACTAACCATTTTAAATTATAATCAGCTTTCAAATGGACCTTTAAATAAAGGAAAGAAGGGCTTAATGAGTTTGAATAGCCTAGCAATTACCAATCTTTGTGGAAAACAAAAATAAACTGCAATGGGCCTTATAGGCCCCAGTTGCGGCCTATAAGGCCGCCCCACAACTTTCTTGATATTTTACTTTAAAATTGAAAAATCTAACAACATCACATTAAAGTTCGATAAATTATGAAAAGAATGATACGAAACATATATATGTAGGTTTTAAAATAAGCCAGATTTAAAGCGTGACATAAAAACGTGACATAAAATCGTGGCACTTTTAGGCTTAGGATTTTATATATACAGAGTAGATAACTTTAAAATTCATCTAGAAAAAAAACACCAGAGAATGAAATTAAAAAAGAAAATAGAGAAAACAAAACCCAATGAAACAAAAATTCAACGGTCAACCAAGAAAAAGAGAGGAGAGCCAAGAGTCGAGGGAAGAAAACTTTCTACATGAATGCTTACTAAATTTTTCTAAATTGTTTTTCCACGTTTTAAAAATGTTTAGGATCCTCTAAACAACAATCTAATTTCTTCTAATTGCAGATTCTACATAATGTCAGTTACCCACTGAGTTATAAAAGGTGGAATAAATCTACATGCTTGTAGTGTGGTGTAGGCTATTACAATCAATTTGTCCTTTTCCATTTTAATATCTTCTGGAAATACACCAAATTCAGCTGTTAATGGAATATGAATGATTGTCACCCCAAGGCTGTCTGATAAGTATATAAAGAGTATTGTACAAAAGTATGTTAATTTGGTGCATTACGAAAACAGTGATGCTGGTTGGCAACGTCTGCAAGTTGGATGTTGCCCTTTTATACATTAACTTAAATAAAATATATTTTAGTCAATTATAGTTTTGTGTAGTCTAGCTTGTGCATGGGATAACCTGATACATATTAAAGTAGTTTGGACCAAAAGACTTTCCACCAGAAGGTGTGAACCACTTTCAGTACATACTGAAGCATATTCATTTTATCTTAACTTCCACATATGCCTTGATTGTGAAATTATGTTACATTGAACAATAGTATCATATCTTTGCCAAAGACTGTTAGTTGCCATCTACTGTAAATAATTTCAATGTTACTTTCAATTGGAAAGTTCTCTACCTAGGACTCATGAATGCTTAAAACCATGAATACCATAAATGTACTATCATACAGTTCACCAACAGGGCAAAGCCACTTACTGACATTTATTCATTTTTTTACACATTTGATAGGGAGGGATGATAATGATTACTAGTGATGAGCAAACCCTATTGAATTCGCTTCTCCTCATTTTTGCCAAAAATATGGATGGCTTGCGAATTTCATCATAGTCAGCAAAATGCATTAAAGTCAGTTAAGAAGGAGAAACTGAACTAGTTGTGCGTGAATTATAATGGTACACTGGTCTTTAAAGTGTCACTGAGGCCATCTATGCTGGACCAACTTTTGTGGCCAAAAGTGTGACCTGAGCTTTGATGCAGCAGTGCTAACCATTGTTCCACTGTCCCTCTCTGGCATAAAATTATAAACCGAGACCAAAATACTCTGGGTTCTTTGTCTTTCTCTCTCTGCATCTTCTAAGCTCCTATCGCTACGATTAACTAACTTCACAGAACCTGTGAAGCAGGGGATCAGTGTTTTATCCTCAGGGGTCTGCTCCTGTCACTATCTGATCTATGCTACAGAGCGGAGAGCATAACATGCTTAATCCAGCATTGAAAACATACAATAAATATACAAAGAACAATGAAGTATTTTCAGAACATTCTCATTATGATCAGCTAATATAATCCTGTAATGAGTGAGTTATGCATCTGTATGCACAGTTCAGTTCAGGCCATGCTGTAAAAGTTGAGCGAAGTTTTCCTTTTTTAAAAAAAAGCGTGCACGGTGCAAATCTAAATGGATTGCCAATCAAGTAATGACATTAGACGTGTATACACACCATTAATTATTTACACATGTGTGAAACCCATCGAGTGAAGTATGCATGTGTGAAAGTCCTGAATATGCAGATAGCACAGATTGGGCAGTGATTTCCTCATCCAACATGGCTGCTACAGCTCTGTTATCTCCCGCTGGCCTTGCAAAGCATCCATGGGTGTTGGGAAAAAAGTTAGTGTAAGCCAACCGCATGGTGAATTTTGAGGGAAAAATATGACAAACAAGGTCACCAGCAAACTCAGCAAATTCGCTGTAAAAAACATTTTGGTGAATTCCAATGACTATTGACATCAGTAAAAGAATGTTGTCAGATGAGTTCTGTATTACAAGAGGTATCAGGAGACATGCCAATCATTGTAGTTGTTTAAAGCAGTGTTTCTTAAACTATCAGTCTCAATCCAATATGGGTCATGGATATGTTTGTGATGGTAGCCACATGATTGTGCTGTAAAATGATCTGAGTTCTCCCATGTGCAAAATCTGTGGCAAGTGATATAACTCTTTCTAGTCAATGAGATTTTTATTGGAGTACCATGTAATCTGAGATATACAGTAGCCTATAAAAAAAGCATCAAAGAGAGTTTTGATTTCTATGGTAGGAAAATATAATAAATATGTCAATTTTGTTTTACAGTTTGTGAGAGGGATGGTGGTGTCATGGAGAATGACTGACATAACAAGACAAGTATAGGAAAGGTATAGAGAGGGGAGAATGACACAGCCAAGTTTGTGTGGTTAAAGGACTTCAGTGTTAGACTGAAATGTCAGACTGAAAATAAGGGGTGGTGCACAAGGATGTGATGAATTTTGGAGTATTCGAGGGGTGAGTTTATAAGTTGAAGGTATCTATAGTGATGTGGCAGTTTCACTGGCCAAGGACAACTGATTTGTGCCTCATCGCGTGTTTGTCATTATGATATGCACTGGATGTAAATGTATAACTGAGATGCAAAAAAAAAAAAAATAAATTTAAGTTTAATATGCCTCAGCAAGTAGGAATTTCTACATGTAACACAATTTTAAAATTTGATTGATAATTTTCAAATACTAGCGATGTGAAGGACATATTTAAGGAACTGTAATAACACCAGGAAATAATAAAATGGTGAGACAGGCTGTAGTGCAGAGCCTTCTGAGTTCAAAATTATGTCTGCCAGTAGAATTAGACCTTCCAGAGTGGACTATTTGCAGAATTCTTCATCAAGCTTTATTCTGTCACCCTTATAAAATACAAATACTTCATACATTTCTAGGAATAATTTAGCTACATGGCTCAACATTTGGGCTTTGTTTAAAAACTTATTAAATGAAAATCTATATATAGTGAGACATTTGAAAACTTAAGTATTGTTAATCATGGAGCTCATTTGAAAATGTTATTTTTAAAAAAAGTTATTAGTTCAAGGTAAAAAAACTGCACCAATTAATTCTTTTTGGACTACTTTATTCCTTATCTGGTGTTGTGAGTGAGGTGACTAAGTTACCATTGATACTAACAATATGCTTGTTTTCCACTTTTTCTACTAATGATAGGCATGAGAGAAATTGTCTTAAATTGCCTTAAACGGAAACAAAACCTTATACTGTTTTCATAATAAGGTCCTAGTGTGATATTGTTTTTTATTTGGATCCTCATAATAAAAACTTTAAGATCCCTTCCTTTAAGGAATAGCTGTAAGTGTCTTGGAGTGCTTATTGAGGTAAATATCTTTATTAACAATAAATGATTTTTTTTATACATCATACTAAATCAGTTTTTTCAGCAGTGCTTAGTGGTGCTTTGTATATTTGGACAGTTATCTATTTATTTCTCTCTTCTTTATTTTCACACTATTTAAGTATTAGTCATCAGAGAATTACACAGGAACATACAGTAGATTAAGATGATCACATTCATCCTGTTACACATTATTAATATTATCTTCTCATATGTAAAAATGAAGCAACCATTGGTAAAATAAGGACCTTTCTCTATTTTCACACATCATGAGCTGAAAACAAAGTGGTTAGGTATCGGTATCAACTGGAGTGAATCCCATTCATCATTTACTGCAGTGAATGTAATTTACTTTTAGCAGGATCAATAATCATACTGCTTCAGCATCAAAAGGATGAGCATGTCTACCATGAAAGGTATCTCACAAATTATATTGCTACTTAAAAGCGGGGTATTGTAATTTCTTGACATTCTCAACCACCTCTTAGCAGCACCCTTCTTAAATCCTGTGCTGTAAAATAGAAAGAAGGATCCTGCTGTATCACATACTGTTTTCACTTGAATATTTAATCAATTATTACATTTCTTCTTTGTACCTGGAGAACCATTGATGGTTCAATGAAAACTCGTTTTGAATCTTTAAACAGTGTTGATTGTTATTCAGTTTTATTACAGCCTTTCAGTAATTCACAACAATGGTAAATGAAACCCATACAGTGTGTTCTCAAACGCTGATTGTTAAAGAACTTTGAACTAGGTTAACAAAAGGAACTAATAAGAACTGAAATACATGCTTACTACTGAATCTAAAATACTCATTATTATAGATGTAGTAATACACATCCAACCATTTACACCAACATCCTTTACTTTATATAGCATCTTTCTAAAGCAATAATGAAAAGCAGTGGTTTCCAATAGGCCTATAACTAACTGTATGTATACACTAACTGAACACATTATTAGGAACACCTGTATCTGTCCTTATCCATGCAATTATTTAATCAGCCAATCATGTGGCAGCAGTGCAATGCATAAAATCATACAGATACAGGTCGGGAGCATCAATTAATGCCACTAGAATGAGGAATAAATGTGATCTCAGTGATGTTGACTGTGGTATGGTTGCTGGTACCAAACAGGCTGATTAGAGTATTTCTGCAACTGCTCCAGGTATTTTCATGCACAACAGTCTCTAGGGTTTACTGAAATTGACAAAAAAAATCACCTTGTTTATGAGGGATCAGAAGAGATTGGCTAGACTGGTTTGAGTTGACAGAAAGGCTACAGCAACTGAGATAACCACTCTGTACAACTGTGATAAGCAGAAACGCATCTCAGAATGCAAAACATGTCAAGCCTTGAGGCGGGTGGGCTCCAACAGTAGAAGACCTTTGCATTGGGCAAAAGCTCACTAAAACTAGACAGTTGAAGACTAGAAAAACATAGCCTGAACAGATAAATGACCATTTCTGCTAAAACAAACAAAAGGTAGGGTCGGAATCCATGCACCCAACCCGCCCTGTGTCAACAGTCCAGGCTGGTGGTGGTGATGTAATTGTGTAAGGAATATTTTCTTGGTACATTTTGGGCCCATTTTCACCAATCTATCATTGCTTTAATGCCCAGGCCTCAATTAGTATTGTTACTGACCATATGCATCCCTTCATGACCAGAAATTTATGCATCTTATAAAAGCTAATTCCAGCATTATAAAGCAAAACCCATCTCAATCTGGTTTCATGAACATTACAATGAATTCAGTGTTCTTCTGTGTCTTTACCAGTCACCGGAACTGAATCCAATAGGGATTGTAGTAGAACTGGAGATTCAAGGATGTGCAGTTGATGAATCTGCAGAAACTGCATGATGCAATTGTTTAAATATGGTCCAGCATCTCAAAGGAATATTTCCAACATTTTGTGAAATCCATGCAACGAAGAATTGTGCTGTTTTAAGTGCAAAGGCCTACCCAGTATTTGGATAGTGTTCCAAATAATTTGACCACCTAGTGAGTGTATGTGTCACATAAAGAAAAAGTCAATTTGGGTGATTGGCAGAGGGTCTTAAAGTGAGTCAGTGGCTGAAACTGAACTTACACAGCCTTGTGGTCTGGTATTGAATTCCTTAACCTCTATAAAATAATGCCTGCACAAACCCTGCCTACTCTTTTTTTGCCTGCATTATCTAATTCTAGCATCTTTGGGGTTGGTGTCAATTATAGGGGCATCAAGCGTGAGATATAAATCAATGCTAGACAGATCACTAGTTGATGAACCACTACATGAAGATCAGTTACACTAGTGAATGGAAGTCTCATAAATTCCTATAATGGAACAGTTGGAACTACCTATTGGAGGAATTCTGCATCATATGAGAAGATTTCACTACATCTCACTAGGTCTCTGGAATTGTTACCTTTTCCCAATGTACACTTCCACCAGTGCTAATGTCTTGCTCAACAGGACTGAGTTCTGACAAACATGTTTCCTTATCTCATACCTCTAATCACCTATTGAGCACTACTTGAGTCCATTCATAGCAGAACATCGTATTTGGGACTTTTTTTGCATATTACTGAACATATTACAGTTGTCATACTCTAGCATGGCATAAAGCCTACAAAGAAAGCAAATTAGAGTTCCAAAATCACCTAAAATGGGAGGGAAAATCAGCAAACTTCAACTAGTCACAAAAGGTCAAACAAAGAATCTTTAAATCTCAGAGAAGTACAAAAAGGCCCAAAATGAGCTGCCCAAAATAGGCAACAAAGTACAGAACACAAATTCAAAGAGAGATTGAAAAAAACAGAGCAAGGGGTTAAAAACCAGTAAATCGACAAAAAAATAATCAAAATTTCAAACCCACAAACACCACAAGCACATTCAATAAACCCAAAGGGATTGCTTATTTCCTTAGCCTTTATAGGGTCGAGGATAGTCCCTTTACAAAGATAAATAGGTGGTCCCACCTTTTAGGGAATCACGCAGAAAATATACGGAACATGATAACACAAGCATGGATACATACAAATAACATTATATACAAAACTAACACAAAAATACAGAGTTATCCAAATAAATAACAAAGGCAAAAATCTTAGCATAGACAAAGAACAAAAAAGAATAAAAAAGACATAAAAGAGAAATTTGAACCCCTGCCAGGGGAGGAACCCTACTAGAACTGTTGAATTATGTGACACGTGTAATTTAATATTTTTTTTATGGACATTTCAATATTTTATTCTTGTTTTTCAAACTAGGTCTCCATTCAAGCCCATTTTGTTATCTTTATCTATATAAATTAAATCTTCAGTTGTTTCGTTGATTGTTTGTTAATCACACAAAAATGGCTGAACCAATTTTTATGATATTTTGCATGTGATCTGACTTAAAATATAAAGTATACACTGCAAAAAATGCATATATCAAAAACCAGACAAAAAAAAATTTAAGTGGGAGTTATTTTACTTGCATTTAGCAAAGACATCGGGAGTGTGCTCCCCTTGACTTTCTCGTATATTGAGATAGAGGTAAAGGTCATCAGAACCACTTCCAGTAGCACAATATTTCTCAAATATGATATCTCTTAGCAATATACAATCATTTATCTCTATTTATAATCAAACTTTTAAAATGATACAGTATTCTCGCACTTAAGGAGGTTGAAACCAGTGGTAGAATTTTTTCATGATATCATATGCATTACCTAGATTCCGTGCAAAGTAAAAAGAGTTATCGTCATCTAAAAACCTAGAAAAAATGTTAGCATTATATAATATTTATTGCAATAAATTGCTATAGGTAAAACTGGATTTAGCTACATTTAATTATGATAATGATGACAAAAATAAGTATCGTAAAATTAAATGTATTACCAGGAAAATGACAGGGACGTAGCAGCTTACTGTTCCCATTATATCTTTATATTTACTTAGCATGTTCAATGTTTACACATTACTGTTAAACTGATGATGTAGAAATTAAAATAAAATTAATAATAGTTATTGAAAGAATATGAATTATATTGAATACAGTTTTTAATATCATGTACACATTTATATTTTCATCATACAAAAAATTTGGATGGTTGTTTAAATAAAATACTACTTCCAGTTGAATAATTTTTCTCAAATTTCATATTTGTTTGCTTTTTGTCTTTATAAATATCTATGCAAAATTTGAATCATCTATCTGTAATTATAGCCGTAAATTTGTGAAAGTATTCAGTTAAAGTACCACTTACACTTTTGCAATTTTTCTCAAATATCATATCTGCTTATTTTTCGTCATTTCTAATATCCACACACAATTGGAATCAAATATCTTTATTTATAGCCATAGTTTACTTGAAAAAATCTGAATTTGTTCAGGTAAAGTACCACTTTCAGTCACCGGAAGTGGCCCCGAAAGTTGATAGGATTCCTTATCTATACTAATAAAAGGCAAAGCCCTCACTCACTCACTGACTGACTGACTGACTGACTGACTGACTCATCACTAATTCTCCAACTTCCCGTGTAGGTAGAAGGCTGAAATTTGGCAGGCTTATTCCTTACAGCTTCCTTACAAAAGTTGGGCAGGTTTCATTTCGAAATTCTACGCGTAATGGTCATAACTGGAAGGTATTTTTCTCCATTTACTGTAATGGAGTTGAGCTTGACCGCCGTGGGGGCGGAGTTTCGTGTGACATCATTACGCCGCCCACGTAATCACGTGAACTGACTGTCAACGCACTATGTAGAAAACCAGGAAGAGCTCCAAAATACGCTGAACAAAACATGCATTATATAATTGAGAAGGCAGCGAAACATTAAGAAGCGAGCGAGTGACATACTACCATATTCATCAGTACAGCTACTTCGGAAACAAAGCGAGGTATAAACTTAAACTTTAAATTGACTTAATAGACAGGCTGCCGCTGGTGCTTTTCGTGCCCAAGGATAATGCGGGATACAAGTTTAATGAGAGGACGCAGGATATAAACGAGAGTTTTGATCACTTTGTAACTAAGTTAAAATTGCAGGTGAAGGGGTGTGCTTATGCAAATTCTGAGAGACTGTGTTTGTGGAGGTTTGACAGTTAAGGCGGGTGGAGGAGTCACGTCATCATCTCCCCTCCCATTTACCTCATTTCGCTCTGAGCTGAGCTCCGCGGCTAACGCCGTCTTCCGAAGCAACTTCGTCACACTGCCACCAAATACAGAGAAATCCACGTTAATACACACTCTGTCTCTAGACTTTCTCCACACTGAATCCTCCAGGCACTACTTACAAAAGGTTACATTGACAATCGTGTTACGTTATTTTTAAAATGTTTAATTTTCTTAGCACAAGCACAGCTGAGAAGCTTTGATGCATGTGCTCCATAACGCGTTAAAAAATAATGCATTTAATCACACTTTGCATTACAATCAAAGGGGAACTTTTGTCAATGCATGATTTCCTGGTACACCGATAACATTGATCAGCGCATCCCAATTCATTTTAGCCTCGCACCACCTTGGTTTGAGAAGAAGTATGAAAAAATATGAGGTTAACACACAAAAACAGATCACCAATTCAAGCTTTATGAATAATCGATTCGCCATCAATAATTGTTTTGGTAAAGCCATACTCAGTGTAATCCTCCTTCCATTTTATAATTTTTCCGCCACTAGCCATGATTAAATGAACGGTAAAAAAGTAAGAGCGAAGCGAGGGTGACTTATTTAGGCAGGCATATATATGACAGCAACACTCATGACAATCATGTTATGTTATTATTAAAATGTTTCCTTTTCTTTTTCATTACTTCTTTAACCCATTACTTCTCCGCTGCGAGGCGCGGGTATTTTGTATATGAATGACCTCCAAAGAGCGCGGAGACTTTTGATCATGTGAACGTGTCTGCAAAAACTGGCGTCTCCTGCCCAGCAAAAGTCGAGCAGCCGGCGCGCGCGCATAGCTGTGCCGGCCTTTAACACGCTGACTGCGCTTCTGCGGCAAAATAATATTAAGGCGCTTCGCACTTTATTTTGCACGTATACGATTATGAGGTCGTCAGTTCTTATGAAGACACGCACAGGAGTGAAGGACTGACAGTGCCATCACAGCCGATTAATAGCTGGGACGTCTCACCAGTCTGCACAAGACCCACCGCGACTGTCCCCAAAAGGCGCTCATATCGTCAGCGAACACATCTCTCTATACTATATAAAAGAAAAACGCAACTTTCCTTTCTTTACACCTTTTTTCCTTTTATCCCAAACCAAAACCTTTCTCTCTTAACACTGCAGAGAACACAAAACTAATTTTCTTTAATTGCTGGTAAGGCACATTATTAGAGGCAGAAATTTGGACTTTCACATAGAAAATGTAATTTTTATACCACAGCCGTCGTGTAGCGCCTTTCAAAAGGGATCTACTACCGAGAGATGATCCATATACATTTTAGCTGCTGTTAGTACTACTTACCTCTTCTGTTATACCGTCTTTAAAATGTAGTTTACCCGCAACCACTCCAGTAGTGCTCAATGTAACTTTACTTCATAAAACGTTAATGTTTTACTGTTTAATAACTTATAGACTACATTTTATTATTTTTCCCTTGCACTCAGTGATCAAAGCTATACACACACATATAGACACATACATATATATATATATACACATATATTTATATATACCTGTGTGTATGTTTGTATGTATGTGTATACACACACACACACACACACACACACACACATACATACACACACACACAAATTATATATATGTGTGTGTCTGTGTATGTATGTATATGTGTGTGTATATATGATGTAGATAGGTATGCATATATATATATATATATGTATATGTAGATATGTATATAGATATGTATTTTGCTATATATATATATATATATATATATAGATATAGATATAGATATGGGAACAACACTCATATCAATGACAAAACAATTACATTAACAATCATGTTACGTTATTTTTTAAATTTTTCCTTTTCTTTTTCATACCTTCTTTAACACACTACTTCTCCGCTGCGAAGCGCGGGTATTCTGCTAGTTTTTGATATAAAGCAGGTGTACAAAATCTCATTGACTTAGGTCAAAATGTTTTGGAGTTATTGTTTTTACAGCAACAACATGAACCTATATACGTAGAAAACTTTCATAAAAATGATGTAGCTCAAAGTTCTTTACAAGATGAAGAAAGAAAAAAGAAAATTATATAAAATTAGATTAGGCAATTCTAAGTAACAAAGAATAAAGTAAGGTCCGACGGTCAGGAGGACAGAAAAAACAAAAAAGAACTTCAGATGGCTGGAGGAAAAAAAAAAATCTGCAGGGGTTCCGAGGCCACGAGACCATCAAGCCCCCACTTTACACACTGACAGCCATAATTTAAAAAATGGTAAAATCTCGATGTTGATTTTTTCATGATTCCTATACTTTTATTTAAGTCAATGATGCTTAGAATAAGGAAAACTAGGCTTGATTATTCAGATACTTTTCACTTGGTTTTGCAGTGTACAGTATGGCATGTCAGGGAGAGGGATTATAATGGGATGGGATTCTCTGAAAAACCAGCACCATTGCAAGGAATACAATTCCCATTGGTTAGCAGGAGCACGCTATGGCTAATACAGGACATTGTTATCAATATGCACAAAGCTTTCTGCCAGCCAAAGTTTGATCTTAAAAACCAATGGTACATACAGCATTTTCTTCTCATCTAATCTGAAAATCAGTTTCATTGTGTCCCTGGATTCTAGCTCTTGTCTAAGAGTATGTCTTTTTGTCTCACCATTGGTTGGAATAAGCCATGTTGTATTTTCAAAAGAATGTTTTTCCTTGTTTACTTGTACCAGCAATTCCAGATACTTCAGCTTCACAGTATTCTTAGAAATTGCCTTAGTCAATGGGTGGGCTTCTCTGGCAGTGTCTTAATTGGTTTGAGTCTTACCTGGCAGGTACAAAATTCTTTGTTAGTTGTAGTAATTATACTTCAAAGACACATGATATTCAAAATGGTGTTCCACAAGGCTATATCCTGGGTCCACTGATCTTTTCAATCTACATGCTTCCAATAGGTCAGATTATCTCAAGGCATAACGTAAGCTACCACAGCTATGCTGATGACACACAACTGTATTTATCAATAGCGCCTGATGACCCCAACTCTCTTGGTTCGCTGACACAATGTCTTTCAGAGTGGATGAGTAGTCATTTTCTCAAACTAAATAAGGAGAAAGCAGAACTTTTAGTGACTGGCAAAAATGGATATAATGAGGGTATTAGAAATAAACTTGATCCATTTGGATTAAAATTCAAGATAGAGGTAAAGAACTTTAAAATACTGCTTATGGTTTACAAAGCCTTAAATAATCTTGTTCCATCTTATATCTCAGAATGCCTGTCACCTTACACTTCAAATCATAACCTTAGATCTTCAAATGAGTGTCTGCTTAGAATTCCAGGAGCTAAACTTAGAAGTGGTGAGGCAGCCTTCTGCTGTTATGCACCTAAAATCTGGAATAGCTAACAGATAGAAATTTGCCAGGCTAGTACAGTGGAACACTTCAAAAAATCATTATTTTAACATGGCTTTCTCATAGCTTCATGTTAGTTTATTCTGTATATGCATTTAATTATCATTATCATCCTTGGTGGCTCTGAAATCCGTGCTAACCCCTACTACCTCTGCTGTTCTTTTTCCAGTTTTCTGTGGTGCGCCACCACCACCCAATCAAAGCACTGTGCAGTCCCTACATTGATGGATTGAATGCCAGAGGTCCACCTCACCATCATCATCAACTTCTTCCATGTAATAGCTGAAAACCATGAGGACTGATTGAGATAATTCATGTTAGGGGCTGGTTGGTCTTGTGGCCTGGAACCCCTGCAGATTTTTTTTTTTCTTCAGCCGTCTGGAGTTTTTTTTTGGTGTCCTCCCTGGCCATCAGACCTTACTTTTATTTTCTGTTAATTAGTATTGCCTAATTTTATCTTTATATTTTGTCTTTTTTCTCTTTCTTCATCCTGTAAAGCACTTTGAGCTACATCTGTTGTATGAAAATGTGCTATATAAATAAATGTTGTTGTTCAGCTGGGGCCTCATGCATAAATGGTGCATATGCACAGAAATGTTTCGTAAGAACGTTTCCACGTTCAAATCGCGATGTATAAAACCTACACTTGGCGTAAAGCCACGCACATTACCACGGTACCTCATACCCTGCCGTACGCAAGTTCTCCGCTCGGTTTTGCAGACTGCTGGCACCCAGCGCCAAAGCAGTGCTACTCTTCCTGTGTGGTTACTCTTTATTTTCCTGACGCAGCTTTATAAATACACTGAAACTAACCGCATATTGTTAATTAGTGTAATGCATCTGATTGTAATTAACTTGTAACAATATAATGGTCCAGGGAATAACCATAGTATTCCAAATACCATAACTGCTTTAGCGTTGTTACTCTCACTGCACCTTTTTTTCTTCTTTCAGCTGCTCCTGTTAGTTGTTGCCACAGCGGATAATCTTTTTCCATATTACTCTCACTGCACCACTCGGAGTATTTATATCACTGTATCTGAGTGGGGAATCACAGCAGCAGCTGATCGGAAAGAGAATTATCGGTATACAGCATCAAGCACATGCTGCCTCAGCCACGGCAAAACACTTCAAAGACTTTCCTGTACGGACCTCGCGGTTGAGAAACAGTTTTATCCCAAGAACTTTAAACAATCAATCAGTCCATCAAATGCTCCTTGTAGAACTGTTTGTACTTACAGTATAAGTACAATCACCTCACTGTAAACTTGCACTACAGTTATAATATTGCACAACCTGCACCACTTTATAAAGCGTGTATTTACATATGATGACGATATCATTTTTAAGATGAAATGCAGCAAAATATGTTGATTATATTATATAGATAAAACTTTAACTTCATTTAAATAATCTGTATTGTTACTAATCAAACATGTGAGGGCACGGTTCCGCAGAGCTAGCTAGTTCACGGATTGATCCTACCTTGTGCTGTATTCTTTCTGGGGCTGACGCGACACTGGAAGGATAGATGGATAGAATAACTAAACATGTACTACAAAGATATTTCAATGTTCCTTAAAAGTTTTGAAGAATCATCGTCGTAAACTTACAGATGGCTTAACGTCTATTACAGAGCTGATTGTGTATCGATTGGATATTTGGAGAAAGAAAAGTAAGGACAGGAATTGGAGATTAGTACATTTGAAAGAGACAGTACTGCTACAATAATTTCATCGAAGGTCACACACAATCACGCACCGTGTTCCCATGTTTAATGACATGCTTTAACTCCTATCATCATGAAAAAGATATCACGTATACATCTCAGTATTTTAATTATTCAGAGAGCTGTAATATCAGGAATGTAATAGATTCTGTGTCCAGTCGGAGAAAGAGAAAGCGGAAGCACGTAGTGATTCACACACATAGAGCAAAAGATCAAATACAAAACAAAGCATTTAACGTGCTACTTTAGTTACGATGGGATTTGAGAAACTAGTAAATTAAACGATTTTAAGATGAAGTTTATGATGTTCTACTTTAATGACAAAATAAAATATGTGATTAAAGTGGAAATTTCGAGATTGAAGTTAACATTTTGTGCTTTTTTCCTACTGTATGCCTTTTTTTTTCTCTGTACCCTAATAAGCTTTCATATGTCACTCAGATGGTGGGCTACGTCTCGCCTTTTCACGGCGACTTTCATATGTGACAACTTCTTTTTTAATGTCGGACACTGTGCGACTTTGTGAACTTGAGCTTTCAAGTTTCTCCAACATGTTATGTCACTCGATCAACTTCCTTTTGTTGATTATACCACTGTTTAAACCAACAAATAGTACGTTTTTCTTTGCCTCCACTTGGTATTCGCTGAAATTCTTATATTTTCCCTCTTGCTTTTGACATTGCCTTTTCAGAGAACGCTAAGTTTAAGGGCTATTTATATTGATTTGCATATTCAAGCAGGCGTAATTCTGGGAGGAGACGGAGTGGGACAGAAGGCGCGTGCACGTGCGTTACTTTTCACGCTGATCGGGATTTATGGAGCGGAAGAATGCGGAAGTGGGTGAACGCACAGATTTATGCATCTGGATTTTTCTGTGCGTAAGCACATTTCGGCTTTTGTGCTTACATCATGTTATAGTGCGAATTCTGCGCACGGCGTTATGCATGAGGCCCCTGGTTTTTCCTAAAACTTGAAATTAAATATTTGTCTCAGCTATCACGGCAGAAAATTCAGCATGAGTAACAGATAAAAAAATTTTGGAGAGAGTATTCCTTTAAAAAGCTTCTTGCTTATAGCACATACAGATTACTGCAAGCTTAAAGTGCTTCTACCTTAACTGGCATACTCACCTTATCCCAATTTTGTGTGTGCATGTAAATGCACTCAAGGAGATTCAAGGACTTGAAGAGGAAATTTTATTTTGATTACTTATGTTAATAGTTGTGAATGAAAATAATGCAAGAAGCAGCCATCAGTCATCATGACAACAGCTTTTGGTTTAGTTTAGCAAACAGTCTCGTCCACTCCCCAACTCACTCTCAATGTCACACTTCAACAGGTCACCAATAGCCGGCTGGCTGGCAGGACAGCAAAGGCATCACAGACTCTGTCAGAGAGGGGTGGCTGTTTTAGGATTTTTTTCAATTCTGTGTGTTTGATTGTTGGCTTGCTCATTAATTTCAAGAGCTAATTATAAAAGAAGTGGTGAGGAAACCTGTTGCTGTTTCACACCAAAAATTTGAAATTCTTTACCAACAGAAATCTACACTGACACAATGAAACATAAAAAAAAACTCCTAAAGACCCACTGTTTTAATTTGGCTTTTTCATAGCTGCATTTATTTAATATTTTTATATAAAAAGGAATATCATATACTTAGATTTGCAATCATTATTATTCTGTACTCCTCACCTCTTTCTCTTCTGTTTTTTTCGGTGCTGGTGTTGATGTTGGAATAAATTTGATACTCGAACTTAAAGTGTAAAAATCAATAAGAAACTACTTAAGAACATTTATGTTCGGTAGAATGTCCAGTAAGGGCTGGGTAGCCTTTTGGCTTTGGAACCCCTGCAGATTTTGTTTTTTTGTTCAGCATCTCTTCCCTGGAGTTTTTTCTTTTTCTTGTTTCTGTCCTCCCTGTCATTAGAGACTTAACTAATCTAAATGTAAGGCCTCTGTTTTTTTCTATTACTTGTATATACTTGTGTTATGTAAATACATACTGATTAATTGTAATCTACTATTTTTAGCAATTCTTCTTTTTATGTTCCAAATTTGTTTAGTTTTTTTTTTACAATGTTTTCTATGATGTATTGTAAAGCACTTTGAGATATATTCTTTGCATGAAAATGTGCTATAGAAATAAATGTTTTTAATGTCAAAAATATCAATCTTTTTTTTAACTAAACCCTAAGTTGGTTACAAACAGATAACTAACCTTTCCCTTATTATAGTTTAAATCTTTATTTAATGATCAACAATGATGTGTCTTGTTTTTGGTGCCTTTTAGACAATAAATAAACTAATGCTGTCCTCAAACCTATTTATTTTTTTGATTTATGGGTGAAGAGTTTAACCATCATCAAATATTTCTAATATGTGACCAAACATTTCATGAACATGTTCAAGGAGTAAAGCACATCTATAACCAATAATTAAGCAGATTTCAGTAACAATTAATTTAAATTTGTGAGAGAATTAATCAGCACTAATATTAAAATGCAGTGATGTCACTTTGGAGCTATGCATTGGCAAAATATAAACAAACATAAAAATTAATTAACAAATAATAACTATCATTCTACAAACCTAAACATCTTTGTCTAAATCTGTTACAAATCAGTGTACATAAAATGAATTACTGTGTTGCTTAAAAGAAGTGGGATGCAATTTTATAAACTACTGTTCTATCCAATATTTGATTCATGCAGATTACTGCTTACAGTGCAACTTTAAGCATTTCTTTGTATGAAGTATAGTACGAAACTATCACACACGGATTAACCATGAAGTTCATGTCAACATTTTGTTGTTGTTTAAGTAAGAACTACAGTAAATTCATGAGCAAATAGACTTTTAGCTAATATAATAAGATGGATACAATACAATACAGTTTATTTTTGTATAGCCCAAAATCACACAGGAAGTGCCGCAATGGGCTTAAACAGGCCCTGCCTCTTGACAACCCCCCAGCCTTGACTCTCTAAGAAGACAAGGAAAAACTCCCAAAAAACCTTGTAGGGAAAATGGAAGAAACCTTGGGAAAGGCAGTTCAAAGAGAGACCTCTTTCCAGGTAGGTTGGGCGTGAAGTGGGTGAGGCAATGATAATTAACCTTATGTTCTTGTAAGCCACCTTGAGAACATCCTGTGTTGCACAGTTACCAAATGCTTTTTCAGCACCTTTAAAAAGATGCCCTTTGTATAAGAACTCAGAGGACATCTAAAGTAGGTGTGACTTTCAAGATGATATATTATAAAAGTTAAGTTTTTTTTTAATGACAGTATATGCTTTTACCTCTGTTATTATTAATATCTTTCCCTTGTTAAAAATATTTAAAGCCAGTTACTAGTTACTGTAAAATAGGAATTAAAAAAGTTTTAACAAGTAAAGACTATTACAAGTGAACCTGACAGATGTAACACTTATATAACGCACATATATGTGCAAGCATGTTTGCTGCTCCAAGACTATGTAATTCAATAAAAAATGTTTTCACTCAAGACTACAGAGCATTAAAGTGATTAATGTTATGATGGAAGTTACTAGATCTGATGCAAGTTTTTTCTTTAAAATGTGTACTTCAGCAGTACTATGGGGACCTAGCTGCAGACAAGCTATCTCTCCTGGAAGCTCTGGAAGTCTCCCAGAAATCAGCGTCTTCTCCCAGACTCCGACAGGTGATTGGAAAACCCAAGGGTGCCCATCAGATTGGAACCCCAAGAGGGACCCTCTTGTCAAAAGAATGACCACTGAACTTGAAACCCCAAGGGGCTTTGCTCATGGCCCCCTGGTCTCTATACTATGTGCATGCTCCTCACCTGTCTATAGATAACACTTAGAAAACAGCACATTTCACACAAACCATTCCAAGTTTTTATTCTAACAGAAATGTTACTATAGCACTATGTACAACAAATTGGAGTCATACTTTTGTAGACACATTGTATTTAACAATATTTTGCATAGATTAATTGAGTAGTGACTGGTGAGCAAGGTTAAGGTAAATGGCTTTGCTGAATATTAGATATCTGCCAAAATACCTAGTTTAATGCTGTCTACAACCATAGCCACTCTCTAGTCCCATTGACTATGCAAATTAAAAGGGCAGTAGTCCATTTGCCAATTTTTACAAGTCAGTTTTACACCAGTCTACACGCTGTAGATTAACCATTTTAGTTTTTGTACCACTTGTCTCTTATAAGATACTTTATCAAAATAAAAATCATAATTAAAAACTATAGCACCATATTTAAATGATTCTTCATATAAATTTAACATATTAGTAAAGCATTATCTTATGATTTGTAACTGTTTCATTGTGGCAACATCCTTAATATAATTAATATTAAAAAGGACCCACAAAAGGGGTTGTGGAAAGTCATGTAGTTGAAGGAGAAATGTTGTCAGCTTATTAAAAGTATATTAATATTATGAAATGACCTACCTATTAACTAACAAACATTCTTAATATACTGAATAGTCTCCTCATCTTTCTCAAATATATATAGTCTACTTCTAAAGTGGAGCAGAAACTTTGTTTGCCTTTCTTACTATTGATTTTTGGTCAAGTGCTTTCATTTACCATTGCCGATGATTGCTTCCCATACTTACTGAACTCATGATCTAAAATATTATTTCTGTGTGTATGGTCAGCTTCACATTACACAGCCTGTTTCCAGCCCAGTCTGTTGAAGACCTGGGGCCTCATGCCTAACGCCGTGCGTAGAATTCGCACTATAACATGACGTAAGCACAAAAGCCGAAATGTGCTTACGCACAGAAAAATCTAGATGCAGGAATCTGTGCGTACTCCAACTTCCATGTTCTTCCGCTACATAAATCCCGGTCAGCGTGAAAAGTAACGTATGTGCACGCACCTGCTGTCCCGCCCCAATTCCTCCCAGAATTATGTCTCTTTGAATATGCAAATCAATATAAATAGCCCTTAAGTTCAGCGTTCTGTGAAAAGACAATGGGAAAAGCATGGGGGAATATTTAAGAATTTCAGCGAATACCAAGTGGAAGCAAAGGAAAAACATACTATTTGTTGATTTAAACAGTGGTATAATCAACAAAGGGAAGTTGATCGAGTGACATAGCGTGTCGGAGAAACTCGAAAGCTCAAGTTCACAAAGTCGCACAGTGCCAAAATAAAAAAGAAGTCACATATCAAAGTCGCCGTGAAAAGGCGAGTTGTAGCCCACCGTCTGAGCTTATTAGGGTACAGACAAAAAAAAAATAGGCACACAGTGGGAAAAAAGCACAAAATGTCAACTTTAATCTCGAAATTTCCACTTTAATCACGTAGTTTATTTTGTCATTAAAGTAGAACATCATAAACTTCATCTTAAAATCATTTAATTTACTAGTTTCTCAAATCCCATCGTAACTAAAATAGCATGTTAAATGCTTTGTTTTGTATTTGATCTTCAATGTGCTCTATGTGTGTGAATCACTACGTGCTTCCGTTCTTTCTCTTTCTCTGACAGGACACAGAATCCATTACATTCGTGATATTACAGCTCTCTGAATAATTAAAATACTGAGATGTATACATGATATCATTTTCATGATGATTGGAATGAAAGCATGTTATTAAACATGGGAACACAATGGCGCAGTGATTGTTCATGTCTCACACAAGATGCTGCTGCACCATGCGCAACCTTCGATGAAATAATTTGTTGTAGCAATACTGTCTCTTTCAAACGTACTAACCTCCAATTCCTGTCCTTACTTTTCTTTCCCCAAATACCCAATCGCCACATAATCAGCTCTGTAATAGAGGTTAAGCCATCTGTAAGCTTACAACGACGATTCTACACTTTTAAGGAACATTGAAATATCTTCATAGTACATGTTTAATTATTCTATCCGTCTATCCTTTCAGTGTCGTGCCAGCCTCAGCAAATATACAGCGCAAGGCAGGAACAATACGTGAACTTGCTAGTGCTGCGGCACCGCGTCCTCACATGTTTAATTATTAACAATACAGATTATTTAAATGAAGTTAAAGTTTTAGCTGTATAATATAATCAACATATTTTGCTGCATTTCATCTTAAAAATGATATCATCATCATATACGCACTTTATAAAGTGGCGCAGGTTGTGCAATATTATAACTGTAGTGCAAGTTTACAGTGGGGTAATTTTACTTATAAGTACAAACAGTTCTACAAGGAGCAATTGATTGAGTGCGTTTATAGTTCTTGGGATGAAACTGTTTCTGAACTGCGAGTCCCGTACAGGAAAGGCTTTGAAACGTTTTGCCGTGGCTGAGGCAGCATGTGTTTGATGCTATATCCGATAATTCTCTTTACGATCAGCTGCTGCTGTGATTCCCCACTCAGATACAGTGATATAAATACTCCGAGTGGTGCAATGAGAGTAATATGGAAAAAGATGATCCGCTGTGGCAACCCTTAAAGGCAGCAGCTGAACGAAGAAGAAGATGGTGCAGTGAGAGTAACAACGCTAAAGCAGTTATGGTATTTGGAATACTATGGCTATTCCCTGGGCCATTATATTGTTACAGGTTAATTACAATCAGATGCATTACATTAATAAACAATATTTGGTTAGTTTCAGTGTATTTATAAAGCCACATCAGGAATATGGTTCTAAGAAATAAAGGGTAACCACACAGGAACAGTAGCACTGCTTTGACGCTGGGTGCCGCCAGTCTGCAAAACTGAACGGAGAACTTGCGTACGACAGGGTATAAGGTACCGTGGAAAAGTGCATGGCTTTACGCCAAGTGTAGGTTTTATACATCACGATTTGAACTTGGAAACGTTCTTACGCAACATTTCTGTGCGTACACCGTTTATACATGAGGCCCCAGATCAGTAACAGTTTTGTTACTGTGAATTGTGAGGTCACCTAAAAATAAGGTTAGATGTCAAGTCTAATTTCATCATTTACTCCCAATATTGAAATAAAGCTAAAAGAAAGCTGAATTAATGACATTCCAACCATCCAAAATTTATGTGCATTTTCTCTGAAATAAATGATGAGTCTTAAAAGGTATAAATCATTGTACATACAGTACAGGCCAAAAGTTTGGACACACCTCCTCATTCAATTTGTTTTCTTTATTTTCATGACCATTTACAGCACTCCATCACTCTCCTTCTTGGTCAAATAGCCCTTACACAGCCTGGAGGTGTGTTTGGGGTCATTGTCCTGTTGAAAAATAAATGATCGTCCAACTAACCTGTCTTCTGCACAACGCAACTGCTGGTCCCAACCCCATTGATAAAGCAAGAAATTCCACTAAATAACCCTGATAAGGCACACCTGTGAAGTGAAAACCATTTCAGGTGACTACCTGTTGAAGCTCATCGAGAGAATGCCAAGAGTGTGCAAAGCAGTAATCAGAGCAAAGGGTGGCTATTTTGAAGAAACTAGAATATAAAACATGTTTTCAGTTATTTCACCTTTTTTGTTAAGTACATAACTCCACATGTGTTCATTCATAGTTTTGATGCCTTCAGTCATGAAAATAAAGAAAACACATTGAATGAGGAGGTGTGTCCAAACTTTTGGCCTGTACTGTATATAAATCATATTAACTAAGGCACCTAGTTATTTTAGTGATAAAACATATTCATTGAATAAAATGACAGAACAAACCTTTTTCATGCACTGTATTCTTTGTAATTGTAACAGAAGACATATATGCATATTTCAGCATTCTAAGTGCTTTAGCACCACTGTCATCAGCTTATCAATGTTGTCATCATACAATGAATGAGACAATATTATTTCACTCTACAAGTTCTGGAGGTTTGAGAGCAAGTGTTACAAGCTAAGCTTGTAATTGAAATTTTTAAGCTTAATGAACAAAAACTATTTTTTGCCCATTATCTGGTCTTTTAATTTTCAGTTTGCACTGTTTCTGGGGTTTTGATAACCAAGGAATTCATTTTGAATGTTTTATTTTCATCTTGCCATCTTTACCTTATCACATTCTCCCATTACATTTTTCAATGGGAGCCACACTTTTGGGCACCCATTGCTAAAATGTGGGTTCCAGTTGCTAGGTCACATCTCCTGAATGTTGCATCACGTGGTGTCACAAGCACAATGCTAGTTAAGCAAGCATTGCACTGGGTGGTTTTTCTAAGACTGTGAATTGACTGCAAATATTTGTTGCTATTTCTGAAAGTCTGGTTAACGGATTACGACTGTGTTTTTAATTGAGAGTTAACACCAATGTTTAGGCTCTAGTTATTCACTATTTTTCTTGGTCTTGTCCTGCTACCCCATTAATTGACTGTGAATATTGCTCCATGTATTAAGATGTAACTTTTAGTTTATTATGTTGTAAGACTGAAATTTACGAAGGACTACTCTGTAGGAAGGACCAACCACAATCAGCTCTGCCAATATAATAAAAAATAAAGCATAAAAACATCCTTTTAGGTTATTAAAAATCGTGTTTGTACATTCTGAATGCCTTTGGTATTGTCCATGTTAGGATACTATTTGGTATGATTTGAGGATATATTGTATTTTGTGAAATTAATAAGACAACAAAATTACACTAGCATTTAGAATCACAACACCACACTAGTGTTTTAGGAAAACAAAAGGGGATATAAGCCAAGAGGCTGTGTAAACATCTGGGCTAAGATATGGACAAAAGCATTTTGAAACAATACTTGAAGCAATGGGGATGCTGTTTTTTATCATGCAGATGTTAAAATTGTATTTTTTTTTTGTTTTATTCTGAGCTGCACAGGCTGCCAAGCACATATCTTGTGGGAAATCATACAGGATGAAAGTAAAGGCTTGAGTGATCCAAGCAGGAGACAAAGATGTTCATCGATATTTCATACTATTTCTGTGAACAAAAATCGTGGCTTATTTTGCTCAATTGAAAGAATTCCAGTCCATACTATTCTATATTATCTCAAACTGGAAAATGTAATTTTTTTTATGAGGATCTGCTCAAAACTTATTCAAACACTGGCAAGATCTCATTAATTTAATCCTAAAGTAAATAGGTTGAGCCAGTGCTTAACCTTTTTAATTTTATTTGCTGTTTTATTCTTTACAAAGAATCATTTTAAACAGGGGTCTCAAGCTGCATGGCTCTCTTATCTGGGTGGGTGTTCAATAATGAGTTTCAAGGATTACCTTTGTAGCATACTATTCTACTTTCTATGCTATTTTTCAAATGTTTGATGGAGTTGTTTTCTGTTATAATATTTTGTTTCCAAATATTATATTAAAGATTAGTGGTCAAGAAAGTGCCATTATTTTTCAATGAATGCAAAATACTATAGTAAGCAAAAAATCATAACAAACCAAGGAGCCAAGGGTTGTGTGGGTATCGTTAAGTGGGTTTATGAATGATACGTCTTACGGTTAGGGAAGGTTTATTTTGTGAAAAACATACATGATATGTATTATACAGTTCAGTGTAGCATTTTTCTTTACGTTTTTAAATGACTCTGTGTTTCAAAATAGGGATGGAGTGCCAGTGCCTGTTACAACACACTGATTCTAGATACAACTGTTTATACTTTGCATGATTCTACAAAATAAGGAACTGATTAACAAGCATACAGAACTAATTTGTCCCAAACAGAGGGTACTTTTACACTTATTGCAATCTGGATACTTATCACAAGTCACAATTTTAATAAATTGGTACAGTTTGAAGAAGTGTTCCCTTTTAATCATGTCCTGGAAAAAGGGAAATGAATCTATTAAATGTCCACCATTACCTATAAAGTGCTCCAAAATGATCTCCTGTTAAACTTGTCAGTTATCTCATTCTCACATACTACACCCAGTACAATAGTTAATAGTGTGCTCAGGTTTTTCAAAAGTACTTTCAAAAGTCAATAAATTTGTTGCACTTCAAACAGCCATCTTTTAGTGAGTTTCTAAAATTATTTCTTGCTTGTGCAAAATATCAAACTCTAACCAGAACACCAACATGTTCTTTTAGTGCCAATTCACTTTTTTTCCCATTCCTTTACTTTTCATCAATCACCTCCACTACAAGTAAGCATCATCTTACTACTCTCCTGACTCTGACTCAATCAGCTGAGGAGAACAGGCAAATTTTAATGTGGAAGTTCTTCTGGTCCATCACCAGGAAACATTGGAAACTCATCTAGGTTAGTCAGATGAGGGCAAGAAAGCTGCCCCATTAAAGCTCCCTCAAAAGGTCTCCAACAGGGTTGCATGCTCCAACTACAATTCCCATGCAGCCCTGTGGGAATCTAGACTGGAGCTGCTCATGTGAAATGCTGCCACCCAACACTGGGGGAACATATAACCCACAGGCGGTCCTCTACTGCCTGCCTATTGTTTTGATACCCTGTCTTGAAAAAAACTCCTACAAACATGGGGGGAGAATGCAAACTTCACATAAACTGCAGCTAGGTTGCAATTAGAACTTAGATCCAAGAAGCTACAACACAGCAAAAGAAGGGCCTGGACAAGGGATGAATCAATGGGTAGATATATTATACACTCTTAAGTGGCAAATTCTGTTGTTTTGTATTTCAATATGGCAATACTGTGCCCAGTACTTGCCCTAGCTGCCTCAAAGATCTAGAGATTTTGCGTTGAAAATCCTGAACAGGGTACAAGTACAGTATATACAAGGCCAATATAGAGTCACCAATTATCCTAACAAGTTCACCTTTGGGATGTGAAACAAAACAACATATGGGCACATGGAGAATGCGGAAACTTCACACAGACCGATCCTGGGCTGATAATCCAAACCAAGTCACCAGTGCCAGAATGCTACTCTAACACAAACACAGCAGCTTAACATCATAAAACATGGCATTATGGTTTCAAGACAGTGTTTCTGATAAATAACTACATTTAGGGTGATAGGGTGGCACTACTACTTCATGGATCCAGCATACTTGGTTCTTATGTCTGTGTGGATTTTTCTCCAGGCATTCCAGTTTTCCTTCCACTTTTCAAAGACATTAAGGTAAATTGTTGATTCCGAATTGGCTCCTGTGTTGTTGTGTGCAAGAGGGCCCTGTGATAGACTGGCACCCTGCCCAGGGCTGTTCCCTCTTTTGTATCAAGTGCCACAGGGATTGGCTCTGGCTCCCTTTGATAGTGAATTGGTTTAAGCAAAATTGAAACTGTAATGTTACAGTTTTATTATAGACAATATGAAGAAGTAAAAACAGAAATTTCATGTGCAACAAGATAATAAGTAATTATCTTCAACTAACTTTTGGAAATAAATATTTAAAGAATACATAAGAAGTTATTGAATATGAATGAATAAATAGCACTATAATCTGATGCAGTTAACTGAACTGAATGATTATAAACTTGTGAACTAAATCCCATAAATAAATTACATCAACGGTAGTCTAGCATTATTATTTGTATATTTATATTTGCATATTTGAACAGAATCTTTTAATAATATGTGTAACTTCTAACTGAGGCATTAATCATTTACCATTATTGTCCAAATAAATTTGTTAAGCAATTTTGAAACTACAACAAAACATGCCAACGGCAAGAAGCTGCCCCCTAATTAGAGAGACACATTTCAATTTTTGAGCAGCCTGGTGGTGCAGTGGTAGTGCTGCTGCCTTGCAGACCTAGTTTCATGTCCCAGGTCCTCCCTGCATGAAGACTGCCATGTTCTCCTCATATTTGCATGGATTTCCTCCCACTATCCAAAAACGTGAATTGGTGACACTAAATTGACCCTAATGTTCATATACTGACCCTAATGTGTCGATGGTGTTTAGATGTGGGTGTGTTTGTCATGCAATGGACTAGTGCCCTTTCCAGGGTTTGTTCCTGCCTTGCACCATGTGCTTGCTGGGATAGACTCCGGCCCTCCATGACCCTGATCTGGTTTATGTGGGTCAGAAAATAACATGACTTTTGGGACTTTTTATCTTCTTTAATTAATTTTCTGGAAATGCATCATACATTTTAATAGATATTTATGACCTTCTACGATTTAAAATGTAAATAATTTTCACTATGGCCTGTACAGGCATCAATGTGCCAACAGCACAAATTAATTGGGGAAAAAAGTGTGACAGTGCAGTTGGTTTTGGTTGCTTTTAAGTGAGCTTATAAAATGATGAGTTTCTTTGGTGAGGGACCAAATGCACTTATGTATGCCAGTACACAGTATGAAAATGTTAAAGGTTATTTCCATCTACAAGAAGAGAGAAGGTAAAGTTGCAACATTTTGACTGTTCGTGTTCATCAGGGGTACACAGAAGATAACAAGTCAGGACAGATGAAAGCAGAAAAGGTGAGAGTAGGAGAGAAAAAGCTGTCATTAGAGAAAACTAAGGAAGAGTTTAAAAAGTTAGTTGGTCATTAAGACTTGAAGAAATATGTGATCCCAAGCTGAGAATGAGCTCAGCTTCTTCTGTTTCTTCTTGGAAGCCCTGTGAAAGAACACAAAATAATACAAACAGATAGATCAGTGTGGCTATGATCAAGGGATGTGAAGTATTCTACAATAGGCTTTTTGAACTGAAGTCTTTGATCTTAACAGTTTGAATGTTTTTCCTGAAATAGTCTGCTGTCCGTCTCCCTGTTTCACCTATGTAGATGGCTGGACACTTGCTACAAAAAATGCAGTAAATAAGACTTTTAGATTGGCAAGAGGTCTCTAGTTTAATATTGACTTTACTAGAGTGACCAGATATGAGAGTATTCTTTGTGACATACAGGGGGTCCTCGGGTTACAACATCTCGATATACAACGTTTCGAGTTTACAACGCTCACTCCAATACAAACTTAAAAAAATTGATACGTGGGTGTTGATACTTACAGACTACGTGGGCAAACAAGTTTGGTTGCACGTAGTGGAAGAATACGCAGTAACATGGCGTATGAGTGAGGGAGTTGGCAAACTAGTTTGGTTGCATGTGGAGGAAGTGTTCTGTTTGTGTTGCTTTGTTTGGCATCTTTTTGGCCCTTATCATGGATTCTAAATGAAAGTCAGAGTCTTCAGATGGTAGTGCTTCGAAGAAGAGGAAAGCTATCACGATGGAAGTGAAATTAAACATTGTAAAGAGATCAGAAGGAATAAAGGTAAGGAATTTTTTTTACACTAATTTTTTGTCATTTTTTCTGTTACTACAGTGCATTGTACAGTACAGTGTATTTATGTCCTTTTCCTTTTTCTGTGGCTTAGTTGTATTTTTATGTTCTAGATTATGATTTTGCAAATGTGTTAGGATAGGTAAGTGACTTAGGCTAGGGTGTGTTTTGACTTACATCACTGTTGTAGGAACAGAACTGTGTTGTAACCCAAGGGCCCCCTGTATTTGTAAATGACACAGCAGCTCTCGTTACAGCTCAAAATGCCTAGATGTGTCTCTTCTTTGTAAAGTGAGCTTCAGATGAGAAGTTTGCATAAGTTAGTTGGTCGATGAAAGGATATCAAGAGAGGGTTAGGGAAAAAGGCTCCTATGGATGGTTCAGTCTGCTTAATGGGGAAATTATGTTTAATGACCTATGGGATAGATACAGTATCAGGATGGAATGGTCAGACCAGCAGATTGTGGGTATCATCATTGGGATCCTGACAGAATGGATGTTACAAAGTCAGCACCTTTGCTTGATTGTGCTTCATTACAGAAGTAAAACAAATCACTGCTGAGGCAGTAGAATCTAGGGATTTTAGTATGCCAGGAATGGAAAGAGGTGTAGAGAAGTTAACTGTGTGAGTTGGCTAGCTTGTAACAAACAGTTTTAAGTCCTGGAAAGCTGATAGAAACACTAATATCTAGAAAGGTAGAGCTGTGGTAGAATCTTCAGCTGTAAACCAGAGAGATTGATGGAAACTGGTAAAGTCATTAGTGAAATCTGTTAGATGTCCTCTGGAGCAAGATGAGGCACCAACACAATCATCAACATATTTTATATGCAGGAAGAAAACAATATGGTCTTTTTTACCCAGTTGGCAAATATGTTGGTTTAGCAAGGCCCATTCTAGTACATATTAATGGTACACTGAGCTGGTGAAAAATGTTATCAGAAGAGAAGGCACTGAGGTTAAGAACAAGTTCTGCTGGTCTGATGAGGGTGTCTAATCACTTAATGATGTTGACACATTGCCTTAGTTCAACTGAGTTAAAATTGTTTAGTTACTGATTTTTGCTTTTACTTAGCATCTGATACTTCTTATTTCAGGGTCCAAAAATAGTTGGCTAGCATTAATAGACTCCACTTGCCCTGATGTTGCTTTTCCATCGCTGCAATGTCCTGGTGAAACCTTTCACCATATTTTTCAGTTACTACACCAAGATTAACAGTGAAGAAGTTCCAAGTGTGACTGCAGAAAATTAATATTCAACAATTTTTTGCATTTAATAGTTTTAAATGCTTGAACCAGTTAAATGTAGTTTGCTGCTCTGCATTTTCCAAAAAAATTTCAAAAACATCCTTGAATACCTTCCATATGATTTCCTCTGACCCCACCAGCAAGTCTTCGAACTAGCTGTCATTAATGATGTCTGATTTGTCGATCAACAAATATAACTTCCTTAATCTTAGCATCAATTATACATGGAAACATCTGTCTCAAATATTAAAATCTTTTACCTTCCTTGTTCATCAGTCAAAGTGAACAGGATGCAAAAATAACCTTTTTGAGTTAACAAGTGGTTTGTCTGGCACACTTTTTGCCATGAAACCAAATGTTTATGGAGTAGCCAATTCTTTTTAAGGTAATGAGACTCTTTGGCATGGCTATCCTATTTGCAAATTAAACAACAGTACCTCTACATATGCAAGCTGCATTCCCAGTAGTAGTGCCATTACTTTTAGATCATAAGAAAGAGAATGAGAATTGTGCTTTGATGTTTGCCCGTTCAACCACAGTGTAAAGAAACATTACATATCTGGATGAGAAGCGGATAATAACCTCCCATACAGCTTTCGAGGCATGACTCAGTGATGCCTGAGAAATACCCAATTGGTCAGCCAGTTCATGTTGAAAAGCTCCTGTGGCTAGAAACCCAAGGGTGGACAGAACTCACAAAGAAGCAGGTAGAGCAGAATTCCTCAAAGTCTGACTTTGGAGAGCCAGGTATTATCTACAAAGAATTATATGCAAGAAAGAAATAAATAACTTTGTAGAAACACCAGTCTTTTATTAAGTATTGTTGTTGTTTTTTTATTTAACTGAATTCAGTATTTGCCTTTTTTTTTGCACAGGCTGCATACAATTGAATCACACAATACATTGCTTCTAGTTATACAATTTCAAGAAGAGATTTGATTAAAAGTGCACAAGCAGAAGGGTACTTATGTTGATTGTGTGTGAAAATATCACAGCATTACAGAACAGTTTAACTCATGTAAAGGACTGAATGTCTAAAAATATCCTTTAACTCGAGAAAGAAAGAATTTTTTATAGATATTATTTATGATAAAAAGCTTTAATAAATTCTAGAATTGTAAATGTTCTGAATACATTATCTGTGAATAACTTGGGGGGGGGGGGGCTGCATTGTTCTTTACTAAATGCACCTCCATTGTAACCAAATTAGAATTGTTTCATTTACACAAATACCACGTTATACCAACCATCTTACATCCAACTGCTAAAACAGATATTCCTTAAAAACAAATTAATGTGCTATATGATCTGTTCTGTTCACTGATTTGTGATCAGTGTGTATATACAGATTATAACTACATATATACTGCAACAGCAAGAACATCACAAAACAATACCATCCCACATCACCAGTTTACTTTTAGTTATTCCAGAAGACATGTTAATCTACTTTTAAAAAATGTTATAGCATTTAATAGTCAAAAACTTAGTATCTAATAGAAATAATTGTCAATGCCAACCAACATGTACTCTTAGACTTGTTGTACATACTCTGGAATACTTTGCATCCCTAAACTATACTTTTTAAAGAAGCAAGGAAGCAATATTCAATTTCTACACATCAGTGTGATGTAACACTCTCCCATGGTACATCAATGCCTCAGCATCAGCTGACAGGTTTAAGAAGTAGTTTTAAAACCAAATTACTGTATATGCAAAGGCATTTAGCTCTCAGTATATTTAACTTATTCAAGTGTGTTGCTTGTTATTGTTGCGAAACTCATGTTTATATTAATCATTGTATGTACACGTTATGATAGGCTTGCACCTTTTAAATATATGCATATACAAATTTTCATTTTTATTATGTTTGTACCTTTGAATAATCTATTGGTTTTAGATATTACTTCTAAAATCTATAGAATATCCTGGAAAGGCACCTCAACTGTAAATATTTATCTGATGATCTGCAAAAATACATTTTTAGCATTATATGAAAAACAGATAATGTAATAGTCATTGTAATGATAGCATATTAATCCATTTTAGAATTAGCTGAACCATCAGGTGCTGGAGCCTATCCCAACAGCACTATGCACAAGGCAAGAAAAAGTCCTGGACAGGGTGGCTGTTCATCAGAGGGGGCATTTATGCACATATCCACACTCACACTAGGCCAGCTTAATAGTCGTAAATAAACTGATACATACATGATTTTGGGGACAACAGAGAACAATTAGAATACCAGGAAGAAAACACACACACACATGGGAGAATGTGCAAACTCCAAACATACAACAACTGGCCATGTGGCTTGAAACTACCAGGCAGCATCTATGACCACATAACTATTATGCTACTTTCATGGCGGTTAGTAATATTATTATTATTAATAACGAAATGATAAGACCATGTAATTTTATGTTTCTGCTACCATTTGATAATGGATGGATAAAGAGAATGAAGCATTATCCTTTTAACAGTAGAATTACCAGAGCCTACAAAAAAACTCGTAGATCCGTCCTACCTTAAATCGCTTCTTAAAACCGTTCATAGCTCTACCAGCGTCTTTTGTCATCTAAATGTGCTGATAAACTCAGGCTGCAAGCAGCACAGCTATTCCATCCCCCCACCGACTTAGAACGTTCACAAACTTCTCCCAGCTCATGCCTTGATTGATTTTCTGGGAGTGAAGTGGAGTTTTAGAGTGGAAATAATAGATCGTTGTTTGGAACACACGCATTTCATGTCTGTTCCATTTCTACAGTAATCTGTGTAAACATATTGTTAAAACAGAAACGTTTTTTATATTCTAGTAGTAGATGACAAAATGTAGGCATAAACTATATAATGTATGAAGTCTGAAGTGCAAATATCAAAGAAACACTTTCACAAAAGGTACAAATATAACACAACAATTGCGCTTTTATTCAAAAATATAACTGCAGAAAAAAAAAGCCGCCTTAACATGCGACATTGACACCCATTTATTATGACTTCTTCCGTGGTGCAATAGAATCAGCTGCTGACTGGGAATCAAAAGGTCGTGAGTTCGATCCTGCACCACTCTGTTTTGAGAAGTAAACTGCTCTTAGTCTTACTATTTTACAATAAAAACATACATTTGATTTCAGTCTGTAACAGCTGGTGTAATTTATGATACTTGTAAAGGTTAGCTTTGGTTTGTTTTTTTTTTAGTCAGTATTATTATCTCAGCCGCGTTCACGAGCCCAAACACACCCCACCCCCGCATCTGACACTGCTGTTTTCACATAGACGCGCTATAACAGAGGTAAACTCAGCTCCCTTCTACATCGGAGCAAGAATGCACATACCATTGCTTGCATACTAAAGTGTCAGCAGGCACTTTTCGTGGCATTACACACATTTTTGAGCATGCCTTCTGCACACTACTTGTGACTTTAGGCTTTAGGAAATAAGTAAATAAATAAAGGTAAATCGTGTCATAAAATTATTTCTTCAAAACGTCACATATATTTGTCTCCTTCTTTTTTTAAAATGTGCATTGATCACCGCCAGCATGTTGTAGCACACAGCATCTGGCCACCTGCATGTTCTTGCGCGCACTGAATAAGAGAAAAATATAGAGTCTGACTAAGAGAATCAGACTGAAAAAAAGCAAACATTTAGAAATGCTATACTTTTACAGCTGATCTGACGCTGTTCGTTTTCAAATAATATTGCATTAGTGCAACGATGTTTTCTGATTGGTACTATTCAGGTCATAAAATGATTTCTTCAAAATGTCACATGTATTTGTCTCCTTCTTTTTATTCTGCTGCTGCACTGACATCGTGCACCAGAAGGAGTGAACTTATTCAGTGTGGCAGGAGCACGCAGGTGGCTGGTTGCTTGTACTATCACAAGTTTTTTTTTAAATGTGCGTTGATCACTGCCAGCATGTTGTATGTAGCACACAGCAACTGGCCACCTGCATGTTCTTGTGCGCACTGAATAAGCTCCTGATCTGACTCTAAGTAATAGCGCCAGCATAAATTCAAACCCGATCTGACACTGTTCGTTTTCAAATAATATTGCATTAGTGCGATGATGTTTTCACATATATTGTCTCTTTATTTCAGGTGTGTAATAGAAACCACAGCATAGAGAGAAGTGTGTACAACGCTTCTTACAGGAAAAGGCGATGGAAAAAGAAAAGAAGATGCAGCATCAACAAGCTTCAGTTCTTTATTTACCTTTAGTTACCTTTATTTATTTACTCACTTCCTACAGCGTAGAGGCACAAGTAAAATGCAGAGCTTCCCATATACATATACAAAGAACAGCGATGGCAAAAGTATGATGTGCATTCTTGCTACGACGCTAGATCTGCAGTGTATCACGATACATTCTCTTACCAATGGTAGCGAAATGAAGTGTCTGCATGCACTTTTTGTGGCATTACACATGTATTTTTTTAACATGTCCGTGCCAAATAAATAACATTCGAGCTATAGCGCGTCTACAAATAAATAACATTCGAGCTATAGCGCGTCTCCAATAAATAACATTCGAGCTATAGTGCATCTTTATGTGATCCAAATAAATAACATTCAAGCTATAGTGCGTCTCCAAATAAGTAACATTCGAACTATAGCGCTTCTTTATGTGATCCAAATAAATAACTTTTGAGCTATAGTGCGTCTCCAAATAAATAACATTTGAGCTGTAGCACATCTTTATGTGATCCAATTTTTCACATAAAGGCGCTCTATAGCTCGAATGTTATTTATTTGGATCACATAAAGGCGCTCTATAGCTCGAATGTTATTTATTTGGCACGGACATACTCAAAAAATACACGTGTAATGCCACAAAAAGTGCATGCAGACACTTCATTTCGCTAGCATTGGTAACAGAATGTATCGTGATACACTGCAGAGCTATAGCGCGTCTTTATGTGAAAACAGCAGTGTCAGATGGGGGGGGGGGGCATAGGGAAGGATCCTGAACGTGACTGAAAGAATGAAAGTGAATAGAAAAAACCACAGCTAACCTTTACAAGTATCATAAATTACACCGGCTGTTACAGACTGAAATCAAATGTATGTTTTTATTCTAAAATAGTAAGAATAAGATCAGTTTACTTCTCAAAACGGAGCCGTGAGGGATCGAACTCGTGACCTTTTCTTTACCAATCTGCAGCTGATAACTTTACGCCACCGCGCCAGTTGTAGTGAATATTCGTCAGTATGGCCTGCTAAGGTGGCTTTTTTTTCTGCAGTTACACTTTAGAATAAAAGCAAATTTGTTCTGTTATATTTGTACCTTTTGTGAAAGTGTTTCTTTGATATTTGGACTTCAGGCTTCATACATTATATAGTTTATGTCTACATTTTGTCATTTATTACTAGAATATGAAAAACGTTTCTGTTTTAAAAATGTGTTTACACAGATTACTGTAGAAACGGAACACACATGAAATGCGTGTGCTCCAAACAACGATCTATTATTTCCACTCTAAAACTCAACTTCACTCCCAGAAAATCAATCAAAGCATGAGCTGGAAGAAGTTTGTGCACGTTCTAAGTTGGTGGGGGGATGGAATAGCCGGCAGCTTGCAGCCTGATTTTATCAGCACATTTAGATTACAAAAGGCGCTGGTGGAGAGCTGTGAACGGTTTTAAGAAGCAATTTAAGGTGGGACGGATCTACGAGTTTTTTCGTAGGCTCTGGTAATTCTAGTGTTAAAGGAAAAACACATATTTAGGGCCTGAACTCCTATATGTGTCAATGGAGTCTCCATAGTATACCATTTTTAATTTGTATGAATGCATTTTGAATGGAAAAGGAGCAACTCTGTTTTACACACACACACACACACACATATCTTATATATATATTTATCTTCTGGTTCGTCCTTCTTCCTCTTCAAAAACGATCCTGCCCACATGCAGCTGACACGGCATTTCTTGATTCCTATTTGTCCTCTTCCAAACCCTTCCCCACGCTGCCTGCAGCCTCCCATACACCCCCACGCCCATAGACATGTATCTCTAGCTAAGCGTAGGCAAGGTATGCTCTAACATGTGGCGAGAGGTAGAGCGACTTGAATGGGGGCTGGCGTGTGAGTGAAGAGGCCCCTCTCCTGTTGAATTCACATAAATAAATCTGTACCGCAAGCAAACTATAATACTTAGCATGATGAGAGAAGTCGCAAAGTCAACCGGAATGTTCAAGCAAATTATAGAAAAAAACCTGATCTAAATCTGTTAAGTTGTTCTCTCGTGAAAAGTGGACAGACATACAGACATACAGACATTGGATTTTATTTATATGTATACTAGTAACGGCGTACTGCACGATAACGTGCAGTGAATACACTTGACTTGAGCATTCAGAGTTTTCATACTCTATCTCTGTACGTTTAGCATTCGTTTGCTCAGAGGTTGATGCGCTTGCTGCTTCCTGAGCAGCTCTTCTTTTCTCCACCCTAGCAGCCCGCTTCTTCTCTTCTTTTGTCAGCATCTTTTCGTGTTAAAATTCTGTCAGTGTTTGTGTTGCAATTACTTAGTATGTTTTCTTTAATTTTTTACTTAAGCTGGCACTTAAGTCATCAATCTGCCTCAAGAATGATTTAAGATATGAAGAGGTAGGGGAAGTGATGGCAAAGATGTTAGGGATGAGAACGGCGCTCGTACACATGCGCAGCATGGCTGCCTGCTGCCGAGAGTTGATTCTACAATAAAATAAAATAAAAATAAAAAGTCAATCATCACCCCATAAGCGGATAGTAAACATCACATAGTATATGTGTACCAAATTTCAGGTCAGTAGGTGAAACGGTTTGCGAGCTACAGGTAATTTAAAATCCTGGACAGACAAACGAACAGCCACGGTAGCGTATTATATATAAAGATATATAGATATACTGTATATAAAGATAATCATCTTCAAACTACAGCATGACAAAGGTATATTAAACTTAAAATTATATTATTATCATAATATTATATATACAGTGGCAGTAAAAAAATCTGGTTACACCCAGAAATTTTCATTCCATTTTGATACTTTGTTTATTAAGATATCATTAAACTGATGTAAAAGAAACAGCCAAGACATCACTAGTGTTTCTAATGGCTATTATTACTTAACATTCAAATATCACATAAAAGTCTCATCTTCAGTATCCTAATGGTTAACTCTCTTATCCTTAACACTAGAATTACCAGAGACTAAGAAAAACCTTGTAGATTCAGCCCACCTTAAATCCGTTCACACCTCTCTGTCAGCGTCTTTTGTCCTGTAAATGTGCCGATAAAGACAAGCAGCAAGCAGCCTACTATTCCATCCCCCCACTGCTGCAGAACGTGCACAAAGTTCTCCCATCTCATGCCTTGATTGATTATCTGGGAGTGAAGTGCTGAAGTTTTAGAGTGGAAATAATAGATCTTTATTTGGAACACATGCATTTCATGTGTGTTCCGTTTCTACAATAATCTGTGTAAACACATTGTTAAAACAGAAACATTTTTCATATTTTAGTAGAAAATGACAAAATGTTGGCATAAACTATATAATGTGTGAAGCCTGAGGTCCAAAGGTCAAATAAACACTTTCACAAAAGGTTCAAGGATAAGACAACAGCTTCTGTGGCATAGCGGTAACATTTGCTGACTTGTAATTAAGAGTCCCCGGTTCAATCCCAACTACCTCCTATATTTGCCGTTGTCAGTAGTGAGCTGCTCTTATTGTTAATATTATACAATACACACATACATTTGGTTTGCACCAGTAACAGACGGTGTACAGTACATTTCTAGTACTTGTTAAAGTTACCGTTTATTTTCAATTTTATTCTCTCAGTCACAATCACGATACATACTACCGCTCCCCCCACCCAGGCATCTGACGCTGTTACTTTTTATTTTAAACTGGGAATAACTGTAGATGTGAGTGGTGTTTTGAGGCAATGGAACTGGACATTCTCTGATCTGGAGGGATAAAAGCTGACACAGAAATGCTGGTGAATCTGCCTTCTTCATATCTCACTGTCACTTGATTTTTTTTTTTATTCAGTTTTATTGAGTGTTCCTGCTCACGCTGAAATAGTATGCACCTTATGGTCTATGATGTCAAAGACGCACTGACAAAAAAAAAAAAAGCAACAGAGACATAGATATATATGATATTTGGAATTATTCATTTTATGACCTGTATAGTACATTTCGGAAAACATTGTGGCATGGATGCAACATTATTCATATTATTCATATTCATTCACATAACATATAGCACTTGTAATCAGTGACCGCGTGTTTTTTTTTTCCCCGATCTTGCCAGTGTCTACTTTTGGGTGCACAGTGCTGTTTCCAAAAGTGCATACTAATTCAGCGTGAGCAGGAACACTCAATAAAACTGAATAAAAAAAAATCAAGTGACAGTGAGATATGAAGAAGGCAGATTCACCAGCGTTTGTGTGTCAGCTTTTATCCCTCCAGATCAGAGAATGTCCAGTTCCATTGCCTCAAAACACCACTCACATCTACAGTTATTCCCAGTTTAAAATAAAAAGTAACAGTGTCAGATCCCTGGGTGGTGTGGTTGATGTTGGGCGGTAGTATATATCGTGATCATGACTGAGAGAATAAAAGTGAAAATAAAACGGTAACTTTCACAGGTACTATAAATGTACATCGTCTGTTACAGACGCAAACCAAATGTATGAGTGTACAGTATAATATTAACAATAAGAGCAGCTCACTACTGAAAATGGCAAATAAAGGAGGTAGTCAGGATTGAACCAGGGACTCTCAATTACAAGTCAGCAATTCTTACCACTGCACCACGGAAGCTGTTTTCTTATCCTTGAACCTTTTGTGAAAGTGTTTATTTGATCTTTGGACGTCAGGCTTCACACATTATATAGTTTATGCCAACATTTTGTCATTTACTACTAAAATAGGAAAAACTTTTCTGTTTTAACAATGTGTTTACACAGGTTATTGTAGAAATGGAACACACATGAAATGCATGTGTTCCAAATAACGATCTATTATTTCCACTCTAAAACTCCAGCACTTCACTCCCAGATAATCAATCAAGGTATGAGGTGGGAAAACATTGTGCACGTTCTGCGGCAGTGGGGGGATGGAATAGTAGGCTGCTTGCTGCTTGTCTTTATCGGCACATTTACAGGACAAAAGACGCTGACAGAGAGGTGCAAACAGATTTAACATGGGCCGGATCTACGAGTTTTTTCATAGGCTCTGGTAATTCTAGTGTTAATTAGCCATGTATAAATGCTTATTGGTTATTAGAGAACCCAATGTCATTGCGTTAGCACTGCTGAAATCAATTTTTATCAAAACAAATGAAAATTTCTGCATAATTTCAAACTTTTGACTAGTAGTGTGTGTGTGTATACTGCACATACTTGTATATACTAGCCTGCATACTTTGCCCATCTCTCTCTCTGTAAATATATTGTCAAGCACGTACGAGTAGGAGGACGTTGTATGGACCAAGTGAAGGTAATTCCTCGCTAGGCCAGTGGGTGACGGGGTGCACTAAACCTTCTTCTGTTGTCTCTGCAGACCAAAAACAGGAAAACCTGTGTGATTCAACTCTGAAGACATCACTTCCAGTTCTGGTGCCCAGAAGAGTGCCACTTCCGGTTCTGGCGCCCGGATACACATCACTTCTGGTTCCAGTGCCCAGAAGCATGTCACTTCCTGTTCCGGTCCCAGAAACACGTCACTTCCAGGTCCACTACATCACTTCCTGTTTTAGCATTTAAAAGCCGCCTTCTTTCCCAAGAACCCGCAGTCTTTTTTGAACTCCATCAAGGACATATCTGTCTTGATTTTCAAAACCCATTGCAGCGTGGGTTACACAGTTGCACAGATTCATTCAGGGTTTTCAAGAAACATTTATTCGTAAACAGCATAATAAAGCATAAAGCAGAGGATGTCTGGGGGAGAAGTGAGACAAGGCAATAAGCAAAAAGGACAGGTATACGAAGCTTCGTTTAAATATATGAAGCGCTGTGCGAGAAGCATATCATGCGACACAGCAGCAGCAGCCCAGCGTCTAACGGAGCAAAGAGGAGGTAAACTGAATTTATTCCCATTGTATCAGCATTTAAGAGGGGGTTTCGGAGGAGCGACTGTGTCTTCTAGGGGTTCGTTCAGCCCCCTTGTTCACAATATATATATATATATATATATATATTTTGTGGTGAGTGGCTGGGGGCTGTGCCCAGCCGGTACACCCGGAAGGACCGAAGGAGGGATTACGCCTCCTCTGGACCATGAACGGGCGACCACCCTGGTAGCTATGGGGACCACGGGAAAGGAAGCTCAACCCTATAGGGGCCCGTGGTCACCGCCAGGGGGCTCCCGAATGCCTGGAGAGCCCTGGTCATCAGCACTTCTGCCACACCTGGGAGTGCTAGAGGGAAGAGGACGAGGGACACCCGAAGTGCTTCCGGGTGCACAGCTGGCACTTTTGCCACACCAGGGAGTGCCGGCAGAAGTTCATCAGGAGGCACCTGGAGAACGTCTGGGTGGAAATAAAAGGGGCCGCCTCTCTCCATTCGATGGCGAGAGAAAGGCATTGTGAAAGGCCTGAACTGTGGGTGATTAGTATGGGAATACTGGGTCGTGTGTGTGCACTGCAAATATGTACAATAAACGTGTATTGGTGATTGAACCATCAGTGTCCGCCTGTCTGTGTGCGGGCCAGCTTCCACAATATATATATTTGTGTGTGTGTGTGTAGCACCCTAATAGCTGCATGTAAAAGTAAACTTAATAATTAATGACGTTATTATTATTATTTTTTCTTTCAGAAAAAAGCAGGAATGGGAAGAAATGTGATTGGTGCTCTTTACTACATTGCAAGGTATAGTGCAACATTAGTTCTCTTAAGATTTGTTTTTTTCCGGGAGGAAAGAGGGAGAGGAAAGGAAAGACAAGATTATGGTGTGGAGGAAGAGAGATAGTGTAGATTGTTGTATGAGGGTGTAAGGAAAAGATCGAGAAAAAAAGACATGGGGTAAAGAAAGCTTGTACTAAGATCAAGAGAGCGCTTTGTATTTTTTTGTTCCTGTTAATGTTAAATGTGAGGAGGCATTGAGCAGGTTTGGCTGACTGGAAAGTGGATGAAAAGGATGCTCAGCTTTGGGGGAAAAAGTTTCGGACAGATGAAACATGGAATGCTTGCCTTGTTGGAATTTGCTAGCTAAAAGAAATGAGAAAAAGGGGATGTAAATTTATCCCGCATCAAGATAGTCCCAAGGTGGAGCTGTGAGATTCCAGCGTTTCATTGTGGATGTTAAAGTAGAATACAACGAAAGTTCCAGAAGGATGCCATGAGTAACTAGTGGATTTGTGTACTGCATATGAGCTCCAACAATTTCCTATTCATTTGTATATTTCTTTATTAATCATTAATATGTTTGAACATTGACTGCGATGTAACTTGGACCAAGTAACTCAGCTGAGTTAAACTGTGATGATATCCTCTGAGTGGTGTGTTTAATAATTGTGATTTATTTTATTTTACATATCAATGATTGTGTGGAGTATTTACATGCTGTTTGCCTACAAATAAGTGAATAAGTGTGCATTCTGCTTACCAGGGGGTGCTTCAGTTCAGCAAAAACCCGACACAAACATGCCCGGGACACAAGTGAGGTAAATAAGAGGATTTATTTGGGAAACTCTTGCCCTGGAAGCTTTTCCCACAGCACTAACCAAAGTATAGTTACAAAGCACAGTGAATAGCACAAAGCAACTCCTTCTTTGTCTTTTCTTCTCTTTCTCCATCTCTGCCTCCGCTCCTCCCAACATGCTTCATCCTCATTCCTCCTGACTCTGGCTCCCAGAGTTGAAGCAGTCAGCTCCTTTTATGCAGCACCCAGGAGCACTTCTGGTATCCTGAAATTGTGGTCTGGAAGGACTTCCAGGTTAGGTGGGAAACCAACAAAGTAGGGCTCACCTGTCCCTGCAGCACACTCTGGCGGCACACACAGAACCCAATAGGGCTGAGTTCCCATGGGAATGTGGAGCACCGCGGTAACCCTGAGGGCTGCCATCTAGCAATCTAGAGGACACAGTGCCCTGAGCACGCTATCTCCTCTGGTCCTTCCATTCTAAGGGTGTCCCAGCCAGGTAAGGATCCCGGCCGTCTGTCCCAACATATATATATGTGCATAAAAGGAAATAGGTATATTAGGTAATTAAATAAAGGGTGAGTGTTTAGAAAGCATTACTTTGCAATATTATAACAGCAGGTATAAAAATAACTGATTCATTGGACCCATTGGTTATTTCCTTTAATTGGATTGTGTTTATTATGGAAATCCATCAGTGAAATTTCACCCTATGACCTAAATAATACATTTTAAATATATAAACTATATATATATATATATATATATATATATTATATACATACATACACACACACTATATATAGTGAGTGAGTGAGTGAGTGAGTCAGTCAGTCAGTCAGTGAGGGCTTTGCCTTTTATTAGTATAGATATATCTATACTAATAAAAGGCAAAGCCCTCACAGACTGACTGACTGACTCACTGACTCATCACTAATTCTCCAACTTCCCATGTAGGTAGAAGGCTGAAATTTGGCAGGCTCATTCCTTACAGCTTACTTACAAAAGTTAGGCAGGCTACATTTCAAAATTCTACGCGTAACGGTCATAACTGGAACCTACTTACATACATATATATGGCCATAGCCTGCAGCTCAGTCGCCGTGTGAGGCAGAGTTGCGTCCCTCATCGTCACGCCTCCCACGTAATTGAGTGCCTGCCCATACGCAGAGAACAAGCAAGAGCTCCAAACAGCACTGAACAAAAAACGCATTACACAATTGAGAAGGCAGCAAAAGAATATGAAGTGAGTGACGCATACAGGCATATTCATAAGTGCAGCTACTGTGGAAACAAAGCACGTTGTAAACCTTAAGTTTACATTAAGTTCTTAGACACGCTGCCACTGGCGTTTGTCATGCCTACGATGAATACGATATTCGCGAGATACAAGTTTAAGGAGAAGACGGAGGGTATAAACGAGACTTTTGATCACTTTGTAACGGAGTTAAAATTGCTGTAACTGAGTTAAAATTGCTTGTGAAGGACTGTGCTTATGCAAACGAATAGGAAAGCAAGGTGTAAAGCTTAAGTTTAAATTAAGTTCATAGACACGCTGCTGCTGGCGTTTGTCATGCCTAAGATGAATACGATATTCACGAGATACAAGTTTACTAAGAGGACGCAGGGTATAAACGAGACTTTTGATCACTTTGTAAGAGAGTTAAAATTGCTGGTAAAGGACTGTGCTTATGCAAACGAAGATGAGATTGTCAGGGATAGAATAGTGTTTGGAACAAACTCAGCAAAAGTGCGAGAGAAACTTTTAAGTGCCAGGTCTGAGCTAACATTAAATAAAGCCATGGACATTGCAAGATCGCACGAGATAGCACAACCACAGCTGAGAACCTTCAATGCATGTACTCACGGCTCACGTGAACTGACTGTGAACTCAGTACACACACAAAAAACAAGACCTCCAAAGAGCGCTGAACAAAAAACGCATTACACAATTGAGAAGGCAGCAAAAGAATATGAAGCGTGTGACGCATACAAGCATATTCATAAGTGCAGGTACTGCGGAAACAAAGCACACGGTGGAAAAAGTCAATGTCCAGCTAAAGGAAGACAGTGTAAAAAATGTGGTAAATTGAACCACTTCGCTAAAGTTTGCAGGACTGGGAAAGGTAAACCCATGCATGCAGTGCGTGATGTCTCAGATAAAGAGGATGACGAGCTGTTTATTGATGCAGTAAGAAAGGAACAACCCTCTGAATCTCAACAAACCTTTGTAGACATATCAATAGGAAAGCAAGGTGTAAAGCTTAAGTTTAAATTAAGTTCATAGACACGCTGCCGCTAAATATTCACAGGCAAATACACAACTTAATACCGGGAATGCCTGTTAAACATCTTAGATTCACGAGTACCGATTTGGGTAGTGAACACTTCGATGAATGAAACCTGTTATCTTAACAACGGTTGACAAACATGGAATATAACTTGAACACAACACATCCTCCAAATACGAACCTGATTGAAAGAAATAATGATAATCAAATCCTTGATGACAGCAACACTCATAACAGTCAAAAAACAATTACATTGACAATCATGTTACATTATTTTTAAAATGTTTCCTTTTCTTTTTCATAACTTCTTTAACACACTACTTCTCCGCTGTGAAGTGCGGGTATTTTGCTAGTATATTATATATATATATATATATATATATATATTGTGACAGAATTAGGGTTTTTCTCGCACCCTTGTACCCTCGGACC
>JANRMT010062817.1:37495933-37521586 GCA_026402145.1 Polypterus bichir lapradei | reverse complement strand
ATATATATATATATATATATACTGTATATAATTCTGCTTTAAAATCAGTGAAAGGGATATTGACACGCTGCATGCTATTGTGTGCATCACCAACCTATCTGTATGCAGATGAACTAGCCAAGCCATCAATGGTTATAATTGTTAAATCAACAAGAGCTCACTGACATATACATCTGCTATATATGACAATAAATATCACTTTTTGCACTCACAATAATGTGGTCTGAATCCAAGAAAGTTCTAATAAATCTTTTTTTAGCATGCCCATACTTCACACTCAAGTCTCGGTCAGAAGCTTTCTCTCTACTTTGTTTGCTTGCTGCTTGACAATTCTCTCACTGTTGCTTCCATGCTTGTGTTATGAAATGTGGAAGTGCAGGAAGACTTGACTGTATTTAGATCTTCTCATTGTGCATTATCAAAGTGTGTAAAATGAGGAAGATCAATGAGGACAGGTTTGAAAACCCATTTTAAATGGTCTGCCAGAACACACTTTTCAATTTATATTACTTGACTTGCTCCAGTTGTGCGCATTTTGATTTACAGTACTGATTTACAATTTGACAATGAATCTATGTTCATATATTATTTTCTCTGTACAGTTCATGGTGATTGTGTGTGAGGCTTAAGTGCCAACAGTTTTGTAATTTCATAAATGGTTTTCATCTTCAAATTAGCTAAATGTTTAAATGTTTTTTTATTCATATTTCTAATGCAAACTGAGACTAAAATACTATTGTATGTAATGTTTATCACCTCTTCTTCACAAATGAGCCAATAAAGTTAAACTATAGAAAAGTAAATATATTTTTCTACAAATAATTTAAAATAATGGAACAAAAATGCCCTAGCATATATCCAAGATTTTAAATGAGGTCACTTTAGGAAAGTAATGTGTTTAAAAATAAAATAGTAAGATCACACAGTTGACAGTACATTTTAGGGCAGGTGTCTCCAATTCCAGTAATGGAGAGCTACTGTGGCTGCAAGTTTTCATTCTAACTCTTTTCTTAATTAGTGACCAGTTATTGCTGCAAATTAACTATTTCCCTTTATTTTAATTGACTTTTCTTGAGACTCTGACTGCTGAATTAATTCTTTTTTCCTTAAACGGCACCTAACATAAATTTGATGTGAACTGAGCCAACAGATGACCAACTGAGTTGGGGCCTCAAACTCCAACCAACTTCACTTCATTCAGTTTCTTAATTTGAAGCCAATTCTCATTGCTGATTAAACTTGTTATTTAATTCCATGGTGCTCATTCTGTCATTGCAGACATTTCCAAAACTGTTCATTTTCTTTTTTAAGAGTGTTGTCAAAATGTTTTGTGGACTTGAGCCGATCAGCGTTACTGAGGTCTTCACCTTTCATTATTTTCAGTTATTGTGTGATGGACACAGGTTTTTGTTTATGTGTTGGTACATTTTGTGTCTTATTATTGTTTGGTTGCTAATTAAAGAAAAAAGAAATAATTAAGGGGCCTGAGTCTTAAGATAGTGTATCAATTAAAATTAAGGCAAAGAGTTAATTAGCAGCAAAATCTGGTCACTAATTAAGAAAAGAGTGAGAATGAAAACCTGCAGTTCTCCAGGACTGGAGTTGCAGACCCCTACTTTAGAGGATAACTTTTACCTGGAAGACCAAGGACCTTGTCGTACAATTCCAACATAAAATTCTGAAAATGCACATGGAAGGTTACTAGGCTCCTGAACTGTATCATGAGGACAATTAATTTCATTACTAAGAAAATGAAATAATACATAAACACTCAGACTCTTTCTAGTCAGGGCTATTTCTCTGAATGTTGCTAACACATGTGAGCGAGATTCTGAATGACACCACAACATGGTGTAACATGGTTCTCCATTCACATATCCATTTTCTGAACCTATTCAGTACTGGCTACAACAGACTGGGCATATTTGTATTCTAACTTGGTGATTTTAAACATTAAGCCAAAACAAACCTAGACAAGAAGATCAATGTTCTTCAGTGGCTCAGTCAAACCTCAGACTTGAAATTCACTGGAAATCCTTGAAACAATTAACAGACTAAAATTCTGTGAAATTCTCCTTTCAGCCTGAATGAATCTTCAAGGAACAACAAATGCAAATCCCTAAATTCAGAAGTGCACAGCTAACAACAATAACTGTACACCCAAGAGGAATCAAGGCTGAAATTACTGCCAAAATAATTGTGCAAAGTATTTCCTCTGTTACAGCTATGCAATATACATTTATAATGGCACTGTTTTCTTTTCAAGCTTTCCCTAGAGTTGGCGATACTGTATGTGTTTTTTTTTTTCTGTTGTACACATACGTTTCTCTGGCTGATAATAAATTGCAGTCTTATTTGAAGATAAATATTGTAAATGACACTACACAAAATAAGATGAATTTTGTTTCATATGTTTCATAGATGTTTCTTATTAAATTAAAATATGTTTTTATACTTTTACATTCTTCTTTTGAATATTTGATACTAAGTGGCCACAATATGTAAGCCCAGGTGATGAACAATGCACTTACTCTTTCCATTATGTGCATCAAGTAAACAGGAAATCATTTCAAAGGAGAAAATGAGAACATACCTACATTTAATGCTGGGTCCTTGCAGAAAATAAATAATTTTGCACTTGTTTGTGATATTCTTCATAATATTCTGATTTTACAAACATTACATTTATATTTCTTTCATGTACCTTCATTTTTAATTGGGCTAATACTGGTGGCAGGACATTTGGTCCAGTAGTAGTCAACCACAGGAAAGGGAAGATGCCACAGTATCACCAAGAAGGAAATCACAAAGAGTGAGGCTGGCTAAGAAGTTGCTTTAACATTACAGTGATGTTATAGGCTAACCTCTTTAGATCATGTTTGAGGACTTTAGCTTGAGTTAAATACTAAAGAGACTGAGTGAATCCAAGAAAACTGACCAAAAAACTCTGAAGGTTAAAGGAAGAAAATGCTTACACATGTATAATTAAGTTGACAAAAACAAGAATTTTATGTTAGCTAATGCAGCATATGGACAAAAATGTCTGAAAGGTCCAAAATAAAGATAATGCTTCTAATAAACAGGGAAACATATGAGATCAATAGAGACAGTCAGGTTAGCAGGAAACCTTGAGCTCTGTGCTCTAAAGACATGAATGACAGAGGTATAATAACAGTAGAAAGAACAAAATTGCATAATACTGCAGCATCTTCTCTACATTCTGAAAAGGATACATCCCCACAGCAGTAGATAAAGGAAAACAGATTAGATGTTCTTGTTATCATATGTACTGTATGAGAGACAGCACATCAGCATATTCATAAACATAATTAATAGGAATAGATTTAGGTAAGAGTATAATCATCTTAATGCATACTAATAAGGCTGTAGATGGAGAGTACAAAAGATGTGACATTGGCCTGTATAGATGTGAAGTCAATGACCCAGGATTTGTAGACTCATTCAATGCAACAGGAAAAACACTGCTAGATTGTTATAAAAACTGAAACGTTTGGCTTAAGAATTTAAATTTGTTAAACAGATTAAAACATCTGAATGAGATACTGGGATAACTTGTTTATTGGCTAACCAAATAAACCTGACAAACTTAATGAATACATCTTATTCTCTTATGTTCTTAAATTAAAATGGTGCAATGAGAGTCACAAGGCTATCAATGGGCAAAAAGAGTGATGACAGCATCCAGTAATGTTGTAAACGTAAAACATTCAACACAGAAGACAAAAGTATATTCTCAGGACTTGTAGTTTTGGTGTTTGCCTTTGTGAGAATTAAATCTGAAAGCCAAAAAGCAGGCAAAAAAATATTAGCTTTTAAGAAGAAATATTTTAAATAATACTGAACATACAGATGCAGCAAAGGTCAAAAATAAGGAAATCATGAATCATCTTAAAATGAAAAGAATTATTTTTCCAAACAACTATGGAATTCATGTTCAGATTCTTTGGGATACTATAGATTAGAATTGTTCCAATGAACCTGGGATATAATGGTCATACTATTTATACATATTTTGGGACACGGTCTATCCTAGAAGTATCATAAGTAAGGAAGGTTGGCCATCTATCTGGAGTTTGTAAACTTTCATGCAAACTTCGCCACTCAGAATAGACCAATGCAACCATTCGTCAAAATAATCTGTATAACTTTCAGATGTGGGAGGAAACCAGAGTACCAGCTACTACCAATTTGCACAAAGAAATCGGCCAGACAGTTAACGACCTCAAGCAGAGGAGCATTAGATGTAAAAGAAAAACAGATATAAATTATATAACTAAATGGACAAAGCACTTACTGGGACATCACCTCTCTGTCTATTGCAATCTCAGAGGAGGATAATCTTAGTAACAATAAAGGTAGGCATTGTTAGTTGTTTATCAAAATTGGTGTCAGCCATTTGTGCTCCAGTTGACTGCTACAAGTTTCAAAGAGGGAAAAAAGCAAACTGCTATTTCACTGAGTTAGAGGCACATATTGTACAGTATGTCTTGAAATGAACAGACCAATTTTGAATGTTCTTAATGTTTGCTAGCTGTGTTATTCAATTAACACATAGATATTTGAGTTATTATTTTATTGCAGACATGGGTTTAAGACAAAATTTCTTAATATGACTCTCTGGCAGTGCCTGCATGTCTGCTGCTTTTCTTTTTTTGTGCAATGTGATCAGAATAAAACTGGTGAAATAATGTGTAAAGTCTTACCATACCATATATGCTGAATGAATATGAGTGTTTTATTCTAAATACTGCATTTTCCCCTTTCTTCATACCATTCACTAAGTAAACCAATCACATTGTGCCATTATTAAGTGATCATGTATAACGAAAATGTCACATTTAATGACATGCAACTTTATTCAGCTCAAATTGTCATCTAAATATAAAAATACTACTATACCAAAAACATGTTAAAAAGAATGAATTGAACAATAAAGACCACCTGAAATCTTTAAAGCTTGCAAACTGAAATATTCTATGTCTTTAATGGTATTCTTGCAGAGACAGAAAAGATTTCACCACATCTGAAAGGTTGATTTGTCTTTGACATGCAGACACTGTTTTGATTTCATAAAAGTCTGCCTAAGCTTGACTTATAGACAGCACAACAAGCAAGCCCATGTTTCTCTGCATGGCCTCATCATCACGAGTCAATCAAAGCTAAGTTTGTTTTCAACAACCTTTTTCCCTCAAGTAAGCTGCTGTCAGCACAGCAGAAAATGTTGATGACTTGATCTCATGTAATAGTGCTGACTCTTTCAGACATTTCAGAGAACTACATGCAATTTGCAACTGTGAAGGTACAAGAAATCAGTGTACGTGTTCATGAATGTATTTATACAGGTTTATGATGAAATGTCAGATGTAATACATTTGTTACAAAAGGGTGCATATTCTCTATAATTCTAGCAAATCCTGAATTTACAATGTAATAAAACAAAATTCCTGTTTCTGCCCTGCGAGTCTATGATAGATATAGCAGGTTCAGAAAATGACTGGATAGAAATGTGTCTTATTGTAAAGTGGTGTCATAATAAAATGTATTTGGTATTCAAACACTGAATAGGCCAATCTGATAAACGTTTTGGATGCTGCTTTATCTCTTTTCAATGGCATATAGGGAAAACAATTAGTTCAACACATCTGTCATGAACAGCTTTTATGTATTGATGACAGAGAACACTCTTCCATAAACAAAAGAAATATATAAATTCATTTTAAGCTGTGACAGTTCTTTTGCACTGCAGCTGTATTTTTTATATAGTGTTCATAAGAGTGTAAATGTACTGTCAAATCTGATGTACATTGTGGCAGTTGAATAATAATTGGTGAAATAATTGGATTCCATTATTTACAATTGCAAATTAATCTGAATTTATTTCCTTTACTTCTGTTAACTATGTATAAACCACATTTATATAAGTCCTTGCCATGTATGAGATAAGGCTGAAACTGTGGCTGTAGTCATAAAACAGTTTTCAAGTTAAACTAATGGAATGCCTCATTTTCTTTTCACTCTGTCTTGTCATTTACTAGATATGTCATGATTTCCTTCAGGGTAGCACTGACGCAGAGCACCATCCATATTTTTCAGCTTTTTAAGCTCCATCCTTTCTTCATGGTATATTTTAAAGTGCATTTTCCATGACTGCAAATAGGAAGCCAATCCAATCATTTCCTAAACCAGTCGTCCAGTTCCGGTTCACATTTTCTAATGATTTCCTAAGTATTGTATATATATAGTAAAAGATTCACCAAAAATAGATTGTGCTTATTGGGACACATTGTTATATTACAACAGTCAACGTACATTTACATTCACTACTTCCACATTCTCCTGTCCATAAATACACCCCTGAAGTAGAAAATAAATTAAGGCTTTGGCTGTTTACCATTGTCAGACTAACTTGGTATTACTTATATTTTCTCACATATGGTTCAAGTGTAATCCACATTTTAAATTATGTTCAAATATGTTATAAAGTATGGACAACTACATTTCTAACTATAATTTAACTACTTCAAATCATAAAAAGGCTGACCTACTGGCATAATCATTAGCAAAATGTATACTGCTCAGTTTATTCAGTATGTGGTAATTTATTTTAAAAACTAATATAACACCGAAAAAATCACCGGTTTCCAAAACAACCAGCATTTGCATTTGCTTTTAACATATCTTTCAAAAAATAGATGGAATTACCACATCACTGCAGTGTCATCCAAAATGCATTACACTTAACTCTGGAAAGAAAAGAGTAACATATTAGCTAAAAATATTGGTACGGTGTATTCCCTATTAACGCAGTGTAAGCATCATTATACAAAAAGCTTAAAAAAATTTTAATTTTGAGAAAGTATTCAATATGAGCACCTGCCAGGAGACTACTGAAAAGGGGAATGTAAGTTTTCCAAATTACGCTTATTTTATTCATTGACTAGTTAATTGTTTTGCGATTAACTCTTCTGTGTGTGTGTGATATATACATAGAGCAGGCGTTCCGCTGCGAATCATTCACGTTCTGTGTATTTGAAATAAACTTCATGTAAAATAAGATAAAATAAACTAATTCTTTAAAATATTCATTTTTCAAAGTTCAGCTGACCAAAAAGCTAGTTTTTCCATGTGAACATTTGAAGCAGCAACGCAGGATTATTAAACACATGGTAGATTACAATGACTGAAGACATGCGATACTGTGGCTTGACTTTTCTGATACTACACCAGCCACAGAAAGAAAAAAAACGCGAGTCCTTCATGCACGACAATTACAGTATGTGCACATCGTCAATGATTTGTGAAACCTGCCGACTTGTAATTTAGGAGACAACCATTAGGACTGTGAAGAGGACGACATTTTCAGTAAAGTTTAATGACGCCCCAGTTACCTCCTACTGCCTCCGAGACAAAAGAAGGAGAATTGCGAGCTGGCCTAATTAAAAGAATGACGCGTTGATCGTCTCATATTTTCTTTGATATAGTTCACATGGCGACACGGAATGAATCGCTGTGCTCAAAGTGTAAGAATCTCTCACTTTTTTAATCAAGGTTGTTAGCACGACGAGAATTAATTTTGAAGTCTATGATCTGGACCAGTGCAGCAGCAAAGATGCGAGATGTCATAGGGAGCCAGAAAGCACTCCAACACCTGCGCTTCAAACGTGGGTGAAATGGACAAGGAGAACCGGTGTTACGTTTTCTCACCGCTCCAACGAGCATTCATTTTCCCAGACGATTTACTAGACAATAATACATATATCAAACTAAAATCAAAATATTCTGTATTCTTTATGTATTTACTTATTTTACTACTATGGTACTGGGATTGTAATTATGTGTAGTTATTATTATAGACGTGTACTTATTTCAAGTCACAGCAAGCGTATTTTAGATTTTTTTATAAAGGATCTAAAAAGTGAACTGGGTAGATAATATCTAGCATTCGAACATCATGCTAAAGAACGCTAGAAATGACTCTAGTACTGCTGTGGTCCGTTATTTCGCGGGTTTGCGCTGGCGAAGTCAGGTCACAGAAGAATAGTGCTCTCGAGAGACTGCAGACACTCCAGTTTAAAAATACATTCCCGCTCCTGGCAAAATGTTGATGCCTTGTCAGGGTTAAGCATAGCAGCGCAATAGTGGGCATTAATCCCTATCAGTAGAAACAGACAGTATCAAAGACTAAATGAATTCATAAATATGCCACAACAAATAACATAAATGCAATCGACCTAAAGTCAGATCTTACATAAATTCACTTTTGATTCGTGATAATGGCAGAGTTGAAAATCTCGTGCAGTAAAAAGCCTTTTCAAACATGTTAGGTTTGAGTAGTTTGTCATTCAACTGATGGTATAAATATCGATTTACCGATTTCAGTGGATTAAGAAACTACTATGCCAATGTATTTTGACTGCTATACAAAACGGATTTGCTTCACATGATTTGCAGTATCACGAATAGTCAAAATTACAGGTTTAGAGTAATGAACTTGATAATTACTAAATAATGACACAATTCGCTTAAACGTGTTACAAACAGTGTCACGATTCCCAAAGTAAAGGAATACAACGCATTTCCAAATTTTCAGCTGCTGGAATTGTCTACTATATACACGTCATTGTTTAAAAGTAAAAAAGTTGCATTAGTCACACTGTGGCATACGAAAACAGACAAAAATGCAATAATCACGAAGTGGCGACAGGCTTAGTAACGAAACTGCTGTGAAATCTCAGTGTATGTGTTCTTACTCACACAGACAAACTTTTTCCCCCCAAACTGTCTATATTTGCTTGTACTTTGAAATTCAGCATATTCTTTACTCAAGTCATATTGGTAAAAGCGAAATGGCATTAACAATTTTTCAGTCATTCACAGGATGGAAAATGAAAGGTCGCCGTTCAAGGGTGACTTACCTTAAATCAATTTTTAAAATTTACATTTCACCCCCATGTTTATTTGTTTATTTAGTCCGTAAATTCGCACAGAACCTCCTCCTCCTTCACCACCTCTTGCAGGGTGTATGAATGCTGGGCTCAAGGCTGTCAGCACACCGAGATTGGATCAAACCAAACAGTACAATAGAAAGGGGGAATGAGGTGAATTTGTAAATATATCAGCCTTCAGCGCTTTAAAACAAGTATAATTATGGTGTCTACTCTGTTATTAATATTGATACTTTATTGTTATTATCATTTGTTTGGTTTTGTTTCCCACGACTTATATGAAGAACAGCCGGTAAAGTCTGGCTCGTTAACAAAGAACTGAAGTCCCATTGTCCAGAAGACGCGCAGAACATGCTGCTGCTTAGCTTTCCCTTGAGAGCTGTAATTGGGAAAATGTAAACCAGTTTGCCGATTTTGCTGCAACATTTACTCATTAAACCTAAGTAAATTCTTAAAAAATAAATTAAAATGAGATGCACCGAGAAAGGTCTAGAGTACATTCCCTAGAAGAACATTCTGCAACAATTAGACCCTCGATTCGGGTTTTCAGAATCCTGCTTGATTTATTCTATGCGCTTTTGTACCATTCAAGTTCAATTCGGAATCCACTTTCATTACCAAATATTTGTATTTATAAAATGCACATATATGCGGCGACCTCTTTTAGGGTACATCTTGTCTAATTCCTTTTGAAACTTAAGGTATTAGAAAGTATATAAAAAGGGTCCGCATGCATGGAGTAAATACGTGTTTTTTTCCTATGAAAGACCCATTTGTATTTGATTACTTGTTCAGATCATTGTAATGTACACTTACTGTCCCTTCTCCCTTTCCTCTCAGAGGTGTCAAAGCTCTTCACTGGGGTGTGAAAGTGTGCGTCACCAGCCGCCAGAGTAGCTTTCAGCAAGACCCCACTTTTCATCACACTGACTGGAAGTCATTTTTTTGATTGTCACATTTGCTTAGGGTGAACAAGTGTTCTCAAAAGGATATTCATTTTAATATTCATTTAAAAGTATTACATTTATATTTTTACAGGCAATAGTAGATTAGTTTCTTATTTTGTTCCCTGATAAATTTGATCAAGAATATTAATAAATATAAAATGTGAGACATTGAAGTGATGTTGTAAATGCTGCTATTGCGGACAGCCTGAGATATTCCAATTAGTTTAAATTGGCAGCTGTAGGTCTGCTTAAATAGCAGCTCTGTAGCTTGGATTATCCTCATTCAAATTCACAAACTGAAATTACCCAATTCTTTGACATGCTTCAGTAAAAATGGTTTTAAAATCCCACATGGCCAAACTACCAGTCTCACTCACTTTCATTTAAGATGCAATATAAGATTGACTTTCCACCACTGCGCATTTCTTTTTTTCAGTTATGTCTGTGTGTGTGTATGCATGCGCTATTATGTTTAGAAGAGCACAGATGGTCTTTATTTCATTGATGGAAGTGCTATTACAATGAAAATTGCATGCTTATAACTTTTTCTCACCACTGATATTCAGAATGAAACATAAAAGATTAAAAATGGTCCCACATGATTATATGGTAGCTGTGCAGGTCTGGAAGTAGACTGAAAATCACATTATATTACAATTTATTATTGTATAGCGTTCTTCACCGAGTGCAGGCACAGAGCACTGTGAACAATTTTCAGTTAAAATGCAAGAACAGATTATACAAATTACTAAATACTGAACTAGTACACATACAAATACAGATTTGTTAAAACATTCAGTCAAACAATAGACTGATTAACCATAAATGGAAACCAGCAATATTTGTCCATTAATTAATTGATTAACTATGGACAGTTGATAACAAAAGATATCATAAATTGTACCAGAGAAACTCAAAAATAAAATCATACATAGTCAGAGTCCTGGAGACCTCAGCCAACTAGCCACAACACCCCCTTCCTGGGCATTCTAAAGTGGAGTGTGGTGGCATGTCCAATCTGATGAGAAATTCTTTTTGTATGATTATTCCAATTCTCCTTCATCTCCATATGCAGGAGAGCAGTGGCGTCAAGTGTCACATCCAGATTCTGAGAAGATATATAGAGCAAAAAGTTAGTAATGGTTAGTAATGATTTATAATTATTATATTGATTGTATTTATATGCAGTACACAAGCCCACATGAGTAACAAACAGAAATTCAGTATGCACAGCTAATCAAGAGCTCTAGTCAGGGTATTCTAGACTAATGTAGTGTGTTTTCAGCTTGAACTTAAAAGCTGAGAATGAAGATGCAGACAGATCATTCCACAATTTCAACACCCTGTAACTAAAAGCTTGACCTCCCACTGTTATTTTATTAATCCTTGAAATTTCAAATAGGCTGGCTTATTGAAATCTCAATGTATGCTCTTGTTTGTAAGTAATTATAAGTTCAGATAAGTAAGCAAGGCCTTGATCATTTAAAGCTTTATATATTAAAACAAGGATTTTGAAATCAGCCCTAAACTTAACTGGAAGCCAGTGTAAGGACTTGAGAACTCGAGTTATGTGTTCATATTTTCAGGTTTGTGTAATAATTCTTGCAGCAACATTTTGTATTAACTAAGAGCTGCATAAAGAACAATTTGAACAGCCAGTGTATAGTGCACAGCAGTTGTCAGTCTTATTAGAAATAAATGTATGAATTAATTTCTCATTATTCTTCATATTTAGAAAATCATAATCTTCCCACATTTTTAAGAGGGAATGAATATTTTTGGATGGTTTTGTAATATGTATTTTAAATGACATGCTAGTGTCAAAGATAACACCTAAATTGGGTACTGATTCAATTAAACTAATGGTGATTCCAACTGGGATAAAAAGTGTCAGAACTGTAACACTTCTGTTCTTTCTGTATTCAGAGACTTGTAGTTGTCATGCATCCAGTCCTTTAATTCACTGACACAATTAATAAAGGACAGCATTGGAGAAACATCATTTCAAAGAAAAATATAATTTGGTGTCGCCTTCATATGAGTGAAAATTAATGTTATGTTTTACAATGATAGTTCCCATTTGAAACACATAAAGGGAAAACAATAAAGGTCCCAGTTCTGAAACCTGCAGAACACCATATTTAACTTCTGAGTATAATGATGGAATAGTTTCAACACATTTCTGTTCATACTAGAATCGATTTGATAAAAAAGAACTAAACCAGGCAAACACAGTGCCTATGAACTCAATGTAATTTTACAGCCTGTGTGTTAAAATAGAATAGTTAATGATATCAAATGCTGTGTTCAGATCAGCATAATTACTGTGTACAGTGATATACTCTTAAAAATAAAGATCCCTCAGTGGTTCTTTAGAGCAATGCCATAGAAGAACCATTTGTATTGTCAAAAGAACCCTTCATATGAAAGTTCCTGAAAGAACCTCATTTTTTTTAGATCCATAACAGGTACTAAAAGTAGCCATAAACAGATAACTGATTTGTGAAATACCAATGGATTTCTTTTTTTAAAAGGACTCTTATTGCAAACAACATCACAAACTAAGTTCAGGTTTTCTTGATCTGTTAGTATCTTGCTAGACAGCTTAATATACATTAAAGATTTTTCTTTTGTCTACATGTTAGAAACCTTTTCTTAGCCAAAGAACCAATTTCATGTGCAAAGAACATTTCCTAGAATGAAATGGCTCTTTTACAAGCAATGGTTCTGCAAAAAAAAGACATCCTAGTAATGTACCTTTAAGAAAGCATTATATTTAAGAGTTTATTGCCCTAATTTTACCTGTTAATTCATTTAGGTTAAATGACATCAAGAGTTGACATGACTGAAGTTTTTAAAATTATCAAGGGAAATAGTATAGTGGATCCTGGATATTAATTCCACTAGGTAGATGAGCAGATAATTAAGAATCATCTGAAAGCATTATTTCACTTTATCATCATGGGTTATTTGTTGTAGAGCAATAGGAATAATGTATATTATCCATTGAAAATTAAATATACAACACAGTAAATTGTGCAGAAAGTGAATCAGTCTTAATACTTTCTGAATCCACTGCACTTACATATGATGTTACTGATTATAGACTTGTTTAATTAGATTGTAATTTGTATATTTCCAAAAGTAGAATGTCTAGATAAATTTGTATTATAAATCTAGACTGCAACCTCTTAATGCTTAGCTAAATCAATACGGCTAGTTATTGACAATTAAAAGAATCCTTTTTAGTAAGCACAAATGATGTAAAAATGTTCTTACTGTTGTCTGAAAACATTGCACTTTGTCTTCACCACTGACAATGTATCTAACTGTCTGTGAGATCACAAAAATAAAAGGGGAATTTTACAGATTTGGCAGTCTGGTGTACCCCCTTCTTAGTGAATAGAATACTTTGTTGACATAGCAAAAAAAACCAAAAAAAAAACAAACTGAAACTAAGAATCACACATACTGCAAAAACAAGATGGGTATTTTTGCAAGATCATGTGATCTATACTGTACATCTCTATATATTGTAATAAGCACACAAACAGATCATAAAGATTTGGGGTTTTTAGGCCCTGTATACTGTAACTGTCCCCTGGCGTGGGTTGTCGCGATGCACGTCGGGTCCTTCAGCTGCTCCCCATGTGCTCATGCATGACATGACCCCCCCTTCAGCCAAGACCCATCAAGTCAAGCGGCCTGAACCAAGAGGTCGTGAGCCTGGGAGAGGGCATCAGCCTTGGCTTGGAAGTTACCCCGGCGATAAGTGATGGTAAACTTGTAGGGCTGCAAGTCCAAAAACTATCTAGTGACCCGAGGATTCAACTCCTGATGAAGGGCCATCCACTAGAGGGCAGCATGGTCCGTCACCAGCATGAACTCCCGGCTCAATAGGTAGTACCGCAGGTATGTCACCACCCACTTGATGGCCAGAGCTTCCCATTCCACTGCTGCGTACCGCGTCTCTCGGTCCAACAGGCTGAGGTATATCACGGGGTACTCGACACCATCAATGCTCTGGCTCAGCACGGCACCGAGACCTGTGTCCAAAGCATCGGTCTGGAGGAGAAAAGGGAGAGCAAAATCAGGGGTTCTCAAAACAGGTGCCATCGTTAGGGCCAACTTTAGGTCACTGAATGCCCGTTCCATCTCGCTATTCCACACCACATGGAAAGGGGACCGTTTCTTTATTAGGTCGGTCAAGGGTACAACTCTCTCGGAAAAACGAGGTACAAACCGGCGATAATAACTCGCTGAACCCAAGAAGGCTTGCACCTGTTTCTTGACTATCGGACGGGACCATTGAAGGATGTCTTTTATCTTTGAACACTGTGGCTTCACCAGCCCTCCTCCCACCAGTTAGCCCAAATATTTGGCTTCGTTAAGACCAAAAAAACACTTCCGGGAGTTGATACAAAGCCCGGCTTTTGCTAGCGCCAGGAGGACGGTGAATACCTGCAGTACATGTTCCTCCCAGGTGCCGGAGAAGATGACCACATCATCCAAGTAGGCAGCACAATAGGACTGGTGGGGCCATAGCACTCTGTCTACCAGGTTGGAAAGTCTCTGGTGCCCCGTGCAGCCCAAATGGGAGTACCTTGTACTGCCAGTGCCTGCTAGGGGTGCTAAAAGCCGTTTTTTCTCTTGCAGATGCCATTAAGGGAATTTGCCAGTATCCCTTTGTCATGTCAAGAGTAGTCAAATACCTAGCCGTCCCCAGCCTCTCGAGGAGTTCATCCACGCGGGGCATGGGGTAGGCGTCGGACTTGGAGACCTGATTATTAGTGGTGGAGGGAAGCGCCTCCTCTTCCCAACCTTCCTTTAATACATCTAATATGCCCCAGGGTTGGCGTCCATACAGGAGTTCAAAGGGGGAGAACCCAGTGGAGGCTTGTGGTATCTCCCGGTACGCGAAAAGCACCAACGGTAAAAGTTGGTCCCAGTTCCTACCGTCCACGCTGACTACCTTGCGGAGCATCTGTTTCAGGGTCTGGTTAAAGCGTTCCATCAAACCGTCCATCTGGGGGTGGAACACCGAACTCCTGAGATGCTTTATGCGGAGTAACTTCTTCCCTGAACGTATCCAAAGTAAAGGGCGTACCTTGGTCCATAAGGACTTCTTTAGGTATGTCCACTCAAGGAAAAAAGACCTACCAATTCCTGTGTGATATTTTTTGAATTGGCAGCTCGCAGGGGAACTGCTTCAGGATATCAAGTTGCATAATTGACCTTCACGAGTATATATTTATGACCTTGCGTCGAAGGCTCTAGGGGTCGAGCGCGATCGACACCGATCCGCTCAAAGGGCACATCAATAAGGGGGATCGGGACGAGAGGAGCGCAGTCCCTCCTGGGTATCTGACGCAGCTGACAGACCGGGCAGGATTGACAGAAACGTCGGACCTCCTCATTGATTCCGGGCCAGTAAAAGCCGAGCTTTAACCTCTCCAATGTTTTTTTGGCCCCGAGGTGGGCGCCTAAAAGGTTGGGATGTGCTAGTTCGCACACTTGCCGCCGGTAGGTCCATTGGACTAAAAAAAACTTCCGCACCTCGCCTTCTTGTTCTGCAACTCGATATAACAATTCATTGTCTAGTACAAAGTAGGGTCCCGGTGGCGTGGAATCAGCTAACGATAAGCATTCCGGGCAAACTTCAGGGAATTGTCATTCCACTGTTCTTTCTTAAAGGATGCTGGTGTGGATCAAAATTGATATTCCACACTGGCGAGCAGGTCGGGGACAGCATCATCCATACCATGAGCCTCCTCCAGTGCCACTTCCGGGTTGAGGTCTATATCGAAAGACAGCCCTCCCGACCCGTCTACGTCATCATTAGTCACCGCGGTGCATGGCATGGGAGCAGCTGGGAGGGGCCCTAGCCCATCCATAACTAGACCGCGCTTAGGTTTCGGAGTGTTAACAGTTTTACCACAGTTACTTTTTGACCAGTCTTGTCCTAGTATAACCGGGAAGGGAAGATCGGGTAATACTGCAACAAACATCTCTCTAGGTTCCCCTTCCCAGGTTATGAAACAGCTCGTGGACTTATATGTCTTGGTCACCCCATGCACACACGTAATTCTCGTGTTAGGAGCTCACCATTGTCGCGGTAAAACGTAATGGTGAGCAACAATGGTGATGTTACTCCCGGGTTCGAACAGGGCCACAACCGAGTGCCCGTTTACCAACACCACTCCCGTATTGCGGACCCCCAGAGGATTAGAAAGGGCACAGTACCTCCCACCCTTAATCCCACCTCGCCACACTTGAAACAGCGCGGCGGGATGGGCAGTCTGTCCCTCGGTCTAGCCGGAGCCTCCGCAGTGCGGCGGGTGGCCTCCGGGGTGGCCACACGTTCGTGTCGGACCCCACGAGCCAGCTTCTCAGACTTCCCAAGTTGGTTAACCGCCAGCTGTCTCTCAAGCACCTCCAAAAGGCCGTTCATGTCCTTGAAAGGATGCCTCCGGACCTGCTGGGTGATATAATCAGGCATGGTGTATATAAACGCCTCAGACATGACTTGCTCAACCACCTGCCGAGCCTGGTTGACGCCTGGCTCTAGCCAGCATCCGATCTTACCCCAGAACTCGAACGCCTCTGTTCTCTGTGGCCCACTGGGGTCAAACTTCCAGTGCTGCCATACGGAGGTCACGCCGTAGTGCTTACAGATCTCGGCCCTAAGGAGGTCATATTGGGCGGCTTCCTCCTCGGGGAGGTCATGATAGGCCCACTGCGCCAGGCTCTTCAAGTACGGGGCCAGAATGGAAGCCCACTCCGCCTGTGGCCACTGGTTGTGAGTAGCTGTCCTCTTGAATATCGAGAGGTACGACTCTATATCATCCACCTGCGAGAGGGGAATGATAGGAGGAGGCGGGGCTCGTGAGGGCTCTGGCTTTACCGTCTTTGCCGCTGCCAGCCATCTCTGTGCTTCAGCCAGCTTTGACTTTGTGGTCACCTGTTTCAGCTCGAGTGCCTAGAACCAGGTGGCCATGGTGTTGAGGACCGTGTTCAAGTCCTGTCCTTCAGACATCTTTTTCGAGCTTTAATCCTGCCGGCTACGCCACTGTAATAAGCACACAAACAGATCATAAAGATTTGGAGTTTTTAGGCCCCGTATACTGTAACAAAAAAAACAGTCTTCAGAATATCCAAACAGAAAATTACATCAGACAATCAGGGATGGTTACTCGGACATTATAAAGAGGCAGACAGGAAATTAGGAACGTGGAATGCTGGGAAGGCATGGTGGTGGATGGTTAGTGGACGTCATCAACGGGGGACCAGAGGAGAGAAAGGAACCCAGAAGTGATGGCGTTTGTTTTTTCTTTATGCGGGATGGATCATGGTAGTGGCGTTTCATCCTTTCTATGGGATAAGAGAAAGAGAGAGGTTAGTGCCCCGCTTTGTCCCTGGCGCGGTTTGTCGTGATGCACGTTGGGTCCTTCAGCTGCTCCCCATGCTCTTGTGTGTGACAATATATAAAATCCAACATCTGTCTGTCCACTTTTCATGAGAGAACTATTTAACGGATTTAGATCAGGTTTTTTCTATAATGTGCGCTTGATTTTGCGACTTCTCTCCTTGCGCTATGTATCATGGTTCGCTTGTGGTACCGATTTATTTGTGAGAATCTGAGAGACACACAGCAGGCCAAGGGGAATGGGGCAGGGCCTTCCTCATTCACCTGCCAGCCTCGGGGTGTACCTTACATCTGCTTAGCGAGTGAACGAGAGAACTACTTAATGGATTTAAATCAGGTTTTTTTCTATAATTTGCTTGAACATTCCAGTTGATTTTGCAACTTCTATCATCACACTAAGAATCATAGTTTGCTTGAAGCAGTGATATATTTGCTCTAATCTGAAACAGAGGAGGGAGAAGCGTGATGTCAGGACTGAGGAGCTTGGCAGAGCCCTCCTCACTGTCCTGTTTCACTACTACACGGGCAGAGCCGTGTGGGACAGCCAGTACTATATATATATATATATATATATATAGCTGACATGTATAGGTGAGTGTCATAGAATTTCAGGGGTAGAATTTGAACCTATGACACTGCAATTTTATAATTCACAGTTTTGTCAACCAAAATTATCTTTAAACCCTCTCAATACTATATAACAAGCAAGATACTCTGATTTTCCTTATTTTTCCAGTTGTTCTGGTTTTCCTTTCACATTCTAAACTTATGCAGATTAGATTAATTGGCTACTCTAAATTGGCCAGTGAATTAGTAAGTTTTAAGTGTGAGGAAGTTTGTTTACTTTCCAGTCAATGTTCTAGTATTTTTCTGACTCCCAGACACCCTGAACTGGATCAGCGGATTAGAAGGCAGATGGATGGGCAGGGTTTCTGAAAAGTGCTGCAGTACTCATTCAGGTTATTTCTTTTTACATCTTCCAATATCTTTCAAGTACACAGAAACTGTTTTTCTGCCTGCTGTAAGTGATTCTAAATGTTTCTGTTGTTGAGGATGCAGAAACCAGTGTGTTTCTTCATGCCAGCCCCAAGCCCGGATAAAGGGCATTCGGTGTAAAATTTTGCCAAATCCATATGCGGACAGATGATCTGTTGTGGCAGCCCCTAACGGGAGCAGCCGAAAGAAGAAGAAGAAGTTGAATTGTGTGTGGATTTAGGCTCTCCTCCTATGCTGTTTCAAGTGTTAATTTGTTTCAACATTCATAGCTTATGCAAGTTCAGCCACATGAGATATCTTTATTATAAAGCTTTTTACACGTACATTGTTCGGCTTGTAAACAGTACTACTACAGCAAAAAAAAATCATCTTGTAAGACATCAATTCATATCCATATATCTGTAAAATCAATTTAAAGCGGATTAAAGTGTCAATTTTTACTATGAACATAGCATAAGAGTCCAATCACTATTTTTACTGCACTGCAAATAATTATTTTGTCTTAGTATGAACACAAATTAAAAATTTCCTCCATCTAATACTTTTGTTAGTTCTGCTCCTAAACCATAATTCTGTGGCAATAAGCTTGACAGTTTAATCTATTTTATGTGAAACATGGCTTCTTTAGAACTGGAGGTAACAACAAGCAAGCATTCTTAGTTTTGAAATGTGGTTTAACATTCTAGTGCCTATTCAGTTGCTGTATAATTCATGAGGTTGAAACAGAGGCCCTTATACCTTTTAAAAAATGACTGGATGAGACATTAGAAGATCTTGGATATTAATTACATTTCTTAAATGGTATATGTTGTGTTTCTTAGGTTATCTGGTCAGATCATTTATGAGAAAAGCAATATTAGATATAATGCCGTTGTAATATCTTCCTGAATTGAGAAGTATCTATGTTCCTGCTTCCTGATTTTGATTAAAATACTAAGGTTTAGGACTATTTAGAAACGTCATTGTTAAAAAGAGGCACATTATTCAAATATCAACTTCAAAATTCGAAGTATTTTCAGAAACAGAGCCATCATATGTTTAAATGTGAGAGGAGCCAGTGAACCCAAATGGGAGTCAAATTAATCAAATAAGCCATCTGGAGTAGAAAAAGAGGCCTTTTCACTGCTTGAATATTCAAATTGAATTTTCCCTTTAGCCTGTCACTAGGTTTCGTGATGTAATGTAACAGGTTTTTCTAGAATATTTTCTATGTGCAGTATTTTATGCACACCATATATAAACAGTTTCTTTGTCTAAGGTTAATAAAGAATCCGGTTTTGTCATTATTATTATTATGAAGAGCTTGCAGAATAGCATGCTTCTGATATTGTCATTAGTTGGGGATTTCTGTTTCCAATAAGAACTATCCATTTCTCTGTGGTAAATTTTGGCGCTCATCCTTGTTTTGATTTCTTATGTCGAGGCATATAAGGACATAAGCTTAATCGGATTTTGTTTGGTGTTTGTATCATATACTCAAAAAATTTTAAAGAAACATTTAAATATATGGCATATAGTGTACAATAGTTTTGCATTCATGGCCAGCGCTTAATCCAGTGGCATCAGTTGCAAGAAACAAATCAACCCTAAATGAGGTGCTGTTCTATCACAGGGTAGAATTACTCACTGACTGAACTTAGTCATTTTATGCCAATTTAAAGTCACCAATTAACCTATACTGCAGATAGATAGATAGATAGATAGATAGATAGATAGATAGATAGATAGATAGATAGATAGATAGATAGATAGATAGATAGAAGCTTAATAAATAAATATTGTAACAAACAACAAGAACCTCCCTCAAATACACATCAGAATTACTAAAAAGAAAGAAAATGTCTGACTTGACTCAAAATAAAAAGAGAAGTCACAGTCAATGTGAGGCATTACAGTGTGAAGGCATATTACTGGAGAGATAAAGGAGCCCAGGTAGAATTTCTTGACACACTTCTGCTGAATAATCCACTCTTCCACCACTACCTCCTGCGGGTCAAGAGTGTCTCTGAGCCTTCTTAATCAACTTGCTGATTCACATAGTGTCTCTTGAATTGACATAACCAGCCCAACATACCATAGTGTAGAAAATCAAATTGACCATCACAGAGTTGTAGAAAATGTGAAGGATTCCACTATCCACATTAAAGTCCCTCCTGTCAATGATGTACCCCCCCAAGTACTAGTAGCAGTGCACCACCTCTACATCCACTCCCTCAATAGAGGCAGGGCATAGAGGCTCTTTGGTGTGGTAACAGTCAATAACCAGTTCCACGGTTTTGCTGATGTTAAGTTGCAGACAATTCTTTTTGTACCACGTGACAAAGTTCTCTTCCTGACCCTTATACTCTGTCCATCACTCTTGTCAATATGCCCAATTAATGCAGAGAATTTTTGCAAGTGACATTATCTGATGTTATATTTGTATTCCAAGGTGTACAGGGTAAAGAGAATAGGAGACATAACTGTCCATTGCAGTGCTTCAGTGCTGCTGACATCCACGTCAGAGACACAGTCTTTGATATATACAAACTGTAGTTTGCCAGAAAGATAGTCCATCATTCAGGACTCTATAGGCTTATCCACCTGCATATCTCTGAGCTTACCTCTTAACAGTGATGGCTGGATGGTAATGTAGACACTGAAGAAATCAAAATAAATGATTTGCTGTGCTCCCAGCTCGGTCCAGGAAGTTTGCTTTGTCCACATTCTCTTCTAACAACTGAGCCCTGGATTGTTTGAGTCCAGTAATTATACCCAGTCCATTCCAGACATGTTTCATATCATAATGAGTGACTTCTATTTTAGTTTGGTAAACTCCCTTCTCTTCCTTTCCCTCAGCTTTTTTTTCAGCACTCACTGTATGCCCTTTAGGGTCTCTTTGTCACCAGATTTGAACAATTTTTTCATTCAGGAGACTTTTTAGCTCTTTATTAACTCAGGGTTTGTTGTTTGGAAACTTGTTCACTGTTTTCGATGGTACAATAGTGTTGGCAGAAGTTAATATAGTCTGTGATGTAGTGACTGAGTCAATATTATTCCCATGTGACTTGCACATCATTTCCCAGTCTGTCTTTTGAAAGCAGTCAACCAGAGACATTTCAGAGTTCAAGCTCCACTGCCTCACTATAAAAGAAGTTTCCCTGACCTGTTTCAAACCATTACTCTGAAGATGTGGAAGTGGATATAGGCCTGTTCTCGTCTAGATTGTTGTAATGTTCTAATGCGAGATGTTAGCACTAACCACAGTGCCACCCATCTGACATGCCACTGCCTCACTTTTGTCTGTGAATTATTAAATAATTTCTGCATTCATACTCACTGTCCCAATTTTTCGTTTGAAAAATTACATTATTTCATTTATTTTTTTGCTTGGAAATATATTGCGCACCCATATCTTTAACTCATTCTTCTTGTGGTCTTAACTTTGACTAAGGTGGCCTACAAAATATCCGTAAATCTATTTTCAAATTTGCTTGATCCAGTTTATGAATTCTGTTTTTACAAAACAGGTTACACCCAAGGTATGGTACATCTGTGTGTTTTTGGCATGACAATGCACATTTAATAGGCAATTGAGAGCAAAATCTAAGGTAAAGAGTAAGAAGAAAGCTTAGTATGGCAGCTGATGTCAGAATTGCTTGATGGTCTACCAACATATTAGCAAAGCACAGTGAACAGAGATTTGATAAGATCTGAATAAGCTGTTGATATGCAAACGAGAACAGGGTGGCATTTGTCATATACGTTTTGAAGAGATATACAGTATCTTCAAGAGGCACTTGAAAGACCGTTGACTAGAATCAGTTTCTGAGGTCAGCAGTGTTTGCTCTCCTACTTGCTATCAAAGAACTGAGAGCCAGTTTGCATTTTCAGCTAATCATTAAAGAGAATGGTTATTTAGTATTCTGGATCATACCAAAGTTAATGTTTCAGTCTTTTTTTAGAACAGCTAACATTCCCCTTGGTCATCATCCAAACAATAATTTGAATGAACTGATATGAGTTAAGACCTATAGGAATTCTCTCTTTTCATACACTAAACAGCACACAATACCTCATTCTTAAGGGGTAAACTTTCCCAAAGTGCCTAATCATTTGTTTCAGTTTCTTTTAATATATCTCAGCATTAAACAATTTTCTTATAACAGCCTATACAACATATATGGGATACACTAAAATGTAGCTATGACAAAGCCATGTTAAACTAATGGGTTTTTTGCATTTTTTTAAAATGCTTCACTGCATTAACCTGGTGAATTTCTATCAGAAAACTATTCCAGATTTTAGGTGCATAACAACAGAAGGCTGCTTCACCAAGTTTAGCTCTTGGAATTATAAGCAGATACTCATTTGACAATCTAAGGTTACAACCTGGGGTGAAATATGACAGGCATTCCAAAATATAGGACAGAGCAAGATTATTTAAGGCTTTGTAAACCATTAGCAGTATTTTAAAGTCAATTCTGGATGGCATGGGTAAACAATGCAATGACTGAATGAAAACTGGAGAGATGCGCTCAAATTTTCTTTTCCTACTTAAGATTCTGGCAGCTGGTTTCTGCACTAGTTTCAACCAATTGATGTCTTTCTTGGGTATTCCTGAAAGGACATATCTATGACCTGCTTTTGCAACTGAGAGGACATGACGGATGTTTGCCAACTGGCCGGCCAACCACAAGCATTACCTGGTAGGTAAATACCTAAATCAGATTGCAGCTCAGGCCAAAGAATGTAATACTCCGATCTTCACCAGCACAACATCAGAGGGTTTGCTTCAGGCGTTGACGTCCGAAGTTTGATCCCCGTGGCAGATGTTTGCCAACATCTGATCAACCACAAGAGTTACCTGGTAGGTAACCACCCAAATAATCAGATTGTGATCTGGCTGGGATAAATGAAGGATTCATACTCGGCCAGCAGGCCATGGAAGGGCATTCATACAAGGCCACCAGGAGCAGCTTATTCCCCCATATAATAGGTGGCAGCATTTCTCAGGGCAGGATCGCTTTTGGACACCCACAGAGTGCATTGGAGCTGCAGTTTAGAGGGCATGGCTGGGGTGGACTGCCCTTGTTCATGTACAACCTAGAAGTGCTCTAAAGGACTGAGACAGGAAGCTGGAAGCAGTTCCTGGGTCGTCCTAAAAAAAAACCTGCTGCCACACTTGAGATTAAGTCAGAGTCAGAAGGCAACACTCAATTGAAGGACTGAAGGTGTAAAATTTGCTTTGTATTGTAGTTTGTTCATTGTTCTTTGCAAGGGTTATTGTTAAAAGGCATCTTGGGTAAATAAATATCTTTTATTTTATCTCAGAATTGTGTTGGGTTTTACTGTGTCTGTGGTTTGGGGCTCAGTGGTTCACCCTTGTGGTTACTGTATATATAGTGACGCATGAGTCACTGTCTTGCATCCCAAAACATGAGGCTGAGTCTCTGTACTTTAGCAAAACCAGCTTTATTCAACTTGTAGTGAGATCTACCACTCTCCTATACACAGACACAGCAAACAGCAAACAGAAGAGTCGGGGCCAGGTTAGTGGCCAAGTAATACTGTTCCTGGCATTTATAATGTTCCTTGCATCACACATCGATGACAGGTGCTTATAGTGCGACCTCAATCGGCTCTGACTTGCTTCTGCGGTGTTATGCAGCAGCACTGCAAACCTGCGGTTGCCTCTGCAATGGACAGGCAGCATTCCACAGACGAGGCAATTGCTGTTTGGCGTGTCATCCTGTTGAGGCAGGGGAGTCCAAACAGAGTTCAGAAACCTTACTATATATATATATATATATATATATATATATATATATATATATATATATTAGAAAAGTCACATCAACAGAAACAGTCATGTCTCACCTGCGTTTTCCTGAAACAATGGAGTTTTGGAATTGGGTGCTCTTTGTTGGGGGAAAGATGTTGCAGTTCATGAAGGCATCTGCACTTTATTGTGTAGCGTGCACTCTACCACCGGACAAGGCAATTGATCGCAAGAAGGAATGTTGTGTAGCATGAGCCTGGCATAATGGTGTTATGTAATATAAAGCACAAATTGAGTGAATTCTGAAGTGCTCACAAAAACATTCATTTTTCTCCTCCTCTATTTCTAGGTAGGTCATATTGAAGGAGATTTAACCAGTTTGGGCTCTTTCCCACTCAGCCGTGTCCATAGTGTGTCAGAATAGCCACTGGAGCATGAAAGGAGATTTTGAGAGATGTTTATGCATCATTACTGGATAATGATGTGGGATTTAAACCAGCACCTCTCAGAGAGACACTCCTCAAAGTATCAATGCGTCAACTAATCATTAAGGGACCAGCAGCTTGGAAAACCAGCATAAACCTTCCACAGTCTCATAAAAGACAACTTCATGACAAGGAAGATGACTAGCCATGTGTAGTTTGAAGTGAGCTCTACGTACGGTACAACCTCTGTCTCCAGTTAAACGGTTTCCATTTGTCGGCCCTTCAAGGATTAAGTTAATAGCATGGAGAAGTAAACTTCCGTGAGACTTTGTCTACGGGTGATTAAGGACTGAGGTGGCATGTTCACATCTACCGAATTAAACCTGACTACAGGGAAATTTCTCCATAGTTCTTAAAAAAACACTCCAGTGAACTAATGGTGAAAACGCTTTTAAACTGTTCGTACTGTGTTCCTTAAGCCGATACCATACCGCTTTTGTGTCGTAGGCTTCATTTATATAATAAGAAAATGATATCTTGTCATGGACAGCCACTGCACAAGCTCCTTTGGGTAGTGAGGCACCCTGTTCATAGGGCTCTGTGACTCACTACGGCAAAATCAGTATGATTTGACTTAATGATGTTGAGTTGCCGGAAATAGAGGTGGGCTTGTGTGTGTGCCAGATACGATGGAGAGGGAGAACTGAACTGGAACTGGAATGTGTGCAGTTCCCACAAACAGGGAAGAAGAGGAATGGCTACAAGAAAAGGAGGAACGTGAAAGGTTTGGACTGCACAAACAGTTGAGCAGTTCATTGGACTTTGGGGTTGTTTTGTCTTGGTAGAGTATAATAATACTCTACTTTCCCCTATTGTAAAATTAATATGTAGCCTCAGAACGCCTCAAATCCCACAGACTTACCACTGTTTATAAGGTACTAGCAAAATACCCGCGCTTCGCAGCGGCGAAGTACTGCATTAAAATTTTTATTAAGAAGAAAATTTAACCTTTTTAAACTGAGGGAAAATATGCCAATAATTATTTGTTAAGGATCTCTTTGTATACCACGTTGTCAGTTCGGCCCTCCGGTTGTAACATGACCAAGCTGTGCGCTGAGCTTACTCTTGAGCA
>JANRMT010062817.1:37427994-37490933 GCA_026402145.1 Polypterus bichir lapradei | reverse complement strand
TGAGCCTGATATGGCCGTGCAATATGTAACAAAGAGAATGGAAAAGGTAGGTGCCATCTCCGGGCATGGAAACCACTCGGTAAGTGACAGTTCTTTGATCGATGGTGATCACCTCGATAGACATGTTAATGGGGGTACGGTTGGAATGATAAAGGAAATGGGTACCTGAACAATGTAAAGTAAGTGTAAAATACCTATATAATAACTATAATTGTAATAAACAAACAATAAAACAGCGGAGAAGCCGTGGATTAAACAAAAAGGCTGTAGTTATCAGCAGGGAGACGTGAATCCCGTGGCGAAGCAAGGAAGGGAATGTAGAGACTGGAGCGACGGACGGCCTTATATAGGCAGGCAGCCAACAACATGGGAGGCGTTGGGATGGGGGACCCAATGCCGCCTCACATGGTGACCAAGCTGCAGGCTATGGACGTATATATGTACGTAAGTAGGATTCAGTTAGCGTTGGGAACCCGTGTACCAAATTTCTTGAAGATGGGCCCATAAGTAACAAAGACTGTTGAAAAGTTCAATATGGCGGCCGACAGTGGCATCATACCACCGAAATAAGTACATACATTGGTTTCGTTTGGTGCAGGGAAGCCGCCTACCAAATTTCGAGAAGATGGGGCCATAAATAAGAAAGTTCAACATGGCGGACGTTGTTGACCGTTATGACCGTTACGTGTAGAATTTCGAAATGAAACCTTCTTAACTTTTGTAAGTAAGCTGTAAGGAATGAGCCTGCCAAATTTCAGCCTTCTACCTATACGGGAAGTTGGAGAATTAGTGATGTTGGAAAATTCAATATGGCGGCTGACAGTGGCGTCATACCACCTAAATAAGTACGTACATTAGTTTTGGTTAGCTCAGGGAAGCCACCTACCAAATTTCGTGAAGATGGGGCCGTAAATAAGAAAGTTCAACATGGCGGACGTTGTTGACCGTTATGACCGTCATGCGTAGAATTTTGAAATGAAACCTGCTTAACTTTTGTAAGTAAGCTGTAAGGAATGGGCCTGCCAAATTTCAGCCTTCTACCTACATGGGAAGTTTGAGAATTAGTGACGTTGTAAAGTTCAATATGGCGGCTGACAGTGGCGTCATACCACCGAAATAAGTATGTACATTGGTTTCTGTTAGCGCAGGGAAGCTGCTTACCAAATTTCGTGAAGATGGGGCCATGAATAAGAAAGTTCAATATGGTGGACGTTGTTGATCGTTATGACTGTTACGCGTAGAATTTCGAAATGAAACCTGCTTAACTTTTGTAAGTAAGCTGTAAGGAATGGGCCTACCAAATTTCAGCCTTCTACCTACACTGGAAGTTGGAGAATTAATGACGTTTGGAAAATTCAATATGGCGGCCGACAGTGGCGTCATACCATCGAAATAAGTGCGTACATTGGTTTCGGTTAGCGCAGGGAAGTCACCTACCAAATTTCGTGAAGATGGGGTCAGCCTTCTACCTACACGGGAAGTTTGAAAATTGGTGACGTTGGAAAGTTCAATATGGCGGCCGACAGTGGCGTCATACCATCGAAATAAGTACATACATCGGTTTCGGTTAGCGCAGGGAAGCCGCCTACCAAATTTCGTGAAGATAGGGCCATAAATAAGAAAGTTCAACATGGCGGACATTGTCGACCGTTATGACCGTTACGTGTAGAATTTCGAAATGAAACCTGCTTAACTTTTGTAAGTAAGCTGTAAGGAATGAGCCTGCCAAATTTCAGCTTTCTACCTACATGGGAAGTTGGAGAATTAGTGATGAGTCAGTCAGTCAGTCAGTGAGGGCTTTGCCTTTTATTATTATAGACTAGCAAAATACCCGCGCTTCGCAGCGGAGAAGTAGTGTGTTAAAGAAGCAATGAAAAAGAAAAGGAAACATTTTGAAAATAACGTAACATGATTGTCAATGTAATTGTTTTGTCACTGTTGTGAGTGATGAGTGTTGCTGTCATATACAGTATATATATATATATATAAATAAATATATATATTTACACACACACACATAAACATATATATATACATATCTATACATATACACATATATATACACACACACATATATACATACATATATATATATCTACATATATACACATACATACACACACATATATACACACAAATACATATATATATACATACACACACACATATATAAACATATATATACATATACATACATATCTACATATATACACACACAGCTATTTCGTATCAGTGCAAGACGCTGCTTGTTAAAACGGATAACTCCCGCTCTTACGTGCAAGTCTGCGTGGATATTATGAACTATCGTATTTGTTCAAGTTCTATTTAAATTTTAAATAGAAGGAATTTTTATTTAGTCGACAGAAATATCTTTGGTAGGAATGGTAAAAACATTCCTGAATAAATCAACTCAAACCTTAAACAACTTATAATATTTTGCTCTCCATAAAAATATATCCTGTCTAAATTATACAAGTTAGAAATAAAGTAAACGTTAAAAGAACAAACATTCAAATTTCTTTACTCTTATGTAATTTTATATAAAAAATAAACTTAGATTTTAAATATCCCAAAAGATTTTGCTCTCCATAAAAATATATCCTGTCAAAATTATACAAATTCAAATATGAACATGCTGCATAACAAAACCTGGAAATATAAATAAAATGTGTTCCTTTCAGCAATAACAAATCAAATCATTCAGTTGTCTTTGTTTATATGTCATTTTAGAGCTGGACGCCTGGCATCTTTTTTTGGCAACAAGTTCGTTTATGTTTGGTGTGAGGTTCTGTGTTGTGGAGATTCTCAGGATGGACTGCAGGTGCTCATCAGTGAGGCGACTCCTGTGTGCTGTTTTGTTAGTCTTTATCACTGAGAAGAGCTTCTCACACAGATATGTGCTACCAAACATGCACAAGGTTCGAGCCGCATGTAGACAGACTTTTTTTGGTCTTCAAAGTCACCAAAGCGCCGTGCGCTCAGTTTATCAGCAACGTATTTGGGAACACCGTAGTGACGACTTGGTTCAACATTACTTGGCAACAGGGAAAGTGGGGCAAGTTGCACTGGTGCATTTGTGTCTCCCATAAAAGCAGCTTCACTTGAAATCACTTTGTGATTGTGCACGGGTAAAAACGTCCGCTGAAGTGTCAGATTCTTATTTAATTCTTCTGCTTTCTGTATCTTCTGCATTGCATTCAGGTCTTTCAGGTTACCCTGATGTTTTGTCTCATTGTGCCGTCTTAGATTAAATTCTGTAATTACAGCCACATTAGCTCCACAAATGAGACACACGGGTTTAACGGCAATGTCAGTAAACATATACTCAGCCTCCCATCGGTTTTTAAAGGCTCTATTTTCAGAATCAACTTTTCTCTTAAGCATCGTGTGGGCTAGCTTCGCAATAACTTGCAAGCTAGACTTGATTAACGCGGTAAGTGTTCGGCAAGGCAGCTGAAGCGCTGCATTATGGGATCTGTAGTTTATTGTGTTACCAGCGCTTCATATACCCGGGCCATTAATAACAATAATACAGTATATAAAATGATCTCGCGGGCCGGATATAATTACACGCCGGGCCGGATGTGGCCCGTGGCCCTTGAGTTTGACACATATGGACTAAATAGAACTTGAAAAGATATATTTTTTCGTACATCGAGCCCGCGTGCTAATGTGGTTTTGCCTGCATGCCTCAATAAGTGACCCTCCCCTCGCTCTTACTTTTTTACCGTTCATCTAATGAATACACTGAGTATGGCTTTACCAAAACAATCATTGATTGCGAATAAAGTATTCATTATTCGAGTATGTAGATCGGGGTATATATATACATATATATATACCCGCGTATCGCACCGGAGACATAGTGTGTTAAAGAAGCTATGAAAAAGATTCGTTTCTTACTGCATCAATAAACAGCTCGTCTTCTTCTTTATCTGAAGTCAGTCAGTCAGTCAGTCAGTCAGTGAGGGCTTTGCCTTTTATTAGTATAGATTATCTATACTAATAAAAGGCAAAGCCCTCTCTGACTCACTCACTCACTCACTCATCACTAATTCTCCAACTTCCCGTGTAGGTAGAAGGCTGAAATTTGGCAGGCTTATTCCTTACAGCTTACTTACAAAAGATAAGCAGGTTTCATTTCGAAATTCTACACGTAACGGTCATAACGGTCGACAACGTCCGCCATGTTGAACTTTCTTATTTATGGCCCCATCTTCACGAAATTTGGTAGGCGGCTTCCCTGCGCTAACCGAAACCGATGTACGTACTTATTTTGGTGGTATGACGCCACTGTCGGCTGCCATATTGAACTTTCCAATGTCACTAATTCTCCAACTTCCCGTGTAGGTAGAAGGCTGACCCCATCTTCACGAAATTTGGTAGGTGGCTTCCCTGCGCTAACCAAAATCGATGTACGTATTTATTTCGGTGGTATGACGCCACTGTCGGCCGCCATATTAAACTTTCCAACATCACTAATTCTCCAACTTCCCGTGTAGGTAGAAGACTGAAATTTGGCAGGCTCATTCCTTACAGCTTACTTACAAAAGTTAAGCAGGTTTCATTTCGAAATTCTATGCGTAACGGTCATAATGGTCAACAATGTCCGCCACGTTGAACTTTCTTATTCATGGCCCCATCTTCACGAAATTTGGTAGGCGGCTTCCCTGCGCGAACCAAAACCAATGTACGCACTTATTTTGGTGGTATGAAGCCACTGTCAGCCTCCATATTGAACTTTCCAACGTCACTAATTCTCCAACTTCCCGTGTAGGTAGAAGGCTGAAATTTCGTACTTATTTCGGTGGTATGATGCCACTGTTGGCCGCCATATTGAACTTTTCAATGGTCTTTGTTACTTATGGGCCCATCTTCAAGACATCTGGTACGCGGGTTCCCAACGCTAACTGAATCCTACTTACGTACATATATACGTCCATAGCCTGCAGCTCGGTCACCGTGTGAGGCGGTGTTGGGACCCCCATCCCAACGCCTCCCATGTTGTTGGCTGCCTGCCTATATAAGGCCGTCCGTCGCGCCAGTATCTACATTCCCTTCCTTGCTTCGCCACGGGATTCAAGTCTCCCTTCTGATAACTACAGCCTTTTTATTTAATCCACGGCTTCTCCGCTGTTTTATTGTTAATTTATTACGATTATAGTTATGGTTTAGGTATTTTAGACTTACTTTACATTGTTCAGGTACCCATTTCCTTTATCATTCCAACCGTACCCCCATTAACATGTCTATCGAGGTGATCACCATCGATCAAAGAACTGTCACTTACCGAGTGGTTTCCATGCCCGGAGATGGCACCTACCTTTTCCATTCTCTTTGTTACATATTGCACGGCCATATCAGGCTCACTCTTGATATCCGGAGGAACATTGTGTCTTATGTATTGAATGACTGGGACAGGTTCAAGGTGTGGACTGATGACGGTACAGGAGATAATTATTCTACACAGGAGCACTAGAAGAGTGAAATGCTTAAGCCCTTCACCTATGCATCTGCATGTGAGTTGATGGCTGCCGGTGAACTGTTCGGTTGTCGCTTTCAAGTGTACCGAAATGGCAAAATATTTTACACCTTTTGACAACCGCCAATGCCTCTTAAACATCTTAGATTGACAGGTGACGATTTCAGTAGTGGACACTTTGATGTTTATGAATGTTTAAACTCTCAAAAGCTGGATGTGAAGTTATCGATGTAACTGGTTGTATACTTACAACGCTTGACAGATGCCGAATGTCTCTTCAACACAAGTCCTACAAATACTGTCGTAATTGAAACAAACCATGAAACTCAAACCGATTATGACAGCAGCAATCCAAGCTGTGAGATTTGAAACAAGATTACTGTTCACATGGCCAACTGTACGTTGCATGCTCAAGAGTAAGCTCAGCGCACAGCTTGGTCATATTACAACCGGAGGGCCGAACTCACAATGTGTTATACAAAGAGATCCTTAACAAATAATTATTGCTATATTTTCCCTCAGTTTAAAAAGGTTTAATTTTCTTCTTAATAAAAATTTTAAGGCAGTACTTTGCCGCTGCGAAGCGCGGGTATTTTGCTAGTAGTATATAACTTCTCCCCACCTTCCCTCCTATATCTAGAACCTCAGGCAATTAGGTGTAGTAAAAGACAAGCAGGAGTTAAGTTACAATTTAAATAATGTATTATTGATAATATTCATAAATAATAACAATATGCAAAGTACATTTGAATATTGGCAACCATACAACCTGATAAAATGGTGATGTGTAGTTCAGGCGGCACACAGACTTGTTAGGTACTTAAAAATGTCTCTACTTAAGGCATCTGCATGCCTGTTTCAATATGGCTGCCGAGCTGTGCTCTTCATTGTGTTGTCTTTTCAGTTCATCAGTTTGGTAAGAGAGAGAGATGCTCCTTCATTAGATGTTAGTAAGAGAGTGAGGTTAAGCAAGCAGATTTATAGGTGTTCTGTCCAACCCTTACAGCCAATAGGATGTCATGGTACTTAAAGGCTTCGGATACAAGCCAGTTCCAAACAGCCATACTTCAGACCAATGGGGGAACAGAAAACATCTTAACATCTGCTATCCCCCAAAACCATATGTTAAGGTAAAGCTTGGCAGTTAGGTAGCCTGGCTTTCCTATGGGAGTTGAAAGAGAAACACTTGCCAAACTGGTTTAAGGCACATTTCCCAAATCCTGTCGTAAAATTCAAAGAGATCCATTCCTGGTGGGGGGAGGGGTTGTAAACATGAATGCTGCTCACTTATGTTACATTGCTTTGCCTAAATTACAAATAAAGACATATAAAATATTTATCAACGTATATGCAAAATCTCACATCACAACAAGAGCTTGGCTGAGACTGTGGCTGAACTCAGCATGTCCGGTAAGTGCCCGTTTAGTCTCCAGGCTAACTATCAAAGTTGTCTCTTATCGTCTGTCAAAATGAGACAAAGTTGTGATACTTTTGTGGTGTAAATAGGACACTTGGAGTTGTAATAAAAATGCTTTATGTGTGGGAATCATGCCATCAGTCACTCTCGGTGATTCCTAGTTGTATAGTTCAACACTGTCAGAGGTTGCAAGATTCAGCAGTGCCACCATTAAATATGACAGGCCCTCTAACTCTAATTAATTTCAGCTCAAGTAGGGTGACACCAACTTTACTAGGCCCAAAGGAGTGTGGCCCGCAGGATTTAGCCCTAGTGGTTGTTTCATCTCTCCCATGTACAGACGTTTTCACTCCTCACTGCATTAAACTGCATTGGCAGTGTTGTTGCTCTGAAGTAATTGAACACCATTGATTTATATGGGGACACCAGAGCGATCCGTGTGTTTGACTGGATCTGCAGTTGAGGATACACACAATCCCCCTTTCATCTCCATCATTTATCAAACCATCTAGTTCTGCATTTGAAATTTGTGTTCTACTATCAGGTCCAGCAAATCTACCCTCTTTAAATTTAGCCTCAGATAAACCCGCAAACGTTTGTCAAAAATAATTAAACAGGCTCCTCCAATTGATGGGACTTTAACAGACTGCTTCCTTGTAGCAAACTAAATATGAAGCAATGGTAGGAGCACTTAATCTATATCCACCAAGCTGGTCTGATTCTATTTTTGGCACCAAGCTGTACATTTTTTTTTATAGCAGGCCATTCTTTCTGAACTCAAATATCAATTCTTGGCTCTGTTGTCCCCTTTCCAGAGAAAATCTGGGAATTGTGCCTATCCTGACTAAGACTCGGTAAGATACACGCAGAAATTTCAGGTCTCCACACTAACCAATGATGCTCAAAGCAGTTAAAACCTGTTAAAAAATGCTTGCTTTAAAAATAAATTTCAGTATTTGGAAATATTAAAATTCAAACAAAGCACCATTAAAATAAAATATTGATGTTTAGTTATAGTGTGAAAACAATAAAAAAAAATTTGTCGTGATGGGGAATTCAGCACCCAAAAACTTTTAAAAACACAAACAATCAAGACACTTTTTTTCAAAATATACCTGAGAAGTTCAAAGAAAACCCTAAAGCTGAAATCGTCTGTTGTCACTTTTTAAACCAAGCACTCTGAAAGTTGTCCTCCAGAATCTCAGGGAATTGCTGTCCAGGCAAAATAATGACACATTTCACTCTTCTTGACAAAAAGTAAATTTGAGTCGGGTTATTTATTTATTTATTTTAAGTTTTAATAAGTAAAGCATGTTCAGTAAAAGCCTATAAACCTATGTGAAATTTGATGTTTTACAAATTGGTTTGGTTTGCAAATTTTTTTTGAATATGGCCCAAGAAGTCCACCCAAAGGCACCTACTGAACTTTTACCTTGCATTGCTTTATGTTATTTGGCAATATAGTTTTATTTCTTCTCCTTCCATTCTCTATTACCCTTTCTTGTTTTTCCTTTTAAAACACTCAGTGTCACCTGTTTACTGATACGACTGAAACTGAGTCTTCATCCCTCATCCCCTCAAATTTGGTCTTTAGTGTTTTCGAAACCTCTACTAACATCTGATGCACTGAAGACAAAAAAGAGCAGGAGTAATTGGCACAGCCTGAGAGCAAACTGAATTCGCTACTTAGTTATGTCATGGCACCTGTCTACATGTGGGCCAGGTGTTCCTTACATCATCCTCCATACAAGTATTCCTACTGGAGCGAGCAATGATTACTAGAAGGTCTTTTGATTTTCTGGCACACATTTTTTTTAATGCGGCTGGTGTGCATTAACAGGAGGTTTAATTTTGTCACGCGTGATTATTTTTTGACGCATGTGACTGTTTTTAAACGCGTCCCTATTGTTTGTATTCTTGTCACGTGATCGAATTTTCACGCATCCCTATTGCATGTATTGAATTCTGTTCTGTCGTGCGAATCTCTTTCAGGCGTGACAACAGAACAGGCTTCCATGCTATTGCACGCACCACAGCTGATGAGGGAGGACGGAAGTGTCAGGACGGGGCTTTAAAGACCGATCTCAAGTGTGAAGCTCCAACATCTCTTCCTTACCGTGTTTTGAAAAAGTCCAGGAGCTCTGTGGAATTACTGCAGAATGGCACTGCTTTGCTTCAATGCTACGTTTATCAGAAACATTTATTCGAGACATTAGAAGTTAAAAAAAATCGATTGAATCCAAGTCATTAGCTTAAAAGCACAATGTCCAGCGGAGGTGCCACTGGGGTTAGACTTTCTCTCGATTATTTCATGGACTTTTAAACAGGTGCAGCGCCGGGTCATGCCAAGCATGGGAGAACTTGATTTTCAGAACAATGTGGATTGCGCAATTACAAGCCAGATAAAGGCCACGTTACATGCGATCCACAGCGAATCTTTGAGAGAGCATATCCACAACAGATTAAAGAAAAAATAATTTGCTTCTACCCAACAGAGTGCCACAGGATTGAACTGAAAAGAAGCTAGAGTTATGACATCTGAGCTGCGGCCGACACGCTGAAGTGCGATTGATTAAAATGATCGACGTGTTTCTCAGTATTTATGGTGAGTAAACTAATTCATAAAGTTTATGCACTTAATGTGTAGTAAACAAATATCATTTCAGTTATGAAGTTAAAAGCCTGTCCCGAAGTGCGAAGAGTTTGCATAGGCATGACGAAGAGTGTTAAGATGGACTCATGGGTAAATACATATAACTATTTAATTTTGTTGCATTTTAGATTAAATTAAGAAAGTATGTTTATTTCCGAGAATATCTTATGCTATCCCATATTACATATACATGGGGTGACTTGGACAATTAAAATCTGGTAGATACAAAAACAACTCATACACCATAAAGTGTAGGAATTGCAGATACTTTAAATACTTTGTTACTGAATGTTAACTTCAAGTTTAAGTAATGAGGATATGTGATATATTTTGCAATCGGTACTTTCTATCTCATATTTATTTTTGCTTTTCTCATTCACATGCAACGGATATTCGACAGCTATAATAGCAGTAGCACATAAAACCAAACGCTTCTTATCCAGCGCTCTTAAACGTGCCCTCCAGAATCCCAGGGAAAAAAATGTCATATTTCCCCATCGTCAAGAAGCAATTTTCATTCCGATCATTTTTGTTACTTGCTTTTTATTATGCAAAACACATTCGTTAAAATACATATACGTCTATGATTTTATTTTTTTTATCATTTATTTATGATTTTATTTTTTTTAAGAACTGCTTGGAGGGGAGCTTGTACCTTACATTGCTTTCTGCCAGTTTACCACAATGTTTCATTACTTCTCCTTCATTATCTTTTCTGTTTTTTTTTTTCTTTTTTCTTATAGAACAGTGCTGACACCTGTTCACTGAAACAACTGAACCAAGTTCTTCATCCCTGACCCCCTTGAATTGGTACTTCAGTGTTTTTGGAACCTCTTTTTCTATGCATGAATATTTCAGGGAAAATGTAAATAAATGCATAAGCAAATAATAAGCAGATAATAAATGTAATGATAAATGTGACAATAAATCAAGAAAAGGGCATTAGATCTAAACATAATAAATAAATGTGCCACAGACTATGTTTTTTGTTTGTTTATTTTTTAATTCACTTATTTAATTTTGTCTATAGAGCTGCCAGGCAAGAGGAAAAGAGGAAGGCCTAAGAGAAGGTTTATGGATGTGGTGAGAGAAGACATGCAGGTGGTGGGTGTAACAGAGCAAGATGGAGAAATCAGGACAATATGGAAGATGATCAGCTATGGCAACCCCTAATAGGAGCAGCCATAAAAAGAAGAAGTTGAAAACTGAAAAGAAAGATTGCTGGTGATGGAGCTCCCTGCAAAATATTCAGCAGCTAAGCCAAAAACAAGCCCCATTTAAATATCCATAGCTTCTGTCAGAGTGCCAAAACGGCAACAAAACACTCACTAAACTAAAAACTGAACTGACACTCTTTTTGAAGAAAGTTCTAATAAAACGCAGCCATTCTCTCCACACTTCTTGCCCAAAACAAGCACCTGGTTTTTGAAGTACTGGCAGATTCTCTAAGCACAGGAAGGTTCCTTAGACCTTCACAAAGTCAAGGTCAGTTTCCCATAGGAATCAAAAGCTGAAACTAAGGTGCAAAGATACTGCCTTCTCAAAATGTTCCAAGATCCTTTGAGGTAGCAATGATGCATGCATTGACCATTTAGGTCTATGAAGAGGATTACTTCTGTTCTGTTTAGCATGTTGTATTTACCCCATTTTCTGACACCCACGACATGCCCAAACTATCTGGAAGGGGATCTCTCTCTGAATTGTCTTTTCCAAGACTTCTTCCAATTTTTTTCCAACAAGGTTTTTTTTGGAGTCTTTTTTTTGTTAAAAACCAGGGCCCGTTAAAGCCAATTGAGGCATCCCTCTTGAGATTTTGAGCTATACATGAAATTTATTTATTGTTTTTGTTTTCACAGAATACACTTCACTCCTGTCTATCTTGAAAATTCTTTCAGGCTTCGTCCATTTACCTGTAGTCTGTTGATTCTAATAACTTTCTTTGTAATCACTTATACTCAAGTTATATCTGTTCTGTTACTATTTACTACTGAATTCCAAAGCACAGGACTGTTGAATAATGAGCATTTGAGCTCTGTGGCAGCAGCACCTCTGTGTTCAGTTGAAATGCCCACATATTTTACTGGATTATATTCAGACTAGCAAAATACCCGCGCTTCGCAGTGGCAAAGTACTGCATTAAAAGTTTTATTAAGAAGAAAATTAAACCTTTTTAAACTGAGGGAAAATATGCCAATAATTATTTGTTAAGGATTTCTTTGTATACCACATTGTGAGTTTGGCCCTCCGGTTGTAATATGACCAAGCTGTGCGCTGAGCTTACTCTTGAGCAAGCAACGTACAGTTGGCCATGTGAACAGTAAACTTGTTTCAAATCTCACAGCTTGGATTGCTGCTGTCATAATCGGTTTGAGTTTCATGGTTTTCTTCAATTACGACAGTATTTGCAGAACTTGTGTTGAAGTGACATTCGGCATCTGTCAAGCGTTGTAAGCATACAACCGGTTTCATCAATAACTTCACATCCAGCTTTTGAGAGTTTAAACATTCATAAACATCAAAGTGTCCACTACTGAAATCATCACCTGTGAATCTAAGATGTTTAAGAGGCATTGGCGGTTGTTGAAAGGTGTAAAATATTTGGCCATTTCGGTACACTTGAAAGCGACAACCGAACAATTCAGCGGCAGCCATCAACTCACATGCAGAACCATAGGTGAAGGGCTTAAGCATTTCACTCTTCTAGTGCTCCTGTGTAGTATAATTATCTCCTGTACCGTCATCAGTCCACACCTTGAACCTGTCCCAGTCATTCAATACATAAGACACAATGTTCCTCCGGATATCAAGAGTGAGCCTGATATGGCCGTGCAATATGTAACAAAGAGAATGGAAAAGGTAGGTGCCATCTCCGGGCATGGAAACCACTCAGTAAGTGACAGTTCTTTGATCGATAGTGATCACCTCGATAGACATGGTAATGGGGGTTGGAATGATAAAGGAAATGGGTACCTGAGCAATGTAAAGTAAGTCTAAAATACCTATACAATAACTATAATTGTAATAAACAAACAATAAAACAGCGGAGAAGCCATGGATTAAACAAAAAGGCTGTAGTTATCAGTAGGGAGACGTGAATCCCGTGGCGAAGCAAGGAAGGGAATGTAGAGACCGGAGCGACGGACGGTCTTATATAGGCAGGCAGCCAACAATGTGGGAGGCGTTGGGATGGGGGACCCAACGCCACCTCACACGGTGACTGAGCTGCAGGCTATGGACGTATATATGTACGTAAGTAGGATTCAGTTAGTGTTGGGAACCCATGTACCAAATTTCTTGAAGATGGGCCCATAAGTAACAAAGACTGTTGAAAAGTTCAATATGGTGGCCGACAGTGGCATCATACCACCGAAATAAGTACGTACATTGGTTTTGGTTAGTGCAGGGAAGCCGCCTATAAAATTTCGAGAAGATCGGGCCATAAATAAGAAAGTTCAACATGGTGGACATTGTTGACCATTATGACCATTACGCGTAGAATTTCAAAATTAAACCTGCTTAACTTTTGTAAGTAAGCTGTAAGGAATGAGCCTGCCAAATTTCAGCCTTCTACCTACACGGGAAGTTGGAGAATTAGTGACGTTGGAAAGTTCAATATGGCGGCTGACAGTGGCGTCATACCACCGAAATAAGTACGTACATTGGTTTCGGTTAGCTCAGGGAAGCCACCTACCAAATTTCGTGAAGATGGGGCCTTAAATAAGAAAGTTCAACATGGCGGACGTTGTTGACCGTTATGCGTAGAATTTCTAAATGAAACCTGCTAAACTTTTGTAAGTAAGCTGTAAGGAATGAGCCTGCCAAATTTCAGCCTTCTACCTGCACGGGAAGTTTGAGAATTAGTGACGTTGGAAAGTTCAATATGGCAGCCAACAGTGGTGTCATACCAACGAAATAAGTACGTACATCGGTTTCCGTTAAAAGTTTAATATGGCGGCCGACAGTGGCATCATACCACTGAAATAAGTACCAAATTTCAGCCTTCTACCTACACGGGAAATTGGAGAATTAGTGACGTTGGAAAGTTCAATATGGCGGCTGACAGTGGCGTCATACCACCGAAATAAGTATGTACATTGGTTTCGGTTAGCGCAAGGAAGCCGCCTACCAAATTTCGTGAAGATGGGGCCATGAATAAGAAAGTTCAATATGGCGGACGTCGTTGACCGTTATGACCATTACGCGTAGAATTTCGAAATGAAACCTGCTTAACTTTTGTAAGTAAGCTGTAAGGAATGGGCCTGCCAAATTTCAGCCTTCTACCTACACGGGAAGTTGGAGAATTTGTGACGTTTGGAAAATTCAATATGGCGGCCGACAGTGGCGTCATACCACCGAAATAAGTATGTACATCGGTTTTAGTTAGCGCAGGGAAGCCACCTACCAAATTTCGTGAAGACGGGGTCATTCTTCTACCTACACGGGAAGTTGGAAAATTGGTGACGTTGGAAAGTTCAATATGGCGGCCGACAGTGGCGTCCTACCATTGAAATAAGTAAGTACATCGGTTTCGGTTAGCGCAGGGAAGCCGCCTACCAAATTTCGTGAAGATGGGGCCATAAATAAGAATGTTCAACATGGCGGACGTTGTCGACCGTTATCGACCGTTATGACCGTTACATGTAGAATTTTGAAATGAAACCTGCTTAACTTTTGTAAGTAAGCTGTAAGGAATGAGCCTGCCAAATTTCAGCCTTCTACCTACACGGGAAGTTGGAGAATTAGTGATGAGTCAGTCAGTCAGTGAGTGAGTGAGTCAGTGAGGGCTTTGCCTTTTATTAGTATAGATATATATATATATATATATATATACAGTAATCCCTCGCTATATCGCGCTTCGACTTTCGCGGCTTCACTCTATCGCGTATTTTATATGAAAGCATAACTAAATATATAACACGGATTTTTCGCTGCTTCACGGGTTCTGCGGACAATGTGTCTTTTTACTTCCTGTATATGCTTCCTCAGTTGGTTTGCCCAGTTGATTTCATACAAGGGACGCTATTGGCGGATGGCTGAGAAGCTAACCAATCAGAGCACGCAGTTAAGTTCTCCTGACTGAGAAGCTAACCAATCAGAGCATGCAGTTGAGCTCCTGCGTGTTGAATGCAGTGTTAACCAGGAAGTCTCGTCTCGCTAATTCAGCATCAACGTGTTTCGCTGTGTAAAGAGTTGTGCTCTTTAGTGTTTATCTTTGTGCATAGTCAAGCCCTTCATTATGGCTCCAAAACAATCTGCTACTGCTTCAGGGGCCGTGCCCAAGCGCAAGAAGAAGATGTTAATGATTGCTGAAAAGGTAAACGTTTTGGATTTGTTGAAGGCTGCGATTCTTTTTATTTAAAAAGTAGGAAAGGAATATAAGATCTACGGCTGCAGTGTCCTTTTAACCAGGGTGCAAAACAAGTTGTAAGTGGATGTAATAAGGCAGTAGTCTGGATGGAATCTGCTTTAGGGATTTGGATTGAAGACTGCCAGAAGAAGAACAACGGCAGTGCTACACAATCGCCTGAAGTGGCTCCTTTACAAGGGCTGTAACGCTCTCCTTTGTTGTGCAGTAAAATTAAACTCATTGTTATCGGACAAGTCATCGTGTCATTGTTGGTGAGTAACCATAATTAATTTTCTTCTTACAGTGCTTAGTACATGTACGTACGTTTAGTGTCACTGTACACACATTTACTGTATACTATTTTTCTTGCATTGTACGTATTTATTGCTGGTGACCTGTCTATCGTAATGGCTGTAACATATGTGATATCGGAGACACTCAATATCTTTAAAATAATATTTAGGTTTTACTGTATATAAACAGTGTGTTTATATACATAATTTCAATGAATCTTACCTAATATCTAAGAGAATACAAAGGGATTATGCTGTTTAACTCTGCGGGGAATATTTATAAACAGTGCGGGAGAGTTTATAAGGGCTTAAAATATATAAAAATAACCATACAAACATATGGTTTCTACTTCGCGGATTTTCACCTATCGCGGGGGGGTCTGGAACGCAACCCCGCGATCGAGGAGGGATTACTGTATATACACATAGCAAAATACCCGCGTTTGGCAGCAGAGAAGTAAAAAGAAAAGGAAACATTTTAATAATAATGTAACATGATTGACAATATAATTGTTTTGTCATTGTCATGAGTGTTGCTGGCATATATATATACACTCACACACACATATATAAACATATATATACACATCATATATATATATATACATATACATATAAATATATATACATATATACACATATATATACACACAAACACATATATACATATATACACATATACATATCTACATATATACTGTATATACACACATATATATATATACAAATCTACATATATATCTACATATATATATTAGGGGTGGGACTCGATTAAAAAAATTAATCCAATTAATTAGAGGCTGTGTAATAATTAATCTTGATTAATCGTATGTAATCGCACACGTAAATTTGCCCCAAATCGCAAATGTGTTTTTTTAATTTAAAAGGGTTTTAGTGGGCGACAGAATCAAATAATAGACATGGACATGAATATTGTAAACTCAAGCTCTTTTCATTTCTGAAAAAAAAATGCTTTTAAACTGCATTTGAATTCAAAACAGAAACAAAAATATCATCCCTGGTTAAAATTTGGCAGACTTAAAAATAAAGTGGTAGTTTAAGTACTTTTAAGTACATTTTCAGAATGGTATTGTCTTTAAATAATAATAACCAAAATTTCAACATAAAGTGCAGTTTTTCTTCTTAAAAAAATAAGTCAGAAACATAAAAGGTAATTTGACCAACTTAATCTTTAAACTCTGAGTAACCTTAGCCAAAATTATTTTGTACATTAGGCTAAAACAGTGTGATCATTGAACATTTTGTAATTAGATGTAATTAGAATTACTAACGGTCACGGAAGTCCAATGATCCCCAGTAAGAGCCACAAAGTCCACTTTCTGTAATGCATCTAATTTTGCTTGCTTTTCAGTGTGCACAAAACCATGCTTTTATCAAGGCTTCGCTCGGGTAGTTTTTTGAAATGAAATTTTCCTCCGATCAGTCGTAGGAACGTGCTTCATTCCGACTCTAACATTTTTGTAGCTGTGATGTGTGCATCAGTGTTATCGATGTACCAGGAAATCATGCATTGACAAAAGTTCCCCTTTGCTTGGAATTTAAAGTGTGATTAAATGCGTTATTTTTTGTTATGGAGTACATGCATCGAAGCTTCTCAGCTGTGCTTGTGCTAAGAATAGGAAAGATTTTAAAAATAACGTAACATGATTCTGCATTAACCGCATATTTTTTCATATGTCTCAAACCAAGGAGATGCGAGGTTAAAATGAACCGAGAAGCGCGCATACATACTCAGTACATCCCCTCTCGGGAATCGAACCTCGGATGTAGGCGATAGAGGCAAAGCCTCTACAATTGCGCCACGGTGTGTGGCTTATCTATTTGAGAGTATGTAGATCGGGGTATATATATATATTCACAGCGGAGACGTAGTGTGTTAAAGAAGCTATGAAAAAGAAAAGGGAACATTTTAAAAATAACGTAACATGATTGTCAATATACAGTAATTGTTTTGTGAGTGTTATTGAGTGTTGCTGTCATCAAGGATTCGATTATCATTATTTGTTTCAATCAGGGTCGTATTTGTACGATATGTTGTGTTCAAGTTACATTCCGTGTTTGTCAATCGTTGTAAAGATAAGAGGTTTCATTTATCGATTTGTTTCTTACTGCATCAATAAACAGCTCGTCTTCCTCTTTATCTGAGACCTGACACACTGCATGCACGGGTTTTTTTTTTACACTGTCTTCCTTTAGCGGGACATTCACTTTTTGCACCGTGTGCTTTGTTTCTGCAGTAGCTGCACTTATGAATATGCTTGTATGTATCAGACGCTTCATATTTTTTTGCTGCCTTCTCAATTGTGTAATTCGGTTTTTGTTCAGCGCTCTTTGGAACTGTTGCTTTTTGTCTGTGCACTGCGTCAGTTCACGTGAGCCGCTTGGTGTTCTCGCATCGAAGGTTCTCAGCTGTGCTGGTGCCATCTCGTGTTATGTCCACGGCTTTTTTTAATGTAACCTAAGTCCCGGCACTTAAAAGTTTCTCTCGCAGTTTCACTGAGTTTGTGCCAAACACCACCATGACCATCTCATCTTCCTCTGCATAAGCACAGTCCTTCACCCGTGAATATTTAGTGGCAGTGTTTCTATTGGATTGCCGCTGACGGACGGCCTTATATGGGCAGGCACTAAATTACAAATGCCAGCGGCAGCCTGTCTATGAACTTAATTTAAAGTTTAGGTTTACACCGTGCTTTGTTTCCGTAGTAGCATGAATGTGGTTGTATATGTCACTCGCTCGCTTCTTATTGTTTCGCTGCCTTCTCAATTATATAATGCATGTTTTCTTCAGCGCTTTTTGGAGCGCTTCCTGGTTTTCTACGTACTGCGTGATTACGTGGGAGGCGTGATGATGTCACACGAAACTCCGCCCCACGGCTTCCGAGCTCAGCTCCATTACAGTAAATGGAGAAAAACAGCTTCCAGTTATGACCATTACGCGTAGAATTTCGAAATGAAACCTGCCCAACTTTTGTAAGGAAGCTGTAAGGAATGAGCCTGCCAAATTTCAGCCTTCTACCAATACGGGAAGTTGGAGAATTAGTGATGAGTCAGTCAGTCAGTCAGTCAGTCAGTCAGTCAGTCGGTCAGTCAGTTAGGGCTTTGCCTTTTATTAGTATAGATTAGTGTGAAAATGGGGTAAATTAGGCTTAATGGAAATAAAAGTAACATTTTATTTGGAGAAGTTAAATGATGTTATATCATTTCATTTCATAATGTGACTTTGAAAGTTTGAAAGAATAGCTTCTGACAATAAATAAGTGCTACTGGATTCATTACTATCCAGAGCTAGACAGTAACCAAAAGTTGTTAAAAAGACTAATGGAATTCTGAGTTGTGTAGCACAATGTGTCAAATGCAAATCACAAGAGATTATTCTTAGCATTTATAATGCACTTTTTTATTCCAGGATAGCAGAATAGGAATGTATAGTCCCTGGGCTTTGTCTAGGATTGCTGTAACCTTCTTGTAATAGGAAAGCCAAAACCTTATAAAGAATTCTCAATGTGACTTCACAAGAGGTTATTCTTAACATTTATAATGTGCTTGTAAGGCCACATTGAGAATTCTTTATAAGGTGTTGGTTTTCCTATTACAAGAAGGTTACAGCAGACAAAGCCCAGGGACTATAAGATTTATTCCAGGACAGCAGAATGGGAACTTTGAGGAAAGACCGACCTTTACAGCTTTTGGAAATGAAGATTAAGGGTTATCATAGAATTATTTAAAATCATGAAGGAAGTAACAATTATGATGTCAATTCAAATTTTAAAATATGTCCTTTATCAAGGAAAATTTTGTTAACAATATATCATACAAAATGTAAAATAATAAAAGCAATACTGTGGCTCAATTGTGACACACAGCTCCAGGAGACATCACACCTGGTCACTGTCTCTGTGGAGCTGGCACATTCTTCCTATGTTCTTTTTGTTTTTTCTTGTAGTACTGTGGTTTTCCTCCTGCATTTATACTAAAGTTAAGTGTCATAAATAAGGAAGTGATTATAAATTGGTTCTTTGTTAGTGAAAGCAGTTGTGCGTGTGAATATGTTTTGCATTGGTGCTCTAGCCAGGGTTGGTTTCTGTGTTGTCTGCAGTACTGCTGAGGCACATGCTAGTTCCCTGTTACGCTAAATTTTATTAAACCATTAAGAGACTGGAAGCACGTAATATAAATATTTTTTTTTCTTATATCACATTTTTTTCATTCCAAAGACTTGCACATTATGTTAATTGGCAACTTTGCATTGGCCCGGTGTGTGTGAGAGTAGATGTATGTAACCCTGCCCTGTGTCACTAATTTAGAAAATGAGGATACAAAAGATGGAGAAAACTATGATATAAAATATTTTTTCATACAAGTAAATGTAAAATCAAGGAACAATTTTCCTAGTAGTGTACTTAAAAGTTACATCTTCAAGACCTTCCTATTAGGCATTGTCCAGAGCTTATCCTCCTTCATCCCTCTTCTCTCTGGTCAAAGCAGTTTAGTTTTTTTATTGGGTGATACCAACCACGTGGCATTCACAAGATGGAAAGAGTAAAGAATAAAACAGAAGTGCACCTGTTTTACTTGCTTTCTGTCTTTGTTTCAATATTAGTGATTGAATGTTTTGAATTATTTTAAATTATAAATGATGTTTTTTTTCCATCAAGTATTTTTACAATTTTTTTTGCCTGTTTCTACCTACTTTAAATCTCATTCTGGCATTTTTGATGTGTTTAGTTTAGTGGGAATTGAATGGGGAATAAACAGATTGTTCCTGTGAACACATTTCCCGTGTTCTTACATTCTTATTTGCCTGATCATGCTTTAAATCTCTATGCTTCTTTATGACCATTCAGCTACTGACTGCTTTGCCTTTTCTAAATTGTTTAATCATTTTTTGGTGTCTTCTGTCTTTAATTTCTAATAATATTTTAAACAGTACATCAATTATATCCTACCCCGTGAACCTGTCATTTGATGGTCCTAGCCCTTGATTCTGTTCCTTCAGTGTTTTTGTCAACCCAGACCTTCTCTTTGGCTCTATGTTGCTGATTCCATCTCTTCAGTTCTTTCCTCACTTATCTCTCTGTTTCGTCTAGTGCTGCTGCTGCTACTACTAGATTTTCCCCCTTTATGTTTTATTTCTCTCCATTGGAAGAACATCCATGTTAATGTCATTAGCCTCAAAGTTGCTGTTAGCCACATATTGGAAACATCCTGAAAACTGTGCTTTCCCCTCACTTGGACATCCTCTCTCTGTAATCTCACACATTTGGGACTTTCACCTTCCTGGATTAGCCGCTCACCCAGCTCCACTATTCAGACTTGGACTAATGCAGTCCACTTAGTAAAGGACTGGGCAGTGCTTGATCGATAAATCAGATTTCTGTCCTTTTCATTTTCTACTTCTCCTCATATTTCTGTATTTACTGGCAGAGTCACCCCTGGTGACCTGCTCCTGCCATATCTATATGACCATTGGCTTGAGAAACAAGCTCTCTGGAGACATTTTTTAAGGTATGTGTGTCGTGGGTGAGTGTGGTGTGGTGTGGTGATGTACTGCATGATTATTGTTTCTACTTATTGTTTTGTTATAGTCCATTGTTTTATTTTGTCCAATAAAAATTTGATAAAATAAAATAGTAATACTTTTAATAGCAATGTTTATCTCCTCACTGGCATGAGCCCCTTTGTATATGGTGAATCCATAGACTTAAATGAGTGTTAATGTCTACTGGTGGTAGCCTGAACCCTGCCAACTTGCCTGTCAGTTCCAGACTCAGCTCCTAACAACAAGGGCCTTTTAAAATTCATCTGTGAGAAGTGGCTGAGGATTCTTAAATTCACTTCTGGAGCTGGACGAGTTCTTAAAAATTTGAAAATTACTAGGTCGATGTGGCTTCCATTGGACTGTGCAGAAACCACACCAATTAGCCCACCTTTTGTTAAACAGCATGTTGTCTAAATCTAACCCTAACCATGGTGGGTGTGTATGCTACTCACAGAAATTTTGGAGTATATTGCTAGTTTACTGTGATTCTTCTCTTTGTATAGTGCCCTCTAAAAACTGCTTTTTGGCAGCCCTTCTCTACCCACATTGGCTCGTAGAAGGCCTGCTGCATTCTCGCTGTGTATGTCCTGGTTACATCTTCTTATGTCTTGTGCCATCTGCATGTGCTTTCTTCACCTGCCAACTATATAGATAATGCATGCAGAAAAAATAAATAAGAGTAACCCAATCCAAATATGTCTTCAAAAAGTAGTCTTACAAGTTGTGCTGCTCATAATGAATTGCATTTCTGCTTTATCGCAACTGAAATCAAACTATTCAATTATGGATCACTGATGAAATAATCCTGAGTTGTAATTGATTTTATTGTTGTGGTAAAGCCATTTTAAAGATTTTGTTTTTTTAAATTGTTTGTCTTATGTTGTTTAGACTCATCTTTTGGGTGAAACCAACTGTACATTAACCATAGCACAATTAATCTCTCATTTTTCATGCCTTTTTCTTTCTCTTTCTGTTTAAATCTAAGAAGATTCAGGCATTCCTGGCACTTACTGGGTTTCCTGTCCTTTAGGGTCCTGATAGACTTGCCTATTTTTATCTGTCTTATCTTTCTTTTCTTCCTGGATGGCCATGTCTCTTGCTCTTCTGGAGTATCCAATGTGGAATGATGACATACTAACCTTCTTGTGGTGCTTTTCATTCTGCTCAGGCATGATAACATACTTCATGTTTGCCAGAAGACACTTCTGTCCAGTTCTATTGTTTTGCTAGGAACCCCCCTTGTACTTTGCCACTTTTACCACGTGATTGGATTATCTTCAGGTGTTATATTCCGTTTTTAAACTTTCTATTATTGCCCTCTGTAAAATACAATTCACATATACATTCACATCTGATTTACAGTATAAAGCCTTAAAATAACTCGTGCCCTCCACCAAAAGAAATGGAGTCCTCTACTGTACATCATATGCTTTTTAAATTTAAATTGATGTGCCATGAATAAAAGAATCGCACACAACCAAAAGTCATTTAGGACCAAAATCAAAAAAAGGCAACATTGTGTTTGTTCCCAGCATATTTGTTGCATGTAAACATTTCAGATCAAAGTAATAATTTAAGTACTAATTTAAACCTACTTATTCCATTAAATGGTCATGAGGTACTGGTAGCCATCACAAAAAATAATCAGAAAATATCCCTGGACAAGACAGCCATCCATAATAAGCAATAATAAAGGTGGTTAAGAAATGAGGATATCTTAGGAAAATGTATGTGAACTTAAAAATAATGTATAGATATTATAAAGGCAGTGATTAAACCAGAAATTGAACTCTGATCCCAAACGCCATTAATTTGCTATGTTTAACACTATTCTGGTTTGTCAGCCTATAACTATATAAGATTCATTCTGCTTTTACATATTTTGTTCTGCGATCCTGCTATTGTGTGACATATTCCTAATAAAACTGCAAATTCCTAAAGTGAGTATATTCAGCACTTTTAGTGTGATCGATAGCTAAATTAGAAAACGAATGCTGATTGTTTTGTTGTCCTGATTATAACTACTGGTCTATTAAAATATACCAAATTTGCAGAGCATATTTAACCCTGTGACCTCCTTTTTTCCAGTGCATTATCTGTATTTGGTTTTAAAACTACCTACTGCCAACATTCATACAATGACTTGTTGTTTGTTACAGTTCAGTGTGAGTCTGAAAATGGTTTTAATAAAATGTGTTTGCGACAGGGTTTCCTGTGGGAATTGTTATATAGTTTCATGGGACATTGACTGATCACTGCGGACATCCAGGGAGATATTAAATTCACGTCATGACAAGATCAATTATATCACCATTCAGAGAATCTTTCTTGAATAATGTTGAGCTTGCCTTTTCTGTTTTTCTCCTTTGTAATTATTTATTTCTTCAGCGGTCATTTCTCCAAAGCTTAAGCTTTAAAAAAAAATCTAAATATATTTTTTGAACTGCTCATCATAATTCAGATTTTTTTATATGACATCCAGCTTTTATTTTCATCTAATAGACACACATTTAAAGTAACTGAGATAATAGCATTATTCAATATCATCATGCTCCACTGCTATTCTAAGAAAAATATTCTGTATTTCCAGCAGCCTAAAATCTTACAAATTTCTGAGTGAACACGAAGTAAGTGTTTAAGCTCAAGATAAACAAATCTGTAGTATTGACCTGGTCCTGCAAACGTGTACTATCAATAGAAAATGAGGGGATAAAGGAAACACACTGAATCCGTTACATTTTCTCTACTGTTTAGTAAAGTTTAGTAATGCAGGATGAGACAGGAAAGCCATAATAAGCTATTCTGACCAACCAGGATTCCAACTTTTCTACTGGAATCAGAAAGTGAAAAACAATAACTTTTACCTTCCACAGATCATCCTGTAATCATTCTTGTTACATTTAAAACTATGCAGCATTATAATAAAAAATTGAGAAATATTTTACATGTCTTCATCTCTATATTAATAATAATGCCTGCATTAACCCATACAATGTTGCAGGACTCATACAGAATGTAAAGATGCATATTAGAGAGAAAAATTGTAATAGCTGCTGTCAGAAAGTTGTTTTTGATGTATTTTCTCAAATTAAGAGATAATAAAGAGAGAATAAAGATCTGGTTAAGATAACCTTTCCGACTTTTTAATTCACTGTCTTAAAATGAAATTCAAAGAATGTTTGTCAACTTTTCCTAACTCCAAGTATTGTTCTTAATGTATTTGTTCTGTTTTTTATTTATTTTTATTAACGTTTTTCTGTACTCAGATAATTCTTAATTTATTTTTGTGTGAAATTGCCCAAGGTGTTTAGTTTGGCCAACTTTAGTATCCCACAAAGAAATTTGCGGCAGGGGATATACTGAACATTCATCTACCAATATGTGTATCATCTTTGACCAATTCAGCACCACAGGTGCCATCAATTCAAATTTGTATTTTCCCAAGAGAGAAATGTGGCCTGTCAGCATTGTTCTTACCTTAGATTATCTCTCTCTCCAGTTCCAGAACTATGCCAATAAGCATTTCAAATTATGTATAAAGTTCATAAATTAGTAGAGGTGTATGTTAACATGTTTCCTGGCTTTACCCTAACTATAAAGTCAAAGTATAAGCAGAACTCTTATAGTTTGATTCCTGTCCTCACAAGAAATGGAGGTGATGGTTTTTTGTTATGTCTCCGATACATGTGAAATGATCTTGAACAAGCATTGTCTCTCTTTGTCGAGCTGTCTCTCATTTTCCTTGGGTTAGACGTTGTGATGGCTGACTGTACTGTCCATTAAGGTTAGTACTTGTTGAGCTACAGCTTTTATTTACTTTGTTCCCTGACAAAGTGTGGTAAATGTGGCTCTGAATTACTTCTTTGTCAGTACTATGGTCATTCAACTGTGGTTCACATAGCCATCTGATTTGTAAACCTGGAAAAAAAAAATAGGTTAACTTCATAATTAATTTAAATAACCATTTAACTAGTCGTTAAACTATGGGAGGCTCAGAGCCATTGGAAAACACCCACACAAACTTGAAGACTATTCACTGGAAACACCACAACTGAACTGTAAGCTGTATTTTTGGACCTAGTCTGTAACCTGAGGACCCACCATCTGTACACTGAACCTCATTCTTTCACATCTGTACAGTCAATCTCTCCTACTTGATCCCCTACATCTGTTCTCTTTTTAATGCCTCGCTGACCTCTGGTATCTTTCCTACTGATCTACATCAGAGGTGAGGCTGTGGAGAAGGTCAGCAGCTTTAGGTTCCTCGGAGTCACCCTCACTCATGATCTTAAATGGTCAAGTCACACAGTAGTCAAGAAAGCCCAACAACGCCTCTACTTCCTCAGGAGACTGAGTAAGGCCCGGATGTCCCCCACAACCCTGTGCAGATTCTACAGGTGTACTATGGAATCCATCCTGACAGGATGCATCACATCCTGGTACAGCAACTGCTCAGTTCAGGACTGCAGAGCTAGGACTGCTATCATTGTGGTGAATACAGCACAGCAGATCACGGGCACACAGCTCCCTGCGATCCATGACATCCACACTACACGCTGTCTCAGGAAAGTGAACCGTATCAGGTGGGACCCCAGCCACTCTGAACTATCACTTTTCACCCTCCTCCCATCTGGGAATCAACTAAAGTCCATTCAGATGCACACCTCCAGGTTCAGGAACAGTTTCTACCCAACTGCAATCAGACTCATGAACAATCGGTAACCTTGTGTCACCTCCACTGCTACCTGCATATATACTTCTGCCACTGTCTCCATTTATTCCTAGGATTCTGGTTTTATTTATTTACTTATTTATATTAATTTATTTATTGTGTGTTTTTTGTCTATCTTCACTCTCTGCGGGGGCACATGCAAGCAAGCATTTTATTGTACATGGTACTTGTACTTGTACACATGACAATAAAGAATTTAATTGAATTGATTTCAAGAAATTAAATGTAGACCTGAGTGTTATAGCAAAAGTGGCACTGAAGATGCCACAAGATCCTTTTTAGGGCCAGTCACCAGCAAAGGATAAAGAACCTAATTTCATTCCTCTGTCTCCTGCATTCCCTGCATGTTACAACATATACAGTACACACCAAGGTTATAATAGATTTTATATTAGTTTTTATTTCTATATTTTTTCTGACCTTATTTGGAAATTCAGTTTAGTTATAGTTTTCCTTCATCATGTATTTTTAGTTTTAGTTTAGTTTTTATTTCACAAAGACATTTCTATTTTAGTTTTAGTTTTAGTAATTATGGCATGGAGCTCCTACGGAGTTTAGCTTTGTGTCACAATCAGACAGAACTGTACACTTAACAGATCTGGATACAAATTTAATGTTAGTGGAAGCTTCTTCACTACATGGTTTACTATCTGGTTTTGTTTTTGTCTGATAAAAACAAGCATAATCAAAACTAGATACACAATTTTATAAACAATTTTACACAATTTTATCATTTTTAAAATATTTTCTCATGAAAATCATGGGGGCTTAGGAAGAACAGGACTCTTAGACTTGAATCATTGTGCAGACCCCACCTAGCTGTATTGAGGGAAACAAAGAAAAACAAACATGTAGTGTCAAGGTTAGGGGCAGTTAAGGACAGCAAACCCATAATGAACAGAGCAAGAGCAGGTAATAGGAGTAAGGACAGGCAAAAAACAAAAGAGACAGCATCTGAGATTAAGAACAATATATACATTATCTAAACCTGTTTATCCAGAGCAGGACTGCAGGAACCTGGAGCATACCGCAGTAGGTTTAGATGTAAGGCAGGAAAAATCCCTGGTATACAATATGTATGATATGGCTGATGTTAAGAACAAAAAGAATATGATATTTCAACTATTTTGAGAGAGAAAAAAACATTGAAAAAAGGGAGACAAATATTTTTAAAATATAATTCTGCTAATGGATTACTTTCACAATATCAGGTATTTTGAGTTGTGAATATGAACTAAAAAAGATAAATTAACAAATATAAAATAAACACAAAAACCCATTAGTATGTTTAGTTTTTCATCACTTAACAGACTCTCTTCGCCTACCTACCTTTGTTTGTATCACTTCATTGTTAAACAATGTTTTTAAAGCAAAAGTGATTGGTCAGCAACAATATGCTGATCTTGTATGATGACCTAGTAAGTCTCTCGATCAGTGTCATTTTATTTTCAAAAACCGGGAGTAGTCTCCCATAGACTTTCTTGTAGGCCTATACTCAGATATCCATCCATCCATTATCCAACCCACTATAACTTAACTACAGGGTCACAGGCGTCCTACAGAGCCAATCCCAGCCAACACTGGGCGCAAGGCAGGAAACAAACCCCGGGCAGGGCACCAGCCCACCACAGGGCACACACACACACACCAAGCACACTCTAGGGACAATTTAGAATCGCCAATGCACCTAACCTGCTTGTCTTTGGGAGGAAACCAGAGCACCCGGAGGAAACCTACGCAGACACGGGGAGAACATGCAAACTCCACGCAGGGAAGACCCAGGAAGTGAACCCAGGTTCCCTAATTGCGAGGCAGCAGCACTACCCCTGCGCCATCGTGCCACCCCATACTCAGATATGGGGATGGATATTTGAGGAGTAAACCGCAAGACAATGATTATAGTTTTATATTATATACATTGAAGAACCATCAACAACAAATCAAATCAAATTAATAATATATTGAACAATTATAGTAGTATACAAGTTGAATAAATCGGACTCTGCAACTGCAAGAATAATAACAAAAAAATCGAGTATATGTTCAGTTAAAGTACCACTTCCGGGTGTGGATCTGGCCCAAAAGTTAATACAGATCTACAATTGTGGTGTAACAACCAAATGCCGAATTTCATCCATCTATCTAGTTGCATTTTTAAATTATCGTATTTACACACACACAGACACACACACACGTCAACACACAATTATATTTTTGGACTCTGGGAAGTCTATAATGTCAAGATTCATCAAAATATCGAGGTCAAATTGTTTTATGATTACTATATTTTCTTTATACTTTGTATATGAGAAAGTAAAAAAAGATTTCTCCTGTGCGAAGTGGCAGGTGAATTGCTGTCAACAAAAAGCAGTCACCTGAGAAATAAACTAAAACGTTATTCACTCGTGATTTTTCTGTTTTAGAGTTAAAACTTACAAGGGTTAAAGACTAACGGCAAGAATATTCATTCAAAAATGAAAACTAAAAATATTTTACAACAACAAAATTTATTTATATAGCACATTTTCAGGCTAATATTGTAGCTCAAAGTGCTTTACATGATGAAGAAAAGAGAAAAAAAGACAAAGTCAGAATTTAAATAAGAAAACACTAATTAACATAGAATAAAAGTAAGGTCCAATGGCCAGGGAGGACAGAAAAAACAAAAAAAAAAACTCCGGATGGCTGGAGAGAAAAAAATAAAATCTACATGGGCTCCAGACCATGCGACTGACCAGCCCCCTTTGGGCATTCTACCTAACATAAATGAAACAGTCCTCTTTGTATTTTGGGTTCTCATGGAAGGACTAGATGATGATTGTCATGTAGACTTCTAGCTTTTAATCCATCAATGTAGGAACATCATGGTGCTTTGATTAGGTGGTGGTGGTGTAGGTCGCCACCATAAAAAACCGGGAAAAGAAACAGAAGAGAGAGTAGGGGTTAGTACGGATTTTAGAGTCACCATGAACAGTTATGATAATAAATTGAATATACAGAGTATCAGGATTAAATTAACATGAAGTTATGAGAAGGCCATGTTAAAGTAATGAGTTTTTAGCAGTTTTTTAAAGTGCTCCACTGTATTAGCCTGGCGAATTCCTATTGGCAGGCTATTCCAGATTTTAGGTGCATAACAGCAAAAGGCTGCCTCACCACTTCTTTTAAGGTTAGCTCTTGGAATTCTAAGCAGACACTCATTTGAGGATCTAAGGTTACGATTTGGAATATAAGGTGTCAGACATACCGATATATAAGATGGAGCAAGATTATTTAAGGCTTTGTAAACCATAAGCAGTATTTTAAAGTCAATTCTGAATGACACAGGTAACTAGTGTAGTGACATCAAAACTGGGGAAATGTGCTCGGATTTTCTTGTCCTAGTTAGGATTCTTTCTGGTCCTGCACCAAATTAACATTATTCTGGACAAACATTTTTAATTACCTTTCAGATAGCCTTGGACTCACAATCCCTCCAAACCCATTAACAGCTGTGTTTGGTGTTCTTCCAGATGGGTTTAAAGCGGAGAAAGACAAACAAATTGTGATTGCATACACTACACTTTTGGCACGTAGACTTATTCTCATAAACTGGAAAAACCCAAACTCTCCTCTTTTAAGTCAGTGGGAAACCGATGTGTTATATTATTTGAAGTTGGAAAAAATCAAATACTCAGTTAGAGGATCCGTACAGACTTTTTTCAAAACATGGCAGGATCTAATCAGTAATATTTTAAAATAAGTTCATAAGGCACAGAGAATTTATTAATTTAGGTATGTTTACAAGCCTTAAATTTAACGCCGTTTGGCTTGCTCTCTCTCTCAGGGGTGGGGATCGATCTGTTCTTAATTTTTTCTCTTTGTAAAAACTTGATTGCTTTGTATGGATTGTAATAAAATTAATAAAAAAAAAAAAAGGATTCTAGCAGCTGCATTCTGCACTAGTTGCAAACGATTTATGTCTTTTTTGGGTAGTCCTGACAGGAATGTGTTACAGTAATCTAGTCGACTGAAAACAAAAGCGTGAACTAGTTTCTCAGCATCTTTCAATGATATAAGAGGTCTGACTTTTGCTATGTTTCTTAAGTGAAAAAATGCTGTACTAGTGATCTGATTAATATGCAATTTAAAATTCAGGTTACAGTCAACAGTTACCCCTAAGTTCTTTACCTCCATCTTGACTTTTAATCTTAATGCATGAAGTTTATTTCTAATAACCTCATTATATCCATTACTGCCAATCGCTAAAATTTCTGTTTTTTCTTTATTTAGCTTGAGAAAACTACTATTCATCCATTTAGAGACACAAGTAAGACGTTGTGTTAGTGAAACAACAGACTCAGGGTCATCAGGTGCTATTGATAAATACAGCTGTGTGTCATCAGCATAGCTGTGGTAGCTCACGTTATGCCCTGCGATAATCTGACCTAACGGAAGCATGTAGATTGAAAAGAGCAGCAGACCCAGGATAGAGCCTTATGGAACACCATATAGGATATCATGTGTCTTTGAGTTGTAATTACCACAACTAACAAAGAATTTTCTACCTGCCAGGTAGGATTCAAACCAATTTAAGACACTGCCAGAGAGGCCCACTTATTGACTAAGGCAATTTTTAAGAATGTTGTGATCAATGGTGTCAAATGAGACAAAAGATCTAAATTATTATTTTATTTCAGTTAGTCTTTCTAGCTACTTTAATAGTTTTGTTTCGTTTTAGTTTTTCATTTTGGTTTTATGTTAATTATTTTATTTCAGTTTACAAAAATGTTTTTTTAATAATAGTTTCAGTTTTGATTTTAGTTTTCGTTAACTATAATAACCTTGGTACACACACACGAATAAAAAGATTACACCAATTATGTATGTCACTTCAACAAAACCAAACAATATGCAAATCATTCATTCATTAAGACAGTCCTTCTTAAACCTGCTTAATCTAATACTGGGGAATGACAGATGCATTGATGAATTCAAACTAAAACATTGAGAGCAATTTAACTTTTTGATGTTTTAGTTTATTTAAAAGAACCTTGCAAAATGCACATATACAACCTAAATAGTCAAACTGGAAACACGGGTCCTGTTAATCTGGAGATTCAATTTAATATCATTTTGCAGGGTGAGAAAAATGATATAATCATCATTTTCATCAGCAAATTATTTGTAGACAGCCTGTAATTTTGACAGGCAGGATTTATATTCCCGGAAGCTCTTATACCTGCATATATGAATGCATGATGTGAAAGCTAGTGCAGAGCTCTTAGCATCCAAGATAAACAAAACATTCAAAATAGAACACAACAGCCCAGATAACCAGATTTTATTCTAAGGCATTCATTTCAAAACTAATATTTTTATATTGAGTAATATTTTTTCACAATAAAGGAATTGGTTCCTACATTTTCTAAGAAAATAAAATATATTATTTGTAATAATCATATATATGCATTACCTACCTAATCTAGTAAAGTATAAAGTCATCAGGATGTTATGAGAAGTCTGAGCATCACAAGGCAAGAACAGTTAGTGAACTGTCAACATGGATTCAGATGGAGATGTTGTGTTATACTAATATGTTGGAATTCTATGAGAAAGCAACAAAAACATACAATCAGAGATGTGTATATGATATTATTGATCTAGATTTTCAAAACAGATTTAAAAAGGTCCACACATGACATGCTGAGCATCACACTTAGAGGAGTAGGAATTCAGGGTGTAGTGTGTAGTGGGACCAAACATAAGAAGCAGACAGTTATTGTGTGAGGAACCCTATCAGATTTAAGTGATGTTAAAAGTGGTGTCCCTCAGGGCAGGGACCACTGTTATTTTTAGGATACATAAATGGATAACTATAAAAATAACAAGCTGATTAAGTTTGCTGGTTAGATGAAATTAAGTAGTAAAGTTACATGAAGGAGGTAAAAATGTTCAGTTTGAATATACAATGGGAGGTCTGAAAGTTAAAAGTACTGTGACACTATCTTTCACGGGGCCATTCTAAAAAAATAGCAGGTTCAGGTTTAAAATACAGTTCTGCTCTGTATATTGAGGTGATGCGGGTGGAAAGACAGGCTGAGATGTTATGGCTGACGGGGTAATGGGCTAGATCAGTGGTGACCAGCGTCGGTCCTGGCTGCAGGTTTTTGTTTAACCCAATTCCTCCCAATAACATCTTATTCAATTTCATGGTTTAGTGTTACTGTTTTAACTCTGCCATGTCAGGTCATTTTTATAGCATACCTTTTTTATCCTTTTCAAGGATATCATCCAATTGATTTGAAGCTTTAAATGGATGAGTGATTCTCAGTCCTTACTTGTTTCTCTTCAGTATTCCTTTCAAATATTTAATTAAACCAAATTCACGATGAATCCACAAAGGTGTAAATGGAGACACGCTAGATTGAGAACTGCTGGTTCCTTTGTTATTTGCATCCTATTGCTAATAAGAAGCAATTAAGGGTGGGAAATGTTAACAAGCGTGACTACTAAAATGAAGCATTAAAATGTTGCTCAAGCAAAAAGTTCTTTGTTAGTAATACCTGACTTCTTATTAAAAAATTGTGTTTGAACAAAAACCTGCAGCTACTGCAGCCTTTCAGAACTGATGTTGCTCACCCCTGTGCTAGATAACAGGCTAGTGAAATGGAGTGATGAGCATACCAACACCCTGTTAGTTGCACTGTGAGTTAATTGAGGGCAATGCCTACATTGTGGATGATAAATTGAATGGGGGAATTAATGGATGCAAGGGTTAGTTTTGGATGAATGAATGAACGAACTAACGAAGAAATGAACGAACGAACAAACAAACAAACATATGCACGCACACATGCACACCATTCTTATTATTCTTAGAAGTACCGATAGCTTTAAGCAACCCAAAAAAAGAGTATGCAACTTTGCAGACTTGCCATTTCTATAGGGGCCCCAACCATTGGGAATGTAATGCCAGCTCATAATGTTGGTTGAGTCATTCCTGGCTAATATAACTTGTAAAAACACCGTTGAAGTAAATACATGTGGAGAGACCGGTCTGACTGATCTCAGGCAGTATGAAGTTTCCTTTGTTGAGGTGAAGTGTCGAATTTGAGATGGTATTGTGGAGGCAAGGGAGACTGCAGATCGAGATTAAACTATACAAGTACCAATTGGAAGTGGGAGAGAGGGCTCCCTGCAGACGAGCCTGGAAGTGGCAGTGAAGGTGCTGGAGGCACTCCTGATTCAGGGAAACAGGCGTCAAGGCTGCTGACTAAGAGCAGTGAAGATGTGTGAGGTTCGCTGGCTGCAGTCGGCATGGCCATTGGAGGTACAGGACTAGGATGGATTAAGTGGATCATTCATTGTTCAATAAAAATGCCCGTCATCGGGCTTTCCTCTCATTCGGTGTGTGAGAGTCTTGGTCTTTCCATGTCGGTGCTCATTATAATATAATTTTTGATGTTGTTGTGAAGTGGCAACGATTACGTGCAACTTATTGCAATATCTTAGCTTATTATGTTTTCCTTTTTCTTCTCCTACTACTAATATATGAATATTAGTCTTTAATATTAATCTTTGTAGTAAAGTCTTAGCATTCTTATCAGATGCAATTGAAGTCAAGCAAAAAAAATGACAATATGCAAGCTTTTTAGTTAGCCAATAAAAGGTGTCATTTTGCTTCACTTCCCATTGAATCCATAATGGCTAACATAGCACAATGCCCTAGTACTATGTTCTTATCAGAAAATTACAAAATGTCATCATGAGTGCCATTTTGCAGTTTGTGGTGCCATAAACTAGTGACATCATTCATTCTCAAACATAAACTTTTAGTCCTTTCTGGGCGCCTGTGTAGGATGCTTCAAAACTACTTATCATGTCCTACTCTGGGGTAGGACAGATTCTTATCCTAGTCAGATTTTTAGTGCAATTCATAGGTGTAATTCGGAAATGCTTGATAAATATGAGTACTGATTCCCACTATCAGAAATATGGGTATGTGAATTTCCTAGCATGCCATGCACTCATTAAAATTAAAAAAATGTTAATCTGGAAGCTAAATCAATGTTTTCTGATGGCCATTTTGATGCCAGTGCTTAAAACAGACAGTAATATATTAAAGAAGGCAGCCTATAGGCTTAGAGTGAAGGACCTTATGGATCAGTAGAATTTCTGTTTAAATTAATTGGTCCAATTCCCTACTAATAGCTACAAAATGTTTTGTTCATTTATTCTTGCCAGAGTACTTTACAAGAGCTAGAAATGTGTAAATTGAATAAATTTAGCTTATTTTGAAAATCTTATTAGTATCGTATTCGTAATTTAAAAATAATAATTTAAAAATGGTCATATCTTCTTATATAATCCGCTACTGTGGCTGTTCGTTTGTCTGTACAGGATTTTAAATCACCTGTAGCTTGCAAACTGTTTGACCTATTGACCTGAAATTTGGTACACATATACTACATGACCTCCACTGTCCGCTTTCGGGGTGATGATTGACCTCCAAGGTTATTCCTCTTTTTATTTTTAATTTATTTTATTGTAGAATCAACTCTCGGCAGCGGCCAGCAGTGCCGCCGTGCAGCTCATGAGTAAGGGCATGCTATTCTCATCCCTACCACCTTTGCCGTCACTTCCCCTACCTCTTCATATCTTAACTCATTCTTGAGGCAGATTGAAGACTTAAGTGCCAGCTTAAGTGAAAAAGTAAGGACGCATACTAAGTAATTGCAACACAAACACTGACTTAATCATTTTTAACGCGAAAAGATGCCAACAAAAGAAGAGAAGAAGTGGGCCACCTGGGTGGAGAAAAGAAGAGCTGCTCAGGAAGCAGCAAGCGCATCAACCTCTGAGCAAACGAATGCTAAACATACAGAGAAAGAGGATGAAAACTAGGAATGCTCAAGTTAAGTGTGCAGTGCATCATTACTGTCTAGTTAAAAAATATTTTTCATCACCTTTACCAAAGGCACCAAAGATTCATGAGCCTGCCCTACTATTTACAATTACACTCAGACTTTTTCATTTACTTTATATTTTTCATTCACTTTATCGTATACTTTTACCAGGCTTATTTGCCATATAAATGTTCATAAAATAGAAACCTTTTTAGAGCAAGTGAATGAAAATAAGCAGATTCGTAGTCACTTACTTAAGTGTATTATTCTGCAGATTTGCTATGTGATTAAAATGTTCTGCATATGCTATCACTCTTTATTAACAGTTATAAAGAACACTGGGATTTTCTAATCTCTCCTTTTTTAAGTTGGAAATGTAAATGTAAGTTTGTGTTTGCGGTCACTACATAACTTAAGGTGCATCTGTTTACCCGACTGATTTAGATTGGTGATATGCTTGAAATGAAGAAACTGCTACAGAATAAACAGGGTGCTCTTTAGATCAGGTCATGCAAATAAAACGATTAATCTAATCAATTTGCTGATTTTTAATTGAATCAAATGTATCAGTTGTCTTGTAATATTGCCTTCGACACATAAAGTAATACAGCCTGTAATATTAAGTGAATAGAAGAACAAAAGCCAGTAATATAAACTACAGCAAACAGAAAAACACAAGTTTAACATGGTATAGAAATGTGTTTATTTGATTTCCAAAATATATGATGCATCTAATTTTAATATTAGCTAAAAATATGTAGTGGGTATTAGGGAGTGATTTAAAAACTGCAATGGATTCCACTGCATGAATGACAGCTTATCACAGAGGTTTCTACTTCTACTAATTATTGGACTATCTAAAATTACTTGAGTGAGATGACAGTAGAAAATGGGACGAGTAATACTTCTAAAGGAGAACAGAGATCTACCTTGAGGAAAGGCTGACTAAATTCTTATCAGGTATTAGCAGCATCTTCACTGGATTTTAACCTTAATAGGGAGCCAATGAAGTACAGATATGATGAGGAGCTTGTGTGTGTGTGCTTTAATCAGCCTATCCAGTATATTCTAAACATAAAATAACACTTTCAAATAAACTTAACCCAATTCAGGCTCACGGGAACCAGAGGTCTCAGCAGCTTTGGAAAAATGCAGGAAACATCCCCAGACAGGAAACCAATACACTGTCAGGTTCATTTAGACACACACCCACTGGTACCTTTACACGGGACAATTTAGAATAACCAGTTACACAAATCTTCACCTCTTTGGGAATGTGAGAGGAAAATAGACGTAAATATTGGGAGAACACTCAGACAGCATGCTGTATGGGCAATGTCTGGGCATAAGATTTGAGACCAGGAAGCTGGATCTGTGAGGTAGCACTGCTACAGCCCCACTAAGCCACCTCAATTTGAAACACTCTGATGCTCAGGAAGCTCCTACAGCTAGACATTAAAATGTAATCCTGAATTAACAAAAATGATAGCTAGATTTTCAGTTTCTGATGTTCTAAAAGATAAAATCCAACAATTTCCCTAAAACACAAAGATTATGTTGTGAATGCGATTATGATGTGCACGTCATACACAACTGAAATATCAAACCTCAGTCCAGATTTCCAGACAGCAGTAGTGGCCTCCACTAAGTAACTCCCAGAGTTATTCAATTTTGCCACCTCAAATATATTTGCCAAAATTTTAAAACACAACTTTATCGATGTGTGATTGTAAAACAAAATAGAAGGCACTCAGTTACTCAGATCATTATTAAAGAAAATTAGTTCCTAGGTAAATGATGTGTTTACTACAATAAAATATTGACAATCTCTCACGTAAAATGCTAAGCCAATCAAAACTTAAATGCAAATGAGCAATATTGAATGTCTTTATCAAGTGCTGCATGGCGATGAAAGGATTCAAATAGGCTTATGCTTCCATAATTGAAAGTTAATGAGAGGATACAAGGACCTTAACTAGTGCAGTTTTAGATCTGTGCTTAGCAAGAAAATCAGACTGGAAACATTCAAAAAGATTACTGCATTGTTTTGGTTTGGTGATATCTGTACTTGTGCCAAAACTTAAAAATGAAAAGAAGTTTACTTAAATGTCTTTCATCAGGCCACACTTTTAAAATGCTGGTTTCATTTCATGAATCAAATTACCCATCATTAACATTAAATCAAGTATCTTAGACATACTGTGTAACATGTGCAAAAATATGGTGGTACAGCAAATAGTGGGACTGGTCACAGGAACTCATATCTCGAAGACATCAGTGTTAGGTAATTTGGCTACTCTACACTGATCCTGTATAAGTGTGCATGGGACACATATATGAGTTGCGCCCTGATGACGACTGGCATCTCATTCAGCACTAATTCCTCCTAGACTTCATACAACACTCTACTAGATACAGTACAGTATGTAATCTGGTGCCATCTCTCTGTAATGCAGAGGGGAGAGAGTGCAGGAAATGCTTGTTCTTGTGTTTTAATAAAGTAAACATAAAAAAAATAATGCATTAATAACATTTTTAAACAGATAGTATAATAGCAATGCATAAAAGGTAATAATTAGGTTGGTTTAGAAAAATAAAATGAAAATAGAATGGCAAGTAAAAGAAGGCTAAAAAAAGGTCTAGAACTAAAATTAAAAAAAATGATTAAAATAGACTTTAGTACAAATCACAAAGGTGAAATAACATTACAGAACTGGTGACCACCTGGAAAAGACATCTTAATTGAAATGACTCATCACCTTCTTTTTAATGTCATGTTTTATTTTCGCATTTTCATCTTATGTTTTAAATACACAATGTATCTCTTGTACAGTATATTTACCATCCTCAACATGATCACAGAAGTAAGAAATGAGAGCCTAATTGGGAAAACTGAATTAAGTCTGGTGGATTTTAGCTTATTAGTGGCCCTCCCTAAAGACTTGTACAATTAACTGAAATCTTTCCTCCCATGTGAGCTGTTTGAAAAGAAAATAGATTATCTGTACTTCACGTGCAAAATTGATGACACTTTCAAGAGATTACTAATGACTTGTGGCATTGGCAGTGGGAAGAATTCCATTGGGATGATAATCTCAGTGTCACAGTCAAAGGGCTGAAGTCTAGCATCAGGAGAGGGCATTTATACTTAAAATGGTATATACATTTATTTGTAAATAATCATAATAATAATAATAACTGCAAGGAACTGGTGCTCTGTCTAGTGATTGTTCTTGCCTTGCTCTCTATTCTTGCTGGGATATGCTCTAGCTCTCCTACAACCCTATTCAGGATAAAGAAAGTTTAGAAAATGGAAAGATGTATTATTATTATTATTATTATTATTGTTGTTGTTGTTGTTTTTGTTAATCATCATCATCATCATTGTTATTATTATTATTATTATTATTATGGGCTTTGTAGATAAACCAAAGGCATCTTTTGCTCTTTAGAGGGCATAACAAACCATTTTCTTGAAAATCCAAAAATCAAGAAAAAATGTATTATAAAAGTTATTTGGTACCACATATACTATGAAAGAAGAAATTGCTCTGAAATCCATCAGTCATATTACTGTGTAGGATACTGCATGAAGCATACAATTAAAACTAAATAAACTATACACTTTAACATAAGTAATAATTATGGACATTGAATCCAAACTAAATACTGCATTTATATAGACAACCACAAAAAGCAGTATTTGATTAACACATTTTTTCTGCGCAATGTGTAACCAACATAGCAGTAATTATTATAGTTTGATTGTCTACTAAGTAGTTAAAACACATTTACCAGTGATTATATTTTACATTATTTTAAGAAATGAGTGAGATAAATGTGTTACAGACTGGTCAAAACTAATGAAACTTACAATTAATTTTGTGAATTTTCTTGGTGTCTGATAAATAATAATAATAATAATAATACATTTACAATTACAATGTCCTCCTGACCATCTGACCTTATTAACAGACTACTCTTTAGAGACTTACAGTACATCATGATATTGTATATAAGGATGCTACTGTTCTACTAATTATATATCTATGTTTTATAAAATTGTATAGATTTATTTGTTTTTTCTTTGTTACTAATTCATTAATATTCTTGCCTAATCTTATTTTTTTTTCTTTTCTGGTAACTTTCTCTTTGACATCTTGTAAAACACTTTGAGCTACATCGTTTGTGTGAAAATATGCTACATAAATAAATGTTGCTGTTGTTGTATTTGATGTGAGAAATTACCTTTGGTGTCTTATGCAAATAGTTTATTGTGATTATTCTGTTTACTATGTATTTAGGCAGGCAGTGTGGTATAATGGTTAAAGGTTTGATGTTGTGGGTCCTACTACTAATACTTGTGACTGTATAGAAGTCACTTACCCTGCTTGTGCTCCAATTGGAAAAACAAAAGAAATGTAACCAATTGTACATTGGAAGTCACCTTGGATAAAGGTGTCAGTCTAATTATGACATTGTGTGTCTGAATTGTGTGATTAGCCTGATTACTAGAGCAATATACCATAAAAGCTGAAGCTAAAGTGTTTCAGAAACCATTACATTTTTCATTTTGTGTATAATTATCTATTGACCAAACATTTTGTTGATTAATAAAACAACATATTTAATAAGGGAAAAATTAAACCATAAAAATGGCAATTCAAATGTTAATGTTTTCTGTAGCAGAGTAAGAATCGTGATATCCTTAATTTGTCTACTTTTTTTACTATGCCCAAGGAATATTAAATAGACTGAATAAGACTGAAACTCTCTATTCTGTTTCAAAATTTTTTTTTATAAATCTTAAAGTTTCAAAATTACACCCAAAAAGATTATGCACTGCTGCATATCTAATTAATCCTTTGCTCCACTTCTTTCCGTCTCTAAGATCTTTCCTTTTCACTAATTTTGGCAGTTGACGATTTATGAAGCCTTGGTGTGTCTCTCCTCGGCACTACAAAATCATAAAACAAATCAGGGAATTTCACTTTTGTGCTTGCATAACTGTATTAGATTGCAACCATTTGTAATTTATGTATTCCATTTGAAATGCACAGAATTAACAGCTGTAATCTTTTACTAACTATAAATAGTGAACTAAATCACTTACTGCTTTACATGTACGATTTATCAAGTCCTACAGAGATACATAATATATATAAAAAAACAGAAAACAGAACATTCATCTCACTGCATGGTTTAAGTTGAAACACAAAGTAAAGATATTATCTAAATTGATCTCTAAGCCCTCCTGCCAAAGAAGCACACAGCAAAATCACCAGCTCTTAAAATTGCTTCCATATATAAAGTTTTACCTTAATTAAATAACATTCCAGTACAACAAAATAAAACTGATGTTTAAACGCACTTACAATAATATTAAGCAACAGACTAAAAATGTCTACTTCGCATCACTGTTTTAAACTGAAGCAATGATTATAGTATCAGAATGTGCTTCACTGTTATTTGTAGATTGCAGCACTACTATCAACACTGCAATTTTGATCACCAAGCTCCTTGACCTGGGTGTCACTGTCTCCCTGTGCAAATGATCCTGGACTGCCTGACTGGCAGAGCCCAGCACGTACAGATTGGTAGTGAGAAAGAAAAAAAACATTAACTGTAATGATTATAAGCATTTAACTCACAAATACCAAGGACTGTATTTTGTATTAATCATGCTGCAGATATCTATATGATTTTTACTTCTATATGATTTGTTCTTCATTTAGGTAGAAAAAGAATTAAGCTTGTGCACAAAACTATTAGACTATTAGACATTCTTTAATGAGAAAATGCTGCTCTTGTGATACTAACAGAATACCTTGTGATATTATAAATCAATGTGATAGTTTCTGAATTCTTGCTTAAAAATATAACAAACATGTCCCTTATGGATTAATAAATAAGGATTTATTAATCTAACCAGACAAAATCTAAAGAAGATATTAAAGCTATAAGAATGTAATTTCTTTATAGCTAATGTACTGTACTATAAGAAAGTGCTTTAAACTGGTTTTGTGTGTGTGAGCTGATAAGAGTGTATTCCTTAGGAATGCGAGTGCCTGGTAACTCTTTATTTTGGTAAGAAACTCTGTCCACTCCTGTATGTAATAAATCAGGATGTAACCGTAACTTGCAGAAATCTATGTATGACCTCAAAATGAACTGCCATGTTTTTTCTCTTTGGCTAATGAACAAGCTAGGTAATAAAAATAGAGGATTTTTTTCTTTTAAGAAGGCTGTCTGTTCTGACCAGTCTGTTACACTGAGCTGGGGGGGGTCTCTTCAACTCACCAAGAATAAAGAAATTGATTTTTATTTTAAATTGGTCTTTTTTTCTCCCGTTGTTTTTCTGACTTCAGTGTCCACAGTAGACACAATTCCTCCACATTGATTCTGAGGACTGGCACCCCCAGGGCAGTATACTAAGTCCCCTGCTGTACTCACTGCTCACTCATGACTGTATGACCAGATAATGCTCCAATACCATCATGATGTTTCCTGATGATTCTTGATCACAGATAATGATGAGATAACCTATTGAGAGGAGAACAGGCTCCTGTTAAAGTGGTGTGTGACAATAACCTCTCTTTGAATGTCAACAAGAGTAAGGAAATTATCATTGATTTCAGGACGCAGTGACTAAATCACACCACCCCATTGAAAGTGGGGGAGAGGCTGTAGAAAGAATCAAAAGTGTTTAATTCCCTTGGGTTTACAATCACCAGTGATCTTAGGTGGAGTGAACACACTACAGAGGTCACCAAAAACGCCCATCAGAACCATTACTTTTTCTGACATCTGAGGAAGGCCCAAATGTCTTCAACAGCCCATATCAACTTTTAAAAATGAACTGTAGAGTGCATCGTAAAACCCTGCATGGTGTGCTGGTATGGCAGCAGTTCAGACTGGGGCAGCGAGGCATTGTAGAGAGTGGTGAAAACAGCATAGATCATTGTTGGTACACTGATACCAAATTTGCAGGACATATTTGCTAAGCGCAGTTTGGGAAAAGCAAAATGAATTACAAAGGACCCCAGTGGCCCTGCATGGACATTTTTCTTTCTTCTTCTATTAGGCAGCTGCTACAAACTATTAACACCAGAACTGTGAGATTTAAGAACAGTTTTAACCCACAGGCCAGGTCAACTGTCATATGTGATAAAATGATCAAATGACCAAATTAAGTGCAGCATTTTCTGTGATTATTGTGTATGTAATGTTATATTGGTGTTATTTACTGTGATTATTATTAGTATTAGATTTAAGTTCCAGCTTTTTCTCTTCCTGATACTTGATGTTCATTATTGTGTTTGCAAAGAATACAACATATGTAAGAATTTCACCTTACATTGTATATGTGACAATAAAAAAGAACTTAATTTTGGCGTCCTGACTTTTAATCAAGCTTGTCTACTACTTAAACAATTTTTTCTTCAGTAATTAAATGTCACAGATCAGAAACCATGCATATAAACTGAAATTTAAATACAGTAAGCCCAGACTTTTCCACATTTGCAGTTACACATTAATGTATCAAGATAAACCAAACCGACCTTTTGCAGGTATTTGAGAAAATACATATTAAATTGCTATGATTGGGTTCCAACAACACATTTTTTAACATCTGGACCTCATTTTAAAAACAGCAGATAATAATTTTACCCTGGTCATACAAAAGTCAGTTCACTCTAAAAATGATAGGTTTCAGCATTTTGTAAGAAAAATGTAAAAACTAGAAGACAGTCATTATATGAAATGTCAAGTGATGTTCACCAGATAGTTAATGGTCTGTGGGTATTTCATGTAACTATGAAAATATTTCAGGCACTGTTTGAAAATAGTCTAATTCTGGTCAAATCTGTTTTAATACCTTTTGAAAAATAGTTGCCAGCAGTTAAACGGAGTACTACAGATACCACATAGATTACTAAAATCAAAAGATTTTGTTTTCACCTATCAATTCCTGTTAAGTGCAAACAGACCAGCAGCTGTTAATTGGATGGTAATATGGTTTAGAAGTTAATATAGTTTCAGTTTAAGTGGTTAAATGTCCTAATGTTCCTAAATCATTGATTTACAATTAACTGATCAGTCCTCTGGAACAGTTTTTACCTTTAACAAACTGCTTTGATTTTTAAGTCAATATCATCCATCCATTCACTCATTATTTAAACCTCCATTTCCATTAAAGAGAAGTCTCGCAGAGCAAGACGTGATTCTCAAACAAGAATACACATCTAGGGACAACCCAATAAAAAGTTTGTAGTGAATAGCAATGAGATCACGTAGTTATCATGTAGGTTACATCGAAAAGGCTACTTCCTAAAACACCCGTCCCCCCATACTCTCCAGTCTGTGCATTTTAAACCACGGGTTTCAAGAAGAAAGCAATAGATACTAAACAAAAAACTTGACACTGAGAGAAAATAAAAAGCTAAATTTGTTGTTATCCATTCAGGAGCTCAGTAGTACAAGGTAACTGAAGTTTTATGATTAATTTGCATGTTGCAATGAGTGCTGTGACAGTGGAGACAGATAGACACAAACACACACACGTAGACCAAAGTAGCTACTGAGCTCCACAAGAGAAATGCCTCGGTCTGTTACGATATCTTTCTGTCATTTTTATTGTTGCATCACTATATGACATAACAACAAACAGAGTTTAGATAAGCATTGTGGTCTATGGATATACAAGGTGTTAAAACATTGCATCTATTTTGTCTTGGCATGTTTACATTTCCAATTAGAAAGTAATTTTAAATTTTCTTAGTTATTCATTTATATGTGCCATCAAACAGTAAATCTTATAGAGCCTTGTCCATGCTTTACTGGTATTGTTATGCACATTTGTTGGTTTAGGTGTTTTGAGTAGTGAAATTTGCATCTCCTGAGGCTCTTTGTTATCAGCTTTCTTAAAAGAAGTCCTTCTGACAGAGAATGACACATCATTTACTTCAATATGCTTATTTTGCAGTTCATACATTACTTTCATGAATATAGCTGCCAATTCTTTCAAGCTTACATCGACTCCTACACTATCATTGTAACTCTGGACAACTGAGAGTACATATGACAATATATCGTTCATGTTTGCCATTTGTCCACTGATGCCGTTGAATGCCAATGTATAATCTGATTGTACAGAAAGATTTTCTCCTTGCATCAAGTTATGTTCATTTTTAAACCAAGTTGTTTATTTTTAGAACATGTAATGTACTCTATGCACACACAACACACATTTCTAGGTTTAGTAGGAGTCTTTTTAGAAGAATCTTCGACTATAGACAGTTTATTGTAACCAGAAACTTACTCTCTATTGGACCAGGTTAACCTCAGATCTTTGCAGTTCAAAATCATCGTCCATACTTTGAGCACTGCTTTCATCAGGCTTTGCATTGGTTTAGAAATGTAACACTCTTTGAACCCTCTAAATGTTCCCACCCAGTTTTAAGCAAAATTCACCCATAATTGTCTTTAGATGTATATATTATTTGTCTTGCTTCAGCAAGATTAATTAGAGAGTTAGAGGGGAAGATGAAGTCTCTTCTGGAAGTAATAAATGCCTGTCAGTCAGTTCAAAGACCCAATCAATAATGCAGGAGAACATTTTTGGACAGTGCAAAAACAAAAATTTACAAAGCTTAAGCAGTTCCTGGCACAACACATAAACTAAAAACAGAGAATGTACAACATACAGATAATGCTGAGCCCGAGCACTATGTGTCGTTGATACTAAAGACCTGCACATTATGCTTTCCTCCATCCATCTATTTTTGACATTTCTGAATCTACATACTCTACCCATTTTCTACAGTAATATAAATTTATTAACAAAAGTTTAGTTAAGAAAATATTTGATTAAATATTTCATTGTGCAACATCTAATTCAGCTTATTCTACAGTATTTTTAAAGCTAACATTCATTGAGAATCAAATAAAAAATATAAATTTCCCAATATTGTTTCACTTTGAAGGAGTGTGTATGTAACAAAATTGCACCGCCTGATTACCAGACATGGCTGAGAATGAAAAAGTGGTGTGGTTGAGGTTTGCTGACATTTTTATTACTTCTCAAGCTCAACAACCTACTCTATTTCAGTGAGATGACAATGTATTCCTCTAATGTCCTCCAGTGGTATTTGTATCAGAATCTGAATCCTGACTATATTTAGAGTCTTAAACTTGACTATATTCAGGTGTTTTCAAAAATTTCTTTAATACTGTTTCTTTGATTTGTTTTTTAATGTATGAATATTTCTTTGGTGAGAAACCAGTTGTTAAATGAATAGTGGAATATGGATTTATATGCTCCCTAATTTCATGTATTTCCTAAGCCACAGTGCACTGCTGCCCATGCGATATTACTCCTTGACAAAGTGATTGGACCAGTTCCAAAATGCGTAGGAGGAGAAGCAAAGCTGGATTTCAGCTGTTCCAGAAAAGAGCAGGTTGGCCTGGCGTCCTCTTTCATTAGAACATTAGAACAATCTAGATGTGAACAGGCCATTGAGCACAACAAAGCTCGCCAGTCATATCCACTTAATTCTTCTAAAAAAACATCAAGTCTAGTTTTGAAAGTCCCTAAAGTCTTGCTGTCTACCACGCTACTTGGCATCTTATTCCACACATCTCTGTAAATAAACATTTCCTAATGTTTGTGTAAATTTTACCTTTAACAGGTTTTCAAATGTGTCCCCTTGTTCCTGATGAACTCATTTTAAAATAACAGTCTTGATCCACTGTGCTACTTTTCTTCATAATTTTAAATAAATTAATCATGTCACCTCTTAATCTTATTTTACTTGAACTGAAACGGCTCAGCTGTTTTAATCATTCTTAATAATTCATCCCTGTAGTCCTAGAATGAGCCTAGTTGCTGTTCTCTGGACCTTTTATAGCACTGCTATGTCTTTTTTGTAGCCTGGAGACCAAAAATGCACACAGTACTCCAGATGAGGCCTCACTAGTGCATTATAAAGCTTCACTAATAACCTCCTTAGACTTGTACTCCAAACATTGTGCTGTTAGCCTTCTTAATGGCTTCTGAACACTGTCTGAAAGTTGATAGTTAGGTAGAATGCCTAGAGGGGGCTGGGCGGTCTCATGGCCTGGAACCCCTGCAGATTTTATTTTTTCTCCAGCTGTCTGGAGTTTTTTTTTGTTTGTTTTTTCTGTCCTTCCTGGCCATCGGACCTTTTATTCTACGTTAATTAGTGTTCTCTGATTTTAATTCTTACTTTGCCTTTTTTCTCTTTCTTCATCATGTAAAGCACTTTGAGCTACATTATTTGTATGGAAATGTGCTATATAAATAAATATTGTTGTTGTTGAGTCCACTACAACTCCTAAATCCTTCTCATAAGGTGTACATTCAATTTTCAGACCTCCCATTGTGTATTCAAACCTAAATGTTTTACTTCCTATATGTAATACTTTACATTTACTGAAATTAAACTTCATCTGCCTTAAATCTGCCCAAACCTGTATGCTGTCCAAGTTCCTCTGTAATGATTTAATCGATTCCATATTATCTGTGAATCCACCTATTTTTTTATCATCTGCAAACTTAACCAGCTTGTTACTTATATTCCTATCCAGCCCTGACCCCTGTGGAACACCACTCTTAACATTAGCCAATTCTAAGGTTCCTCACACGATCACCATCTGCTTCCTGTGTCTGAGCCAATTCTGCGCCCATCTAAAAACATCACCCTGAACTCCCTCTTCTTTTAGTTTGATGCACAACTTCTTATGTGGCACCTTATCAAATGCTTTCTGAAACTCCAGATAAATAATTTCATAAGCTCCAGTTAGATCATGCCCTTTTGTTGCTTCCTCATATAATTCCAGCATGTTAGTCAAACATGACCTCCTTCTTCTGAACCAATGTTGACTTTTCAGAAAAACTAGTAAAAAATAGTATCCTTGACAATAACTTCCATTACTTTACCTGTGATGCACGTTAATCTGGTGTATAGTTGCTTGGATCTGCCTGGTTACCCATTTCATATAATGGCATAATATTTGCCATTTTCCAGTCCTTCAGAATTTCTCCAGTGTGCAGTGACTTCCTAAAATACGCGTCAAGGGTTTATGTATGTGCTCGCTAACCTCCTTAAGGACTCACTGGTAAATATTATCTGGTCCTGGAGATTTGCTTTATTTCAGCCTATTTAATCTGAGCATCTTCTCCTTCTACAATTTCCAAATCAATCACTACCTCCTTAGTAGTCTTATTTACCACTGGGAAATTATCCACTTCCTCACTTTTGAAGACCTCTGAAAAAATGCTTATTTTGAGCATCCACTATTTCACTGTCTGTATTTTTTAATTCTCCTTTTTTATTCCTGATGCACATCACCTCCTCCTTCACTGTTCTTTTACTACTAAAATATTGAAAAAATCTCTTTGGGTCATTTTTTGCTTTATCTGCTATACTCCTCTCCAATTGTCTTTTAGCCTCACTAACTCCTTCTTAAAAGCCCACATGTTCTCATATGCCCTACAATTCACATTGGAGTTATTACTCTTATATGCTTTATACAGTACAGCTGTTTTTTTCTTTGCAGCTTCGTTTTAACTCTATATTAACCTAGTAACTCCAAATTTAGGTATATGCCTGTCCTGCATTACATGTAAAACATTTTTAAACTGATTCCACGGTTCCACAGCTGCCTCCACACTCCTTAGACATTGCCACATTTGCTAAAATGTGCCCTTTCTTCAGAGGTTAACAGATGGTGTTGATATGAACTTGATTTTTTATTTATTTATTATTTTTCTTTACAAATTTTATTTTGATTTGGAGCATAAACAAATGTCCTGATGCTTCTTGCTTGAAAAAGAAAGGTAATTGTTTTTTCTAAAAGTTATGTGGAACATTACAGGTTTCCACAGACACCATGGCAAAATCAACTTTTCTCTATGTTTTGAACATCATAGAATCAGAATCTAAATTAGCTCAGAAAAGTTTTTGACCCCATCATCAAACTTCAATTTAGTTGTAAGTAATAAAATAGAGCTGAAACCTTTCATTTTAATCAAGTGAAAATTAAGGATTGATCTGGTGGAAATGTTTAAACTTATTAAGAGATTAAGTAGAAGGGTTGTCTGACAGTACTGCACAAGTCTGCCGCTACTATAAAGTCAGAATCACAGGGGACCAGACAGGTGCTGGTTAGAAGTTAATGTGGAAAAATATTAGGATATATTTTTAAACCCAGACAGCTATGAATATAAGAATATGTTACTAAGCAGTAGCTGACAGGAGCACACTGGGGACCTACAAGTGCTTTGAAATGTTTGGTAAATGATAAGCTGTTTGGCTGAATGACCTCTTCTTATGAAAAAATGTCTTTTCTTCTCAATATTTAGTGCTTTATGATATCTGCATTCATTAAACCTAGTCCTGTATGCTCTTCCCAAACATGCCTCTGCAGAAGTGACACTAAGGATTCCCTGACGTTCATTGTGTGAAGCATAAGGGAGTTGAACCACTTGATGCTGCTTGAGTAGGTGATATACTGAGGCTACTTTTGCTGCCTGCAGGAGGCACTTTCCCACTTAACATTTCAGGCACATCTGTGATCTTACAAATTAGCATGTGCTTTGGTAAATGTACTTGCCACTTCTAAATCTGTAACCATTAATATATGCATTTATGTTGTCTTTTCCATTGCCAAATATTCAATGGATTTGTAAACACGGATGCATCTCATCACTTCCACATGTACCTTTCTCTGTAATCATTTTCCAAGAACAAGTTTGATTCCAGACAATTTCTTTTTAACTGATATACATATGTTCAGTGGATGTTACAGTTATTTGGTACGCTGTCAATAGTTTGAATTGTTGTGGCCCCAGTGTGTGCATCTCTTTGAAGACACTGGATGTGTAAGTCACATTTATAGTTTAGCTATGTTTTCTCCCTGATCATTAAATCTAAAAATGCCATCAAACTTCAGTGAAAGTGTGTCTTTTGTTGATATTAAACTGCCAGTTTACTTTCAGGCACTGCTGTCTGCAGCACTCAATTCTTTCTACCATACACTTGCTATTTAATCTATCCAAATCAAACATTTCTAACCACAATACTTCACATTCTGGGCCCTCATGCAAAACTAAAAGGAGAATATTCTAGCCTTTTTAGATATTCTACATCATGTGAAGCTGTGCACATTTCAGAAGCTTTCTATGTCTTCTTTCCATAGGGTCCTTCCCACTTTATGCTGAGAAAGTGTTAAAAATGTTAAAAGAGCTACAAATTCTGCTCTTATATAGATATCTACAGTATATTAAAGTTATTATATATTTTGTGTGGTTATATATTTTAAGTAAATTCTATGCACATAATTCTGCGTGGAGCATTGTACAAATCATTTCAGAACAAGCGTACCCAACACATAGGGCTGAAAGGCTGAATTTAAATTTTTAATTTTATATCTTCTAGTCTTTTGATGTGAATTGTAGTGATAAAAATATTTTTTTTTTTCATAGCATCTCATCTAGTTTTCTTTGTGGAGTGTGTTCATATTCTCTGCCTCTTTTTCATGAGTTCTTACACAAACTGAAATTGAATGTTAGGTTAATTGGCAATCGTAAATTGGCTAAGTGTGGGAGTGCATGTGGATGGGCTTTATGAAGTAATAAGACACCACATTGCTTTTTTCCTGACTTATGTGTGATGCATCTAAGATAGTCTTCTGCTACATGAAAACTGGGTAAAACTACAAAAAATAATACATTTTTAAGTCTATACTGAAAATAGAAAACCAGACCAGAGCTTTATACAATGGAAATTGGTTTTGAAATTAGAAGTTTAAGGAAGTGCACTGTTGTACTGTGCTTTGGACATTTTTATGGATGGCAAACATTTTGGTCCATCACAATATTCATTTAACATACACCAAAACAAAATTACACCTGCCAATGAACATGATAAATGCGTCGTGGAGTTGTCAGAGAAAAACCATACCTGCCAGCCAACATAATGCATGCGTCCTTGGAATATGGAAAAAATCAGCAAGTCAGCAGTACTGAACACAAACGAAATGCCCAAACCAAGGAAATGTGACTAGTAATTTCTGTATTTAAAACCAAGGAGAAGGTGTCTGTTTCTTTAAAAAACTTAACATTTAACACATAAATTCTAATTCAGCTTCAACTATGATTTAATTTCAGTAAGAAGAAAAACATAGTTAGCTGTGTTAAACACTAGCCTAATCACTCAAAAGAAAAAAAAAAACACATTATACAGTATCTTCAGCAGCAGAAAGCTTAGATGTAAGGATGAAAAGATAACATAATTTCTGCTATGGTACATTGTTATGTTCTATAGATGTTTTCTTTTCATATTAATTATTTGCCTCACTATTAAATTATAGCCTTTGGCTTTACATTTGAGTAAGTATTAATAATTTACAGAGTAGCTTATATTTATCTGTAGTCTTTATTAATCATTTTATCTGGTTAAATTGTCTTTGAGAGATATCATATTTATATTATATGAGTTACATTTCGTTCAGGTATTTTATTGTATATTTTGTCTGTTGTTCCTGCAAAAAAAAGCCTGAAAACTTAATTGAATAAATAAAACGTGACCCTTGCTTTTTACTGTTAGGCGTAGGTGTGTCTGTGAGGTTAGGGGTCGAATCCCGTAAATGCCAAAAGTGACTCTGCTTTATTGGGCCCTTGAGCAAGGCCCTTAACCTGCAATTGCTGAGCGCTTTGACTAGTGAGAAAAGCGCTATATAAATGCAAAGAATTATTATTAGATATAATAAGCATGTATTATTACTTACTGTTAACTTAATCATTTTGAGAACAGCATAACCCAGTGTGCCACATATTCCAAAATGTTCTCATGTCTGCCCTATTGGTGAAAAGCAGCACCAGACATTCCTGATAAACTTCTACTTGACATAAATTAGAACATTAGGATAATCAAGACGAGAACAGGCCATTCAGCCCAACAAAGCTTGCCAGTCCTATCCACTTATTTCTTCCAAAAAAACATCAAGTCAAGTTTTGAAAGTCCCTAAAGTCTTACTGTCTACCACACTACTTGGTAGCTTATTCCAAGTGTCTATTGTTCTTTTCGTAAATGAAACACTTTTTAATGTTTGTGCGAAATTTACCCTTAACAAGTTTCCAACTGTGTCCATGTGTTCTTGATGAACTCATTTTAAAAGGACAGTCTCAATCCACTGTACTAATTCCCTTCATAATTTTAAACATTTCACTCATGTCACCTCTTAATCTTCTTTTTCTTAAACTGTAAAGGCTCAACTCTTTTAATCTTTTCTCATAATTCAAACCCTGTAGCCCTGGAATCAGCCTATTTGCTCTTCTCTGGGCCTTTTCTAGTGCTGCTATGTCCTCTTTTTAGCCTGGAGACCAAAACTGCACACATTATTTTTCAAATACATCTAATTTTATTTAAAAGCTGCAATACACTTCAGATTCTTTAAATTGTGTCAACTGCCACGTCTTAGTTAAATGACTTTTAATACCAAAATGGTTAGCTTTTCAGGAACATGATTTTTTTTCTTATTTTTATATTTAAGACTATTTTTATAACTTTCCTTTATATATGGTGTTTTTCCTTTGCTCATTTAGTCACACTCTTTATTTGTTTATTATTAATTATTAACGCTCAGAGATTATTCAGCTAGTTTTAAAGAACTGGTCAAAGATCAAGTCAATGCCATTTTCATTTAAGAAATAGTCTGCTCAAGACCTAAGTCACTCATTAAATTTTTATTTTGTAACAAAATTTGCATACTACATGCATTACATGTTTAGCAATCATGTAATATTTTAATAAAATTAATGGTTGGTAGATAGATAGATCTTACTTTACTTGGCCCAATGGAAAATTTAGCTTTTATAGAAGCTCAAGAAATATCATAACAAACACTAATAACAGCATCAACCCCTTTCAAATACAAACAATAATTATTAAAACAAGAGAGCTTCTGTCTTGGCTAAAGTTATGAGAGCAGTCACAGTTAGACATTATAAAGATTCTATTAGTTCTGTTTAACTGCACAGGCTAGAAAATGATGTTTGTCTTACAGGCACTGTGCTTGCTTGGTATAGTTCTTATTTATCAAATCCATTCCAATCTGTACAGAAATGTGCTGACAGTACTCCATCATTATACACAGAAGTGAGATATGGTGTCCTGCAGGGCTCAGTACTGGGACCTTTACTGTTTTCACTTTACATGCTTCCACTGGGATCTATCATTAGGAAACATAATGTTAATTTTCACTCGTATACAGATGACACCCAGTTATACCTTTTATTTAGATCAAATGAAGTTTCACCGATATTGTCTTTAATTAGATGTGTTAGTGAATTAAAGGAGTGGATAGATGAGAACTACCTATCCTTAAACACCGATAAAACAGAGATGTTAATTCTCCTGCTACTATAAGAGATGCCCCTTCAGTCTTAGCTTTTAAATCCTGGCTGAAGACTCACTACTTCAGTTTAGCATATCCTGACTACAGTTGCTGATTAACTGTACAGACTGCATCTCTGTACAGTTAGTTAGTCTTTAGCACTAAAACATAAGTAATATGATAGTTATAATTTGTTACTAACCCTCAACCATTCTGTTTCTCTTCTCGGTACTCAAATGTGACACTTGGTGCCACAGCCCACCTGCCAAGTTGTTTTTTTCCTGCCTAAGGTAAAGTCATCCCTGATGAAGGATTGCAGGAATCGTGGGGTAGAGAGGTCCTTTCATCGGATTGGCTGGCCCAGCACTGTTTCAGCTGTGGAATGGCCAAATGGGGGAGGTCTCCAGGACTATAAACAAATCCAAATCGTATTATGTGATATCATCTACTGTTAAATTCTGCTCCGTACTTGTAAAATTTTTATTTTTATACTGTATTGAGGATTTGTTCTGTTCTGTGTATTGTATTGTATTGACCCCCTTCTTTTTGACACCCGCTGCACGCCCTACCTACCTGGAAAGGGGTCTCTCTTTGAACTGCCTTTCCCAAGGTTTCTTCCATTTTTTTCCTACAAGTGTTTTTTTAGGGAGTTTTTCCTTGTCTTCTTAGAGAGTCAAGGCTGGGGGGTTGTCAAGAGGCAGGGCCTGTTAAAGCCCATTGTAACATTTCTTGTGTGATTTTGGGCTATACAAAAATAAATTGTATTGTATTGTATTTATTGCCTGCAGTGGGCTGGCACCCTGCCCGGAATTTGTTTCCTGCCATGCTCCCTGTGTTGGCTGGGATTGGCTCCAGCTGACCCCCGTGACCCTGTAGTTAGGTTATAGCAGGTTGGATAATGGATGGATGGATGCATTTATTGCTATAGGTATGAAAGAGCCCCTGAAGAGTTTCATGACACACTTCCTCTGAATAATTAGTTGGCTTAAGAATGTTAGTGTACCAGAGATAGGATGTGCAGTAATGTTCATAATGGCCGTCAGTTTTCTCGTTATTCTTTCTCTGCCTCTACCCCCTAATTGACAGTGCATACCATAACTGAGCCTGCCTTCTCAATCGGCTTGTTGATGTGGTTATCCGCTCTTGATGTGAGATTACCAGACCCACAAACCACCACGTAGAAAATCACACCGGCAACCACAGAGTTACACGAAATGTGAAAGAAGTCACTACCTACATTAAAGGAGTACAGTCTTCTTGGAAACAAGCTGTCTTCTCTTATATAGTTAGTGTTTATTACTAGACCAGTGCAGGCTTCTTGGGTTTTTGTTGACCAGCCCATATGGCATCTCCATGTCCTGATAATACCTGGATAAATTGTCAAATGTGGTTTTCCATTTGGATTCCTCTCTAATTCTCATAAGACTTTTCATACCAAGTAAGTTCAATTTTGTACATAGTGTAATTACTAATTTGATACAAAAATGATGAAATCCTCGTCCGTTGCGAGAGATGGACGTCTGAAGCGGAGCTCTGCTAGCAGCGGTGTTATTTTTCATATTATCTTCTTATTATCCTGAGATATCCTGTATTTATCCAACCTGAGGTTACTACTACAGTATATGCAAGCATATATAAACATGGCCAACAAGAAAGGGGTTCAGAAAGAAACGAAAAGTAAAACTACATCCAAGCTCAGATTGACAAGTCCAAGTTCAAGCTCAAGGTACGGCCTTTCAGAAACTGACCTGGATCAGATGGGCGAAAGCCCAGACTCCTTGGGACCATGGTCCGCTACATTGTCTCCGGCTGAGAGCGAAATGGGGAGCGAATGTACAATAGCAAGTGATGCAGGTCACAATACCTTGCCGATTGGAGAACATCATCTGAAACTGGAAAAGGCCTTGCAGTCCACGCTTTCAACTACTCATTGCGAGCCAGGAACACCGGCTGTAATAGAGCCCACCGCCTCACCTACGGTGCGCGAAAGCAGAAATGATCTATCTGAACTGAAGGTGATGATCGTTGAGCTCAAGCAAGCTCAAGCAGAGCTCAAGCAAGAGATAAAGAAAGATATAATGAAAAGCAAGAAGGCAAATGAGACGGCAAGGGAAAAGGCAAATGAGAAGCTGCGACAGGAGCTGCAGCAGGATAATAAAGACTTGGAGAAACACATATGTATTCACTTTGAGGCAGTCTTTAAAGATATGCTGGGTAAAATTGAAGAGCACATTCAGGAAACGACATCTGAACTATTTTCTAAAATAATTGGAGTGGACTTTAAAGCAGATTCTGAGATAGCAGAGGCTTATCGCGTACACGGATCAAATACCGTTAGACCTAGATCTTTTATTATTCGCTTCGAGAGATTATTATTTTAGCTAGAGGTGATGGCACTCCTCAGACACAAGCAAGAGATTATATATGTAAATAATCACATTCGTATCTTCACTTATTTCTCTCCCGCAACAGCTACTAAATGTGCAGCCTTCTACAACATTAAAAAGCGGTTACGGCAAGCCGGTATCAAATACAGCCTCTTGTATCCTGCCAAACTGAAAGTGGAATTGCAAGGTCAATTCTATGTCTTCGCCAGCAAGAAAGAAGCAGAAAAGGAATTAAGAAAGCTGACCCCGACACTATTCTGAAACACAATAGTGAGTTGTAGCCTGTCATGACATGGCAAGGATATATAACCTACTGTCTGATCTATTTGTAAAGATACGGGTATTATAATTATACATCCTCTTTATTACTCGGATGCTATCTGTTTATGTTTTAATTACAGTTATACATGTTTGTGTTTAATTTTTTTTTTTTTTATCTTATTTATTTATTTATTTTACCTCTACCCTAAGGGAGACTGTTTAACATCATACCCTTGGTTTATTGTTATTGTTATTATTGCATTAAGACTTACTATGCTTATTCTGGACCACTTTCTAACACCATTCCTCAGGTTTATTATCCGGGTTTATTATCTTAATACTTTAAGATTGCTGAAGATTATATTTTAAATTTATAGTTTGTTAATGATTATATTTTAGGCATATAGTATTTAGACTATATTGGCAATAGATATCTCTATTTTTTTAATCCTAAAACACTGCTGCGTGGGGGCTTGTTTTGTTTTGGACATGCTCTGTCTCCGGGTATGTTAGAGGACCAGGACTGCGTGAAGTGGGGTCCAGCCTCATGTGGGGAGGCAAAATAGGGGGGTTAAGGGGGGGAGAGAAAGAGAGCAGGCTATATCTATATCTAATCCATCCTTTTAATCTTTATAATTATAACTACCAATGTAACAATAGGCTGCATGGCAATAACTCTTGGGGAAATAGGAAATTAAGATTAAAGTTGTCTCACTTCCATTTAAGATGATAAAATGACATCAAAAATTCAGAATCAATGTCTCCATGATGGGAGAGTTAACTTTGTGAGCTGGAATGTTAAAGGCCTGAATCACCAAGTAAATTGAAAGAAAGTATTCTCTCACCTAACAGATTTAAATGCTAAAATAGTATTTTACAGGAGACCCACTTACTAAGAAGGATCAGTTCTGGCTGCAACAGGACTGGACTGGCCAAATGTTCAATTCTAGCTTTACAAAGAAAACTAGAGATGTGGGAATTCTCATACATAGAACAGTCTCATTTGTAGCATCAGATATGGTATTGGATCCTGAAGGTAGATATGTGATAGTCATGGGCAACTTATCTAACTGTAAAATGATTTTGATAAATGCTTATGCACATAATCTCAATGATAAGGAATTTATACAAAATGTATTTGCATCCATTCCCAATGTGAACACTCATAAAATTATAATGGCTGGGGACTTTAATTGTGTTTTAAATCCACTCTTAGATAGGGCTTCTATCACAGGGGGGACGACATCTAACACTGCAAAGATAGTTACAAAGTTTATAACTGATCACAACTTATCAGACCCCTGGAGGTTTTTAAACCCAAACTCAAGAACATATTCTTTCTACTCACCAGTACATCATTGCTACTCAAAAATTGATTATTTCTTTATAGATAATAATTTCTTGCCAACGATTAAATCTTGCAAATATGATGCTATTGTTATTTCCGACCATGCACCTCTGATCTTGGGGCTAAAGTCACTATGCCCCACACACTCACCTCGCAGATGGCGTCTCAACCCGCTTCTATTAGCAGATGAGAATTGTACAGAATTTATATCCAAACAAATCAGTTTCTTCCTAGAGACAAATACATCCTCAGAGATTTCTGCAGGAATACTCTGGGATACTCTTAAGGCCTTCTTAAGAGGACAGATTATTTCATATGTTTCCCACAGAAATAAATTAGAAACCAAGAAAGTATCAGAGCTAAAAAGCAAAATTACTAGAATAGATGAAGAACATGCCAGGCTTCCAAGCGAGGCTTTACATAGGAAAAGGCAGGCTCTGCATTCAGAACTCAACCTCTTGACAACTAAAGAAACTGAACAACTAATAAACCTCTGGCATTATCAGAATTACTAGATGCTATAAAGTCACTTCAAGGCGGGAAAGCAGCAGGCCCTGATGGCTACCCTACAGAATTTTATAAGAAATTCTCTGCTCAGCTAGCGCCCCTCCTATTAGCAACATTTACAGAAGCTAGAGACAATCAAACTCTTCCTCAAACTTTTCACCAAGCATTAATCACAGTTTTTCCTAAACAAAATAAGGACTTATTACAATGTGCAACATACAGACCAATTTCACTTTTGAATAATGACATTAAGATACTCTCAAAAAGTGCTCCCTTCGATAATATCACAAGATCAAACTGGATTTATCAAGAGTCGACACTTATCTTCCAATCTTCGACGCCTGTTTAATGTAATATACTCACCAACTAAGTCAAACACCCCAGAAATATTATTATCATTGGATGCAGAAAAAGCATTTGACATGATTGAATGGAAATACCTTTTTACTACATTGGAGAAATTTGGGTTTGGCCTGAACATTTGTGCATGGATTAAACTACTGTATACCAATCCAGAAGCTTCAATTTGTATCAACAACATTTGTTCAGACTACTTTAAACTAGAACGTGGTACCAGACAAGGATGCCCCTTGTCACCACTGCTGTTTGTGATCGCCATTGAACCACTGGCTGTTCACTGTCGTAATACAGATCAGATAGAGAGGATTATCAGAGAAGGACTAGAACATAAAATTTCTCTATATGCAGATGATATGGTACTGTATATATCAGACCCACAAAATTCTGTGCCTGCAGTCTTAACAGCACTCACAGAATTTCAAAAGATCTCTGGTCTCAGAATTAATTTGAATAAAAGTGTACTCTTTCCAGTGAATTCTCAAGCATGTAATATTAGATTGAACACCCTACCTTTATCATTGCAAAACAGTTTAAATACCTAGGGGTAAACATCACAAGTAAACATAAAGCTCTTTATCAACAAAATTTCGCCATCTGCATGGAAAAAATTAAGCAAGACTTGCATAGATGGTCAACCCTTTATCTCACTCTAGCTGGAACAATTAACACTGTTAAGATGAATATTCTGCCTAAACTTCTTTTTTTATTTCAAAAAATTCCAATATACATCAATAAATCATTTTTTAAGCAATTAGATTCAACAATAACCTCATTTATTTGGAACTCAAAACATCCACGTATCCAAAGAGCGACCCTACAAAGACCAAAGGCAGATGGTGGCATGGCTCTACCTAACTCTCAGTTTTATTACTGGGCAGCAAACATACAAGCTATAAAAACCTGGGCACAAATAGATGAACATACACAGGCCTGGTCCGCATTAGAACTAAAATCCTGCAGTACTTCTTTATATTTCTGGCTCTGTGCCCCAATAAATGCAAGTTATCGGCAATATACTAATAACCCAATTGTGCTTCACTCACAGAATATGGAACCAATGTAGAAAGCATTTTAAGATGGAGAAGCTTTTATCTGTGGCACCTCTGCAAGAGAACCACCTCTTTCAACCTTCGCAAACATATGCAGTTTTTAATATCTGGAAAAAATTTGGGATTAACTTGCTTAAAGATCTTTATATAGACAACATCTTTGCATCCTATGAACAATATCATTCCAAATTTAACATTCCAGCTACACATTTCTTTCACTATCTTCAAATTAGGGACTTTGTTAAACAGAACCTGCCCGATTTTCCTCATCTTGCACCCTCGTCCATGCTGGAAAAAATATTGCTCAATTTCAAGGACTCAGACACCATCTCTGCAATATATAAAAAAAGTCCCTCCCTTTCAAAGATCCAAGAGGACACTGGGAAAAAGATCTCTTAATCAATATATCAGAAAAGGAGTGTAAAGTAGCAATGCAGAGAATTCACTTGAGTTCCATATGTGCAAAGCATACAATTATTCAACTGAAAATTATATATTGAGCACATCTGTCTTGCCTAAAACTCTCCAAAATGTTTCCAGGGCAAGATCCAACCTGCGAACGCTGCAATCAAGTCCCAGCCTCACTGGGTCACATGTTTTGGTTCTGCACCAAATTGACATCATTCTGGACCAAAATTTTTAATTACCTTTCAAACAGCCTTAGTCTCACAATCCCTCCTAACCCACTAACAGCTGTGTTTGGTGTTCTTCCAGATGGGTTTAAAGTGGAGAAGGACAAACAAACTGTGATTGCATTCACTATACTTTTGACACGCAGACTTATTTTGCTAAACTGGAATAATCCTAACTCTCCTCTTTTAAGTCAGTGGGAAACCAATGTTTTATACTATCTGAAATTGGAAAAAATCAAATATATGTTAGAGGATCTGTACAGATTTTCTTCATGGCAGGATCTAATCAGTAATATTTTAGAATAAGCTCTTAAAGCACAGATGAAGCAATTATTTCTGCATTTTTTTTCTTCTCCATTCATCTCTATTGGCTTATCAAACTAATCAATTTAGGTATGTTTACAAGCCTTAAGTTTTACTCCGTTGGCCATGCTCTTTCTCTCAGGGGTGGGGGTCGACTTGTTCTCAATCCTACGTTTTGTAAAAATTGATTGATTTGTATGGAATTATTACAATAAAATTAATTAAAAAAAGCAATCCTAGAACGCAATACTGATTTTTGATTGCTATCTTGTTTAACTTCATTTACACTTTATAGGGATTGAAAGAACCTTTTCTTTCTTTTTGACAAAGACAAATCCAGGCCCATCAAACTATTTGATGATCTAAATTTTTCTTGATACAAGTTTCCCATAGCTATTTTTTCTCATCCATAAATATAATGTAAACTTCCCTTAGGTAGAGGAGAACTTTATAATAAATCAATGATACCAACATAAAACCTGTGACGTGGCAACTTGAAAGACTTATTCAAAACACTCTCAAATTATTTAATAAGAGACTTTACAAACAATGTACAGTAGGTCTAGGTTTCATAATTTTTGTAAGAGCCCAGTTAAGAACCCAATCATAAGTGAGTAGGTTAGCTTCTTTTGAAGCTTGAGGCATTTATTTCTAAGATAACTTACTTTCCCACACTGAAAGCACACTGAATTGCCTTACACTATCAGAGTTTCACTTTTCTTCTGTCCATTTCTAAACACTGGCATTACAGAATTGTTGTTCTAACCAGAACAAAGCTAAGTTAAGTCTTGATACTAATGGATTTGTTCCTCTGGTTCAAATTTAACAGCCTTTTAATAGCACATGCCTTCCTAACTGAAGCAATGAAAACTGAATGTAACTCCCTTAAAAGCCTTTCTAAGTTTTCACTAGATGGATAAACTGTTGTAAACAAAAGTTGCCCATTCCGAGGGTTTCCCTGCCAAGGTAATATTATGAATAGTATCTTAAATGTTTTTATTATAATAGAGCCTGACTGAATGTCAAAAATAGATTGACAGTAGATCAAAGAATGACTGTAGCTACTTAGATCCCCTTAAAAAAGGGGGAGCTATAAGTCTACTTAATTAACACTATTTGTGCAGGAGCAAAAACAGCATCAGCAGCTACTGCTACTAGATTTTGCACAGTGTTAGTAAGTTCTATTTGTATGTTGGTCAGCATTATGTAGGGTTCTTTTATTCAACAGTCCACAAAATTCACGTTTTTTCAGTTCCCATTTGAGCCAGTGTTTATGTGCATTGTGTGATGTTACTGTACAGGTTCACTGTTCATCTTGATGGCTGCATGGACACTTTCTGTTATCCAGAACAGATAAAACAAAGAGTGTGCAGATAAACTGGAGCTCATTTGATGACATTTGATCACAGTTTGGCATTGACATAGGCACTGATGATTGTTAGCAATGCCGGAGAACAGTAAAAGAAAGGTGCCACATTCCCTCTTTACTTAAGCCAAGCCTGCAGCAGGTATAAGCACAAGTAGCAACACTCCATTTATAAAAGTTTGATTGTAAAATAAATAATAGTAGTGAGCTGCCTTGCATAGCTTCCTTTCTAAAGCAAAGCTGAATGATTGGTAGAACAGCAACAGAGTGAGGAAGAACGGGTAACTTTAAGAATCAAAGAATTAAATGAAAAAAGAAACAGATTGTACTACTTAATTATATTTTGAAATACAAAATAAATGAATTAATTAATTAAAAAAGAAACAGAGACAGTAGTTATTTTTGTGATTTTTCCAGTTCTTGATGTGCACCCTTTAAATGCAGAGTACAGACTCAGGCACTGGAGAAAAACATTCAGATCAGTGTACACAAGCAGTACACATACTTGCAGGTTGGCATGCCTACATTTACCCACACATAGACACAAAAAGGGCATTGGAATTAAAACACAGAGCATTAACAATGGTAGTTAATCAAGTTAATTTGCTTCAAAATGATAACTAAAAATTCACAGCGATTACAATGAAGTTTTTAACAGTGTCAGAGTTCTCAACCCAAAAAGATACTGTATTATTATTGAACAGCACCCTAGTATTATAAAATCATTTTAATTGTAATTTCATGACAGATTAAATAGTTTCTGCCATAAATTAACGTCAGAGCGCCAGCCTCATTGTGTCTTTATACAGAAATGATGTTTGGTTTTAAATATAATCTCTAAGAAAATATACATAGTTAATAGCCTTTCTTATTAGATATTTTAATAAGGCTTTCTTTACTATATTAGAATGTACATCTATCAAATATTACATACTTCCACTGCTATTCATTATTATAAGACTTGTGTTCCACTCATTGCCACATTTTTTGTCATTTATTTGTTCGGCAAAAATACTAAAACAATACATTTTTACTGTCATTTCTGGTGTTATATTCTATACTAATAAAAGGCAAAGCCCTCACTGACTGACTGACTGACTGACTGACTGACTCATCACTAATTCTCCAACTTCCCGTGTAGGTAGAAGGCTGAAATTTGGCAGGATTATTCCTTACAGCTTCCTTACAAAAGTTGGGCAGGTTTCATTTCGAAATTCTACGCGTAATGGTCATAACTGGAAGGTATTTTTCTCCATTTACTGTAATGGAGTTGAGCTTGACCGCCGTGGGGGAGGAGTTTCGTGTGACATCATCACGCCGCCCACGTAATCACGTGAACTAACTGTCAACGCACTATGTAGAAAACCAGGAAGAGCTCCAAAATACGCTGAAGAAAACATGCATTATATAATTGAGAAGGCAGCGAAACAATAAGAAGCGAGCGAGTGACATATACTACCATATTCATCATTGCAGCTACTTCGGAAACAAAGCAAGGTATAAACCTAAACTTTAAATTAAGTTAATAGACAGGCTGCCGCTGGCGTTTTCCATGCCCACGGGTAATGCGGGATACAAGTTTAATGAGAGAATGCAGAATATAAACGAGAGCTTTGATCACTTTGTAACTAAGTTAAAATTGCAGGTGAAGGGGTGTGCTTATGCAAATTCCGAGAGACTGTGTTTGTGGGGGATTGACAGTTAAGGTGGATGGAGGAGTCACGTCATCATATCCCCTCCCATTTACCTAATTTCGCTCTGAGCTGAGCTCCACGGCTAACGCCGTCTTCCGAAACAACTTCGTCACACTGCCACCAAGTTAATACACACGCTGTCTCTAGACTTTCTCCACACTGAATCCTCCAGGCACTACTTACAAAAGGTTACATTGACAATCGTGTTACGTTATTTTTAAAATGTTTAATTTTCTTAGCACAAGCACAGCTGAGAAGCTTCGATGCATGTGCTCCATAACGCGTTAAAAAATAATGCATTTAATCACACTTTGCATTACAATCAAAGGGGAAGTTTTGTCAATGCATGATTTCCTGGTACACCGATTACATTGATCAGCGCATCCCAATTCATTTTAGCCTCGCACCACCTTGGTTTGAGAAGAAGTATGAAAAAATATGAGGTTAACACAGAAAAACAGATCACCAATTCAAGCTTTATGAATAATCGATTCGCCATCAATAATTGTTTTGGTAAAGCCATACTCAGTGTAATCCTCCTTCCATTTTATAATTTTTCCGCCACTAGCCATGATTAAATGAACGGTAAAAAAGTAAGAGCGAAGCGAGGGTGACTTATTTAGGCAGGCATATATATGACAGCAACACTCATGACAATGTCAATCATGTTACGTTATTATTAAAATGTTTCCTTTTCTTTTTCATTACTTCTTTAACACACTACTTCTCCGCTGCGAGGCGCAGGTATTTTGTATATAAATGACCTCCAAAGAGCAAGGAGACTTTTGATCATGTGAACGTGTCTGCAAAAACTTGCGTCTCCTGCCCAGCAAAAGTCGAGCAGCCGGCGTGCGCGCATAGCTGTGCCGGCCTTTCAGACGCTGACTGCGCTTCTGCCTTAATTCAAAGAGAGCTCTTTTAATTTTTTTCATCCTCCCCCTGAGCTATAGCCCAGACAAGTGCAAACACGGGACCCCTTTTCTACACCGCGGCAAAATAATATTAAGGCGCTTCGCACTTTATTTTGCACGTATACGATTATGAGGTCGTCAGCTCGGATTATGAAGACACGCACAGGAGTGAAGGACTGACAGTGCCATCACAGCTGATTAATAGCTGGGACGTCTCACCAGTCTGCACAAGACCCACCGCGACTGTCCCCAAAAGGCGCTCATATCGTCAGCGAAAACATCTCTCTACACTATATAAAAGAAAAAGGCAACTTTCCTTTCTTTA
>JANRMT010062817.1:37344032-37417994 GCA_026402145.1 Polypterus bichir lapradei | reverse complement strand
TGCTCAAGAGTAAGCTCAGCGCACAGCTTGGTCATGTTACAACCGGATGGCCGAACTCACAATGTGGTATAGAAAGAGATCCTTAACAAATAATTATTGGCATATTTTCCCTCAGTTTAAAAAGGTTAAATTTTCTTCTTAATAAAAATTTTAATGCAGTACTTCGCCGCTGCGAAGCATGGGTATTTTGCTAGTTTACTAATAAAAGGCAAAGCCCTCACTCACTCACTCACTCACTCACTCACTCACTCATCACTAATTCTCCAACTTCCCGTGTAGGTAGAAGGCTGAAATTTGGCAGGCATATTCCTTACAGCTTACTTACAAAAGTTAAGCAGGTTTCATTTCGAAATTTTACACGTAACGGTCATAACGGTCGACAACGTCCGCCATGTTGAATTTTCTCATTTATGGCCCCATCTTCACGAAATTTGGTAGGTGGCTCCCCTGCGCTAACCGAAACCGATGTACGTACTTATTTCGATGGTATGACGCCACTGTCGACCGCCATTTTAAACTTTCCAACGTCACTAGTTTTCCAACTTCCCGTGTAGGTAGAAGGCTCACCCCATCTTCACGAAATTTCGTAGGTGGCTTCCCTGCGCTAACCAAAACCAATGTACGTATTTATTTCGGTGGTATGACGCCACTGTTGGCCGCCATATTGAACTTTCCAACGTCACTAATTCTCCAACTTCCCGTGTAGGTAGAAGGCTGAAATTTGGCAGGCTCATTCCTTACAGCTTACTTACAAAAGTTAAGCAGGTTTCATTTCGAAATTCTACATGTAATGGTCATAATGGTCAACAACATCCACCATGTTGAACTTTCTTATTCATGGCCCCATCTTCACAAAATTTGGTAGGTGGCTTCCCTGCGCTAGCCGAAACCAATGTATGTACTTATTTCGGTGGTATGTCGCCACTGTCAGCTGCCATATTGAACTTTCCAACGTCACTAATTCTCCAACTTCTCATGTAGGTAGAAGGCTGAAATTTGGTACTTATTTCGGTGGTATGATGCCACTGTCGGCCGCCATATTGAACTTTTCAACGGCCTTTGTTACTTATGGGCCCATCTTCAAGAAATTTGGTACGCTGGTTCCCAACGCTAACTGAATCCTACTTACGTACATATATACGTCCATAGCTTGCAGCTCGGTCACCGTGTGAGGCGGCGTTGGGTCCCCCATCCCAACACCTCCCACGTTGTTGGCTGCCTGCCTATATAAGGCCGTTCGTCGCTCCAGTCTCTACATTCCCTTCCTTGCTTCGCCATGGGATTTACGTATACCTGCTGATAACTGCAGCCTTTTTATTTAATCCACGGCTTCTCCGCTGTTTTATTGTTCATTTATTACGATTATAGTTATTGTTTAGGTATTTTAGACTTACTTTACATTGTTCAGGTACCCATTTCCTTTATCATTCCAACCGTACCCCCATTAACATGTCTATCGAGGTGATCACCATCGATCAAAGAACTGTCACTTACCAAGTGGTTTCCGTGCCCGGAGATGGCACCTGCCTTTTCCATTCTCTTTGTTACATATTGCACGGCCATATCAGGCTTACTCTTGATATCTCGAGAAATATTGTGTCTTATGTATTGAATGAGTGGGACAGGTTCAAAGTGTGGACTGATGACGGTACAGGAGATAATTATACTACACAGGAGCACTATAAGAGTGAAATGCTTAAGCCCTTCACCTATGCATCTGCATGTGAGTTGATGGCTGCCGCTGAATTGTTCGGTTGTCGCTTTCAAATGTACCAAAATGGCCAAATATTTTACACCTTTCAACAACCGTCAATGCCTCTTAAACATCTTAGATTGACAGGTGACAATTTCAGTAGTGGACACTTTGATGTTTATGAATGTTTAAACTCTCAAAAGCTGGATGTGAAGTTATCGATGAAACCAGTTGTATACTTACAACGCTTGACAGATGCCGAATGTCTCTTCAACACAAGTCCTACAAATACTGTCGTAATTGAAACAAACCATGAAACTCAAACCGATTATGACAGCAGCAATCCAAGCTGTGAGATTTGAGACAAGATTACTGTTCACATGGCCAACTGTACGTTGCATGCTCAAGAGTAAGCTCAGCGCACAGCTTGGTCATATTACAACCGGAGGGCCAAACTCACAATGTGGTATACAAAGAGACTTAACAAATTAACAATTATCCTTAACAAATAATTATTGGTATATTTTCCCTCAGTTTAAAAGGGTTTAATTTTCTTCTTAATTAAAAATTTTAAGGCAGTACTTCGCCGCTGCGAAGCGCGGGTATTTTGCTAGTGGTCACCATAAATGAATACCATGAAAAATTGTTTGAACACTGAATTGGTCTTAGCCATATTACATTACATACTTGTGGTAAAGAAAATGAAAAAAATGTAAGTTTACATTAATAAAATTAGGGCTTTAGAGCTGAACTTGTCAGGCTTTAGAATTGTGATGGATCTGAGTTTTGACATTTTAATATTATATTATTTATAATAGCTCATTTAATTTTGGGTCTTTTTTTTGTGCTGTGGAAAATCTTTATTGTTATTTTGGTGCTGTGATTTTCTTTTAGTAAAGTCTCTGCTATTTCATGATAGTCTTTGCAAAGCTGCAGCCGTATTGTTTTTAGTTGTCACACCTGCTGGCAGTTACATGACACTTAGGTTACATGACACATTATGTCATCACATCCCACCAACTTAAGATTGTGGCCTGAAGCTCCTGGCAAATGTGACAAATAAAATCTAAATTTAAAAATGATAAGATGTGAGTATTTGATCTGCCTTAGTCTGTTTAATATGCATTTTATATTTAAAGAACAATACTGAATTTTAATTTTGTTTTTTTTAATTTTGTACTAGGCTAAATTATTACCCTAGGTAAATCGGCATTGATTGAATCATAAAATTCTGCAACACAACATAAAACCTTAACTGAGATTCAAGTGATATCTTTACATAATTACATTTTATCAATCTTTCCTTAGGTGATCTACAGTATATCACAAACTTCACCCTTAAGATCTTGTTCAAGGCTGATGATTATATCCTGTAAAGAAGTCAGCTTTTGCAATCCCTTTCACTTGTCATTATTTTGCCCCCCATTTTCTAGATAGCATCAGTGCACTAATTTTTCTAGCGTTTTGTCAATTGCTCATCCATTCTTTGTTTCTCTTTCTAATGTCTTTTAACTTTTCTGATTCCTTAATTATCAGCAGTTCTTTTGATTAAAAAGCAGTGGATCATATCAAGTCTTGTTACTCTTCCAAACAGATAATTAAAATTTCTCCATCAGCCTGTGTGACTTTTAATGCACTGAATTCCATGCAAGTACATGGTAAGTGAATCACTGACTGTTGGATTTGAATTAAATTATGTTCAGCTTTAAATTTAAAATTTTTCTTTACTAATGTAGAAAATATTGTTAATATTTCTAGTCTGAATCCTACATATGGTTAATGGTGAAACTCATTACTTTGACACTATTAACCACATCTCTCCCTTGAAATGTACTAAGAAGTACACTTAACTTAGTTATATGTGCTTTTCTGTATAGACTATTACCTCTTTGGTTGTTTGTCATTTCTGTGATGTTCCTCAGGTTTTGGTGCTTGTGTTACTTCTGTTAAATATGTAAATGTAGATACTATTGAGTTGTCAGATAGCTTCATTTGAAAATTAATTGTGACAAGCTGATTGGCTAACTCAGCATGGGCGTGTGGTAATATGCTAACAAAACAGCTTTTTGTAAGATTTCACTTTAACGTAAGATGGTTGCTTTTTGTACACTCTCACTGCCTATTGGGTAACTATGTTTAAGATAGAAACATTAACAAATTATAGCAGATTTATAAAATGAAATGTTATCTTACTGGCCTTGTGCTGTATTATGCATTCTATTTTTCATATTAGTGTGTGCTTCCTAAAGCTTCTTGTGATGGTGTGCTTTCTAAATATAAAATATAAAAATTAACATTTGATTAAATTAAAAAAAAAGATTTTTAGAATAGCAAAGGCTACGAACAAGGCTCATAAGGATTCTAGTAAGATAAAGCAGATGAAAAATGAGCAAGGTGTGAAACTGAGTGAGAATGATAAGGATCAAGAATTGTTGGAAAATGTACTTTTAAAAGCTGTTGAATGAAGACATTCCAACCATAGCACTTGATCTGAATAATTGTGGAAGAATGGTAGGAGAAAAATAGCAAAGTTGTATTAAGTGTAGGTCAAGAGTTATTGGGTAGGATGCCCACCTGGGGACAAAGAGACTTGCTGGTGGAACAGGGAGGTGTGGTATGTAATAAAGGCTAAGAAGGAGGCAGAGAATACATGGTGCCAATCTGTGAGGGAGGAAGACAGACAAATGTACAGGCAGACAAACAAGGGATCAAAGAGGACAAAGGCAAGAGCCAAGGCACAAGCTTTGGAATATATCTATGAAAAATTTGAGATAAAAGAGGGAATGAGAATGAATTTTAGAATAGTGAAGGCGAGAAATAAGGCTTAGAAGGATTTTTAGCAGATAAAGCAGATAACAGATGAGCAATGTGTGGTCTTGAGTGAGCATGATAGGATCAAGAATAGACTGAAGAAGTAATTTGAAAAGCTGCTGAATGAAGTATTTTGGGACTGAGCCGTAAATGAAGGGCTAGTAGCAAGAATAAGGTGCAAAGAACTAAAGGAGGCATTAAAAAGAATGAAAAATGGAAAGTTCACAGGGCCAGAGGAAATATCAGCAGAAGTGTGTAAGAGTTTAGGAAAAGAGGGAATAGATGTGTTGTAGGAACTAATGCATAACTTTTATGAACAGGAGAGAATACCAGAGGAGTGGAGGAACAGTGTGAATGTACCCATTTATAAGTAGAAGAGCAATATTCAGGATTGTGGAAACTGTAGAGCAGGCGTCTCCAACTCCAGTCCTGGAGAGCTACTGTGGCTGCAAGTTTTCATTCTAAATATTTTCTTAATTAGTGACCAGTTTTTGCTGCTAATTAACTATTTCCCTTTATTTTAATTGACTTTTCTTGGGACTCTGACCACTGAATTGATTCTTTTTTCCTTAAATGGCACCTAAACATAAATTTGATGTGAAGTGAGTTAACAGATGACCAACTGAGTTGGGGCCTCAAACTCCAAACAACTTCACTTCCTTCAGTTTCTTACCTTGAAGCCAATTCTCGTTGCTAATTAAACCCGTTATTTAATTCCATTATGCTCTTTCAGTATGGCAGACATTTCCAAAACTGCTGATTTTCTTTTTTAAAAGCGCTGTCAAAATGTTTTGTGGATCTGAGCAGATCAACATTACTGAGGCCTTCACCTTTCTTTATTTTCAGTTATTGTGTTGGACGCTGGATGTTGTTTATGTGTTGGTTCATTTTGTGTCTTAATATTGTTTGGTTGCTAATTAAGGAAAAGAGAATTAAGTAAGGGGCCTGAGTCTTAAGTTGTGCATCAATTAAAATTAAGGCAAAGAGTTAATTAGCAGCAAAATATGGTCACTAATTAAGAAAAGGATTAGAGGGATAAAGCTAATATCACACACAATGGAAATCTGGCAAAGGGTTTTAGAGACAAGGCTTAGGGAAGATAACACCATAGGGGAGGAGCAGTTTGGTTTTATGCCTGGACCAACTGATGCAGTCTTTGCATTGAAACAGCTGATAGAGAACCGTCAAGAAAAACAGAAAAGTTTGCATGTGGTGTTTATTGATGTGGAGAAAGCTTATGAGTGTCACTTCAAGAGGTCTGGAGGTACATGAGAAAGAAAGGAGTACCAGAGAAGCATGTGAGGATTGTTCAGGATAAGTATGAGGGAGTGAGGACTCAGGCTAAGGCAGTGTTAGGGTAACAGAGAATTTCCCAGTTAGAGTAGGTCTACACTAGGGATTGTCCTCTTTGATCTCGTTATGAATGTGCTGTTTCTTGGGATAAATGACCAATCTCCCTGGTGCTTGCTTTTTGCTGATGACATTGTGTTGTGTATCACAAGAAAAGAGGAGAGGAAGTTGGAAGAATGGAGAAGTGCTTTGGAAAATATATAAAAGTAAAAAATGTGTCAAAGCTTCTTTATTTTTTTGGAATGTGAATATAAGAATAAACATGATGAATTATGCTGCTTCCATCTCTAGCTCCATCAAGCTTGATTGACAGGAATGATGAAGCTTAACACTTGGGGTGTCATTTTTGACATTCTGTCTGATAGTTGTAGAGGTATACTGCTTAACTCTGCGGGATTAAATATTGTGAATGAAAGGTGAAATGAATTAACTGGATTACATCTCTCCTGAAGAAAGGCATGAAAGGCATTATGAAAAATCTAACCTGAACAAAGGTAATGCTATGCACAGCTTGCAGTAAATCCCATACCATATACTATGCATATAAAATAACTACTCCGTGGCATCTAATATTAAGTGCTTCAGGGCATCTTTCTCTGCTGTTCAATGATGTTATCAGCTTTAAAGCGTTCTAGGGCAAGTGGTAGCCTGTAGCATCCCCTCAAGCTCTTTTCAGAGGAAGACACCATAATGCATTTAAAACAGTTCAGGGCTTCTTTGTCAAGAATTAATTCAGATATTCCTGCAATACATACATACATTAAACTTTACAAATATATTTGTAAGTGGAATAATGTGTTTTTTGTATAGAGTGGTTCCCCTAAATTACCAGTTGCATAGTGGAAGGCAACATGGCCATCTATTTAAAGTGCTGATTCCACTGTGACTGACTCAAAGTAAATGGCTTAGCAAATCTGTAAATGCATTTTGATCATGCTATTGAAAAATCGGCATCTAGACTAACCATTACAATACATATGACCCGCTTTTGTTTGTTTTTCTTAGATGTATAACTGTGCCTTGCCCCTTTTTTATGTTATCCTCACCCCCACTATTATCTCATTATATTTTGTTTTATACTTATACTGTCATACCAGTCCTTTATCCCAAATTGTGTCTAGTATTTGCAAGGGCAAGGCTTTGCAACCAGGACTCTTAAGTGGTGTTGTCATGAAAGCCAATATAGGACTAATCACTGAATATTAATATTAATATTTTGATAACTGTTTATTAATTGTCTTTTAAGAATAAAATAAATGCTTAAAAGAAGGAAACAACTTTCTAAAAAGTAAGCATATATTCTGAGTGTAAAATGTATTAAAGTACAAAAAGTGCATTTTCAGGAAGGCATCTTTTACTGGTAAGAACAGCTGTGCTGCATTATGTTACACACATTTACTTAACCTTCCCACTGAGTCTTTATGAAATTTTGTTATGTGCTGATTTAGGATGTACAATCTAACTGATTTCTGATGTAGTTTACAAATTACTGAATGCAAAGCTGGCACTTCAAGATTTTGTGAGGACATAAGCATGGATTTAGTTTGTATTCATTCCACATCCCAAGAGAAAGCTTCTGTAGCCGAGGATCGGACCACCAAGGTCCCCGCCTTCGGCCACCACCCAACTCACATTGCACCCAACCTCCTTGGCCCCTCCCTATCCATATGTGGATAATAACATTACATTACCGGATATAGTAAATAGTGTCAGCTGCACTGTACCTGAGATAGTAATGTACTAGCACCATAACAAGGCCAAACTACAGAGTATGGTACCAATGGGGAATGACCCAGAGCTATACTTGTTGCTGTAATGGACAAGGGAAGGAGATGAGGACTAAGTTTAACTAATCTGTAGGTAGTCCTGTTGTGGTCTGGCATTTATCATCTGCATGATCAGGCGAGTATCTAATCTTCTATTAACAGCAGTGCACTGGTAATTAACAATGTATTACTGTGTATTCTTGCACATGTAAATTGGCATAGCAGAAAATATCATTGGGACCTTTCTGCTCTCCTTTAAAGACATTTGTAGCCCCTGTAACACCTATAGTATCGTGAAGAACTGTGCCCACCCCTCCCACAGTCTCTTTGTTCAACTTTCAGCCAGTAGAAGGTACTAGAGGTAGAAGTACCAGTTCTGCCAGGTTCTGCAACAGCTTCTATACTTTTCTGTAATATATATATTACACAAAAAGGGCATTGGAAGTCACTGGCCACTTTATTAGGTACACCTGTTCAAATGCTTGATGCATTTAGGCATGTAGACATTGTCAAGTTCAAACTCAGCATTAGAATGGGGAAGAAAATTGATTTAAATGACTTTGAACATGGCAAGGTTGTTGGTGCCAGACAGGCTCATCTGAGCATTGTAGAAACTGCTGACTGCTGACCAGGATTTTCATGCATAACCATCTCTAGGGTTTATAGAGAATGGTCTGCAAAAGCGAAAATATCCAGTAATTGCCAGTTCTCTAGGTGAAAATGCCTTGTTGATGCCAGAGGTCAGAGGAGAATAGCCAGGCTGGTTCGAGCTGATAGGATGACAATAGTAACTCACAAAACCACTCTTTACAAATGAGGTATGCAGAAGAGCATCTCTAAATGCACAATACGTCAAACCTTGAAGCAGATGGGCTACAGCAGTAGGAGACTGCACTGGGTGCCACTACTGTCAGGTAATAACAGGCAAATGAGACTGCAATTTCCACTGGCTCACCAAAATTGGACAATAGAAGATTGGAAAAATGTTGCCTGGTCTGATGAGTCTTAATTTCTGCTGTGATATTCAGATGGTAAGGTCAGAATTTGGCATCAACAACATGAAAGCATGGATCCTTCCTGCCTTTTATCAATGGTTCAGGCTGGTAGTGGTGGTGTAATGGTGTGGGGGATATTTCCACAGCACACTTTGGGCTCCTTAGTACCAACTGAGCATTGTTTATATGCTACAGTCTATCTGACTATTGTTGCTGACCATATCCATCCCTTTATGACTGTGTTCTCATCTTCTAATGACTACTTCCAGAAAGATAACACGCCATGTCACAAAGCTCAAATCATTTCAAACCTGTTTCTTGAACATGACAGTGAGTTCACTGTACTCAAATGGCCTCCACAGTCACCATATCTCAATCCAATAGAGCACCTTTGAAATGTGGTGGAAAATTAGATTTTCATCATTGATGAGCAGCTGACAAATCTGCAGCAACAGCATGATGCTGTCATGTCATTATGGGCCAAACTCTCTGAGTAATGGTTCCAGCACCTTCTTAAAATCTATGCCATGAAGAATTATGGCAGTTCTGAAGGCAAAAGAGGGACCAACCCAATACTAGCAAGGTGTACCTAATAAAGTGGCCGGTGAGAGTATAAGTACAGAACCTACTAGAATTATCTATTTAGTGAGCAATAAAGACCTGACTATGATATCTTAACTGTAAACTTTGTCTGCAGTGCAGTATTTACACTACAGTAAAATTAATGATTACAGTTGTCTCTCTGTCTCTGTGCCCATAGGGGATCAAATAAAAAAAATTACATTATAAGTAATAAAAGCCATAGATAAATATGTTTTAGCTAGTCCAGAAATTAAAAGATAAATATTTGTATTTGTGATACTGGAATTCAGACATCTTGAGACTGCAAAAATGAAAATCTTTAGGAAACATAATAAAATGTACCAGAAGACCAGAAATCCTGATAGTTAAAAATGTAATGATTCAGACTGTTTAAATTACTGCCTTATAAGTGCATTATCTGCTGCTAGCCTTTTAGGGAAGCATTAGTGAAACAATACTTTCATTCTAACAGTTTAATCAATAGGGTTGCTTGCTAATTATCCTAATTCTAAATCTTAGGCTAGAAATGTTATATTAAACTTTGCATTGGAATATACCACCACAGGTTCTTTATGATATTTTTTTCAAAGACCTTTTTTAATAGATTAAATCATGTCTTTCTATCTTTTTCATAATTAATTTAATAAATTACTTTTAAAAAATCTTTCGGGATATACCATGTTATCAGTGTTTGTAAATTATGGAGGATTAGTAATGAGCACTCCAATAAATAAAATAAATAATATTGTTAGTTTTTATGCCCTAAGTTTGAACATTTAGAAGGGCCATGAGTTACTGCTGATATAAAATTAAGATGGAAATAAAGATGCATTTTTTCAGTGATAAGGATGACAACTGCCTTTCTACTTTGGTCTTCAAAGATTTCCACAAATTAGTCTCACAGATTTTTCCCAAAGGCCAAAAATAACTTAATAGAGATGGTGATAGCTGTAATGCATTTAGTAGATTTCACTGTAATGTATACCTTCTATTAGTATATCAAACTTCATTTTATTTGTCAGGTATATACTGCAAGTTTTCAGTGTATTACCCCTTAGAAGTCATGTTTTGACTTGTTTTCTATTATTCACTTTCAACACACACAGAATGACGCAGAACTGCTAGCTCCTCTGTTTGCGGTTCTAAATTAATTATGAAATGTGTGCTTGCTGTTATGCATACTCTAAGTACAAAAATCGTATTTACTGTTATGCTTAAATTAATAAAATCTTTACATATGACAAAAATAAGCAGATAATATCTTCCAATACAGATGTTCTATTTATTCTAAATATGAAAGATTTTCTGTGCATGTCATTCTGCCAGTTGTTTATTAGTACAGCTCAGGGGTAAAGAAGATGCAAAAAGACCATAAAAAAATTGTCGGACAACCATGAACAGAATTCTCTAATTCTAAAGTATGTCTAAAATAGAGTACTGTTACATTTGTTACTTTAGATGTTCTTTTCATCCTTACAACCCCCCACTTTAGAACATTCTTTAGTCAATTCCTAGTGTGACATTTTCCAGCCTCTTTTTTATTATCTTCACTAGATATGTGGTTAAATTTAAAAGTGTGACTCAAGTAAGTATCATCCTCCCCTATCATCCCATATTGGTTCATCTCGTCACACTAGTGTGCATACATTTTATGAATTCATTTACAACAACAACATCTATTTCTATAGCACATCTTCATACACAGGCTGTAGCTCAAAGTGCTTTACAAAATGTCAATGAAATAGTTGCAAGAAAAGAAAAACAAATTAAAATTAGATACGAATGTTAAATTAAATAAATTAAAAAATTAATAAATTAAAGTTAGGTATGAATGAAAAACAAACAAAAAAATAAATCAATACAAGCTTACATAGAATGAATATATAAGTAGTCGAAAGGTAGAGTCCAATAATAAGGTTAGATGGCTGGGGAGGACAGAAAAAAAACCTTTTGACATAATCTGGAGAAAGAAAACAAAAGATAGCGCACACCCCAGTGGGAATTTTACCTAACATAAATATGCTTAAGTCATTCCTTATTGTTTATTTAGGCTTTGTTCCAGAGGATTTGATGCAGTGAGTCTCGTAGACAGCTTGGGCATCCACCTTCCTTCAAGCATCACAAGCATCTTTACAACAAACAAGAAAGCAGAGAAGACTTATAGAGATGATTGTAAATCCATGAAGATCATGAAAATGCTGTGCATGTATGAACAATTACAGTAGGAGTAGAACTAAAATCCAGCTATGAAAAAGCCATTTTTAAAAAATTTAGTTGTTTAGGAGCATTTTAAAATAATACATGGTGTTCACCAGGCATATCTCTATTGGAAAAGTATTTCAGATTTTTGGTGTATAATAGCAAAAGGCTGCCTCTTCATGTCTGTTATACTTAGCTCTTGGATTAATAAGGTCTAAGGTTATGACTTGGAATGGAGGGGGACAGACATTCCAAAATATTGGAAGCATCAAGATTATTTAAGGTTTTACTGTATATACAGTTATTAGTATTTTAAACTCAGTTCTAAAAGACACAGGGTAGACAATGTAAAGATGCTAAAACTTGGGAAACGTGCTCAGAGTTTCTTTTTCTGGTTAAGATTTTTTCTGCTGCATTCTGTACAAACTACTATGGTCTTTCTTAGGTGGTCCTCTTAGGAGAGCATTGCAGTAATCTAGTCAAATAAAAACAAATGCATGAATTAATCTTGCAGTGTTATAAGACCAGTTGTGCTCTTTTATTTATTACTTATAAATCATAATCCTATTTAGAGCTGTACTGATTAAATTAGGTAATCTTTACACACAGACTGTGCATTTATAGTTCATACTCAAAATGTCATATAGATCAATATGTCCATCTATTTAATTTTTATTTCATGATATCTGTCTTAGAAATTAAACATCTTATTAAAGAAAGAAACATCCTCTAACAGGACAAATCAGTCATCAGGCAGGAGAAAAGCTGTTCATTGTATCTTTTAATTACTCCTCAGCAAAACGCCTTGGAGGTTACATTCTTCAAAAGCAGTCTGTTACAGACTAAATTTACATACAGTGTCAATCAATGCATATATTTTACTCTGGTTGGTTCATTGGTTTACACCCAAATGATTTATATAAAATAAAAGTCTGTTATATTATATTCTGGTTCTTCTTATACCTTTGAGTTGCGCCACCACCCTTGAAATTTCTGTGCATATAACAATTGTCCATTCTCGTTTATAGGACATCTGCTGATTTCTTAGTCATCTCTTAGTCATCCTTCAGTACATTTTGTATATTACATCAACCTTTCTTCTGGTACATTATTTACTTGACTATCTCAGTATTTTACTAAGCCAGTTCTTATATTTCAGTGTTCATTTTGTTGATCACTTGACCTTTATCGGGTTTCTTGGTGTGCCTGAACAGGATTCTGTCATTTATTAAGCCTTTATGCTGTTTCTTTAAGATCAATGCCATGTTACCCTAAATTATTCTTCAACATATCTCACGATAATTCAAAGAAATTACATAAAGACTCCTATCTTGAAATTGATAAGACACAGCTCAATCACAATATTGATAGATATATTCATAATTGGACTGAAAGTAACTACAATTTTGTCTGTATAATATGGCTGAGCTTTTAAAGATAAGAATAATGGATGTACTCTTTTTTGTGTTTCTCAATTGGGAAGACAACATATTTTATAAAGTATTTCAGTGTGCATTCTTTCCTATGTTTGCTCAGCAACATGAGAGTCACAGAATGAGGTTGTCATTTCCTTTATACCCAAATTTGACCATAAGGGTATGCACCTCTTCCCGGAATTAGTAAAATGATCATTTCTCTCTGAGGTCTGTACAGCTAGCGGTCCTGTTTACCAAACTGTATATAGAAAGAAATGTTTAATTTCTTTTTAGAATAACTTCAAAATTCTCTTGTGTCTGAGTTAGCTGTTTTAGGTCAATATTTACATGTACAGTATATCATATACAGTAAATCTCTGGTGGTACTTAATTTATAAATGCTTTCAGATCATCAACATTTAACATTATTTTCTGGCTGAAAATCAAAATATTACCAGATCTTCAGCCAAAACATAATCGTTATATATAATACGCTACCGTGGCTGTTTGTTTTTCTGTCCAGGATATTAAATCACTTGTAGCTCGCAATCTGTTTGACCTATTGACCTGAAATTTGGTACACATATACTATGTGATGTCTATTATCTGCTTTTGGGGTGATGATTGACCTCCAAGGTTATTCCTCTTTTTATTTTTATTTTATTGTAGAATCAACTCTGGGCAGCGGCCATCCCTACCACCTTCGCCGTCAGTTCCCCTACCTCTTCATATCTTAAAAGATTCTTGAGGCAGATTGAAGGCTTAAGTGAAAAATTAAGGAAAACATACTAAGTAATTGCAACACAAACACTAACTTAATCAGTTTTAATGCGAAAAGATGCCGACGAAAGAAGAGAAGAAGCAGGCTGCTAGGGTGGAAAAAAGAAGAGCTGCTCAGGAAGCAGCACGCGCATCAACCTCTGAGCAAACAAATGCTAAACATACAGAGAAAGAGTAGAAAAGCTATGAATGCTCAAGTCAAGTGTATTCACTGCATGATATCATGCAGTGTGCCATTACTGGTGTTAAATAAAAGACATCCAGAGTAAGCAATTGACACAAAAACTTTGATATTTTTTGAATTAAAGAAATGTATAAGCAACCCAAAGCCCAGACTCAAAATATAGCAACATTCTTAGACTTAATAACTGGTAATGACACTTTTAGAAGCAATAGCTGTAGCAAATTTGTATTTATTAATTAGCCTTTTTCAATGCTCTGTAATAATGTTGATTGTCTCCTTTTTGCAAAATGTATTCAGCGCTGTGACATTTGTTGGTTTTCACATATGAATTTCTCACTTTATATTGTGCTGTAACTTCACAAAGGTGTTTATACCTGCCTCTTAGGTAGAACATACCAAAATAATTAAAACTGATTATTTTTCAGCCATTTTGATATACTTACTTGTCTTTTGTAGATTATTGTCTTGCTGCCTGACTCGGCTGCACTTTAGCTTTAGTTCACAGATCAAGCAAACATTCTCCACCATGACTGACAAATAGTCTGATGTTTTACCTGTGGACTGTAGTGTTAACCTTTGTTAAGAAATAATGGGGCCCATGTCAAGTAACAAATTCCACTTTTTGATCAGTCTAGCCATAAAACACTTTTAGAACTAGTGACGATCCAGGGGTAGAGGTTAATTTGATTTAAACCTAGTTTTGTAAAATTTGACTTGCTTGTCAGTCAGTCATCATCCAACCCGCTATATCCTAACACAGGGTCATGGGGGTCTGCTGAAGTCAATCCCAGCAAACACAGGGTGCAAGGCAGGAACAAATCCCTGGGCAGGGCGCCAGCCCACCGCAGGGCACACACACACACAGTACACACTAGGGACAATTTAGGATCGCCAATGCACCTAACCTGCATGTCTTTGGACTGTGGGAGGAAACCCATGCAGACATGCAGAACCCATGCAGAAACCAAAGGGCTGGACAAAAGAATAGCCATAAGCAAAATGAAAGGGTCAAAAAATGAATTAAATACAAGACTGAATTCAGGACACTAAGCAAATACTGTATTTGTAGTCAAAACAGAGAAACAAAGCTACTCTCTCATGCCCTTCCTCTATTTACTTAATGTGAACTAAAGTTAATTTTGAATTATCTAAAGCGTGGATGAAAGTTAACACACTGTCATCTTTTTATAAAGTTCATATAATGATGTCAGATATAGAGGCGCCAACACATGATCAGCAACGAGTACTATTGCTACGAACAACACAGCCATGGCAGTGGAACAAAGTCAAAAATGGTGCTCAAGAAAAGATGGTAAATAATAACAGTAAGAGATATATTAAGTATAATTGAAACTAAGAGAAAATTATTAATTGTAACCAAATACTAAGATTCACAACTGTCAGGGTGTGCCATGTTTCCTTATAAAAGAAGGTCTGGAAGAATGGACATATTATCAACTTTTGTTCTTTTTTTTGGCTAACCTAAGCAACATTATCTTTTATATTTAAACACACTGCTTCATTGTATTTTGGCCTTTCATTTTCTGTCTGTTTCTGCTTATTTCCCTTTGTTTCCACATTGGGATGTTTTGATACAATGCAGAAAACAGCCATCTGAAGCAAGTACTCATACTGAAGATGTAGGCTCTAGTAGCCAGTGCAGACCCTCGTAACTTTGGGGTATGTGAGTCAGCTTCTTAAGACTACTGTATCACATAACTCCAGGGAACTGGGTTCAAATCCTTGTTTGAGTTCTGTCTATATAGAGTTTGTACATTGCCTTTATGATTTATTTTACATCCCAGTATCCTCCCACATTCAAATAAAGCAGTTTTTCTTAAACTAAATGTGACCCAAATTGGACACATATAAGAAAGGGTGGGTGGGTGACAGAGACTGACACAAAAATGTCATGGTGTTGTATTGTGAATCAATAGGTTGGGGGTATATACTATATAGTACCATGGCAGTGTCGTACGCAAATGCAGTTTCAGTGGCCATGGACAACTTTGTCAGTGCCTCATTACCTTTTTTCCATTTGACTGGCCGCAGAGTGGATGGAGCCCTCTGTTTTCAGCACAATGTCAGTCTGCAGGGATAAACATTTCAGACTAGACTATCTGACTGATTATTCATCAAGATTTATCCTACAACAGATTATAAAATACAAATAATGCATTTTTTTATTATATTTTTATTAATTTTATTGCAATCCGTACAAATCAATCAAGTTTTTACAAAAAGAAAAATTGAGTTAAGGACAAATCGATGCATTTTTTAATAATAATTTAGCTAGGCAACTCAACTTTTTCACTCAGTTTATTGATTTTTTAAGTGAAATGTATTGTTAAATTTGTTTAAAAAATATTCTTTTTAAAAAAAATAATGTTATTTAAAATAAGTTAAACAAACAGCCTTTGGTTATTTTTTTTTTGACTGTCTTATTCCTTATCCAGAGCTGTGAGTCAAGTGACTAACTTAAGTGACTCTTTAAATCATCATATCCTTGCATTGCATCTGTTATAAACAATTTATTTCTCTTAGCTTTACTAAAGATTACACTAAGCATTTACACTGGCAATGATATACCTCAGAAATCGATTCCATGTTTGGAATGATAATTATCGTTTTACTGACAATATGTTTGCTTTCCACTCTTCTCTTTTAGTAATATTCATGTGAGAAATATGCTTGTATGAAAAAAAAATATTTCTGTTTTTTATTATATGGCCATTGTTATTTGTTTATGTATAGTTCCACTGTCATTATTGCAATAATCCAGTATGGTACCGATTTTATTTCTTATTTAGGTCCACAGATTAAAAAGTTTAGGAACTCCTGCTTTAAAGTGGCCTAGTATGACTATGTGCCTTGCAAGGAAATTGTATCCGATGTAGGGTTGATTCTTCCTCTCAGGATGGGATCTAAGTGCTTTAAAGGTACATACACATATAGATGAGGGAATGCACATAGATTCACTCCCAGCATTCTCTTCTCTACAGGAAAAGTCATGTTGTGTGCCAAATGCAGTTTAATTTGGCAATGGACAACTGGTTAGTGCCTCATTGCCTGTTCATCATTAAGACATACATGTGTACCGACCTGTAGTGTGGCTGGCAATGCAAACCTATGTTAGGATACAGACACTGATTTCTCAGAACTGACAAGGAAGCCTGTAGTGGTATGAAATAAAAATGAATGATATTTATTAAAATCCACCAAAATACAAATACTTGGGCAAAAGTGCAAGTAAATAGCCAAACCACGAAAGGCCAGCAAAGACAAAGGCAAGAGCATCCAAAAATATAGGCAAACATTTCTAAAATGAGCAGAAAGTCAAAAACACAACTCAGGAACAAAAACTAGACTGAAAGCTCTCCTAAAAGCAAACTGCACAATGTTGGAGCAAAGTCTGTTATATCTGAAGACATTAAAAAAATTATTTTTCCTTAAATATTTTTTTCTGCCTACTTCAGTGAGTGGTTCTGGGGGTTCTTAACTATGAGAATCCATCGCTGAAGTATAAAATCTTGTTTGAAGCATATTTAACCAAGCTAAAAATTACGTATATTTTTTTACTGCCACTGGTGCTAGCCTTTTACTAGGTTTGTGGATAAACCCTTAACCCTTCCCTCTTTTAAACTATTGTAGAATTTTTTTTGATCTTTAGCTTCTGTTTTTTTTCTTCTTTAAATTCATTTTTACCTTGCATTTGTGTTTAATTGCATGATTTAGAATTTTTTCGTTTTTCAAACATTTGTTTTCTGTTGTTTCTCTCCAAGGGTCTGATCCAGAAAGCAAAATTATTATGAAATTTGGAATTCATGGAAGTAAGGCAAAATCCATTCGAGAAAACATAGATTTTGCCAAACTTGCATTTCTGGAACAGATTAACCTAGAATTTTGCAATTTGTGAGGCAGAAGATACAGATAACTTGCTAATCTTGCTTCTTGGAATGTGCTCAAGATTTTCTTGTTCCAGAAATAAAGATATGAAGAAATCTAGCTCAATTACTGGGGCAACCAATGCTCTGGAAGTAACCTGCAAATAGCAGGTTTAACATGAAAGATTAACACTTTGAGGTCAAAACAGAGCATCCAATCAAAATCAAATTCCGTAAATGTTCTGTCAGAAATGCTGATCACAGATGCACTATTTACAAAGCAGAAAAAGCCAACAAAAGGATGAAACCGTCTTGCCTCTTCTTAAATGAATAATCAAGAAGCACAACTTCACCAGGTTATGTACAGAAATAAGTTATCAAACCATGATAAGACATTTTGGCATGCGCAGAGAAGTGTTTGTATGAACATTCCCATTTACATTTAAGTCTTTAATATACCTGAGCAACCTTCTAAAATATGGCATGTTCAGTGTTACACATCATGGCTTTTAGCTGACATCAATGCAAATCATGGGCATTTTCCTTTTTAGCAAATGCCACTTTTCTTCACAACATTAGAGATACCACACATATCTGCAAAGTGAGTGCAAAAATATTCCTAATTTTGCTGCGCCGTCTGCTCACATAAACGCACAGGCCATGGAGGCAAAAATAAATAACCACCATCAAAGGAATTCCACGGAGTAGCAGGTATGGCAATCAAATTTAAACAACTACAACATTTTTGAGCAATAATAACTGACAGTAGATTCGCTGAAGAGACAAGCTTAACTTCAGCCATTCTGTTGAGTCCCACATCATTTAAAGAAATGCATCTGAAGACCCTTCTCTTCAGTCATTGCCTATACCCACTATGCATGTTTCGATTTGGGGTTCTGCAATCGAATAAGGCAAAAATATTACTTCTGTATTGTCTTCTAGTTCATCTGGCTGATGGCTTTAATGAATAAAGTGCAAGTATGTATATCAAATAACAATGTGACCTGTTCTCCATTTTTAAAATGAGAAGCCACACACAGTATTACTATACAAAGGTTGTCGCCAACATACCCAGGGTCTCAGGTTTGAACAGAGAAAGTTACATTTCAAAGAGTGGATACTATGAGTCTACTGACATGTAATTATAGTGCAGTACAAGGTTCAGTGCAGGCACTAGAAGGTTCATCATCTCTCACGATAATAACTAGATTGCAAAAACAGAATACAATGCTTACTTGAGAACATATAACTTTTCAAGTAGTGCAATATTGTCAGGGGATACATTTTACACAATGCAATAATTTACCACACAAAGTTTACATGGATTTCACTGATTAACTGTTTTACACATTCTTTCAGTGATATTCCTCTACATTATCTCCCTTTCCTTGGCAGCAGCTGCTGCAGTGTTGCTCCTTTTTATCGGATGTGCCAATAATCTTTATGCACTGCCACCAGCAACTACTGCTCTGCTGGCAAGAAGGTTGTTCCACTGTTTCTCAGACTTGTAGCCCGTGGTTGATCAGCTGCTCAGTGCTCAACTCATAAGGGCTTGTAAATTTTGCCATGAAAGTGTGGTAATACATGAATTTATCCAGGATTGCATGGGCTAATTGAAATCCAGTGTTCTGGAACTGCCTAATCTGTTGGTGCAAAATCACATTATAGCAAGGCGGAATTTGTTCTTGAGAATATTTAAAAATTATGTAATCTCTCTTTTCTGGAACAGATCCCTGGTTCTCTTATATACCTTTTGCCCTGTGGGCCTGCCTTTTACTGTGCATGTGGCAGAACACAATCTTCCTCTTTTATTTGCATTGGTGCTCGCAGCACACATAGAACAGCTAGGTGACTGGTAATAACAGGTGGGGTCAGAGGCAGAACCCAGACACCTTCCTGACACATGGCTTGTGCTCCCACTGCCAGGATAGGCTCTGGCCCTTAATAATCTGGAAGTGGAATATTTTAGTTTGAAAAATGAATAAATGACTTTTTTTTTTCTTTCCTGGCTCATAGGCATCATTCAAATAGCCATCTAAAGAAATGTTTACTCTTTAGAATAGTAAGCTGTTGTTTAATACATGAGACGGGAAACCATTAAGGTGTCTGGTTGTGGTACATCCTTTATCTAAATGTATTCAATTTTCTTGAAGATTCTATAGTTTGTTACAGGAAATGCATGTACTGTAGGCAATAAGGCTTAACTAGGTTCAGATTAAACTTTAGTTACCAAATAGCCTTTTGTAAAGCAGTACCTTGGAAGGCTGGAGGCAGCAATTTTGAAAATAAGAAAAAAAATGCTTTTCTGTGTAAGGTTTTAGAGAGGGCAAGAGCCTGTGTACAGCTCCCTATAATTAGTAAAAGTAGTCAAATAAGAATAGTAGATCATACTGCATAGTTTATGGATCAAAAATTCTGTACCTTTTTAATATGACTCAACAAGCCTCTGTAATGATTACACAATCACATAAAGGTCTATCACAATCTGGGATGGATAGGTCGTTTAGTCATGCTATCGGTGCCTAATTTTTTTCTGTTACATTTTCATAACAACGTTTCGCTTCCTCTTTCCAGCTTGAACTCATAACAAGGTGAAGAACATGCTTGTAAATACAAACTAAAAGAAAGAAAATGTTTCTAGATTATTTAATTCAGTCGTGGTGTCTGCAGGAGAAATTCAGAATATATTAAGTGTTCCACAAGCACTATTATGAAAATAGTCTCAGATCTACCACAATAAAAAAGGCATCAAAAATTTTGGACACATTCTATCTCCTCTTCAGCCATTGCCTAAACCCAATATGCAGTTTCGATTTGGGGGTCTGCAATAGAATAAGGCAAAAATATTACTTCTGTATTGTCTTCTAGTTCATCTGGCTGATGGCTTTTATGAATAAAGCGCAAGTATGTATATCAGATAGATAGATAGATAGATAGATACTTTACTATACTCTGCACAAATAACACTGAGACCTGTTCTCCATCTTTAAAATGAAAAGCCACGCACAGTATTACAATACAAACTTTGCAGCCAAATATCCATGGTCTCAAGTTTGAACAGAGAAAGTTAAATTTCAAAGAGTGGACACTATGAGTCTACTGTTGCAGAGATGTACATTAAAATACTTCTAATTAACCTTTGCTTTCTTGTAACATGTAATTATAGTACAATACAAGGTTCAACATTTCTCACAATAACGAATAGATTGTAAAAACAGAATACAGTGCTTACTTGAGGACATATAACTTTTCAAGTAAAGCAGTATTGTTGGGGATACATTTTACACAATGCAATAATTTACCACACAAAGTTTACAAGGAGTTTACTGATTAACTGTTTTACACATTCTTTCAGTGATATTCTTCTACATTATCTCCCTTTCCTTGGCAGCAGCTGCTGCAGTGTTGCTCCATTTTTATCAGATGTGCCAATAATCTTTATACACTGCCACCAGCAACTATTTGCAAATTTTGGACACATTCTGTGTAAAAACACTTTGAAGAAAAAATAAAATCTCCTGTGTCTGGATTTCAGATGCTCGGTTTAAAAATTAAGGCAGTGTATTGTATTTAGAGGAAATACTGGCAGCTTTATATTAGTTTCTTTTGATTATTATCTATGGTTTCTGATAATAAAAGAAAAAAAACATTTTTACAACAGTAGAGGAAAGTAAGAATTCCCAGAAAACAAAAAGTGTGAAGAAATGAAAAATGTTTTCAGTTTGCTTGCAAGGTGTCATGATGCTGTCTGACAGACTCAGCTTCCTCTGTATAATTTCTGGGTGCAGTCATTGCCTGTGTGGAATCTTTTCCCATGTCTCTTTGGGTTCCTTCCATATACTCTACTTTTCCTCCTATATTCCAAAGACATGCAGGTTTGTTCATGAGTGGGCTCTGCAATGGGTGAATGCCCTGTCCCGGTCTGGTTTTTACATTGTACAAAGTATTGCCAGGATCACTTCTGCCTCTTAAAATGCTGAATTTAATTAACTGGATTTGAAAATGTATGTGCTGTATGTACTGTATGTGGCATAGAATCTGATATCATTAAGTTACTAATGTTCCTGAAACAAGAGTTGGTTTATTAAATTACAGTTATTTTAGTAACTTCAAACCAATTTTATTATTTTGTGTAATTTTAAGACAGTATTGAAGAGATTTTGTGCACCCCCAAAATGGTACAGAAGTAAACTCCAGACCAGAAAGACTGGAAGCAAGCACAAGGTAAAAAGGTGCCCACTGTCCAGGAGCATCAACCCAGAGCTGGAGGTGTCCAACTGTTTTCAGAACCTTGTGAAGCTGAATGGCAAACTCTGACCAGTCTGAGATGGCAGGCAGGCATGAAAAGTTTATGATAAGAAATAATTGGAGGCAGAAAAAGGTTTGGAGATGGCTGCCCTGTATACTGAATAAATCAGGCAGTGAAACAAGAAAAAAAAAACATGTCTTTAGAAACAAAGTTCAAAATTGAACTGGCTGACAAGGAAGTTCCATTGTTTATCTGTAGAGCTCTGTTCTATCTGTTCTGTACCACATAGGATGTCATTAGAGATAGATAGATAGATAGATAGATAGATAGATAGATAGATAGATAGATAGATAGATACTTTATTAATCCCAAGGGGAAATTCACATACTCCAGCAGCAGCATACTGATAAAGAACAATATTAAATTAAAGAGTGATAAAAATGAAGGTATAACAGACAGACAATAACTTTGTATAATGTTAGCGTTTACCAAACCCCCCCATCCTTGGGGTGGAATTGAAGAGTCGCATAGTGTCGGGGAGGAACGATGGGTGGATCAGAGATCAGAGGTGGTGCTACTGGTAGGTATGGTATTCATTCAGTCTGCAGAGGGACAAAAGGAGAGGATTAGAAAGCAGTGCCAAACCCTGGTCCAACTGAGAAATGACACTATTTGAGCCTGTAAACTGTCTTCCAAATGCAGGTATGTAGCAAGTTATGTGTTTTATACATAATTACGATATTATAGCAATACTTGTCTAAATCAGAGAGACAGGAATAAAAATAATATAGATGGTTACACATTTTTAGGAAAGATAGGCAAAACCAAAAAGGTGAAGTCACCATTTTTTGTAAAACAGTATTTGAATCTTTTCTTCAATTGATAATAAGACATTTCTCAATGAAGATATTTGGATTCAACTGGAAGTCATTTTGAATAGAGGCCTCATTGGGAATGTGTTATAGACCCACCACATAGTTTCAGTATGTATCTTTTCAATAATATTAAAATAGGAAGCTTAAAGGGGGGTATTATAGTCTAGGGGTACTTTAGTTGCTCAAATATTAACTGGGCTAACCTATTAAATAACAGAACAAAAGAAAAGGAGTTTTTTTTGGTGTAATCATTGCCTATTTTTAACACAGTATATTAAAGCACCAACAAGAGGAGTAGCCTGTCTAAATTTAGTACTTAATAATACTCACAATAGAATTTAGTGGGTTGATGTGATTGAACCATTAAGATTAAGTGACCATAAGTGTTCATTATAACTCTAGCAATACAAATTTTGAGAAGATGCAGAGAAGTCTAAAAACATTTACCTAGCATAAGCCTTTAAGTGTGATAAGCCATTAAGTGTGGAGACAGTAGTGGGTAAGTGAAGCAGATCTGAAAGTGTTTTACATGCAATGCAGAAGATGTTCATGCTGAAATTTGGAAGCACTAAGGAATTAAAGAGAACTCAGTAAGTGGATAAATATCTTGCACAAGTCAAATAAAACTCTGACCATAAGAGAACTAAGGTTAAAAAGAATCTTAGGAAAGCCATAAGGCAGTTAGAGGGAAAAAATGTGAAAAAGGTGAAGAGATGCTTTCAGTATTTCAGCAGTCAAGGAGCAGGTGAAATACATCAGTAACAATTAGGGCAAACTAAAATTTACAGACAGTGAAATAGCACATGCTTCGAACTTGCATTTTTCTGAAGGAGGTACTTTGTGATGTGGAAACTGTAGCGAGAGGGGTACTACATAGATTAACTCTTTCATTACCAATGTTGCCAATAGTTGACTAAAGAGCTAAACAACCAGAAAAGTCAGCTAGGCTGTATTGTTTGGTTTTTTCCACAAGATGGCAACAGATACTTTGAGATAATTGCCCTCCAAAGCATTTCAGGCATTAATCTTCCTTGCAGCATGGCATCAAATACCAGCTATCGCTCTTGTCACGAGAAATACTCTGATTTGTTGTTTTTGATCACCTGCCATCCTCTGGATGCAGAATTATCATATATTTATCTGCCTTGTATAAGCACTTAAATAAAAAGCATTAGCAAAAATAACAATAAAGTGCTCAAGTTTGATAATGCACAGTACTTTGTATAACAATTAGTGAAATGCAGACTATACTTTGAGCCGGCATAAAGCAAGAACCGGTCCAGGCCAGACCAATATCCCTCTACTGTAATGCATAGAGTTTCTTCTGAAAATTTTCCAAGCTATAAAAATCATTTAGGGTCATCACATCAGGGTTAAATAGCAAAGGGCGTTGAGAGGTTGTCTCAACACCCATTTTGTATCGGATACTGGATGAAACTGAGCAACTTGTGATACTTTTGATTTTTGGTTAGCAGTTCTAGAATTTAGTTCTACCTTTTGAATTTGATTTTTGGTTTGCATTTTGGCTCTGATATTTCTCTCATTTTTTTTTAGGTCTTGACCTTTGCTTTGCACTTGACTCTGTTCTTTCTCCAGTTCCTCACTCTAAATTTCTTTTGCAGATAACACATAATCTCGGATCATAATGAGTGACCCAGAAAAAGATCAGGATTTTTTTGATTTAAAAGAATTAATGAGGAAGATCGATGCCCTGTGAGAGCAGGTTTCAGAAATCAACACTGACATCTATGAAAAAATATTTGATCAAATAGTTTTTAGTGAAAGAAATGAATGCACTTTAAAGGAAAGGAGGAACATTTCTTGAAATAAAGTGCACAACTAGAAAACAAGACAGAGAACTTAGAAAAGAAATAAATTCACAGGGAAGTGTGGGGGGAAAAGTCAAATCTCTCATTTAGTACAGGAAAGATAAATATAATGACAAAGTTTTCTGAAATAACTTTTTTATGGTACCAACATTGAGGTATCTATTTTTGTGGACTGTGGTGAGGCGGACAATTTTATTAGTGCATCATTGTTAAAGGATCTTTGAGTCAGTCCTATACCTTTAAAAGTTAAACCTTGCATTTTTTCTGTGGATGGGAAATCAGTTGGAAATAGATCTCTGAAATATATATCTCCACCTATATGTTTGCAAGGGGTGACATTTCACAAAGAGATATTGACCTTTTTTGTTATTCCATCTTCCATCTCTTAGATTATTAACATGGTTATGTAAACAATATGGCCATGCAAAGAGTGACACAAAATGGCGAGACCATTCCAAAGTAAAAAAACAAAATGGTGTCACCAGAATAGTGATTAAAAAATGTATAATATTCAAAGAACTGAAAGAAGACGGTAAAATTATTGAAAAATGGATTCCTGAGAATCTGCCACTCAAATTTACCACAGTTATATTTTAAAAAAGGGGGATTCAGTGGTTTTACCTGAAAGAGAGAAGCATTAGCAAAGATAAAAACCTAAAAATGCAAGTAAGAGAACAATTATTCTTTGAATGCCTGTAAATTAGAGCCTGCAGAGCCAAAAGACAAGGAGCAGATAACCAGTCAGATATGAAAAAATACAATGATATTCAAATACACTATCCAGAAGCAAAGAAAACAGTAAACAAGCCAAAAATACTATGATTTAGCTTAAAGCCCCTTAATAAATACAAAGTCTAAGCATTTTTTTTCCTGCAAACAAGAGACCCACACCTATTGGTGAGGTGAGTTCTTGTATGGTTTTAGTCCTTGTTCTTTGAATCTTCCATCAGTTTAATCCTCAGTACCTAGTGTAATTCAAAATCTTAACTCTGTAAAGTTTATTTGGCAGGTAATTAGAGTGAAATTAAAGAAGGCAGGTTTAATTGTCAAGTGTTTTGCAGACAGTAAATGAAGGCCAGCTCCAGTATACAAGGTCAGGCAAAACTTTTGACTTGCAACGCATGATATCCACAAAAGGGTTCTGTCCCGTAAACTGACACTACGTTATATAGGTCCTTATGTCATCAGAATGTGAGTGGGAACAATTTGCCAGCTCATTTTAAGATTTATTCAGCATTTTATGGATCCTGGTTCTGCAGTGGGCTGGTGCCCTGCCCGGGGTTTGTTTCCTGCCTTGCACCCTGTGTTGGCTGGGATTGGCTCCAGCAGACCCCCATGACCCTGTAGTTAGGATATAGCGGGTTGGATAATGGATGAATGGATGTATCCTGGTTAAAAATGTGGGTTATATCCATATATTCTAATAAGGCTCCTCCTCCCCAGTTTCAGTTGATGGTTCTGAAGTATTTGAGATTCGTTCCATTTTAGATTCTTAATGTCGTGGTATATGGATTGAATATCATGTCCACTGGAAAGGGTATAGCCCAGAGGACCACTTTTGGGTCCATTTCGGTGAGAGTCATGTACCTGATCTGCTCTCAAGGTTTCATAAGTGGCTCCTTAACAAGCCTGATGGGTGTGTTCGGAGACCATGCCCTAGATGGATGGGGGGTTAGGGTTCTATTATGAATTGAGTTTATTTCAAATTTATTTCTTTTTTCAATCAGCTAGGGTCATGACATCAGGGTTAATTGGTGAAAGGTTAAAAGGTCGTATCAACAGCCATTTTGTATCCATGGCTGGATAAAACTTAACAATTTGTGATTCTTTTTATTTTTGGTTACTACTTCTAGAATTTAACCATGCCTTTTTACACTGATTTTTGGATTGTGAGTTAGTTTTGATGTCTCTCTCATTTTCTTCTCTGATCTTGACTTTTGCCCTTGACTCCATTCTTTTTGCTGTTCCTCGCTTTAAATTTCAGACAACACATCTAGAAGATGCAACCACAAAAATATCCACACTCATTCACACTCAAACAGGTAAAATATCTAAAATAAGTTACATTGTAGATAGTGATCATCTTGCTTTGAGGTTTATTTTTTTATGTTTTGTAAATCTTATCGTGGTGGGTGCCATAAAAAGTACCACAATAAAATTTAATTGATTGAAGGGATACTTGCTTACTGTAGACCTGTGTGTTTGATGTCTGTTTGTTTGACTGATTGACTGACTGATTGAGTTGCTAACAGTGGTCTTCTGTGCCACGTAAGAGCACATGTATCTCCAAGCTTTGGCTCTGTGTTGATTGTAGATTTGCAGGCTTGAGTACATTTATAATACATTGTGCTACAATTATAGATTGAACTTAATTTATGGAGTCTGTTTGGAACTTTAAGTTCTATGTAATCAACTACATTCATGGTACATTTCAGCCATCTCGTGTTTTTAGTTTGTACACTTTTAATACACCTGATTTTAGAATAGGATTAACTTACAAGGTATTTTGCAAACTGAACTTGCTATGCTTGCTTATAGTACTTACCGATTGTCCCAATTATTCCTATTCTAGTCAGTTACTGTTTCCTGATGTTGCAGAATACTATTAGAACAACTTATGTTGTAATTGCTCATTTCCCTTTGGAATTTTTGTCATGTTCACTTTTGGTATTTGCATTTTACATTTTGTACATTTGCATTTTCTTTCCCTGCACCTGAAGTGATTTCTTTTGAACCCTTTGCATCTTGTAGTTCAGTAGTGTTCTGTTATATACCCACAAGACAGTTGACTAGCACTTTCTGCCTTATTTTTTTCTCAATTCTTTTCTAGTTTTTTTTTTTTTTTTTTGACATTTTGAAATTTGGAAGAAAAACATCTAGTGTAAGTATTGTTATGATGAAACACCTAGTGACAGCCAAAATAATCACTCCAGGACCTACCTCATGCCAGGCAGCTGTTTGACAACATAGAGAAAAGAATAGGGAGTACAGCTTAGATAAAGTTAATTAAACTGTTCCCAAAGGAACCTTTTGTATATGGTACCCAGTCGAGAGAGCATCATAATGTTGTATTGATCAAGTTGAATTAAATTATATCTCTAAGCAACAAAACATTACTACATCCCCCAGTCCTCTGACCCACTGTCCCCAAGGAACCTACTATTATTAGAAAGAACTTTTATATCCTCCTGTTTCCCTTAAGCACAATCACACACCTTGACAAGCTGTATTCATGCATTAATGTTGCATTCTGTATCTTTAGACTAAAACTCACATGTTGAATTCAAGAGTGCATTTTGCCTTACTTATTTGTAATATTCTTGCAGTGACTGTGTTGCAATATAGATTTTATATAGTATACTACAGGGTACACTGAAACACACACATACTACATCTTAATACTTGTCAAGGTAGATGCATAAAGAACTTATATGAGTTCATAACCCATTAAACTGTCTAGGACAGGCATCTTGTTTGCTCCATCAGAAGCCACCACAGTGCCTTACATACTGTATGACAATGTCATAAGTAGAAAAATATTAATAACTATTCCTCATTTCAAAGCAACATCCCTGTTTGTGATGTTTAGCCCCTTGAGTTCTCTATGTCTAGAAGGGATTTTGGAATAGCGGGTAACACCATCTCTTACCCAGAGATGGATTCAGATTGGAATTTAGAGAAGAGTTTGGGTGAATGTTTAGGTGAAAGAAGAGATGCCAGAGCCAGAGAGAAAGTTGGGAGAGTGAGGTCAGGAATATCTGGTGCTACTTCAATGGACTGGGGGACATGTGATCTCACTTAGTTATCAATGATAAGCAGTCAGTTTAGGTAGGGTCAGAGGGTTTGTAGTGTTGTTGTTGTTATGTCTTCAGAGTTGTACTTTGTGTTCTTCTTCTGATTATCAATTTTTTTATTATTATTTGGTTTATTAAACAGTTTCTTTACCTCTTAATCTCCCTGGTATAACTGAGGGTGCTGAAACTTGCCACAGGGACCTCTACTTGTTAAAAGGTTTGCAGGTTACTTAAAGCTTAAATAAAGTAGAGGAGCACCAGTAGATAAAGAACCAATAATAAAAAATTGACTATAAGCATTAGAGCTTTTATCTCAATGCTTAATAACAATAACTTTCAGAATGTATTACAATCACTAGACATTTTTAAATCTTTCAACTTGTGATTAGTGTTCAGCAAAAAAGTGTAGTCAACCATTAATAATGGACGAATGCTCTTTTTTTCATCCTTTCTGTTGCTGTACCACAACCAGTGCACTACAACATGAAAAGATTAGAGTATGATAATTAGTATAGCCTGAATGGCTTATTCTTCTCTTCTCGTTCTTATATCTTGGTTACAACATCAAGTACAATTCATGGAAACCGTCCTTCAGTTCTGTTAATAAAGGTAACTTTTTCATAGACTATGTCTGTGTATAACTAAAGAGCATTTTCAAATAATTTATAGTAGAAGGTCATATTACAATGTTGAAATACCTTAATTGCAGAAGAAGTAAGATACCTTTTGGGAGCTCAGAGATGAGGTTAGTTTTCAGACAAGAAGTCTTCTGAGCATGGTTCATTATCTACTGCCCTAAACAGCTAATGGAGATAAAGCTGATTAAAGTACACTATTAAACAAAAAATACAGTATACTATATCTAGTGAGATTCAGAAATTTGGGTTAAATAGTTTAGCATATTCCTGCAGTGGTGCTTTTGTTATAAAGTATATACCCTATCTATGGATGTTTAGGGCAGACTGCTAATTAAGAGAATCTGAACATGAATTTGAATATTGCCCTTAAGTGTTCTACAATTGTAGAGAAAAGGAGATTTACAGGAAAATATGGAAAAGGAGGGAAGTTTATTTAAGAAATGATAGGACCCAAGATTTTGAAGACTAAACTTATTTCCATAAAGGCACAATATGACATTGATGAGAAAGTACATCTGAATCCCCTGTCAGCTTTTATGTTGACATTAGCAAATGTTTTAATCAGAAAGGTATTACTGCATCTATTCAGTTCACCTAATTGAGTTGAATACAAATATTTTGGTGCTTTTCAGAATTAGTGTCAAATTAGATTTAAATTCCTCATAATCCTGGTCAAATATTTTTAAAATCAGAGAAGATAACAATTAAATACAATTAAGTTTTAGAGAAAAAAAACTGGATAGGTTGGAAGAAACAGGGCAAACTATGCAAAAATGGTAACACAAAGACAGAAAACTATGAACTATATTTAAAAAAAAAAAAAAATCCAACTGAAAACAATTTATCTAAACTTGAAGACACCCAGACCTTCAGGAATGAAAAAACTGCAAGGTCTGAACAGCCTCCAAATGTGTGCTTCCATTTTATTTTGCTCATCCTTCCAACTGGTGTTTTTCACATGGTTAACGGTACCAAACAACACAACTAAATGAATGTTGCTTGGGATAATTTAGAGAGAAAAAGTATATTAAGAGAGGGATGATATGTTTTAATGTCCATTCTTCCTTTTATATTTATGGACTGAAACAGCTACCAGATCAGATTCACTCTCTAAAATGTACATAACATTGGACCCAGCCTGCTTTCAGTCTGTCTTCCCAGTGAGATGCCTGACCCACTTGCCAACTATCCACAATGCTGATGTTATGTTAGAGAGACTAGTAAAACTATCTTGAGAATAACTAGGAGAAAAGATACAGTCAAAAAGCCAAAAAATAGAGTCAACACCAAGAATTCTACTAAGTTGCTGCTGTAGCCAAAACAAGTGGCAAAAATCAATTAAAAAAAATATGTGCAAAAGTTGAAACCAAAAAAAAAAAAACCTTTTGCAAAACAGATTTCAGGAGAAAAGAATTTTTTTAAAAAATAGGTTTGTATCTGCAAACTCAGAAAGAAAGTATTCCTTTTTGAAAACTTTGAATCTTTAAACAATGTCACAACCTCTGAGGACATACCTCTAATAACACAGGAAGTCATCCTAATGATGGGAGCCAAGATGAGGGCCATTGTAAATAAACAAAACGAAACACTGACCATAAACATCAACAAAAGCAAAAGAAGACAAGACTTCTGATCAAAAAAATTAGATTAAATTAAGAATCAGGAACCACAGAAGGCAAGAACTCATAGAAGGTAACTAAGAAACCTAAAAATAATTTTAATAACTAACACCTTCATAACAACTGAGGCACACATGCAAAACAACACTACCCAACCAACTCTCAAACCCCATCTTCTTGCCCCAGAACTTTGGCGACACGTCATGCTTTCCAGACTTCACACCATAACATCTCCCAAGTCCAGGTTCTTTAAGACCCTGCCAGAAAATGGCCTTTAAATCCCATCCTAGGGGTTTTTTTTTTAGGGAAATTGTAGATCTTTTTTCATATCAGGCACACCATGTACAGTATATGGAATGACACGTCATGATTTTAACAACACTATTAGCGTTGTCAAAGGTTCTGAAAGGTTTATTAATTAGTGTTATTAACTAGTTCTGTTTTGTGTTCTAAGTTCATAAGATTGTAGAAGACAGACAACCATTTGTAATTGTTGATTAGCTAAGAAGATTGCCACCTAGAAACCAGGGTGCATTGGACAGCAATCATATCTCAAAGCAAATCCATGTTGATGTTGGTGGCTCTGTCATTGACAGAAGAACCCTCTGCTTTGGGAGCATTCTTTAGCAGAATGTGAAGATCTAAGCAAAATCTTCTTGAAGCAGCTATATCATGTGCTCATGTATTTGCTAGTATTATTATTTTAACATGATTTTGAAGAAGTGTGATAGAGTTTTGGTGACTTTTTGGTTGTGAAGACAAAGGGTGAATTTAAAATGCAGCCATCACCCTTGGGTATAATGTGATTTGTGAAAATACCAAAGATCGTTCAAGGCATGGTCAAAATGGGCAAAAAGCAGTAGAAATCAAAAAATAAGGCGGAGCAAAATCTTAATTAGAAGAAAGATTAAAATCTGAAACAAAAGGCAGTTACAATAGTAATGGAACATAATTAGCTATAATAACATTCAGCACATCACACCTATTCATGAATCAAGTACTTTTTTCTTTTTCTTTTTTAACAATTTGCTTTCCTCAGTAAGGTCTTTCCATTATAATGGTATTATTATTTCCAATCATGCTCGCATTATCATGAAGATTAGAATTTTAAACAGTGCTAATCCAACTTGAAACTGGCAAGTCAGCTGTTTATGAACAGTAAATGAAGAACTTATTATATTTATTTCCAAATAATTTTTTTTTTTTTTGTTCAACTAATTGTTCTTCAGTGATATCAACCAAAACACTATGCGAAACACTTAAAGCATACTTAAGGGGGCAAACTTAAAACACAGCACTCATAATATGAGTATGGGGAAAAAGCCAGTATAAATGTGGCACAGCAACTACATAAGAATACGGACACAATGCAGTAGTAGAAGTCAAGTGAATTATAGTCTGTGACTATAAATAAATAAGCAAAACATTTAGGAATACTAGACCCCAAACATGTAATTTTTAGTATGCTACTTACCTCATGTGGTTTTTAGTAATGACAGTGAAATATTTTTAATTTCATTTTTTGTGGGGAATGGACATAACAAGATTTCTGATAAAATGGAAGCATATGGTGATAACACTGGGCACCATCAAATAGTGGGATTTTTAATTTAATAAAGGATAAAGGAAGAACTAAGGGGGATCTAGGAATGAATAATAATTTCAGTGGCTAGCCAAGTCCAAATCAAGTTAAAGGAAAATGCCCTGTGATGCAGCTAGCAGAGAGACCTCAACTTCTATCCATCACAAATGAAAGTTGAGTGTTTAACATCAAATGGGATTAATTAATGGGAAGTAATGTTACATATTCTTCTGAGGCCATCATGTTCCGGAGATCCTGCTGTCTTGATGTGGAAAAGGTCTCTGATAATGTACTATGTAAATTGGGGTAAAGGCCCATCTTGTGTCAATAGATTAAACCTGAGACCCAGGAGCATCTGTTCATATGAACAAGGTAAAAACTGAATATTCTGTTTTAGATTGAGGAACCAAACAAGGCTGCTCTCTGTTTCCAATCCTATTTGCTGTTGACACTAAATCTCTAATCATCTGTATTCAGGAACAAGTAGATATTCAGGAACTCATAGGCATAGACTAGAAAAGAATGTGTCTCTTTATTCAGATTGTAGCATTTTAAATTACTGATCCATATTCATCCTTCACAAATGTATTTCAAAAGAATTACATGGAATTTCTGGGTTTAACATTAACATCAACAAGAGTATACAGTATTATTCGCAGTCAAAGCTCTTGCACTTCAGCTTACATTTGATCAGTTTCATCTCCAGCTTTCACAAATAGTTTGTGTTTCTTGGGAGCATAATTTAAAAAAATGAAAATCTGTTTTAAAATAATTTTTGGAATCTGTTGTAGAGCATTAAGCAGATATTAAAAAGAAGTAAAGCCTTCACCATACATTAGCTGGGTGAATGGATATAGTCAAAATTAAAATCTTCCCAAAGTTTTCATATTTCAACAGAATCCTCAAATATATATACAGACCCACGTGACCCTGTAGTTAGAATATAGCGGATTGGATAATGGATGGATATACTGTACACACACACACACACACATATATATATATATATATATATATATATATATATATATATACTGTATATATACAGTATATATGTATGTATGTATATAGACAGTACGTGTGGAAAGCAAAGCAGACCTGGATTACAAAGATCTAAAGCAGAGATGGGACAGAAGTGCTCTACCTTATTTGCTGTTAAAACATATTGTAAGTCTTTGGACAGAAGCAGAAATAACTGAAATTGTACCTAATCAGTTAGCTATGGAAAGGAAATACTGTTGCAGATAATTTTATATGCCTTACCTAATACACTAATACTACAACTTATCACCATCAATTAGGTAGGAATCTGGAGTTTCATTACTTGCTCAAAATATTTTAACAGTTTAAGCCTATTATATACTGTAATTACCAGTTGTACCCATGCATGTTGCAGTCAATTCTTCCCACCATTATTAAAGTTTCCACAGGGGATATTCTTGGTTTTTTGAGCCTGGGCGATTTCTATATTGAGAAAATATTTGCTTCTTTTATAAATCTGCCTCAAGGCTAATCTTTTAGCATTCTGTGATATATTAATGTCAAAAATGTTGTTAAAAGATACATGTTTAACTCCCTAAATCTTTCCTTAATCTCATGATTATGAATATAATCAACAGTATTTCTATTCTCTGTCAAAAGATCTCCCTAAAGGTGATGTCACCTACTTCAGTTGCTGAGCTCGTCGCTAGGCCATGATAACTTACATGACTGAAAATAACTGGGCATTTTAAATTTTACCACTGTGTGACAGCATTATAGGACAGACTTGCTCATCCATTTTTCTAACAGCCAATAGTGTGCTGCCTGATGGAGTCAGTGCTTTATGAAGGGTGCACAGTTATAACAAGTACAGGCACAATCTCTGCCTTTTTTTCCATTTTCTAGTGTATAAAGCATGACACATCAGATAGACAGCCTTCTCTTTTCTTGTTTTTGAGGTCCAAAACACCCATTTATTCCTCATCGTTGCACAACATGCATTGAACAGCTGGATTAATATCCAGTTGTTCTCACATAATGAAACCTATTTGATTTTGTTGGTGCAAGTTGGAGTGAGTTTCTATTGATGTCAGACCTTCATGGGAGAGCACTTCAACTGCCTCTAGCTCACTAAGATTATGCAAATGAAGACTATAACTGCGTAATGTGACATGGCCTTTACATGAGTTAAGATGGTGAGGTGAAGGATTGCTACATTCGTAATTTCAGATAAAAAATATAAATCAGCAAAGATACACTTCTTATCAATCTGTGCAAAAAATGGTGTGATTCAGGTAAGCAATTTACAACACAAGCACCTACCCCTTGTCAAACACATCTGTATGGGGGACAGTTTAAAGGCTCAAATAGTGTTATTTATCAGTCAGACCAGGGGTTGGCACTCGCAACTGATCCTCTCTCCTCTTGTTTTCCTGCAGTTCAGCAAAGGCCCTGCCTCTCAGTGACATCACTACTGAACCACCCACTAACATAATTTCCAGTCAACCCTGATGACATCACTTCCGGTACACAGAATTCATCTTCCTGCCACGTCAGTTCCTGTACTGGCTGCCCTAACTCCACCTCTTCCTCCTATTCACCATATTTATAGAACCGACTCATCCTGTTAGTTCAGTTCAGTTGTGAACTCCGATCTGTAAAGACGTGCTTCTTTTGTTTTGTTGATTTTTCAGTATATGGGGTGGCCATCCCCAAACCTTTTGCTTGTCTACTGCCTTATTTTTACAACAGCTTACTTAAGTTATCTGAAATGTAACCCTGGTCAAAACCGTAAATGTGAGCAATGTCATCAGGCATCTGTATTGCTTGGACACATGTTCCTGAAGTGTTCCACACTCAGATCTTATGTATGTATCTAACAACAAGGTCAGACAGTATTGGAAACATTATTATTCCTCATCCACTTACAGTTGTTTCCAAAGAGTTTTTCTAGATGAAATAATTGTTTGTTTTATAAAATTGGATGGTTCACAGTCCACCTTCTATAAGAGAGAGAAGAAAGGATATCCTATTCAATTTTAAATAAGTAAAATCACATTTTCCATCTGAATGAAATGTTCAAAGTTTCCTCAGCAGTTGGCAAGAATTTATTAATGCTATTCTTTATTAAAAGTACTTGGCTTTTGTTAATTCTCCAGATGATATTCCTTATGATGAGTTGTTCAGTTTCATTGCTTTATGAATGATGTTGAACCTCGACTTGAATTTGATGTGAAATATTGTATTTGTATGGTCAATTGTTCTGTACCATATTAATATTGTAATACATAAACTAATAAAGGAGGAAAAAGTCAAAAAAAGAAAAAGCTACTCAAAGAAGATCTTGTGTAAATATATTTTATTACAATGAATTATGATGTTTATAGTTGGAGGTGTGGTATAGGAGTTATGAGCACCATTGCATGAAAAAGACATGCCAATTATTTAAAAGGTGTGTGGATAGAATAGAAAGATGCAGACAATGTTAGAGCTGGATGGTCGGATAAGGAGTTTTTTAATGAACTCTTGGATTCTCACAACTAAGAGATGTTTTTGCTTTTGCCTGTTATTTGTGCTCTTGTTGTTCTGAACTGCAGGCCTTCTCTTTTGTTCTCTTACTGTTCTATTGCTGATCTCTCATTATCACATTGTTGTAAAGGACAGTTGAGTTTGTACTTAGTAGTAGCTCCTAGCACCTTCCAGAGTTTCTTAGTTTAATTAAAAGTATATGCTGGTAATGTACATTTGTGATGTCTAACAAAAGTCTAATCTTTGTTCACTTTAAAACAGTGATTTTTGGCTGCACTTTGATAGCTTCTCTTGTATCTAGTTGGCAGTACTGTTCATGCTATTTGTTAAACCTATTTAAAGGAAGAACAATACCTGTGACTTATACTACTGCTCTGTATGAATAACAGGATATGAGTTTGTGTCACAAGGCTAGCAACCTTACCCCATGTCACTTACTTGTGTCCTGTCCTCCCTCAAGGAGCTAAAGGTGTTTTTTTTAAGTCCAAGTTGGTACTGCTTAGTTTACTTACTTAAAACAGACTTCAAACTTGCTAGGCCAGACAAAGATCCTCATGTCTGTGTCATTCCTATGAGTGAAGGCTTTGCCCTTGTTCATTCATTGAAAGAAGTCATCTGCAGGAGAGCAGTTGAGACCACAATTACTCTCTAAATGCCTCATTCTTCTCACCCACTCAAGTCTGCTGATGAACAACATCTGGTGATGCCATCTCTGTGTGGTATCAAATCTCTCAGGTGTTGTGCCTAGCTGGTGGAATGAGCTTCCCATCTCCAATCAAACTGCTGACTCGCTTAATGTATTTAAGAAGCCTTTGAAGGCTCTCTTATTTTGTGAATTTGTATCTAGTTATCTATAATAATAAAAGGCAAAGCCCTCACTCACTCACTGACTGACTGACTGACTGACTGACTGATTGACTGACTGACTGACTGACTGACTGACTGACTGACTCATCACTAATTCTCCAACTTCCCATGTAGGTAGAAAGCTGAAATTTGGCAGGCTCATTCCTTACAGCTTACTTACAAAAGTTAAGCAGGTTTCATTTCGAAATTCTACATGTAACGGTCATAACGGTCAACAACGTCCGCCATGTTGAACTTTCTTATTTATGGCCCCATCTTCACGAAATTTGGTAGGTGGCTTCCCTGAGCTAACCAAAACCAATGTACGTACTTATTTCGGTGGTATGACGCCACTGTCAGCCACCATATTGAATTTTCCAACATCACTAATTCTCCAACTTCCCGTATAGGTAGAAGGCTGAAATTTGGCAGGCTCATTCCTTACAGCTTACTTACAAAAGTTAAGCAGGTTTCATTTCGAAATTCTACGCGTAACGGTCATAACGTTCAACAACGTCCGCCATGTTGAACTTTCTTATTTATGGCCCCATCTTCTCGAAAATTGGTAGGCGGCTTCCCTGCACTAACCGAAACCAATGTACGTACTTATTTCAGTGGTATGATGCCACTGTCGGCCGCCATATTGAACTTTTCAACAATCTTTGTTACTTATGGGCCCATCTTCAAGAAATTTGGTACACGGGTTCCCAACGCTAACTGAATCCTACTTACGTACATATATACGTCCATAGCCTGCAGCTTGGTCACCATGTGAGGCGGCGTTGGGTCCCCCATCCCAACGCCTCCTACGTTGTTGGCTGCCTGCCTATATAAGGCCGTCCATCGCTCCAGTCTCTACATTCCCTTCCTTGCTTCGCTACGGGATTCACGTCTCCCTGCTGATAACTACAGCCTTTTTGTTTAATCCGCGGCTTCTCCGCTGTTTTATTGTTTGTTTATTACAATTATAGTTATTGTATAGGTATTTTACACTTACTTTACGTTACTCAGGTACCCATTTCCTTCATTATTCCAACCCCCATTACCATGTCTATCGAGGTAATCACCATCGATCAAAGAACTGTCACTTACCGAGTGGTTTCCTTGCCCGGAGATGGCACCTACCTTTTCCATTCTCTGTGTTACATATTGCACGGCCATATCAGGCTCACTCTTGATATCCGGAAGAACATTGTGTCTTATGTATTGAATGACTGGGACAGGTTCAAGGTGTGAACTGATGACGGTACAGGAGATAATTATACTACACAGGAGCACTAGAAGAGTGAAATGCTTAAGCCCTTCACCTATGGTTCTGCATGTGAGTTGATGGCTGCCGCTGAATTGTTCGGTTGGTGCTTTCAAGTGTACCGAAATGGTCAAATATTTTACACCTTTCGACAACCGCCAATGCCTCTTAAACATCTTACATTCACAGGTGACGATTTCAGTAGTGGACACTTTGATGTTTATGAATGTTTAAACTCTCAAAAGCTGGATGTGAAGTTATCGATGAAACCGGTTGTAAGCTTACAACGCTTGACAGATGCCGAATGTCACTTCAACACAAGTCCTGCAAATACTGTCGTAATTGAAACAAACCATGAACCTCAAACTGATTATGACAGCAGCAATCCAAGCTGTGAGATTTGAGACAAGATTACTGTTCACATGGCCAACTGTAAGTTGCATGCTCAAGAGTAAGCTCAGCGCACAGCTTGGTCATGTTACAACCGGATGGCCGAACTCACAATGTGGTATACAAAGAGATCCTTAACAAATAATTATTGGCATATTTTCCCTCAGTTTAAAAAGGTAAAATTTTCTTCTTAATAAAAATTTTAATGCAGTACTTTGCCGCTGCGAAGCGCGGGTATTTTGCTAGTCTAGTTATAACCAAGGGAGTATAACTATTATATTTTGTTTTGAGCTTTTTATTTGTGAAGATCAATTGTGTAACCTTGTCCTGTAACACTTTTTCAAAACATTGTCTTAGATTGATGTTTAATCAATTACATTACATTGACCTCTTTTGTAAGCCCCTTTGGATAGAAGCATCTGCTAAACACATAAATGTATATGTAAAGTGTAAATGGAAACCAAGTACCACTTGGATTCTTGTACTGCTCTAAATATTGCTCACGTTGAGACTAATCAAGAAATTGCATGAAATTCTCAGCACATTCTTTTTGAAGGTTTTTTTTTAAATGTAAACAGGGTGAATGATAAGGCAGGGTAAAAGCTGAAAGCTTGGTGTGCTAACCATGCAAAACTCTGTATAATTTCAACAAAAAAAAAAAATTAGAAAAGGTAACAAAAACACACGCCCATAGGCACTCTTTTTTAAGGATAATTACCTTGAATCAGTGCTTTTGTTGGGTTGCACTTTTCTCTCTTTTCTCCTTCTCTCACTCTCTTTCGTTGATTATAATGGTCAAGTCCGAAATGAGAAGCCTTCTTCTGGGAGCGTCTTCATTTTTATAACTAGGAGACCAGAAGAGGCAGGCCTTGTTTAGTTTTGTTTCCCTAAAGGGGTTTTTTTTGAGGCTGTGAGTGAAAAAGGAGATAGGACTGTTAGCAACAGTGGCACCTGTCATCCTGGGGTGGTACCATATACCCTAGGTGAGCCTGGAAGGCGATCCTCTGGCACACATGCGTGTGCAACAGATATTAAATTTTGTCCTCCTAGATTAAATATAAGTACCTTATATATAAATGTGTACACGTGGAAGTGTGTGTGTCTGTCAGGCCAGGAAGTGAGAGGTGGAGTCGGGGTAAGAGCTCCGTCTCTGAGGAAACAGACAACTCACTTAGCCACTAATAACATAAGGGAGGCCAGCACGTCAGCAAAACGAAACCGCAGAAGAAAGACAACGTCAGTTAGGAAAACCGTTATACTTTTTACTTTTCCTCACCCCGCTAATGCACAAGTGATGCAAGCAGGTCGGAAAATTGAATCCTCCTAGGAGAGCAATAGTTTCTAGGACTCCAGGCTTTTTACAGCACGGGCTTACACAGCTAGTAGGTTATAATTTTACACATTATTGCACATTTCTACCATAATAATACTTATCATCAATTCAAGTGTGATACAGTATATTCTTAAGAAATGGATCAGTGGTAGCATTCTATGTTTGGAATTATAATATACTTGACAAAATGGTTTGCCTTTAATTTTATTTTTATTTTGTTAGAAAGGAGATGGCATTTACTCTTTTTGTTTTGTAGATACATCAATTTATTTCTTCAGTTGTTTAATTTTCCTGATTTCAATGTAAGAATTCTTAATAAGCATAATGGGAAGCTCAATACATCTCAAAGCAAGAAACAATAAAGGTATAATGTACTTCTTGTGCTTGTACATTTTATAGACATATTTAAGTAACCTTGAAAAAGGCACATAAATAACTTCAGACCCATCTTCTGCTTTCTCATTCTCCTTTCATCACCTTTATCTGTCAAGCTAGTCCTAACTTCTTACAAGGCTTAATTACCCTGAACATCCTGGAGCAACCTTGCATGCAGACATTTAGTGTATTCTTTGATTGTTGCAACCAGACTCAGACATACACATTTAAAGAGACAGATTTCAAAACATGAAAGACTAGATGTTACAAATAATCATACCACCTGCCCTGGAGATAAGTAGTGCATGGGGTGTGTGACACAGTGGGAGACTAAATACAGTATAACCCATACTCTAAGGTCCCCTAAACCTTCTCTTTAGAGTCGACACAGTGGTGTCTTGGTCCTGTGTTCAATTCCCAGCTTGGTCATTGTCTGTGTAAATTGTCCATTCTACCCTGTGTTGAATTATATCCAGGAAATCTATTTCTCTTCTTCATTCCAAACAATTTTCTTCCAGGTTTAATGTCTATTCATTTAGGTTAGCTCTTGCTTTACATGCAGTGCTTCAGGGAAACCCCTGGCCGCTCATGAAACTGTAATGTAAGAAGCAGATATAGAAAATGGATGGATGCATTCAATCCTATTTTTCCTTAAAACCTGTTCTTATTAGTCATAGTATAGTGAGTGTTGATTTACAGGAAACCAACAGTAAGACTGGCCTACTTTCAGATTAAAATGTTGGTCCACTTTGCATTACATGCACATGGGCATGACTTTAATATCACTGATAAAATATCACATGATCTTTTGAGAAAAATTACACAAAAAAATAATAAAATGTTATAGAAGATCAAATGTAAATCTTCTTTTTCTTCTTCTTTCGGCTGCTCCCATTATGGTTCGCCACAATGGATCATCTTCTTCCACATCTTTCAGTCCTCTACATCTTGTTCTGTCCCACCCACCACCTGCATGTCCTCTCTCACCACATCCCTAAATCTCCTTTTAGGCCTTCCTCTTTTCCTCTTGCCTGTCAGCTCTATCTTTAACATCCTTTTCCCAAGATACTCAGCATTTCTCTTCTGCACATGTCCAAACCAATGCAATCTCGCCTCTCTGACTTTGTCTCCCAACCGTCCAACCTGATCTGACCCTCTAAAGTACTCATTTCTAATCCTGTTCACCCTCGTCACACCCAATGCAAATCTTTTTAAAATGCCATTAAATACTATACTCTATTTACAAGTGTTTTAAACTGATCAGAGTCATCGAAAACAAAAAATGTCATTAGAAAAAATGTTCACAAATTCAATTATTAATGATATACCTTAATAGATTTTCATGTGATCATAATTTGTGGCTTTACAACCAATTGGCATTTCTACAATTTCAAGCATACAGGAAGATGCTGGCCTTTCTTCAATGTTTTGCAGGACAGTGTGCATTTCCGATATAGCCTAGCATTGTACACACCTTAAGTCTCCTCTGTATTGATGAGGATGTCATATGGAGGTTATCTCATGTGGTTGGACACATTAAGGTGAATCACACTGTACTGCTAAAAAATATAATGTCTATTATATCTATTATATCTATTAATTGGTCACGTCTAAAAGGTGAGTGAAACCATGACCAAGACCTGGCATAATATAACTGAGACACATTGAGGATGGGGTATCCATGAGTAGATTTTTTTCTTAGCTAAAGTGACAGGTGAGATCTGTGTAAGTTGTTGCATTTTTTTGTGACAACAGGAAGAAGATTTCAACATATTTGAAAAAGATCACCATAAGAGCAAGGGTGTTTAGGGTTCCATAGTGGCAGGAAGTGGACTTCATCATAAGAAAAAAGACAGGTAATAACCTCTACAACCCCAAATTTTAAATATGGCATTGATTTTTCTGTTTTGTTAGGCTTTCAGTGAGACACAAAACCTTCTCTGTAAAAACTAATGGAGTGACAGAAATGCAAATATCCTACAATATATTCCAAGAGTGGAATAACGATTTCGCACTTCTCCATGCAAACAACATTTGGTCAGCTTGCTTTCTGAGTTTCATCAGATAACAGGTTTTGATTAAGGATTAGTTGACAGGTCTGCAGAGACCCCATTTCTTGTTAATCTTTTAGTCACAAGCTGAACCCATTCTGCTCTGAGAGATAAAACAATACACCTATAAAAGAGGGCTGAATCTGTAACTGGAAGTGTACTTTGATCAAATAAATTTAAATAGTTATATCTTTGCCTTTTCTGCTCTATTTGTTCATATTTCTGTAAAGTTACTTTTCATTAATATTTAGCTAAGTGCGGGAGCATTACACTTTGCTGTCAAAATGTTAAACATTTTGTTTAACTGATGGACACCATTTTTGCAAACAGACCAACCTTTACCATAATGTGTTGAACAAGTAATGGCCAGTCCTCAGCTACCTCTGATGGCCTTTGTAATCCAGACATCACAAGTTCGTGAATGGTTCACCAGAAATTTCCACAGTGCAAAATGTTTACCCTGGGATAGATCATTGTTTTATTTAATGAAAAAACCGTGTAGTGACTCTGTAGTGTTAGTATTATTCAAAAAAGGTGAGAGGGCCTTTATAATCCAAAAGTCACAGGTTCGTGGATGGACCCTGGTTGTTACCACAGTGCAAAATGTGTGACCTGGAATGGAAAATAATGTGATTCCACGGCAAAACACCATGTTACAGGTCTTACAACAAAAATCAGTAGATTTTAATTACCCCCACTCAGTAAAGTAGCATTCCATCTAATCATCTATTCATTCTTATGCTCCTTATCCTCCTTTATTTAAATACATAGTTTGTTACAATACAGTACAAATGGCGCTTATATACATTTCACATTTGACAGTACATTTAATGTAATTGCTAATCTTTCCGTATGTGAAGGGACTTTCCTTATGTGAAGGTATTATCTATCAGTCCTTTATTTTAATATTCTATCTATCCATCCAGTCCCTTAATCCACTTAACAGAATTGCAGTTCATGGGGAACCTATGCCAGCCAGGTGGCACTGTGTACAAGGAAGTAACCAACACTGGATGAATGGCCAGTCCGTCTCAGTGCAAACTCATGTACCAACTACACTCAGTCACCTGTATTATGGTAGGGTTAGAAATAGGCATAGAGTTGCCAAATACCCTAGCACATATATTTGAGATGTAGGATGAAAGTGGAGCACCCAGACATAAAAAACACACACAGGCACCAGGCCAAGACTCTTAACCCAGTGTCTCTGAACAATGAGACAAGACACAAATGCTAATCACTTTGTAATCAGTTCACAGTATTTTGATATTTCCTTTTTACAATAAAAAAGTCAAAAATGAAGATGGCAGCAGGATAGTAAAATATTACAAGAAACTAAGAAAAATGACCCACAAATAATGTCAGAGAAACACTCTGAGACTATTATATTACAGTCAATAATCCTCAATTAACTCTAACAATGTCAGTGTGATAGCTGTTGCTTAGCAATTTAACAACACAATAGGTAGTAGGCATAGCCAAGAACAGGGAAAGCAATTTTTGGAATTTTTTCAAAATCATTTATGTTACATCATAACAGTAAAAAAACTTTACTTTTAATGGTAAAAGCTGATCTTTTATGGTATCTGAAATCTTTGTACAAATGTAATATATCAGTGGTGTATTAGTATCCTTGCCAGGTTAGCAGCCAAATTGTCAAGGATGAGTCTGGAAATTACAACCTAGAAATGGAAGTGCCATTGTATTGTGCAGCAAAACAATGCCTATGAGCTATTTCCCTACTCACTTACCAGATATTTACAGAAATTACCTGCAAACAAGAAGCCTGTCACAATGATATTAATAATTATTAGATTCAGTGACGCACTGCCTTTAAACTCAATACCATGCCAATATGATATGCAGACATAATAAGCCTTAATAAAGATTGCATGGAATAAAGGAAAATCTGCATATAACACCTCAACCAGCACACACAAAATTCACCCACTGCTCCCAGTCACAAACTCCAAGTCTTATAGAAGAAGCAATTTTGCCTCTCACTCTTTCAACTTGGCTTTCCAACTAGTCCCAGGCCAACTGTGAGACACAATTTAATGCCACAATAATGTCATTGGATTGATCCATGTACATACCAAACATAAGTGTGTGTATATCGAATAAAATATTCATTATTCATTTATTGAATTCATTCATTATATATATTAATTATATATATATTTATATATTTTAATTTCAGGTATCCAAGTATGACATACACCTGACTGAGGATTGCCTGCCTTCTAGTCTACCATGAACTCAAGAGATGATCCCTCTCCTGAAAAATTACAGAACTAGTTTTAACTGGCAAGAGCAATCTTGAAGCGACCGTAAGTCATTTTTACTTAAGACTATTTGAATCTCTGAAGCTTATTAAAATCATGGCATTAAACTGAAAACAACAAGTGCAAGGTATATGTGTTTTTTGAGACTCCTACCAGCCAGCAAAACGGTGACAGTCAGGTGTATGATTACGATGCCTAGAGTGCAGACATCTTCCAGTGGGTTAATTTCTACTACATTTGCCTGACACGATTTTGCTGTAGCTAATTCAGTCAGTCAAATAAAAGGTGGGTACATCAGTGCAATAGTGGTGCCAGATGCCTCTTGCACCTTGTTACAAATAGAGTATAGAATTCACATGACCCAACAAAGTTCCAGACATGATAAAACTATGGATACAGTGTGTGACAGTGAGGCTCTGATCCACCTCTTGAACCCTTAGGTATCACGCTGGACTCTAGGTGAAGATATCACTAGTCTTCTTTTATTGACTTTTATGTGCACCAAGCACCCTCCTCTGCACACTATTCATACCTCAAATAAACTATTAAACACAATCACAATTGTCACTCCTCCTCGCCCAGACACTTCGCCCCTCTACCTCCCAGCTCAGCTCAGCGTCTGGGTTTTCTCTGGGTCCTTTTATATCCCCTGACCCGGAGGTGTTCCTGCCCAACAGTCCACAAGTCCTTATTCCTTCCGGGTCAGGGTAAACAATCCATATCTTCAACCCGGAAGCACGCTGTCTCTTCCTGTCCTGGGATTGTGACGCACTTCCGGGGTATAGGGCACATACGAGTCCACGGGCCCTCCTACAGTGACTCCCAGTGGCCCCCACGGTATCCAGCAGGGCCGTGCGTAAAGACTACAAAGTCCATAAGGCCCTACTGGAATTCGGGGCCCGTCCACGCTGTCGGGAGAGCTCCTCCTGGTGGCCTGGGGGTGAGGACCGGAACTTGAAGCCGGCCATCCACCACAAGTGGTCTATGAAATACAAACAGTGGGCACTGCATACTTCCAATTTTTATGTGTTTTGGTTGCTTCTGATGGAAGATGTGTTCCAATTTCCTGCTTCATGTATTAGATTGGCAGGACACCCCCTACTGAGACTATTGTGCATGTGCTATGATTTGCTTCATTTGTGGGGCATGCTTGTAGACTCTTCACGCTTGTTTACGCTCCCCGCTCAACAGATGCTTTCGTAAATATAATATTAGCTTCCACTGTTATGCTGATGACACCCAGCTCTATCTCACTAGCAAACCTACTGTTTCCTTTCCATCCTCCTCGCTTATTGATTGTATAGCAGAAATCAAATCCTGGTTTTCTTCAAATCAAATTAAATACTGACAAAACTGAGGTTCTCCTCATTGGTACAAAATCAACATTATCCAAAACTGATCATTTTTCATTTGTTATTGATAATTCCTCTGTCTGCCCTTCCCCACAGGTTAAGAGTCTGGGTGTCATCCTTGACAGTACTTTATCTTTTCAGTCCCACATCAATAACATCTCCCGGTCTGCATATTTCCACTTGCGTAACATTAATCGTATTCGCCCCTCCCTCACTCCCCACACCACTGCTATCCTTGTTCATAGCCTTGTCACTTCTCGTCTGGATTATTGCAATTCCCTTTTCTTTGGTCTTTCTCGCCAATCTCTTTATAAGCTTCAACTGGTCCAGAATTCAGCTGCCCGCGTCATTACTAGAACCCCCTCTATTCACCATATCACTCCTGTTTTGCAGCAGCTTCACTGGCTTCCAGTTAAGTTCCGCATTCAATTCAAAATCCTTCTGTTAACTTTTAAGGCTATCCACAACCTTTCCCTCCATATCTGTCTGACCTCCTCCATGTTGCCATTCCCTCCCGTACCCTTAGATCCTCTTCCTCCATCCACTTGACTGTCCCCGTCCGTCTTACCACTATGGGGAGCAGAGCATTCAGTTGCTCCCTGGAACTCACTACCATCTGAGCTTAGAAATATTGAATCATTTTCACTTTTTAAATCTAAACTTAAAATTCATTTGTTTAAGACTGCTTTTTCTCTTTGATTACAATTTGATTTTGATTTTTGTATTTTAGTTTTGTTTATAATCTGTGTTTTATCTATTGTTCTGTGTCCTTGAGTGTTTAGAAAGGCACCTACAAATAAATAAAATGTATTATTATTATTATTAAACTGTTTCATTGTGTGTTGTGTCACTGACATTTAAAACTTTAGAAAAACTTTTGACAAGAACATGCATTCAGCACAACAAAGCTCACCAATTCCATCCTAATCGTATCATAATTCATACCCTGCAGTCCTGGAATTAGCCCAGTCATGCACCTCTGGACACTGACAAAGTAATTTCTTTTCAGCATTCTACTAGTGAACTTTCAAATATGTTTGGTTCTTATACAGTGCCTATAAAATTTATTCACCCCTTGAAAGTTTTCACACCTTTTTGGATTACAGCATATAACCACAGTAGATATAATCTGTCTTTTTTACTTTCTCATATACAAAGTATAGGGAAAGTATTGTAATCATTCAAAAATTTGACCTCGAGATTTTGATTAATCGTTTTAGACCTCCCTGAGTCCGGTTTACTTTCATGTAGGGAAAATATTATCAAGTCAAGTCAAGTTGGGGAGCATGCACTGGTACAGTCTTTGCCTCACCCACTACATGGAGAAACAACTCAGGATACCAGTTTGCAACCCCCCAGGCTGACACGTGGTCCAGTCCCACCCTCTGGAAATGACTCTCTATCTGCCACAGCAGGTATTATGTGGGTGACCCTTTGGCCTGGTCCAGCCACTCGGGTCCCCAACAATGAGGCTCTTCTGAGCCAGATCACCCTCGGGGAAATGCACCACATGGCAGTAGTGCCGTAACTGACGCTCCCTCACAATGAAGGTAATGTGCTTCATACGGGACTCCATGAGCAACCACTCATTCGACACAAAGTCAAACCAACGGTACCCAAGGATTTTCCGGAGAGACACAGTACCAAAGGAGTCCAGTCTTCATCACAGGTCACTGGATAGCGTCCATGTCTCGCAACCATATAGCAAGACAGGAAGCACCAGGACTCTAAAAACTTAGACCTTTGTCTTTTTGCATAGATATCGGGAGCGCCACACACTCCTTTCCTGCGACCTCATGACCCCCCATGCTCTCCCAATCTGTCTACTGACTTCACAGGAAGAATCACCAGAGACCTGAATGTCACTGCCAAGGTAAGTAAACCTCTCAACAAGGTAAACACTCTCTCTGCAAACAGACACACTGCAGATGGCTGTGCCCAAGAGGTTATTAAAGGCCTGGATCTTGGTTTTTATCCAGGACACTCGCAAGCCCAGACACAGACTCCTCATTCAGTCTCTCGAGCGCCCCGATCAGAACATCCATTGACTTCGCGAAGATCACAGCATCGTCAGCAAAGTCAAGATCCGTGAATCTTTCTTCACCAACAGATGCCCCACAGCCGCTGGACCCCACGACCTTGACCAACACCCAGTCCATACAAGCATTGAACAGAGTAGGAGCAAGAACACACCCCTGATGAACCCCAGAATCAACTGGGAAAAACGCAGAGGTCCTGCCTCGATTCTGCACAGCACTCACAGTACCATTGTACAGGCCAGCCATGATATCCAGCAACCTCGAGGGGATCCCGCGAACCCTCAGGATGTCCCACAGGGCAGCTCGATCAACTGAGTCGAACGCTTTGCGAATATCAACGTAGGCTGTAAAGAAACTCTGCCGATATTTGCGTTTGCGCTCCATGAGAACCCTCAGTGCCAGGATGCGGTTGATGGTAGATTTCTCAGGTGTAAAACTAGACTGTTCCTGTCGCTAGTAGGTGAGCAAGTGATCATGGATCCTATTGAGGACGACCCTAGCAAGGACCTTACCCATCACCGACAGCAGTGTTATCCCCCTGTAGTTGCTGCAATCCAGGCGATCACCCTTCCCTTTCCAGATAGGGACGACGAGTCCCGTTTTCCGGTCAGTTGGGATGATGCCAGTCTCCCAAATGGAAGCAAAGATTGCTTGCAATGCCAGGAGGACAGCCTTACCACTAGCCTGAAGAAGTTCACCCCGGATACCACAAATACCTGCAGCCTTTCTCCCCCACAGCTGGTTCACCACCTGTGCAATCTCAGTGAGATTGGGTGGTTCACAGCTAATTGGAGGATCAGTCTCAAGAACCGTGGACCCAGAGATATCCAATGTCCTAGCCGGAGGATCAGCTCTGAACAACTGCTCAAAGTAGCCAGCCCAGCAGGTCACAATTGCAGTGTCATCCGTAAGGACCATTCCATCAGCTGCCCTGACTGCGATTCTCCGAGGAACAGATTTGGATGTGCGTAATGCTTTGATTCCTCTGTAAGCAGGATGTGGGTTGCTAGACCACAGATAGTGTGTCACTTGCTCACAGATTCCTCTAACAAACGCCTCTTTATCTGCCCTCAGAGCCCTCACAGCCGTCCTTCTCAGTTCCTAGTACAGACCAGAGTTACCATTGAGCTGTGCGCTGCGACTCCTCTCAATGATATCCAGGGTGCCCTGCGAGATGAAACACCTCCTTCTGGGAACACTGGTAACACCAACACAACCCTCAGCAACCTTCAGGGTCTTGTCACAGAAGGTCTCCTACATCACATTAGGATCTGCAGTCGTACCCAAATCTGAAAGTTCCTCACACAAATTGCGTGCAAACTCATTAGAAACAGCCTGGTTTTGGAGTCTGGCCAAGTCCAGGCTCATTTTCCTAGTAGGTGGTAACCTACTGGACCTAAGCTGGATCCTAAGAATAGCAACAACAAGTCTGTGGTCAGAATTCACAAACAGGGCACTTCCGTAGACCCTGTAGTTTTGCAAGAGCCTCCAGCATCTGCCCACGAGGATGTCGTGGGCAGGCAAATTATTGTGATCATCCAAAAAATTGATTTTGAGATTTTGATGAATCTCGATGTTTTAAACTTCCCTTAGTCCGAAAATACCATTTTTGGAATTATGTCTATGTGACTGTCTGTGTATGTGTGTGTATATAAAGACTATGACTTCAGTATGCTTTCAGATATGTCAAGCAAATTTTGCATGCAAGTATTAGGTACAAAATGTAGACTTCTATCAACTTTTAAGCTATTTCTGCTAAACTTTACCTTTTATTCATGCAGCTGCAGAGTCTGATTTATTCAACTTTACTTTTATAATAATTGTTCAAAATATTATTAATTTGTTTTGATTTGTTGTTGATGGTTCTTTAATGTACAGTACATAATATAAAAATATAATCATTATCTTATGGTTTACTCCTCAAATATCCATCCCCATATCTGAGTATACGAGAAAATCTAGGGGAGACCACTCCCGATTTTTGACACTGGTCAACAAAAAAAAAATTCCTTGATGTCGTAATGAAATCATTGCCTGTTTTATCAAGATCATCAGAATTATTCTTAGGAATTGCTCTAAATATCTGACTAGGATAATAATTTCTCACGCCCCAGAGTAGGACATGAGAAGTAGTGCTGAAGTACCCTACAAACTATTACCAACTAACAGTAGGAGTTCACGTCAGAGATTGAATGAGAGCCCGATTTTTTTGCACCTTGAGCTGCAAAATAGCACACATGATGATGTTTTATAGTTTTTTCGATTGTATTTGCTTGAATTGTATTTATTTACTATTTCAAATATCATATTCTAATTATGTTTATTTTAGTTTCTTTTAAAACAACCCTAGCAAGAGACATGAAATCTAACGTTTTTACTTAAACAGAATAGTTCCACTTTGTCTCTTTTAATATTATATAAATAAGCTGTATTAAAAACTGTAAAAACTGTAAAAAGAAACATATAGTCTGCAGTAAAATTTAAATGATATCTGACTTCATAACAGAGCCCAATTTAAACATAGTGCTTGGAATAAAGGTTCTTTGATGTCTTGTTAAATGATATGAATTAAATACTAACATGAATACAGGTAATGAAAATTATTATTTTGCTAGAATTACTGAACAAACACAAAGAAGAGCACATATTTGTGGGGGGGTAGTGTACAAGAATCTGTTTTCCCAATAGCACAAATGTGGCACAACACACCAGCTAGGGCAGCCTTCAGATACGAAGTTAAAAAGGGAAGAAAATAAATAAATAACACCATCTGAGCAGGTCTCTAATGCCAGAGCAGCAGGCCAGCTTTCATAGCAGCTGGTTTAAATGTGGGTCTCATTGGTGCCCAGGGCTACCTACAAGAGATCATTCACAACATCAGCATCTGTCAGCAACAAAAGACATTGCCTGCAAGCCTCCTACCTTAAAATCTTACCTAACGAGGTAATTGTTCTCAATTAAGCACACTGACGGAGTGAAAGAAAGACAATTTGCTCTCCAGTGAATCGCTTTGTGCTGAGACACAGGAGCTGAAGAAATTACCCTCAGCTCCTAGTGCTGGGTTTAGTAGAAGCTGCAATCAGAAGCAATTGCTTCAGGATTCTGCTCAAAGTTTTTGAAAAGATCATGTTGTCTTAGGCACTTGTTGATGAATGGCTGGTAAAGGTCTGTACCTCTAGTCTGCAGTCAAAAGAAAAAACAAATATGACATTTGGACAAACTTGGACAACAAAGTTCTGGAGAGATAAGTACATTTTTTCCATTTATCCAGTCAAGCATACTCCCAAAGTTTTACATAAGAAACTATCAGTACTGAATATCTTGCATAATGTTTTATTTGCAAGTGACAAACCCGTCTCATTGCACTCTACTGAGCTGCTTTGTGCAGTTACTGAGGGCCTGGACTCTACCAGGAGGTTGCTGGTTCAATTCCTGCCTCTGACCCACTGTGTTACTACAATCACATCACTTTTACTATTTCAAACTTAAAAAATACAGGTGAATAGCTGAACTCTGTATATCTCTCTTTAGATAACCTTGTATTAAAAACCTTACATTCTTGCTTAGCATGTATAAGGCAAGTAATAAGTCATGTATCTCTATATATACTGTATATAATCAAATATCTGTCTGTATTTCCACTTTTTACAAGAGAACTACTTAACAGATTTAGATTGTTTTTTTCTATAATTTGATTCAACATTCCAGTTGATTCATAGTTTGGTTGCGCGCACCGATTTATTTGCGTGAACACGAGAGACAGACTGGAGGCTGAGGGGAGGGGGAGGTGGGACCTCAGGAGTAGGGAGCTGGGCAAGGCCCTCCTCACTCACGTGCCAGCCTCCGTTCGAGTTGCTGTACCTCTTGCCACGTGATGCAGCGTACCTTGCCTCCACTTAGCTAGCAATACCTTTTTGTTCAACAGACATTATCATCATCAGATTGTTAAGGAGTAATGTCTGACGTTTTTGAGAGATATTTTGAGCTACGTGTTTTAGAGGGTAGCTGCTCATTCACAGAGGTATCACGGCCATGTGCTCTTCTCCCCAAGGCGGGGGGACGCCCTCCCATCAGAGCTGAACATGATCAGATACAGTGGGAATTGTTGACGTTGGAGCATACCTACCTTCCTCTTGGCCAGAGATACCTTGATAACATTTTTGGCAAAGAGATCACAGATACATTCTCACCCCGATAGCAAAACCAAAAATATTGTATATCGAGAGGCCCTTGGATATGAAACCTATCAATATAAATTCTTCTCAAAACAAATTCTTACATTTTTTTATTGATTTTTAAGGTTTGTCCTGTTTCACTACTACATGGGCAGAGCCGTGGGGCACAGCTAGTATTTAATAAAATTAATAAAATAAGTATTGTTACACTGGAGGCTTAACACCTTAAAATAGGTGTAGTCAAAGAGTGAAATTATACTTTTAGTAGGATATTTGAAACTAGTATAAAAGTGATTAAAAGAGGGTGTGTTATTAACACAAGCACTGAGCTCTCAAAGTTATTGTAGGCAGAGTTTCTTTTTAAGGCTTATTGAAGTAAAAATCATAGGAGTTATAAAGTTACAAAATATAAATAAATAGAACTGTTAGAGTAGGATTATTTCTGATGGGTACACAGAAGAGGAAGACAGAATCCATGTGATAGTGGCACAAGATTATAAGACTAAATGTTTGGCTTACTTGTATGGTACTTCATTTTGTGATTATTTATTCTTAATTGATGCCTAGTAAAGGCTGGCAAAGCAATAAGCAAAAAAAAACTTTCATTTTCTTTTTTTTTATTAATTTCTTTTCACATTATATAAAATATCTGATCAAACTAACCTTGATAACTGTAGGCTTACTATCCTAAATTATGTCGCTGGTAAATAATAGAAGTAGTTATAAAAGACCAGACAAAAGCACAGCTATCCTGCACTGCTGTGTCATCAGGAAGTTTAGAGAAGGGAGACTGTGTTACACAGACATGCTAGAGTTTTATGAGAAAGGAACAAAATGCCCAATATAATTTACCTTGACATGACTTACCTTGGAGCTTTTGATAAGTTATCCCTTGAGAGGCTAGTGATTAAACTACATGAGACAGGAATTCAAGTCACAGTGTGCAGATCGATGCAGAATTGGCTTAAGAGCAGAGAACACTGGATTGGTACTTTTTTTGAATTAAGAGATGTCTTATAAGTAATCAAGAAGGGATCAGTACACAGGTCAATTCTCCTTTCAGTTTAAGCAAATTGTTAGCGTGAAAATATAACTTGTAAGATGGTTATTATTTGTATATGACACTAAGTTTAGTTATATTATCCAGTAAACAAGATAAAAACATGAAAAACCTTACATGTAGGAGTGAAACATATTAGGTAATATTTTGCAGTGGAGTTTGTAAGGCTGTGTTTTCTGTTCCCTTTTATTTGATGAGCACATACACAGTATCAACAGCACCTTATCTTTGGCATCATTTGGCACCTGTTTTGATAACCCCCCAGAAAATAGTGCCCACGTGTTCAAAATTATCTTCATATTCATGTTTATCATTTTATTGGTGGACGTCACCCCTTTCAAGTCCCTTTTACTTGAGGAAATAGACATCTGGGTGTTCCACTAATATGTTCATAAAATTTTCTCAAAAATAATTTGATTGAGGTGGGGCACATGGCCACACCATCCACACACAAATACTCCATTGCATAGTTCAGGCTGATGGTCAAGAACCAGAAAGAAAGCTGACGAACAAGGTGAGATCATTCAATACATCAGGCTTGTTTCTTTACCTAATAGCTAAGCTGTCTCAATAACTCATCCAGATACCTCCTAAAAGTCGTCAAGGTTTCCGATTCAACTACATGTCCCTGTAGTTTGTTCCACAACACTTTGAGCAAAGAAGTGCTTTGTGGCTCCAGTCCTAAACACACTTCTCCTCAATTTCCACTGCTGTCTTCAAGTACATGATTCACCATTAAATTGAAAGAATTCTGCAGGATCTTCTTTATCAATGCCTTTGAAAATTGTGAGGACTTGGATTACATCTCCACCCAGCCTCATCTCTTCATTATTAAACAGGTTTATTTCTCTAAGATTATCAGAGTAATTGCATACTGTATTAACCTGCATATTGCATTAAATTGATTGTTTCTTTACATACTTAATTGGAATTGATTCATTAATTAATTTTTTGAATTCAAAATTTACCTAGAGTCACAACTTAATAATGTGAATTTATATGCAAAATGAAAGTGCAATAGACTGTACAGCAGATCTCATAATAAAAATGACTATTAATGAAGATTAATTTAATCTCTGTCTCTGGATAAAGTGGTCAACGTTTAAAGTCTGAATAGTTTCAACAGTACAAAATAGCCAGTGATACTTTGCCTTTCTCTTTCAACCTTTAATTTTTAATGCTGGTCACATATAAAACATTCTTTTCTCTCCTATAGTGTGATGATAACATATTAGCTTGAGATAAAAAATAAATCATACATGTGTGCTGTTACCGCAGAGCCATCCTGCCTCTCTAATTCTATGAAGCCAGAGCACTCTGACTGTACTCCTACACATTCTAAGCTCAGCACTCCTCTCCGCCCCTACATTTACCATCAGTAGCTTTATATTTTACAGAAAACTGTATTGTTTATTATAATTTAGACCAGTTATGTGTATTCATTTTAATTTTATGTTCATTAAAGATATGCATCATATTTATTAATCCACGCAGATTCTGGATATTGACTTTAGACTGTGAAATTTTCTACAGAATGAAATAATATATAAATATTAACATTGCTTACATTTATAACTCTAGCAAACCACAGGTACATCTTGTAAATGTAGTACTCAAAATCCTAAAGATCTAAGGATGAAAGAGTATAGGGTTTTTGCTTTTTGTTTTCTTGTGAGGGGTGGTACAGTGGGTCAGCAGTAGTTCTGTTGTCTCACAACTAGAAGGATGGAGTTCATATCCCAGGCCTCCTCCTGTGAAGCCTGCACATGTGTTTCTTCCAGGTGTACCAGTTTCCTCGTATAGTCCAAAGCCATGCATATTTTAGGTGGAATGGTGATGCTAAATTGGCCTGTGTGTGTATGAGTCTGTGTGTTCACATTGTAATGAACGGGTGTCCTGTCCAGCAACTGTTCAAGCCTTGTGCTTGCTGAGATAGGCTCTTGCGTAGCCCTGCTAAGATTGAAGAAGGTTTGGAAAATGAACAAATAAATAATTGCATTTTCTTCTGATTAAACACATATAGCCCCATATCTGAGGCTATTAATATAAATTATTATTATCTATACGTGAATTTAAAAGACTCTAAATAAACACAGTCATGTCAATTCAGTTGGCTTCATCTCAGTTTATTTAACATCTTTTATAATGGAAATGCAAACAGAGTATTATGCTATGTACAATATACCTGCTATAAAATAAAAATTCATGTCATCTTGAATATTTTCAAAGAAATAAACAGAGGCAAGTGTGGTGTGAAACATATTCAAACGTTTCCTTTTGTTGCTGTCCTTAAAAGTGTGCTCGCTTCAAATAAACATCAGAGAAAGATGATGAGCAAAGAAAGAGAGAGAGAGGGAGGTGTTATGAATTCTGTTCACTGCGGTTTGGCCTGTCCAGAGGTTGGTTGTACGTCTTTTATCTATTTTAAAAACACCATCCGTCAATCGTTATTCTTCTTTTTGCTTCAGTGTTCTGTATTGGTAGTGATTGCTTGCCAAATTTAAAGTTGGCATCTGGAGTCAGAGGGAAAAAAAACAGCAACAAAGGATAATAATGCCTCATGAGAGAAAAAGGGATTCAAAAGACAAGTTTTGTCTATAGACAGTATGTCCAACAGTACTGGCAGCATTAGATGACTGAAAAACAAGAACAAACAATTAGCCTTCAGGCTGGATTTAAAGGGAAAGACAAATGGGAAAAATCTGTTACATTATATGGTAGATCATTCTGTAGTTTGGGGACTTGCAACTAAAATTTTTACCTACACAATATTTTCCCCTTGTGTTATGGGAACAACAAAATAGACAGCATCAGAGGACTGAATGTCCACTCCATTTTATAAATGTGTCAGAAGTGAACATTTTTTGTACAATGAGTCATTCTATTTCTTTCTTAGGAAAAGAAACATGTCAATATTACATTTAAAACCCAGCAGATGAACAGGCAATAGGCACCCTTTGTTGGCACTGGGGGTGAGAAGTTAAAAGGCTGTTTGCAGATTGCAGGTATTTGCTGTATTGCAAAGGAGTCGCCACTTTGAAGGTTTTGGCTGGTTCAGTTTACAAACAATACAAAGTTGTGATAATAGACCTGCTCCTTACATTGGAGGATGTGTGTATATACCTGACTTGGATATTACATGTCTGATGCTATTGGTTTCTAATCAGCATATCTGTACTTATTAATGATTGGTAACAATACATTTTGTTAACTTGTGTTTTCATTAATTGTTAAACCCAGGAAATGTAGATGTGCCATTGTTTAATCTGATTGTCCAAAACTGATAATGGCAGGGACTGAAAGAGATTTAAGCTTCTGGGCAGCAGAAGGCAGAGAGGGACGGTCCACTGAGAACACTGCCAAGACACTCGGACAGAGCACAGGGGCTCGTAGGCAGACGAGGGTACCTGGCTGGCACGACGTGAGGCACAAGGAAGGCAACACTTACTTCCAGGGAGGAAGAAACAGCTCCACAAGGAGACGCTGCTATTGGGTCCAGCGAGAGAGGGAAGCCGCATGAAAGGACCAAACAAAGCTGGCAGATGAGAAGTGAGGTGTGCCTTGGTCACAGCAACAAAAGGAACCCAGAGTGGAGAAAACGAACAACGAGGAGACTCTGAAAGGGATTCCACGATTGGACAAAACTTTTGTAGTGAAACGAGGGTCCTGTTAACAGGGTACATCCATGGACAGTTGAACAATTAAGTGTTGGGGTAACACCGAGAACAAACTGGACTCTGCACCACTAAAGGTTGTATCCTCCAATTCTGTTTTTGACGGACTTTAGAGTGTGGACTGTGTGTTTTCCTTTAAAAAAAAAAAAGGAAATTAATTCTTGATAGTGTTAGATTTTGTTTATGTTCATTTATCTTTTCCATGTACTTATTATTGTCTTGTGTAACAGAAGTTACTGTTGTTTTTCCTGAAATTACTGTTGTGTCTTTCATTGTGTGTTTACTCACCGCCCAATAGAAAGAAACCTGTGTGCTATTATTGGTAAATTTCAGGAGTTCCCAGTCTCTTGATAAAACTGAGTGGCGTAGTCGGATAATTAAATGGTGTCTAAATTAGATTACCTGTAAGTGTGACCAGACACCTGTCACAAATAACTGTGCTTTTGAGGTGCCAATCATCCTCTTCCAAAGCCAAAGTGAACTTTATTGTCACCTCAGCCATATACTAGTATACAGACAGGCGAAATTGCGAAGCTCAGGGTCCACAGTGTAACAACATGAAGTGCAAATAATAAATTAAAAATAAAATTAAAATTAAAATTTAATTTTTAAATTAAAACACAGACAAGACAAGACATTGTGCAAAGACAAGACAAAGAAGTAGCAGCAATATTGACGTGTAGTAAGCAATATGAACATTGATGCAATGTATGGTATTTGCAATCTAGATACATAAATATAGTCAATAGATATGTAATATAATGAATAAATATAAATAATAGATATAGGTAATACAGAAATTATCAGTGTATGATAATAGTTGTTTAAGACATGTGTAAACAATGACAAGTCAGAATGTTTCACAGCAGAAGGATATCAAGAGTGTCAAAATACTTAAAGGTCAGTATGAGATTTTCAGTTCTTTTCTCCATGCACACTCGTCTTTGCAGGAAAATGGCTTGCATGTATAAAAGTTCTGTTTTTAGAGGTGGTTGAGACAGTGTGGAAGATCCCAGGTGGCAGCATGGTGCTAAGGAGTCTGACAGCTTGGGAGTAAAAACTATCCTACAGCCTGGCAGATCTGGCTCTGATGCTGCAGTATCTTCTCTTGGATGGCAGAAGTGTGAAAAGTCCATGTGAGGGGTGTAAGGGGTCAGATAGATGGAGGGATGGGTGGAAGGGCTACAATTAGCATCTTTTCTAGAAAAAAAAAATATCAAAAAGGTTAATTTATTGTTCTTTCAGCAAGGTTGCGATTACATTTCAAGTTCAAAGAGAGATTGGTCTGGAAATACAGAGTTTGCATACCAAAGCCTGAAATCTCTACCAAATCAGAAAGTTTTAAAATGGGTTTAAAATCAAGAAGAAAATAAGAGTCAAAAAACAAAATCAAAACCTCAAAATATCATGAATTCTGTTTTTGTTGCTCTAGTACAGCACTGGGCAACTGATGCCCTCAAGCTGTACCCAATTCGTGATACAGTTGTAAGCAGAGGATGAGCTTCTCATTGAAATATTTTTTCAAGCCCTTGTGACGTGTTTTTAACAGGATTATGCTACAGTTGGCAGGTGTAAGCATATTAAGCTGCCATGTGGTGTCATCCAAAAAATAATTAAATAAACCAAGCTTTTACTATACGATTAAGGACAGTCTATAGCAATGAAGTGTGTGGCTTTTTTAGCTGCTTGCTTGCCTTTGCCATTTTTAAAGAATTTGAGTTTGCATGGTAGATTTTATCAGCAGTTGATTTGGTTGGCTGAGTATCCCTGAAGTTGGAATTTGGAGTTTGTGTCCAAATCAGTATAAAAAATGGCATTTCCAAATTTGAAAGAAGGAGTTTAGGTGGAGAAAGGCTTTCTGGTAGCGAATCAACTGAAATGGATTATTCCTGTGTTTCAACCTGTGTGTTTGGTGAGAACTGAAATACACTAACACCTTGCAGAGGCATCCCCCATGTGCTTTCAAGCAGAAAACGGAAAGTTTTTGGAGTCGTTACTGTCTAAATCCAGTGATTAAAAAAGTTAACAGAATGTTACATTATATTGCCACATGTGTTTAGTTTTTAGTGCATCTTCACCGAGTCAGAAGAGGAGAGTTACAGCTTTTCAAGTTAGCTCATTTCTGTTTTGGTAAAGCATTGTTGATTTTGTTTATTTTTCATTGTTCAAACTTTACAATAATCTATGTCAACTGCACCATGTAAAATCTATTCATTTTCTCAATTTTCAGGATTAGAGTTCAGACAGAAGTGAAGATTGCACTAGATATGCAGCTCAGATTGCCATCCTTCAATGTGAATTTAGATTTAAATTTAATTTATCACAACCTGTTATAAAACTATATTGTTATATTTGTGATATCAAGTCAGCATCATTTTGTTTAGTAGTTTTCATATTGTTGTGACCATTTTATTAATTAGTTACAATGTGGCGGCCATGTTGTTTATGGCAACAATGGCTGTTACTGGTCACATGGTCATGGGATGTGGTGTCACATTAGCATGGTTTGTCTTTAAAATGTAGCTCTGGTCTCTAAGCCTTGGAGTCAAACATAAAAAAAGTATAATGTGTGCAGGCTTGGGAGCTTTGGCTTAGTTACTATAATTCTAATGAAAACTTTAGCCTTTTTCATGGTTTTGACAAGCCGTTTTATTGTATTTTTTTGGATGTTTCATCTAAGAGTAAATAACAACAGCTTTATTTAAAATGAATTGTGATTTTGTTTCTCATCCCTAAGTCCTAAATGTTTGTTTGCCCTTTGGGTTATCTTATGTCATCACTTAAAAAGTAATTGATAGAGAAATAGTTTCTCACCCATTAAGGAAAGAAGTGTTGTATCATTTAATCAAAACAAAGTGCAGACAAATATAAGCACACATCATGTTCTAAAAGATAATAATAATAATAAAATTACATTTTATACAGGAATTTTCTAACATACTCAATGTGCTTTACATAGACAGTTTTGAACTAGTTCAACCGTCACCAATGTGTAGTATCCACCTGCAGAACGTGACGGCAGCCATTCCTGTGCCAGTGCACTCACCACACATTAGCTATTAGCTATTAGGTGGTGAAGTGATTAGATGGATAGGGGACCAGAATGTCCCCATTAATGCACTGGGGCTTTGGGATCCACATGCAGACTTTTGTAGGCTTCACCAACACCTCTTACAGCAGCAAATGAAGCTTTGCCTAGATGGTCTGCCTTCTAAGTACTGGGTAGGACCCAAACATGGATTACTATTTCAGATATGCAGAAGAATTATTACTAATTCTACAGACAAAAAAAATGCTACCATTTTCTCTTAAATTTTGGCATAATGTCTCTGGGAAATGAAACAGGTTTTAATACATACTAAAAAATTCGGACATGAGCGTCAGTAGGCTTTGCGCCCCAGGAACCAAGTTACCCAAACTATTCTCTAACATTTCAGTAATTATTTACCGCTCTGATGCTGATCTTTCTTATCATAAAATAGGTCATTACAATAGAAATTGACAAGAAGAATTCATAATTAAATGCAGAATTACGGTATATGAGTGTTCCTCTAAAGTGCCTCTTTCAGGCAAAGCACAACGATGCCTCTGTTTTCTCAGGAAGCTAAGGAGAGCTGACCTCCCCTAGAAGCTGCTGGTTAATTTCTATAGATGCACTATAGAGAGCATTTTAACTAACTGCATGATGGCCTGGTACAACAGCTGCACCAAGGCTGCTAAAGAAGTCCTGCAGCGGGTCGTAAAAACAGCAGAGGCTATTATTGGGACTGAACTTCCATCACTCAAACTCTCGTATAAGACTCGCTGTGTGAGAAGGGCCAAAAAAATTCTCAAGGACAAAACTCATCCTGGAAATTCTTTGTTTGAGGTCCTCCCATCAGGAAGACGCTTTAGGTCAATCCGAGTACACACAAACAGACTAAAAAATAGGTTTTTCCCATCTGCCATAAACTTTCTGAACTCTGAATCTCCTCAGTGTCCTTAATTGAACATGTGCAATAAGCTATATAGGTAATGTGCAATATACTAATGTAATACAATGTATAATATACTATTGTTATAATGTACTATTCATTAACAGGTGCAATAATTTATGCTACTATACTTTGAGCTATAATAATTTGCTCTGGTTACTTGATCACTTAACACTGTATATGACATATTGGAATTATTTGACTTTTCTTTAAATGCACCTTGGAGCTGTCACAAAAAGTAATTTTGTTGTGTTACAGAATGACAATAAAGTGCTTGAACTTGAACTTCTCTTCCACGATTTGGCACCAAAACTTATCAGCACATTGTGATCTCATAACAGGCTCAAGTTTTGAGTTTGTTATTTTTCCGTCCAGCCATTTTAGCTCTAGACCGTCCCAAGAAACTGTGACACACAGAGAGACAGAAATACACCCATCATCGAGATATTAATGTTTTTGATATCAGGAGACCCTAAAACATCAAGCGAGATCGACATTTTTGAAGCTTTCACTCCTCCCCCATAGACGATTGGTTATGGTGGCCACAAAGCAAAAATGACTGCTTTATTGATTAACCCCAAAGTAATCTACAATACTTTTAAAAAATATTTTACAAATATATTATTGCAGAGAATGAGTTAATGGTTTGTTTTTTTTTATAATTTATTTATTCTTACAGCAGAATCTGTTTTTCTACAAGACTGTAAATGCTTGAAGGCATCATTTCAAAACACAATGACTGCTTAAAAACTGTAACAATAGGAGTATCACATGAACAACTATTGTTCTAATAAAGTTTAATACAACAGAGTAACCAGAGAATGAAAGCAATGCAGTGTATGTTTGATAAAGTTATGATACTGACTGTTTGAAGAATGTAAGGATTTGGGGCACCCCAGTGTGTCTACTTGCTGTTTTCATCACTTTTCTATGTTGTTTTAAATGCTAATTCTTGCGCTATTTATTTTTTACTTATATTCAGGAGCTCTCAGACTTGCATGTCAGTGATGTAATTTAGAGCATATTTGCTTTGCCTGTAGTCTGTAAACTACATATGTGGTAGCATATGATGTCATACAAGTTATTATTATTATTTTTTTATTTTATTAATTTTATTGTAATCATTCCATACAGATAGATCAATTTTTACAAAAAGTAGGATTGAAAACAAGTCGACCCCACCCCTTAGAGAAAAAGCATGGCCAATGGGGTAAAACTTAACAACAACAACAACATTTATTTATATAGCACATTTTCATACAAGAAATGTAGCTCAAAGTGCTTTACATAATGAAGAATAGAAAAATAAAAGACACAGTAGGAAAATAGAATAAGTCAACATTATTTAACATAGAATAAGAGTAAGGTCCGATGGCCAGGGAGGACAGAAAAAACAAAAAAAAAAACTCCAGACAGCTGGAGAAAAAAATAAAATCTGCAGGGATTCCAGACCATGAGACCGCCCAGTCCCCTTTGGGCATTCTACCTCACATAAATGAAATAGTCCTCTTTGTATTTTGGGTTCTCATGGAAGGACTTGATAATGATGGTCATGTAGACTTCTAGCTTTTAGTCCATCAATGTTGGAGCATCATGATGTTTTGATTTTAGGTGCATAACAGCAGAAGGCCGCCTCACCACTTCTTTTAAGTTTTGCTTGTGGAATTCTAAGGAGACACTCATTTGAGGATCTAAGGCTACGATTTGGAATATAGGGTATTAGACATTCTGATATATAAGATGGAGTGAGATTATTTAAGGCTTTATAAACCATAAGCAGAATTTTAAAGTCAATTCTGAATGACACAGGTAACCAGTGTAGTGACATCAAAACTGGAGAAATGTGTTCAGATTTTCTTTTCCTTGTTAGGATTCTAGCAGCTGCATTCTGCACTTGTTGCAAACGACTTATGTCTTTTCTGGGTAGTCCTGAAAGGACTTTTGTTTTTCAGTCGACTAGATTACTGTGAATTAATTTCTCAGCATCTTTCAATGATATCCTTCTATATAAAAGCGGTCAGGATTGTCCTTCAGTCCCGTGAGTGCTACGCAGGCGCAGAGTTTCACACACGCCCCGTCCATTTTGCAATGCACGATGGGATTTGTAGTTTCGTTTTTCCAGGTAAAAGATGATTTTCTACTCCAGACTGTGCAATATCTTCTTCTTCTTTCTTACTATATAAAAGTGGTCGGGATTGTCCTTCCGTCCTGTGAGTGGAAAGAGTAGCGATATTCCGCTTATCACAGACTTACTACTTGCAGCTTGCGGTACGAAGCGGCATGATGTGAGTTCTGGTGCTCCCATCGTTCCCTTGCTTTTGTGCGTGATGTGCTGGAAAAATAGACAAAATTATGTCTCTGGAAATAATTAATGTTGATGGAGTACAAATGCCTCACCATGTAGTAAATATCAGGAAGGTTCAAAAGGGTGACCTCAATATAGAAAAAAAGTTTAAATTTCATCACAAAAATAACAGAAACTATTAAAGTAATACCCCTCAAATGCAATATAACCAAATAAATGAGTTTGTATAAAATATCAAATTGATCTACATATTGAATTGCCTTAAGAAGTGGTCAACTTAAAAGTCGGTCGCCTTAAAAGGCGGGTCAGCCTAGTAAGAGGTCTAACTTTTGCTATGTTTCTTAAGTGAAAAAAATGCTGTCCTAGTGGTCTGATGAATATGCGATTTAAAATTCAGGTTACAGTTAACAGTTACCCCTAAGTTTTTTACTTACGTCTTGACTTTTAACCCTAATGCATCATATGATTGGCAATAATGAATCCATTATTGCCAATCACTTAAATTTCAGTTTTTTCTTTATTTAGCTTGAGAAAATTAATATTCATCCATTCAGAAATACAAGTAAGACATTGTGTTAGTGAATCGAAAGAGTCAGTGTCATCAGGTGCTATTGATAAGTACAGCTGTGTGTCATCAGCATAGCTGTGGTAGCTCATGTTGTGCCCTGAGATAATCTGACCTAACGGAAGCATATAGATTGACAAGAGCAGCGGACCCAGGATAGAGCCTTGTGGAACACCGTATAGAATATCATGCGTCTTTGAGTTATAATTACCACAACTAACAAAGAATTTTCTACCTGCCAGGTAGGATTCAAACCAATTAAGGACCCTGCCAGAAAGGCCCACCTATTGACTAAGGCAATTTCTAAGAATATTGTGATTGATGGTGTCAAATGCGGCATTCAGATCTAGGAGGATGAGAACAGATAAATGGCCTCTGTCTGCATTTACCCACAAGTCATTTACTACTTTAACAAGTGCAGTTTCTGTGCTGTGATTTGTTCTAAAACCTGACTGAAATTTATCAACAATAGCATGTTTATTGAGGTGGTCATTTAACTGCATAATGACTGCCTTCTCTAGAATTTTACTTAAGAAGGGCAGGTTAGAGATGGGTCTAAAATTTTCAAAAGCAGAGGGGTCAAGATTATTTTTCTTAAGTAGGGGTTTAACTACAGCAGTCTTAAGACAGTCTGGGAAGACCCCCGTATCTAATGACGAGTTTACAATGTCAAGAATATTATCAATTAGCATGCCTGATACTTCCTTGAAAATACTTGTTTGTATTGGGTCAAGGACGCAGGTGGAGGGTTTCAGTTGAGAGATTATTCTATGTAAATCAGGCAAATCTATCCTGGTGAAAGAATTTAATTTGTTTATAACGGAGTACTGGGGCTTAGGAGGATCCGCAGTGTTGGGGAGATGTACTATGTTATTTCTAATATCATTAATTTTTTGATTGAAAAATACAGCAATAGCCTCACAGGTTTCGCTGGAAGTATTTTGGAGGCATTCCTTTGTGTTAAACTTGGGTTTAGCAGACGATCAATTGTAGAAAATAAGACTCTGGGATTACTAGCATTGTTATTTACTAATCTTAGAGAAATAGCAGCGCCTCTCAAGATGGACTGTGTTATTGTATTCTGTTATTTTAGCCTTCAATATCTCATAGTGAATAATCAGTTTAGTTTTCCTCCATTTATGCTCAGCTCTGCGACATGTTCTTTTTAACTCAGACACTCTTTGGGTCTTCCATGGTATAACAATGCTAGAAGATTTTTTAACTGTCTTTTCAGGTGCAACTATGTCAACAGCAGCTCTCACTTTAGAATAAAAATTTTCCACCTTACTTTTTACATTATCCTCGCTATTATAGTTAGCACTATAAACGGACTGATTGCTTAGAATGTTTGTCATTTTTAAAGCTGCTGATGAGTCAAAGAAGTGTTTTTTAACAATATGCTTCTCATGAATGTTTTCTATCATTATTTCTATATTAAATAGTAGAAGGAAATGGTCTGATAGACCAGTATCAATGATCTGCTTCGAATCAACTTTTAGTCCTTTGGTAATTAGCAAGTCTAATGTATGACCTGCTTTATGTGTAGGCTGATTAACGAGCTATCTCAAATCAAAAGAGTCCAGGAGATTCATGAATTCCTTTACTTTTAGGTCACACTGGTTATAAATATGAAAGGCTTGTAAACATACCTAAATTGATGAGTTTAATAGGCCAATAGAGATGAATGGAAAAGAAAAAGAAATGAGGAGATAACTGCTTCCTCGGTGCTTTAAGAGCTTATTCTAAAATATTATTGATTAGATCCTGCCAGGTTTTGAAAAAATTCTGTACAGATCCTCTAACTGAATATTTGATTTTTTCCAATTTCAAATAGTATAAAACATCGGTTTCCCACTGACTTAAAAGTTAGGATTCTTCCAGTTTAGCAAAATAAGTCTGCGTGCCAAAAGTGTAGGGAATGCAATCACAGTTTGTTTGTCCTTCTCCACTTTAAACATATCTGGAAGAACCCCAAACACAGCTGTTAATGGGTTAGGAGACATTGTGACACCAAGACTGTATGAAAGGCACTTAAAAATTTTGGTCCAGAATGATGTTAATTTGGTGCAGGCCCAAAACATGTGACCCAGTGAGGCTGGGACTTGATTGCAGCATTCGCAGGTTGGATCTTGCCCTGGAAACATTTTGGACAGTTTTTGGCGAGACAGATGTGCTCGATATATAATTTTGAGTTGAATAATTGTATGCTTTGTGCATATGGAGCTCGAGTGAAGTCTCTGCATTGCTACTTTCCACTCCTTTTCTGATATAGTTATTTTAAGATATAAATTCAATAAAATGAGAATTGACTTACAAATCTTGAGCTTTAAAGCAAAGAATAATACAGCGTTAAGAACAAGAAAAGAAAGAAGAAAAGAATGTTGACTGTTAAAGGGAAAAGATTGTTTAGGAGGAAATATTTAGGGATCAGAAAAAAAGTAGAACACCTTTTTTATCATTAAGCAAGAAAATATAATAAAATGGGAAATATATTTTTGTGTTTAGTGCTAAAAAAAATTTTTGGCCTTGATGTATTTTGGATTCTCAATATGGTACTACATTTGGCTTCAAAGGTTTTGCCAGCTTTGGCTTTGGGTGTGAAGCTTTGATGTTGAGAGTGTTTAACATGCAAGATACTTAACTTCTCCCACTCAATTCTAAAGAAGATATTTAAATGGCTGGTTCTAACCCCTCTTAAGTATACAATTGCTGCTCATTTTGACCCTCTTCAGTTTGCATATATGACTAATAGATCTGTAGATGACACCTTGAACATGGGCCTTCACTTAGTGCTACAGCTTCTGGACTGTAAAAGGAGCTTATGCCAGAATAGTTTGTAGACTTAAGTTAAGCATTTAACACCATTGTCACTGAAGTATTGTTAACTAAACTTCTACAAGCTAAATTGAATGCTTCCATTTGTTAACAGATTTACAGTTTTTTTTGACAACCAGGAAACAATATATTCAGATGGACTCCCACCTCTCAGACTCGCCTTTTGTCTTGGTGCACTACAAATATAACCTGGAGTTCAATTCCACCAAGATGGTGGAAATGGCAATTGACTTTAGCAAACAGCAGTTACAACCTATTCCCCTAAAAATAAATGATTCTACAGTTAATTTGGTGGAATCCTTAAAATTTTGGGGCACAGACATCTTTCAGCTGGGATATTTCCACCATTTCCATCACTAGGACGGCTCAGCGTTAGGTGTACTTTTTTACACCAACTAAAGAAATTCAATATTTTCCAGTACAGGGGGTCCTCGGGTTACGACACATTTCCGTTCCTACAACAGTGATGCGACTCGAATTTTGGTGTAAGTCGAAACACACTCTAGCCTAAGTCACTTACCTATCTTAACACATTTGCAAAATCATAATCTGGAACATAAAAACACAAAATCTAAGCCTGAGAAAAAAGAAAAGGACATAAATATACTGTACTGTACACTGTATTGTAGTAACAGAAAAAATGAGTGTAAAAAAATGCTTACCTTTATTCCTTCTCATGTCTCAATTTTTTTAAGTTTATATGGAAGTGAGTGTTGTAAACTCGAAACGTTGTATGTCGAAACGTTGTAACCCGAGGACCCCCTGTACACTTCTACAAAACCATATTTGAAAGTGTGATTACATTCTCCATTGTAGTCTGGTTTGGTTCAGGAATGGTTAATTCCAAAATTAAATTACAGCATGCTGTGAGGTCTGCTGAGAAAATAATTGGCTTTGCTCATCCATCTGTCACAGAACTGTATGCATGTAGTGTCATAAACCATGTCATAATGTGCGCCACTGACTCATCTCACTGAGGTCATAACTCGTTCCAAAACCCCCCCACCCCCCCCCCCCGATAAATGCTTTAGGTCAATTAAAACCGGTGCAAACAAACACTTAAACAGTGTTTTTACCAGAGCCATAGTACTTGCAAACCAGTAATTGCATCTGCCTTCTTGGCTTATTCCTGTGTTCTTTCTTATATTGTATGAAGCTGTGAGTGTGTGTGTGTGTATGAACAGTATATGTATGCACACTATTAACACACATGCTTTCATTTGCATGTCTCCTTTATAATTGCACTGTTTTGCCACTGTTTATAATGTATGTTGTATTCAGCTTATGTTATTTATTTATTTATTTATTATTTATTTAGAATGTTATCTCATACGCAGCTCTGAAACTACCAATCTAAATTCCTATACATTTAATACTGGCAAATAAAAGTGATTCTGATTCTGATTGAAGGAATGATTTTTAATTTTTTTTTTTACTTTTCCTATTAGCTGCATCATGAGAAGAAAACACAATAAAGCAGTTCATCCGACAACAATATTTATTTCTGTAGCACATTTTCATGCAAAGAATGTAATTGAAGGTGCTCTACAAGATATCACAGAAAAGGCTGAAATAAAAACCAAATAAATTAAAAATATATTAGAATAAGAATGAATAAATGATATACCAAAAGTAGTAAATGAGAATAAATCAATACACACTTACATAACACTGATATAAAAGTCAGAGTCCTTATTTACACTGTAGATTTGTTTTTAACTTTCTAATTATAACTTTAATGGTATGGTCAGATGTCTGGAGATGACACAAAAAAATCTGTTCCATTAGGAGCAAGATGCTGGAGAAAAATCAAAATCTGCAGGGGTGCCAAGGCCAAAAGACAGCCTGACCCCCACTAGGCATTCTACCTAACATGTACTTAAGTAGTTCCTTATTATTTTTAAGTTGAAGATTCAGTGCAGTGGGTTCTGTGGACAGTTGGAATATCCACTTTTATTCAAACATCACATGCAGCTGGTGGTGGTGGTGCATGACAGAACAACTGGAAAAGAAAGCAGAGAAACGTTGAGATTAATAATGATTGCAAACCCATGAAGTATATGATAATTCTAAGTAAGTATATATAACCTATTAAAAGTAGAACTAAAATGCTATGGAAAAGCCAAATTAAAAACTTGGGTTTTTGGGAGTTTTTTTAAATGATTTACAGTGTTAACCTGGTGGTGCATAACAGCTTTGATGCATAACAGCAAAAGACCACCTCATCATTTCCTATATGCTTAGTTCTTGTAAAAATAGGCAAACCGGTACTAGAAGATCTAAGGTTAATACTCGTAATGTAAGGGGGAAGGCACTCCAAAATATAACATGGAGCAAAATTTTTTTGAGCTTTATATACCATTCATAGCACATTAAAATCAGTTCTATAGGACAACGGCAACCAATTTAATGATGGAACAATGTAACTTGAAAATACCCGTGAATGGTTACAAATGCAGTGTTACATGCAGGTAAAACAAATAAATAAAAAGATGGGAAATCATAACTTGAATAATGCAAACTCTGAAAATTACAATTGCATTCTGACTGAACATAATTCCTCTTCCATCATTTTTTGCCATCGTATACAAATTATTTGACATTGTCTACCATTACTATAAAATAGAAAAATGAATGGTGTTAGTTCAAACCCTTGAATTATGCCACTAATGACCTCATAGTACACTTTTTGTATTTTATTCATTGTTTTCTATCCATCTTTCACTTCATATTTTCAAATTTCTAATTTCTGGATTAGAATTAGGTACAAACTTTTAAAGACAGTTTAAGTGAAATGAAGAAAGAAATTACAATGAAAATTTGACAGGGTGAATTTAATAAAAATTGAGTGCAGTTCACAGAACAGACATACAGTATGCTTTGCCAGACTCTTTGTCTCTGAACTGCAGAGGATAATGCCAAATGTTCCTGGCACTTCTAACAAAATGTAATAATAGAGTACATAGAATTGTGCTTTTTAACCAGCTGTTATTTTAATGAGTGGTCAGATTTATCAACGTTATCCTATTAAACCAAATAAAAATGAACCTTTTTTATCACTACTGTGAGAATGCACTATAGTCCTGCATTATGTAATGATCTATAAATGGTTGTTTTTTTGATCTTGAATTTAAGCTTTACTGATAAACAACATAGTTGCAAGAAATTAGTTTTTGATGTTACAGTCACAGATACCAAACAGTAAAATACAAAGAAAAGCACAATATAGAATATGTGAAATCACCATGACGTTAAATACACCACCAACAAGCAATACACCCAAAAATGAAAATATATACAGTACAGGCCAAAAGTTTGGACACACCTCCTCATTCAATGTGTTTTCTTAATTTTCATGACCATTTACAGCACTCCATCACTCTCCTTCTTGGTCAAATAGCCCTTACACAGCCTGGAGGTGTGTTTGGGGTCATTGTCCTGTTGAAAAATAAATGATCGTCCAACTAACCTGACTTCTGCACAACACAACTGCTGTTCCCAACCCCATTGATAAAGCAAGAAATTCCACTAAATAACCCTGATAAGGCACGCCTGTGAAGTGAAAACCATTTCAGGTGCCTACCTGTTGAAGCTCATCGAGAGAATGCCAAGAGTGTGCAAAGCAGTAATCAGAGCAAAGGGTGGCTATTTTGAAGAAACTAGAATATAAAACATGTTTTCAGTTATTTCACCTTTTTTTGTTAAGTACATAACTCCAAATGTGTTCATTCATAGTTTTGATGCCTTCAGTCATGGAAATAAAGAAAACACATTGAATGAGAAGGTGTGTCCAAACTTTTGGCCTGTACTGTACAATTGTACATATACCTAGTATATTATGAGACTTTAAAAGTAAGCAAAATTTAGGTTGGATGGAGGTATTTGGAGATGAAACAAAAGTTGTTATTCACCTATTAAAATGCCGAGTAGTTTTTGTCCTGAGTGACTGTTTTTTGTGATGCTATCTACCGGTATTCTGAAGCCCAAAGCGTGAAGTCTTCAAGTCCTGGTGGCCAATTCATCACACATCAGGTCCACATAAGATAAGGGGGCATGGTAAAATGCATATCCAATTAGTCATGCTGGGTTGGCAGGCAGTATAGTGTAGTGGTTAAGGCTTTGGACTTTAAACCCCGAGGTTATGGGTTCAAATGCTACTACTTACACTGTGTGACCATGAGCAAATTATTTGACCTGCCTGTGCTCTAATTGGAAAACCAAAAGAAATGGAACCAATTGTATCATAAATGTTATAAATCACCTTGGATGAAGGATTCAGCCAAATATGTAATTATATGTAATAACTGAAATATATGGTTAGGTAGGTTAATATGATCTTTAATTTTTTGCTTGCTTCTTGACCTGAGATGCATATAGGTGTTGAAAATAGTGCAGTTTCAGACCTACGGTCATCTTTGCTGCAATTATGTTTTGAATGAACAGATGTACTGCGTAACCAAACTGTTATGAAGCACATGAAGAGGCGCACTGATTGGGACAGGCTAAACTTATTACGTTTATTGAAAAAATTTGCTGTAGGTTTGCTTATAAATTTTATGTTTTCATCTCGGCTCAGAGTGTGAGTAATGGTGGTGCAAAGAAATTCAAGGTATTCTACCCATTTAAGAATTAAACTATCTATAGATAAAAGTGTTATCTCTTAAAATCTGAAATTACTGCAACATTTTTTATTACAATCAGGTCCAAATTGTTGAGGGTAGCCCATTCACCTTCCTCCAATATGGCACCTCATCCCCATCTGTTATTAGGCTGACCAGGATAGAGTCATGCAGCATCTAAACTTCAACAGTAGTGATAAACGAAATCCCATGGAGTTTGCTTTGCCGTAAGTTCAGTGAAATGGCAGAAATGTTCTGGAACTTTAAAAAACTCAGCAAAATGCATTTAAGTCATAGGTGAACATGGAACTGGACTAGTTTTGAGTCGATTATAATGGTACAATGGTCTTTTAAGTGTCCCTGGGGGCCAGGGAAGTGTCTGTAATCTATGCTGAACTGATTATTGTGGCCATAAATGTGACCTAAACTGTAAGAGAGCAGCGCTAACCACTTCAAACAATCCTGCCTCAAACAACAAAAGATGCTTATACATAAGGTATCACTCTCCATCCCAGTCAGGATGCCTGTCTATTTGCCTTGGCACCTACAACATATATGCAAAGTATATCATTGTGCTCACAGAGTTCCAATAATCGGGGCACTGACTGACCATGCCACAAAGTGGTTAGTGCAAACTGATCTTTGATTCCTGGCAGCCTGAGCTGCAGTCTGCTTGCTGCACACTTGCCAGATGCACGCCGGGTCTATGCATAGTAATCAGGCACAGGCTGAATGCTTGCAAAACAAACCCTAAGACTTGTGAAATGATAATAATAATAATAATAATAATAATAATAATAACAAAAGGTTTATTACTAGTTACAAGGCATTTCTATATATTTTTTTTTTGAAGATATCAGACACAGCTGGCAGATCTTTTTGTAGATTTGATGCAGCTGGCACATCTTTCCGATCTATCTGTGCTCATTCACACTATCGATCCATCGCATTTTATTCTTCCACACCGTGTAAATAGTACCAAATGTTTTGTCGTTATTAAATCTTTAAGGCTTGTTTTGATTAGGTACAACCCAACATGACTAATTACATGCTTCCTTATGTTATGTGGACCTGGTGCGTGACGAATTGGCCATCGGGACATGAAGACTTCACACTTTGGGCTTCAGAGTACCATCAGATAATATAAGATACTGTGTATCTGCACATCCAGACAGTCTGTGATGTGAGGGATCAGTGTTTGTCATTCACTTCCTAAGCTTAACATGCTTAATCTAGCAGTAAAGATACAACAAACAATGAATCTATGCAGAACAACAAAGTAATTGTATCACATTGTCAATATGGTCATTCTCATTATAACACACACATTAGCCAGATCGGGTAGGGACCTAAATGTAAAGTGTAGTCCACTTACAGTACTCATGTGTGAAATTTCTGTGCATGGCTGCTACAACTGTGATGTCATGCTGGCCTTGCAAAGCATTATGGGGTGCTGAGAAATAAAAATTTGTCTAAGCAGGCTGCATTGCAAATTTACCAGGAAAATATTTAGTGAACAAGGTCACCGCCGAACACAGCAGATTCACTGCAAAAAACACGTTGGCAAATTTCACCAGTCAACTCAGTTCAGCAGCTTTATAGACTGGAGGTGCAGTCATTGATGTCGACAGAACACAGCCCTGAGAGGGTCAGGAACTCTGAGTGGTGGTCTCCCAGCTTTACTGCTGTAGTCTGCTCCCCAGAAAATCAGAGATCTACCTGCATGAGACAAAGTCCAAAGTCATGTTGAGGAGTTTGTTAGTGAGAAGCACTGGAATGATTACGGTATGTTAAATTCTGAACTAAATCCATGAAGAGAATCTTGGCATAAGTACCAGGGGAGTCTAAATAACAGTGGAGAGCCACGTAACCTGTGTCTTTTTAACACATTACAAAAATTATCTTAGCTTTTCAGAGACAATGTTGACTCATTTTGATTTACTATTTTTTGAAGTACCATCCAGTTGGTTTTAATGACTTTCTCTGTTAATGTCCTGTTCCTCTGCTTTTCCTCTTTCATTCAAGTGTGTCCACTGTGGCTTCATAGTAACAGTTATGGCATTACATAAGAAATGTAAACAGACCTAATTCACTAAAATTTCTTTGTTCCTTGTGTTTCTTTTGATGGCTCCTGTGATTTTCTCCCTGCAATTGTTTTTATAAAATATTATCATTCTTGAAATGATCTGAGTTTTAATCATCATTAGTGCACCAATATGTCCTTCAATGTAGTCTCTTGTTTTCCTAAAGTCTGTGTGATTTTTCTTTAAACGACACAATCATATTTCATTGTATTTCTCATTAAATCCAAATCCCTCATACATTGCTGGTTGATTAATGTAAGGCAGTTCATGTGGAGCCCGGGCAGAGGCATCTAACTTCTGAAATGATTAGCAGTGTCATTGATGCAAAATAAGACAGAGTCTACTGCGTTCAAAACCTTGTTTTGCTTATCCAACTGTTTAATGTTCTTTAGTAAATACAGTGAAACCATGCTGATTGTAAAACATGTTACAGTTCATATGTTTGATTCATTTGTTAAATTAATGCCTATAAGCACAGTTTAACATAGCAGTAAAGATCTGATATAGAAGTGATGTCTAGCTAGGTCAAATGCTATGTAACTGACTAACCAAACAAAGAAAAAATAAAATATGATTAAACATAAAGGTTCATTTGAAAAGGTTTGAAGAAAAATAATCTGCAATAAGTCTGTAAGTGAACTGCTACTTAATGATTAATGTGGTACCATAGAGGATGTTACGTGATTAGGGTCCCATATCTAGTGATGTTGATCCAGCTTTTGTGTGGGGCTTATGTGTGTGTTTGAACAGCTCCTTTTGACCACTTCAATTAATTCTTCTCAGATGGGAGTCGGGGATTTATCTGGGGACGTGTGAATCAGGAATTCTGAAACAAAGACCTGTTCTGCAGTATTAGTCCTGCAGGATCATTTTAGTCTTTGCCTTGTTCAGGATACTATAATTGGTATGGTTACCCTCCTAAATAATTAGAACTTTATTTGTCCCCAGGGGGAAGTTTGGCTTTTACAGCAGCTATTTAAATAAATACATAAACAG
>JANRMT010062817.1:37300333-37329032 GCA_026402145.1 Polypterus bichir lapradei | reverse complement strand
GGTGGCAGTGTGACGAAGTTGCTTCGGAAGACGGCGTTAGCCGCGGAGCTCAGCTCAGAGCGAAATGAGGTAAATGGGAGGGGATATGATGACGTGACTCCTCCACCCGCCTTAACTGTCAATCCCCCACAAACACAGTCTCTCGGAATTTGCATAAGCACACCCCTTCACCTGCAATTTTAACTTAGATACAAAGTGATCAAAACTCTCGTTTATATCCTGTGTTCTCTCATTAAACTTGTATCCCGCATTACCCGTGGGCATTAAAAACGCCAGCGGCAGCCTGTCTATAAACTTAATTTAAAGTTTAGGTTTATACCTTGCTTTGTTTCCGAAGTAGCTGCAATGATGAATATGGTAGTATATGTCACTCGCTTGCTTCTTATTGTTTTGCTGCCTTCTCAATTATATAATGCATGTTTTGTTCAGCGTATTTTGGAGCTCTTCCTGGTTTTCTACATAGTGCGTTGACAGTCAGTTCACGTTATTACGTGGGCGGCGTGATGATGTCACACGAAACTCCGCCCCCACGGCGGTCAAGCTCAACTCCATTACAGTAAATGGAGAAAAATACCTTCCAGTTATGACCATTACGCGTAGAATTTCGAAATGAAACCTGCCCAACTTTTGTAAGGAAGCTGTAAGGAATGAGCCTGCCAAATTTCAGCCTTCTACCAATACGGGAAGTTGGAGAATTAGTGATGAGTCAGTCAGTCAGTGAGTGAGTGAGTGAGTCAGTGAGGGCTTTGCCTTTTATTAGTATAGATATATATATATACCCCTTCAGTAACCATGACTGAAATATTAAGACAAGAGAAATATGGTTCAAGAGAAAGAATATATTCTTCAGTACATAAAAACGTCTTCAGTATCTTAAACATCTGCTCCTACTGGTACTATAATAATGTCTCTGTTATCCATTCTATGAGTCAAGCGAAATGACTTGTTGAATACAAACCCAAATTACTTCTTGCACAGTGTACAGATTTACTATATGAGTATATATATATATATATATAAATTTATACCACTACAGAAGCATTAGGAGACTTACACTTGAACATGCTTCTTTAATAAGAAAACAAAGCGTACATTCTTTGTTTTTCTTTACTTCAGGATGTGTTACTCATAATCTTTAACACAGCATGAGAAAATAAATCTAGTTAATTTCATTATTATTTCTTTACTCTTATATATTAAGAGAATGTCATGCAGACCCTAGTAATTACAGTACAGAATGCTTAAGCAGTAAATTACAGGTAAATTAATGAAAGCAACTGTGTAAGGCATGTTTAAAAAGCAGCTACAGTAATCACAATGGATGCATTAAGGGTATTTCACTATGATTTTATATGAAGGGATCTTCTTCCAGATTTTTATGAAAAGAAAAATAAAAATGTGATATTCTTAACATCCATTATGCAGGTTTACTAAGGTTGACCAACTGCTTGCCATTACTACTTTCCCCAATTTATGTCTTGGAAATATCCGCAGGATTATGTTATACACAAACCTCTCATAAAGCAGCTGAGCCTGAACTCTCCCTTAGGCCAGCATTACAGTGTGTGATTTTTAGAAATCGTGGTCAAGCAACGACTCACACTCCATTGTATATGTGCTCACACTGTATAAGTATGTTTGGTCTGACAGACAGTTTTACTCATTGACAGTTTGCAATAAAGCTTTACCCATTCAAAAAAACAATATGGTCACAGGCCTCTCAAAACGTGAACAAAGGAAAGAGCTGCATTGCTAAATCTTGCTGTACTCTGCTCTGAAACTACAAAATAAGAAAAAGGCATAACTGGACAAGTGGATGGTTGGAAAGATGTGGGCAATATGATCAGTCTATTTCATCATAATTTTTAGTTTTAATTTTATTTTAATTAGAGGTATGTTTACTTTTGTGTGTGATCATTTCTAGTTCTTACAGTAAACGTTTTATAAGACATTTGCCATTGGCCATTTAGTTGCATTTGTGTTGCTATATGAATTTTGCTGCTAGAACTCAGTTAACCTGGCCTCCATGCTCTTCATGCACAAAATGAGTTCTTTCTGTGCCATATCTATTTTTATTATTGTTGCTATGTGCACAATTACTGTGGTCGCTGCCCAGTGACTTTTCAGACATTTGATGGCGACATTAGAAAATCAGCTCAATCATAAGACCCAACTGGACATTGCAACCCCTCTCATACTGCACGTGAAATGAAGGCCAATGAAGCTGAAGTTCGGAATGACTTAGAAAATCAGTTGGAGACTGCAAATCTGCCTTAAAATCATACCATAATAATAATAACACATTTTATTTATATACCACCTTTGCAACGCTTAAGGCACAGAGTCTCAGAAAGAACATCCGGATATATGAAACATTGGATACAGACATTTTCTGCATGGGACACTAAAGCAGATAAATCCAGAATATATAAAGCATTAATAGAATAAAAGACAATAAACCAGAGTCAAATACTAAATTTAATACTACAAGAAAAGGTTGAATAAACAACATCATTTGTGATATAACACACACACACACAAATTATCCTCAGCATCTGGACAGAGAGGTAAACTTAAAGGAATATTAAATTAAGTTAAAAGCCTTCCTGAACAGATGAGATTTAAGTTGTTTTTTGAAAAGAAATAATTGAGTCAGCTGATCTAATTAATTTAGGGGGGTCATTCCAAAGTCTGGGTACTATGCAGCTAAAGGCCCTGTCATCCTTAGAGTGGAGGTTAGTGTGGATCACAACAAGAATCAGAGGACCTTAGTGGGCAAAAAGGAGCATAATGATGGAGAAGGTCACTGATATAGTGTGGTACAAGGCTATTTTAAAAATTTGTAAGTAATTAATAGAACTTTATATTCAATCCTGTAAAACATAGGGAACCAGTGAAAGCGAAGCAGGATGGGTGTGATGTGCTTGCTGTTGGTATTTGTGTAAGTACTCTTGTAGCAGTTTTGAATCAACTGGAGCTTAAATATAAGATTAGAAGGGTCACTTGCCAGTAGGGAAGAGGGATGTGATAAAAGCATAAACAAGTTTCCCAGCATTAGAAAAGGAAAGGAATGAGCGAATACAGGATATGTTATGGATGTGGAAGTAAGAAAGTTTCTTAATGTGGTTTATTTAGTCGGATTAAGAAAGGGAGGATTCAAAAATGACACCAGGATTCCTTGCCAAGAAGGTATGATGAGATCATCACCAAGAGTGATTGAAGAGGAGCTAATTTTCTTAAGCTGCGCTTTAGTGCCAATTTGCAGGAGTTCAGTTTTGTTGCAATTTAAAATTAAAGAGTTCTGCTGCATCAAGGTTTTAATTTCACTGAGACAAGTTGTGAGCTGAGAAAGCTCTAGTGAAGTTTCGCTTTTAACATTGAAATAGAGTTGAGTATCATCTGCATAAAAATGATAACTCAGTCCAAAGCTAAGAATAATATGGCCAAAGGGAAGTATATAAATAAAGAAGAGCAGAAGGCTGAGGACAGAGCCCTGAGGAACTCCTTGTGATTGGCGCTGAGCTGGATCTGCTGTTGCCAACACTAACAAACTCTTACATATCAGTCAAATAGGACTTAAACCACTTAAGGGCAGTGCCAGAGATACCCAGAATGTTCTCCATTCTGGACAGTAAAATGTCAAGTCTGACAGTACCTAACAGAATTAAATTTCTGGTTTTTCCAGAGTCTGCTGCCATAAGCAAATTTATCATTATTTACCCAAAGCAAAAGTAGTTTCAGAGCTGTGTTGTGCTCGGAAACCAAACTGAAATGATTCCATCAGTTCATTAGAAGTTAAGTAATTAGCAAGTTGGGAAGCCACAACATGATCAAGAACTTTTGACAGAAAATGTACATGAGAAATAGGCTGAAAATTGTTTTCATTGATTTTTTTTCATTGACTTTTTAACATTGAATTTGCAGAAGTGATTTTAAAAGCAGCTGACATAAACCAGTATAAATTGATGTATTTATTATTGTTGTAACAATTGGGATTATGACATGAAGGCAGGATTTAATAAGTGTGCTAGGGATAGGGTCCAGTACACAAGTAGTTGGCCTAATCTTACAAAGCAAGTCATTAACAAATGCAGATGGGTCTGGTGAAAATTTAGAAAAGGAGCTGGGTGGAGTGGGAATATAGGGAAAGATATAAATGCATGATGGATTTGTGTTAGATGACTTACTTAGATTTTTAATTTTTTTCTGAAAAAATTGAGGATTTTCTTTATAAACTGCAGTAGAGGAGGTAATTGGGCCAGATGCAAGATGAAGTAGTTTATTAACTACAGAGAACAAAACCCTCAGGTTATCATGGCCACTTTCTATTATTGTGCCATAATGTTTGTTCTTGGCTGTAGTTAGTGCATCTCTGTAAGCCTTTTGATGGTCAGAGAAAACCTGACCATCTCTCAAGACGCCAGCCAGCTGCTTTCAATAGACTGTAACTCTGAGTTGTACTCTGGAGCTGAATGCTTAAAGAAAACCTCCTTATGTTTTAAAGGAGTTGCGTTATCTAGTGCTAAATGAAGGGCTGAGTTATAGTAGTCAACAAGATTATCTAGTGTTGATGGAATAGGAGAAGACAGAAAAAGATCATAAATTAATCCAGCAAGGATAGAGGGACTGATATGTTTAAGGTTTCTGAAAGAAATTTAACATATACAGGTAAGAATGTGTGTATTTCCCCTTGGGATTAATAAAGTATCTATCTATCTATCTATCTATCTATCTATCTATCTATCTATCTATCTATCTATCTATCTATCTATCTATCTATCTAAGAGGAGTTGGAGGTAATGAGACATAAAAAGTAGCGCTTTATGACCAGAGAATTCCAAATCACTGCTCTAAGTGTTGCCAACAGATAAGCCAGATGTACAGATCAGGTCTAACATATGACCACCAGAGTGGGTAGAAAAATCAACATGTTGCACCAAGACACAGCAATCCAGCAAGGACAGGAATTAATTTCTCAGTTATATGTTTATCTCAATATGGATGTTGAAATTGCAAGAAGAATGACTGACTGGGAAAATGAACTTTAGTGGGTTAATAATTCAGTCAGATCCGATGAGAAAGACCTATTGACAGCAATAACTAAGATAGACCAGATTTTGTTATTCATTTACAGGCCAAACACTCACAAGAAAATGGACAGTCAGTTGGGATTCTTTTGATGTTTAACTCTGATCTAACAGTTACTGCAAACCCTCAGCCTTGTCTTGAACTGTGAGCCTCTGTGAAATAAATGTATCCTGCTGGTGTCACCTTGGTATGAGACATAAATTTGTTTGGTTTTTGCCAAGTTTGTGTTAAGCATAGCCTATCAAGGCTGGAGTCTGTAATGAATTCTGATAGCACCAATGCTTTGCCTTTTTGAGATCTTGTACTAAACAATGCAATATTAGCTAATGAGGGTCATTGTGTACGCAGTCTTAACCAGAGTTTATTTTAGCATATTGCAAATTTGACATACTGACACTCTTATTTCCAAAGTCATGAGGAGGACGGCATATTCCAGAGGAAATAGTGCCGGTGAACTTTCCATTTGCACAATAACGGTGTCTTTAAGACATTCTTGTCTGACCATTTGCTCTTGACAAACTGTTTAATATGCAGGAGTTTATCACAAGAGTATTTCAGCATAGTAGAGAGCCTATCCTTATCTGACAGTAGTATAACACATGTATGCAGCACAGCAGAGAATGTGAAATGGGCAGGGTGGGTTGGCACAAATGTGCGGCGATTGCAATGTAACAAAAATGCAGTAGAAGCATAGACTGATGCTGCTGGAGGATTGATCCTTTAAAAAAAAGAATATATTATAAGATGAAAATGAAGAATTCATTCAAAGGTTCCATCATATTACCATATCTATAACTGTGAGTATTATAAGTGTGATTACCTTTATTGCTACAAACCATGTGGGTGTGAACATCACATCATTTCTCCTGTTGAAGCATGTATAAAAGGAATCAAGAGCAATCCAGTATATTGATTTTAATTAAGAAGACTGGATATTCCCAGTTCCTAGATTTCCACAATGCAAAGAAAAATGTTTACAAATCAGACATCAGGCAGGAAAGTTTCATCTAGTAAACCACAAAAAGCTTCAAAACAGTTGTTCCTGAGGTTGTGAACAAAGTCAAGGCAAAATCCACAAAAAATAAATTCAAATTTAAAACAAAAAGTAAATTGTATCCATGAACTATTCATACAGTAAGAGAAAGTGAAATAAATGCAAGAGTGCAAGGTTAACACAAATTTTAACAAAAAGTGTTGTTAGCAGGGAGGAGTGGCAGCAACATGGGAGTGCTAGCATTCCCTCACCTCACAGAGTATGCCCCGCTTTAATGTTGTAGCTCACAACAGTTTATCAGATTACATAACTCTATGTCAGAATGGCCTACCAAGAAACTGTCCTTGCTCACCCTATACATGTCCAACTTTAAATACAATCTGTAACTTCCCACATGCAGACATTTTCAGGTGACTTTACAGTCATGGGTTGTATCAGTGGTGGACAGAAGACTATTTGATAACTTTATTGGGTGTTGGGATATGCATTTTCAACAACTGAGTGTCAGCAACACCAAGGAGATGGTGGTGAGCTGAAGGAAAAGCAAAGGTTCCCTGGGTCTGTTATTCATCCAACAAGTAGAAGTTGAGGCGATTCAGGTATTTTAAGAATCTGAGAGTGCACTTGGGGAAAAAAAATCTGGCCTGGGCAGCAAACACAGAAGCCATTTAAAAAGGGCCTGAGTTACTGTAAGTTTATTTCCTTTTGTGAAATAGTTGACTGTATCTGACATGGATTGAAAGTTTTTGCAATATGTTCTATCAGTCTGTGATTACAAATTATGTGGTTGTATGTTAGGGCAACCATATGAGAATAAGACATGACAACCATCTTATAAAATTAATTAGGACACTTGCCTCTGTTCTGAGCCTTAGCCACATTCTTGGTCACCTCTCTTACCATGGCACTTCACCCACAATTGTTAAGTTTGTCCAGGTGGCCAGCTCTAGGAAGAGTTATGGTTATTACAAACATTCCATTTAAGAATTATGAAGGCAACTTTAGAACCTTATATAGGCAGGTGTGTACATTTTCTAATCATGTGCAATCAACTGAATGGACTACAACGACCATGGGTATACTTCAAATGGGAAGAATCAATTCAATGATGATCAATAGAATTTGAAGTATCCAAGGCAAATTTCAAGATTTTATAGCCCACAGTCTGACTAATGTGTCAATATAATATTCCAGTTTTTTTTTTTTTTCATTTTTAATAAACTTGTACAAATTTTTAAAATACTGTTTTTGCTTTCATTCTGATGGTACTGAGTGTTGCTTGATGTTGGAAAAATTAATTTAAATGATTTTGCATATGACCGCAATATAATAAAATGTGGAAAAAGTGAAGGAGTCGGAATACCTTCTGAATCCATTATACATAGATAGATTACTTTATTGAGATTAGATGCATTAATTTATTTAAGAGGAAAATTTAGATTTACTAAAAGCTCAAAAATGTTATCACCAACAACAACAAGCCCTGCCACCCAACCAATACATAAAAGAATTACAAAAAAGAAGAACACTTCTGACTTTGTTGAAGATAAGAAGAGCAGCCAGAGTGAGGCATTAGAAAGGAATATTGCTGCAGGTATAAAGGAGACCCAGTGGTGATTCTTGATAATCTTCTGCCTAATAATTCATTAGCTGAAAGTACTTGACGTGTGAGAAAGATGGAGAACATGCAGCATTGTCCATAAAGGTCAGCATTCTCTTTTTCATTACTACCTCCAGTGGGTTGAGAGTGTGCCCCATAACTGAGCCCACCTTCTTAACCAGCTTATTGCATCAGTAGACCTCTCTTGAAATGATGTTACTGGCTCAGCACACCACACTGACTATCACAGAGTTGTAGAACATCTAAAGGATGTCGCCATCCACATCAAAGAAATGCAGACTCCTAAGAAAAAGAGTCTGCTCTGCCCCTTCTTATATAGCTCCTCTTTGTTAGTATATTACATTTGTTGGTTCATTCATTCACTAATTTTCTATATTTTTTACTTCACTATCTGTCATATTTCCTTCAGCATTTTTCTTTTGACTTTATTAGGATCTAAGGCAGCGTCTAATTTCATTTTGAAAATACATCTGATAAGGTGCCTTATGAGAGATTAATTATACATCTGCAAAATTCAGGACTCAGACTGTGGTCAAGAAAATTATTTATAAAGAAAATAAAGGAATATGGATTTTAAATCTTTTTCTGATTTGGGAGATTTCAAATGTAGACCCACAAAGATCAGCTTTGTGTCCATTAAGCTTTTCAATGTACATGAATGGATTTGTTAAAAAATGACTGAACAAATTAATTAAAACTGCAGTTTAAACAAAATTAGGCAGTTCAGCAGATGATGTTAAGCCAGTTAAATAGATGTAGGATAACCTGAAATGACCCAAAATCTCAACAGATTTTGACAAAGTAAGAAAATAGTTTTAGATATTTATAAGAAATAATATTACATCTGGGTGAAGTAATGTTGAGCCTGCATATTTTCACTGCAACTACTATTTTAATTGGAGGCTTTCTATCTTTGATTGATCTCCAATTGTAAAGGAAAATCTTACTGTATGAAATTGTAAAGTACTTGAAACTGTGCCTGCTTGTTTAACTAGGACATTCAGAAACATCGGTACCAGAACATAATTATAGACATGAGATCTTGTGACATTTTATCTTTTTATTTTTTCTCTGTTAATAACTTACATATAAGAAGTCTTATTCTATGAGCCAAATATTTACCCAAGTTTTTTTTTAATCCATTTAACTATTTTGGGACCTTTTGATAATATTAAAATAATATTTTTAGTAGAGCTGGGCAAGTTAATGGGTTATTATTGCATTAGTAATTAATGGTGACAATTATTTTATTGTGCCTTAAAGCAGTTTTTATTATTATTATTATTATTTTGAAAGCCTCAGTCTCGCTAGCGATCGATAGAGATTAGTGATCTTCTTGTTACAACTCTTTTCAATACGCTTTTGCTAGAAGGAAAGTTAGCTTTGTTGATTTGACCTCGATTCCCTGTGTGTGCAAGAGTAGCAAAGAGCAAACAATTTCTAAAATGGCATGTGGAGAGATACCAAAGTGAATGCTCAAAGCAAAATAATCCATGGACTTTTTTCATATTATCGCTGAATCAGACTCTGATTTATTGGACTCCGATTTTAATGCAAGTGATCCGGAGATGTAGATCGAAAACGAAAGTGGGGTACCAGCATCAGCAAATCGGTACCCAGCTGATTGTGGTGTTGAATAAGTTTGTGTAGCTGATGCACCTATGGCAACGTTCACCTGGAAGGACAGACACGATGACAGGAGGTACAAACCATATTGCCTCTCACTGCAACTGCCAGGTAGCCAGCCCACCGTGCATTCATGCTGGCCATCGAGCAGAAATGTGACTGCTGGCCCTGCGCATCTGCTGCTGCCGCAAACTGAAAATGGGCACCGTTTATTTGTGCACTTTTCAGAAAACTGTTTTTTGGAAAAAATATTAGCCCTCAAAGAGTTGCTATTGAACATAGAATGTTTATGCTGCTTTCTGATAAAAGAAAATGTTTCTGCTGGTATCGGTACAGATAAAAAAAAAACAGATATAGAAATGCTAACTTGCTGTTGCTCAGAAGGTGCCTGTTATAATGTTATGATCGTGGCTCTGGACTCTGAGGGTAACTTGTTTTTTTTATAATAAACTAGATGAAATGTTAATGCCCTGGCAGTGACAAATAGCTTTGGTTTTATATTTGATTTGATTACATTAATGTTTAAGTTGAGATTTACAAGAAATATTTTAACTGCTACTATGTAAAGGGAATACTGCTGTTAAAAAGCACATTATTTGTTTAAAGTGTTTGCAAACCAAATACACGCAATACACTACTTTTCAGTTCATTATTGAATTTTGCACATAACAATGTGGTTGTTGTGATTGCCTGTGATTAATCGTGATTACAAATTCTAATAGCTGCCCTAGTGCCCAGCACTAGTTTTTAGACTGTAGCAGTGCTACTATGAATTAAAACTGCATCTCCCAGCAGTCCCTGCAGGGGCTGTTGGGGTCAAAGGTGGTCAAAGTAGTTTAAAAGGAGGGCAGGTGGCCAAAGGAGGGGATGGTATGTTTTGTTGTTGTATTTTGGTTCCGTGTAACTGTGAGACTGCCTTCTGTTGTTCAAGCCATAATTAGTTTTATGTTCTGGATTGTATTCGTTGTTGGGTTCTGGATTGTCTTCTGTCTACCTGTGTCCTGAGGACTGATTATGGAATCATTGGCTTCCCCATAAGAAAAGGAGCACTCCTGAACCATCCATCCATCTTCACCCTTACAGTGGCTACCGGTAGGACTGTTTTTCATTCCCTTGCAGCGTGCAGATCTCTGGACTCACAATCGTCATCTCTCAGTACATCTGGTTTGATATTCCATGGACTTTGCTAAGTGGTGTTTGTGTTTATGTTTATATGTTTAATGTAATATTGCCGTAGGGGTACTGGGGTGGTATTATTGGTTTTATTTATATTATTTAATTTCAGCCATCCATTATCCAACCCACTATATCCTAACTACAGGGTCACGGGGGTCTGCTGGAGTCAATCCCAGCCAACACAGGGCGCAAGGCAGGAAACAAACCCTGGGCAGGGTGCCAGCCCACCACATATTTAATTTCAATACATTCTTTAATTATTGTTATTCCCCAGTGTGCTGTATTTTTGTCTCTGTTGGGAGTGTGTGCGGGTCGAGCCAAGGCTGGGAACGTCTCTGGGATCCACTATAAAAAATAAATAAATCACTGTCATCTTGACGGTGTGAATCTTAGCAGCACCTGACCGCTACAAGACTATACCATTTATCTGTGTGCTGATTGGTGTAAACTGAAATGCTTCTTAAAATATGTTATGTAAGCAAGTCTTGTTACTGTAAATATGTACTAAGAGTAGATTAACACAACATTATTTCAGGTCGACTGCACCCTGCAAATTGACCCTAGGAGTTTTGATATGTTTGTTTTAAATCAAACAATCCATAGCTATTTGTGCAGTTGTTATGAAGGAAACAATAAACAGGTGTTCATTTGAGCAACAGAAATAAAAACAAATCGACATAGGAGCAGGAGTCAGAAACTAGAATCACAAGTGCCAAAGCACCAAAGCCAAAACAAAAACAAGAGTCTGAGTCCTAGATGAAAAGCTGAAGTTGGGAAACCAAAGTATTCTTAAATATTAGATTAGATTAAATTAGATTAGATAATATTTATAAAGATGTACTCATTAATATTAATAATAATATTATTTATTAATCCCATAGAGAAATTCAAAAGCATACATCAGCAGAAAAATAAAAACAAGAATACAGATTCACAAGACCGATAATACAGCCAATCATTTATTCAATAAATGAATAAATATGTAAAAATAAACTTAATGAGTACATCAGGTGGAAGCATTGAATTTCCTGATAGCAGTGGGCAGAAAAGAGCCCCAGAGGTGCTTCTTAGCACACCGTGGTGAAATGAGCCTGTGGCTAAAAGTGCTCCAAAAGAGCTCCTCATGGAGAGGATTTTTACATGGTAGCATCCAATTTTTTTGCTATCATCCTCTTATCCACAATAGTTTCCAGTGTGTTCAGAGTTCACCCTGTGATGGAGCTGACTTTCCTGATAATTATATTCAGGTATTGTGCCTATTTTGAGGTAAGGTTGCTTACCTAGGAGACTGCAGCATAAAACACCACACTCGCTACTATGGACTGGTAGAACATTTCCAGCAACTTGCTGCACACATCAAAAGACCTGAGTCTCCTTAGTAAGTACAGTCTGCTCTGGCCCTTCTTGTACAACATCACTGTGTTGCCAGACCTTAGACAAGTTTGTTGTTTGTATGAACCCCCAGTACTTCTAGCTCTGCACAACTTCAATGTCCTCCAACTGAATGGTGACTGGTCTCACTGGCTTGTTGGCACATCGCCAGTCCACCAGCAGCTCTTTTATCTTGCTCATGTTGAGTTGCAGGTTGTTGTCCCTGCACCACAAGACGGAGCCCTCCACGACTTTCCTATACTGTGACTCATCTGTATTATTAATGCAGCTTATAATGAATGAGTCATCTGAAAATTTCTGTAGATGGCAAACACTGGTATTGTTCTGAAAGTCTGTTGTGTAGAAGGTAAACAGTTCCCTGAAGTGCTCCAGTATTGTACGCCACCATTTCTGACACACAGTCACTCAGCCTCACAAACTGCTGTGTGTTAGTCAGGTAGTTTATGATCCAGAAGACTGTGGGAGCATCAAGGTTCAAAGCCTCGAGCTTTTGTCTCAATTGAATGGTGTTAAAAGCACTGGAAAAAGAATATGATCCTGAATGTGGTACTGGATTTATTCAAGTGGGAGTTGGCTCTGTGGATCACGTAAATGAGAGCATCCTCCAGATCTATATGTACCTGATAGGCAAACTGCAGAGAATCTACAGTACATGTTCTGAAACCAGGGGTCGTCACTGTTTTAGCACCAGCCTCTCAAAGGTCTTCATGAAGTATGAAGTAAGAGCAACTGGTCTTGGGATCACTGGACTCTTCTTTGGCACTGAGACCACGCAGGGTGTTTTCCACAGCAGGGGATCATAATGTCTTTCCTTTGAATAAATTAAAGTGCAGAATTTGTAGTATATGAGCCACTCTCTTTTAAAGCAGAGATGCAATAATGTCATGCACCATGGATCCTTAGCATTCTGTGGTTAGCAACATGAACTATCACTAAACAATATGGCAGTGTCTGTCTTAAAAACGGAATAATGAAAAAACTAATTCAAGTACAAGTATTAGATTAAACTAAATCAACAACGAACCTAGTGAATTTCTAAAAGAAAAGTTACAAATACAGAATTTTAAAAGAAAGACCATGAGTAATCTCAGTGGTGTTCATATTTATATAATGCTGATTACGTTTTATCTCTTTTTCAAATGTAGAAAGTATTAAATGATAACTTTAGCACAAACCTCTAACTTGGAAAAAGTTGGGATGGTATGGGAAATGCAAATATAAACAGAAAGCAGTGAAGACAGCAAATGATCTTTGACCTGAAAACTGTATACCCGTGTAATATATCCCATTATTTAATGTTGCAGCTAATGAACTGGATTGTTCTTACAAAAATAAGCACTTATTTTGATTTTTGTTGTGGTAGAAATCAACATCTTAAGTTTTACTGGGAAAAGTTTTATAAAACCTTGAGTCTTTAATCAGCCAGGAGAAAATTTGCCCATTTTGTCATTTAATTACTCCTCATCAAATGTTTTATAGCACGGGTGTCGAACTCCAGTTCTGGTGGGTCACAGTGGCTGCAGGTTTTCATTCTAACCATCTTCTTCACTAGTGACAAGTTTTTGCTGCTAATTAACTTCTTTTGCCATTGTTTTAAGTAACTTGACTCAGGCCCCTTAGTTTTCTCTTTTTCCTTAATTAGCAGCCAAACAATAATGAGACACAAAACAAGGTGCCACAAGGACCAGCTCACCTGTGCCCATCGCACAATATATGAAAATAAAGAAAGGTGAAGGTATCGGTAAGATGAATCTCTCAGGTCACCAAAACATTTTGACGGTGTTCTTATAAAAAAAAAAACCAGAACATTAACAGTGTTGGAAATGTCTGCTTAGGCAGAATGAGAGCAGCAACGAGCCACGGAATTAAATAACGGGTTTAATTAACAGCAAGAATCAGCTTCTCATTAAAAGATTGGTTGGAGTGAAATTGGTTGGAGTTTGAAATCCCAGTTTAGCTGGTCATCTGTTGGTTCGTTTCACATCTCATTTCTGTTTGGCTGTCATTTAATGAAGAAAAGAATCAATTCAGAGGACTGGATCCTTAAAACAAGGCTATCAAAATGAAGGGAAAAGAAGTTAATTAGCAGTGAAAATTGGTCACTGATTAGGAAAAGGGTTAGAATGAAATCCTGTAGTCACTGAGGCCCGAAAGGCCTGGAGTTCAACACCCCTGTCTTAGAGGGAGCATCCTTCACAGCAGTCTGTTACAGAATATTCAAAGAAACAGAGGGTAGCAGTTCATTTTATAAACCATTGAATTTACATGCAGTGTCAATCAATGCATACATTTACTCTGGTTGGTTCTTTGGTTTACACTCAAATAACTTATATAAAATAAAAGTCTATTTTATTATATTCTTATTCTGTTCAATGTGGTGCTGAGGTGTCACCTGTCTCCTATCCTTTGGATTTAGCCATTGCCCTTGAAATTTCTGTCCATATAACAAATTGTCATTGCTTGGCAGTGTTCTGCTGATGTCTTAGGCCTAGCACATTTTGTGTATTATATGAACTTTGTTCTGGTACATCCCTTGTTTACTTGACCATCTCAGTAGTTTTCCAATCCAGTTCTTACATATTTCAATGTACAATGCACACCAAAATTCTTAACTATTGTTACCTCAAAATTATTCTCTCACATGATACATATTCAAAAAAATTTTGAACAGTAAAGAATGTTCCACTTTGTAACATTGTCTTTCTTTATGACAACATTTAAAAGTCAATTTATTGTCATCAATTTATAGACATAAATGAGTATTTCAAGTGTAATTTTGTCCCATTCTTCTTGCAAACAAGTCTTAAGGTGTGCAGTAGTACGGGGTATTCTTTACCACATTTTGCTTTTTTAAAATGTGGCACACATTCTCAATTGGGGACAGATCAGGACTGTTGGCAGGTCAGTCAGGCACCCACACTGCCTTCCTATGCAGCAATGCCTTTTTAGTGCATGTACAAAATGAAGAGATGGAAGAAATGTCATCCTGAACGCAGCATATGGCAGGCATTTTTCAACCCGCTTTATCCTAACTACAGGGTCACGGGGGGTCTGCTGGAGCCAATCCCAGCCAGCACATGGTGCAAGGCATTAACAAATCCCCAGGCAGGGCGCCAGCCCACCGCAGGGCACACACACACACACACACATCAGGGATAATTTAGGATCACCAATGCACCAAACCTGCATGTCTTTGGACAGTGGGAGGAAACCCACCCAGACATGGGGAGAACATGCAAACTCCACACAGGGAGGACCTGGGAAGCAAACCCATGTCTCCTTATTGCGATGCAGCAGCGCTACAACTGCACCACTATGCCAAGGCAGCATATGTTGCTCCAAAATCTGTATGGATTTTTTGGTATTAATGATGCCTTTGGTATTAATGATGCCTTCACAGAAGTGCTACTTAACTTTGCTCAGGGCATTGGCATAATCCACTACCATCACAGACACTAGCTTCTGGTCTTGCAGCTGGTAACAGTCTGGGTGGTCCCTTTTTTTTCTTTTGTCCAGAGGACGCACTGTGCATTTCTCCCAAAAAGATCAGAAATATTTCTTCATCCGACCACAATACACATTTCCATTGTGTAATGGTTCATCCCAGATGCTTTCAAGCCCAGAGAATTTCTGGACTTCTGGACACTGTTAACATGTGGCTTCCTTTTTTCACAGTACAGTTGTAACCACCATTTGTGGAAGTAACTATGTATTATGTTACTTGATAAAAGTACTTCTGAGCCCAGGTGTTTATATAAAGTATTGATTAATGATGTTTATTAATGAAATGCTGCGTGATGTATCAGATACCAAGGGCAGTCAGCTTAGGCTTACACTCTTGCTCTTTATGTATTGAAATCTCCAGATTCCTTAAATTATTTAATTATATTATGCATTGTTGATGGTGAAATACCCAAATCCCTTCCAATCTATTTTTAGGAAACATTTTTAAACTTTTAATAATTTTCTCACACATTTATGGGAATATTGGTAATCCTTGGCCCTTCTTTGCTCCTAAAGGACTAGGCTTCTGGATGCAATTTTTTTTTTACAAAACCATGCTTACAGTCATCTGTAACATCATCTGCTTCTACTCACATCATTCTTTTCATTTTGTAGCTCATTATTGGCCCTACATTGTCCCATCCCATTTTTATTTGTGTTGCAGGCCCTCAATGGCAAGAATGAAAGTATATTTAAAAAAATCAATTTGAACAGACTAAACATTAAAAAGTTTGTCTTTATACTGTTTGTGATGGATTACAAGTCAAAATGAATGTTGAAATCACTTCTTTCTGTTTTTATTTGCATTTTCTATGCCATTCCAACTTTTTCCGAGTTGGAGCTGAATATGGAAATGTTAACATAAATTAATCTATGATGGTTATATATCATTCTTTATAAAGAAAGTGCTATTTGTGTTTATGTATTTTTTCAGTGTGCAAATTCACATCATTGGAACTATCTCTGCCAAACTTTGCACAAATTGCATATTTGTAAGGGTGTATGGTGGCAGAAATTTAATATATGAAGAAAAATGTTCAAACTCACAATAAAGAATTATGATTTGGACAATTTATTAAACAGGAACATGGCCTGCAGATATTTAATACAAATACAAATCTGAACTGTAATTTTATTGAATCGAGTGTCATAAAATTAACACTGCTTAAAGAGCCAGCATTCAGGACCTGAGGCCTCATGTATAAACGGTGCGTATGCACAAAAATGTTGCATACTCCTGTTTCCACCCTTAAATCGCGATGTATAAAATCTAAACTTGGCGTAAAGCCATGCACATTTTCATGCTAGCTAAAATCCTGGTGTACACAACATCTCTGCTCGGTTTTGCAAACTGGTGGCACCAAGCGTCAAAGCAGTGCCACTGTTCTTGTGTGGTTACCCTTTCTTTTATAGATCCACATCCCTGACGTGGCTTTATAAATACACTGAAATTAACTGCATATTGTTTATTAGTTTAATACATCTGATTGTAATTAACCTGTAAAAATATAATGGTCCACAAAATGGTCAAACTGTTCTAAATACCATAGCTGCTTTAGCGTTGTTACTCTCATTGCACCTTTTTCTTCTTCGTTCAGCTGCTCCTGTTAGGGGTTGCCACAGCAGATCATCTTTTTCCATATTACTCTTACTTTTAGTTACGATGGGATTTGAGAAACTAGTAAATTAAACAATTTTAAGATGAAGTTCATGATGTTCTACTTTAATGACAAAATAAACTACGAGATTAAAGTGGAAATTCCGAGATTAAAATTGACATTTTGTGCTTTTTTCCCACTTTGTGCCTATTTTTTTTTCTCTGTACCCTAGTAAGCTTTCATATGATACTCAGACGGTGGGCTACGACTCGCCTTTTCACGGCCACATTGATATCTGACAACTTCTTTTTTTATTTCGGGCACTGTGCGACTTTGTGAACTTGAGCTTTCGAGTGTCTCCGACACGCAATGTCACTCGATCAACTTCCTTTTGTTGTTTATACCACTTTTTAAACCAACAAATAGTACGTTTTTCCTTGCCTCCACTTGGTATTTGCTGAAATTCCTCTGTTTCCTTCCTTGCTTTTGCCATTGCCTTTTCACAGAACGCTGAGCTTAAGGGCTATTTATATTGATTTGCATATTCAAAGAGGTGTAATTCTGGGAGGAGTTTGGGGAGTGGCAGCAGGCACGTGCACATGTGTTACTTTTCACGCTGACTGGGATTTATGGAGCGAAAGAACGTAGAAGTTGACAAACGCACAGATTTATGCATCTGTATTTTTTGTGCATACGAACATTTTCGCTTTTGTCCTTACACCATGTTTTAGTGTGAATTCTATGCACACCATTATGCATGAGGCCCCTGGACTTTAACCCTTTTTCAGATAAAACCTACTGGACCTATACTTTAACAAACCATAAACTCAAGACTGATTGATATTCATTGAAATTTTAAATATTTATCTCTTATTGCTGAAACAAACCATAATTTTACCTGTTGAAATCTTAAAAGGATGCAAAATATCAAATTATTATTACTTCTAGAAATTGACTTAAACTTTTAACCACTATTAATTGGCAGGCTCAGTTATGGGACACACACTGGACCACCTGGATGTCATAACAAGGTGAAAATTAAAACAAAACTGAGTTCCATTTTGAACAATGCTACACATCGACTGACACACTAACACTCAGGACTTTCAGCCAACAATCATTCCATAGACGTGTGTCAAGTAATACTACTGGGGCTCCTTCATACCAACAGCAATATTGCCTGCCCATGACTGACTGCCAAGTCAGAGATTTTCCTTCTTTTTGATTTTTTCTTCCTTTTTAGTCGTTCTAGAGAGTGTTCAGACCATAGTGTGTGTGTATATATATTTATTTATCTATTTATCGATTTATGTATGTATTTATTTATTTAAAGAGCTTCTGTAAAAAGCCAAATTACCCCCCTGGGGATAAGTAACGGTCTGTTCTGTACTTAATTTCTTTGGGATATACAAAAATAATTTTATTTATCAGCCTGCAGTAGTTAGTATCAGAGGCAACATCAGCCTGGGAAATAAAACACAGATGCAATGCAAACATGTCAGTGGCTTCAAGATTAAGAAGAAAGGTCTTTTTAAGTGGGATGCATTCTACACACAACAAGGAACAAAATAATAAAGAAGAATAGGAGAAGATTACCACTCAGACAAGCTGTCTGAATTCCCAAAGATAATTGCAAGACCTCTGCGGACTGAATAACAGTCTTAACTAGATATGTACCCTGACTTGAAAAGACTTGTCTTCCATCATCTGTATCTTTATATAAGCTTATTTTAAAATGACTCTTTCTAAATACGCTTTGTAACTTTTTAAGACTTTTTAACTTTTTTTACACTACTGGTTTTACTTTTTTTTATTCATTTTTCTTTATAACAATATTGATTTAATATTGTTTCATTGGGTCAAGGTACAATGTTAAAGAGCACCTGGGTGACTGCCATATTCCCACGGGGGTTTGCACCTGAGATAAGACCTCTTCAATAGAATGTAGCACAGTGAGTGGGCACCGGCTTTGGTGATTGGGCACAGGTGTAGCTTATATCTGAAGATGAGCTACAGTGCATCTGGAAAGTATTCACAGCGCATCACTTTTTCCACATTTTGTTATGTTACAGCCTTATTCCAAAATGGATTAAATTCAATTTTCTCCTCAGAATTCTACACACAACACCCCATAATGACAACGTGAAAAAAGTTTACTTGAGGTTTTTGCAAATTTATTAAAAATAAAAAAAACTGAGAAAGCACATGTACATAAGTATTCACAGCCTTTGCCATGAAGCTCAAAATTGAGCTCAGGTGCATCCTGTTTCCCCTGATCATCCTTGAGATGTTTCTGCAGCTTAATTGGAGTCCACCTGTGGTAAATTCAGTTGATTGGTCATGATTTGGAAAGGCACACACCTGTCTATATAAGGTCTCACAGTTGACAGTTCATGTCAGAGCACAAACCAAGCATGAAGTCCAAGGAATTGTCTGTTGACCTCTGAGACAGGATTGTCTCGAGGCACAAATCTGGGGAAGGTTACAGAAAAATTTCTGCTGCTTTAAAGGTCCCAGTGAGCACAGTGGCCTCCATCATCCATAAGTGAAAGAAGTTAGAAACCACCAGGACTCTTCCTAGAGCTGGCCGGCCATCTAAACTGAGCGATCAGGGGAGAAGGGCCTTACTCAGGGAGGTGACCAAGAACCCGATGGTCACTCTGTCAGAGCTCCAGAGGAACTCTGTGGAGAGAGGAGAACTTTCCAGAAGGACAACCATCTCTGCAGCAATCTACCAATCAGGCCTGTATGTTTGAGTGGCCAGATGGAAGCCACTCCTTAGTAAAAGGCACACGGCAGGCTGCCTGGAGTTTGCCAAATGGCACCTGAAGGACTCTCAGACCATGAGAAACAAAATTCTCTGGTCTGATGAGACAAAGATTGAACTCTTTGGTGTGAATGCCAGGCGTCACGTTTGGAGGAAACCAGGCACCGCTCATCACCAGGTCAATACTATCCCTACAGTGAAGCATGGTGGTGGCAGCATCATGCTGTGGGGATGTTTTTCAGCGGCAGGAACTGGGAGACTAGTCAGGATAAATGGAAAGATGACTGCAGCAATGTACAAAGACATCCTGGATGAAAACCTGCTCCACTGCGCTCTTGACCTCAGACTGGGACGACGGTTCATCTTTCAGCAGGACAACGACCCTAAGCACACAGCTAAGATATCAAAGGATTGGCTTCAGGACAACTCTGTGAATGTCCTTGAGTGGCCCAGCCAGAGCCCAGACTTGAATCCGATTGAACATCTCTGGAGAGATCTTAAAATGGCTGTGCACTGACGCTACCCATCCAACCTGATGGATCTTCAGAGGTGCTGCAAAGTGGAATGAGCGAAACTGGATAAGGATAGGTGTGCCAAGCTTGTGGCATCATATTCAAAAAGACTTGAGGCTGTAATTGCTGCTAAAGGTGCATCGACAAAGTATTGAGCAAAGGCTGTAAATACTTATTTACATGTGATTTCTCAGTTTTTTTATTCTTAATAAATTTGCAAAAACCTCAAGTAAGCTTTTTTCACGTTGTCATTATGGGGTGTTGTGTGTAGAAATCTGAGGAAAAAAATTAATTTAATCCATTTTGGAATAAGGCTGTAACATAACAAAATGTGGAAAAAGTGATGCGCTGTGAGTACTTTCCGGATGCACTGTATGTGGTCTGCTTGTGCCAAGCTGGTAAGTTTTTTTTGGTGCTCGTGTGTTATAACCCCACCACAGACAAGTGAAAAAGTTAATTGTTTTTTACATTTTTTTATTTACAAAAAAAATCAAGAAAGCGTAAAATTGGATTTTTAATTACTTTTGAAACATTACTTCTGTCACAAAGCTTCTAATGTCGTTAAGTATAACATTGAGTTGAGTGGCGGGAATGAATGGAGAAGCATTATCTGGGTTGAGTGTTGGGCTTATTCACACTAGGGTTAGTGGCTATGAAAAGACAATTTCAATAGAAAGTAGTGTGGTGAGTGGGCACCTGCTTTGGTGATTGGCACAGGTGTAGCTTATGTCTGAAGACAACCATTTGGTCTGCTTATATTGTGCTAGTGAGTCTTTTTGCTTGAAGCAGCTATTCCTGTGCAGATAAGGCTGTATTTGTAGGGTGCTATATAGCACTTATATTAAAGTACAGATACATTTCCACAATAAAACATATTGGGAAGGCTGTGTTTCACTTTGAAAATTTTTCCTCTGGGGAATTTTATTTTATGACCGACCACACCTGCACTTTATTCCACCTCAGTCAGAACTGGGTAGCCCTGCTAGTTTTTTTTATATAACTGAAATCCCCCTTCCCAAATCAATAAAATATTGTCATTTTTTTGTTTGTTGGAGTGAAAAACCTCACCTTTATGAAGAATTATTTTCAGGCCCCACTCATGTATCTTTTTGGTATTAAAATAAATTCCCTATAATAGTTGAAAAAAATGTTTAAATTCACATTACATTATTAGAAATGCCTGCACATGCCTTAATACTTAATTTCCAAAAAGAGTAACTTTCTATATTATGGTGTATAGGAAAATCCAAATAATAACTAAATTCATTCTTTGAAAATTAAAATGTGTTCTAGGAGTTGGTGAATATGGTTCCTTTGTAAAAAAAACTTAGGCAGAGGAAGCACTGAAGAAATGTTGAGGCTATTCTGACTCATGGAGAATTCTAAAATTTTACTTCATTTTAAGTCATAGGACAATATGTAAACGAGTCTTGGGGGAAAATCTGGCTATTATCTAAACGTTTTCATCTGTTTCAGGTTGTATTGGCCAAACCTGTCTTGATGGTATCAAGTACAAGGCAGGATTCAACCTAGAAGAAGAAAATCTTTAGTAATGGAAACACATCTGTGATAAAGAAGCTTCCTTTTAATTTAATAACAACAACAACAACAACAACATTTATTTATATAGCACATTTTCATACAAAAAAATGTAGCTCAAAGTGCTTTACATAATGAAGAATAGAAAAATAAGAGACACATTAAGAAAATAAAATAAGTCAACATTAATTAACATAGAATAAGTGTAAGGTCCAATGGCCAGGTATAATAATACCTAATAATATAATAATAATATATAATAATATAATAATAAGGTATCTTAGCCTCAGGAAAACAAGAATATTGAGGTAATTAATAATCTTAGTCTTCTATAAAACAAGTAGCTGAGAAATGTGAAAGACTTGCCTCTTGAGACATGTAACAAGTCATATGGTAAGCCAGGAAAGAACATATTGTATTGCAACACCACCAATATTTGATAACATCTGCTGAGGGATTTAAGAACACTCCCCAAAGGTTTAATGCTTTAAGTCTTTTGGTAAATTAAGAGAAAGATTTTGACAGCGTTGATCAATGCGTTTAATTTTCTGAAGCTATTTGGTCGTGGTCACAAATTGGTGGCTAACATTAATCTGCTCTAAAGTAATGTGTTCAGTATTCCAAAAATGACTTGCAAGTTAAGGTCTCAATTTTCAGTACCAAGGGAAATAAATCAAGGGCATTCCTTTTCTGTGATGTTGTAAGTGTTGTCAATTAATTATTGTACAAAACAAGAAACAATCTTCAAAGCCTTAGATTTCCTATTTTTTTTATTCTAGGGTTGTCTAGAATTGTTCACAGTTATAATGGAGTGCCATGTTAAAAGAGGCTGTTGCACCACACATCTTGACAAGGAATTAATAGAGAGAGATAAGAAGAAAATACAGAGGAGAAGACAGTTTGTGTCAAGGTTGTGTGCAGCATTTAGCCCAGCTGACTCACAGCTGAAAAAAACTTCTGTCTTGGCTGCTGTTCTTGTAGTCAGCCATATTCTGCCAATGTCCATTCAAATTTTCTGCAGTTTTCAGCTAAATCTTAAAGAAATTATATGCCCATTAGGATGATTGGTTACTCTTAATTTGGACCCGAATAAATGAGTGTGAGATTATCTACCGTCCCAACTGGACGGTGAGCTGGATCTTGCTCACTGCACTTATCATAGTAAATAAAAGCGTTATAGATATGGATGAGTGGGTTTATTAATATGGTTGATTTCAAGTGATAATTAATTCAGTGTTCTCCATTTTGCCACAAGCTGATTTTGTTTCTAAGGGGTAATTAGGAGAAAGATAGGTTGTTTTTTCTTCTTCTTTTAATTTGTGTAGGTACATTCTTAAAATTAAAGGTGCCAGAGTGGTTCTTCAGAGCGATGCCATAGAGGAACCATTTTTGGTTCCCAAAAGACTCATCCACATGAAGGTTCCAGAAAGAACCTTTTATTTAATTAGATCAGTAACAGGCCCCATACAGCAAATAGCCATGAATAGATTAGTACCAGATTTCTGAAATACCAATGGGTCATGATTTTTGACTCTTTCTGCATACAATAGCACAGACTAAGTCCAGGTTTTCTTAATTTGTTAGTGTTCTGCTACATAATCTACCATACCTTAAAGATTTCAATTTGTTTTTCTATATATTACAGTGTTTTTCAAATTACAAAGAACTAGCTTCATATGTGGAACACCCTTCCCAGAATGGAATAGTGCTTTGTCAAGCAATAGTTCTATGAGGAACCACAAAACTCAATAAAAACCCTAAAATGCCTTTAAAGAACCACTGTTTTTTAGAGTGTGGGTGATGACAGTGGTAAGAGTGAGCCAGGGATGAAGGTTCAAACACCACCCATGTTAATGACTTTATTCTCTCTGTGTCCATGTGCATTTTATATTTTCACTCTATGACTGTACGTGAATGGGTAACTATGGTCTCTACCAGACAGGAGGTTTCCTGCTAATTCCAAGATAGATTTCCACTTTCCATGACTCTAAAAATTGGATCAAGTGGAATCAGCATATATGTGTGTGGCTTGAATTAATGGATAGATGAGTGGGTGGGTGAATGACACAGGTGGATTAAATTGGATGAAGCCAACAGTATAAATAGTCAAAAGAGAAAGGTCAGGGGTGCTTGTAGGCTGACATTGTTTACAGGATGGCACATTCTCAGTTTACTTTTCTGTTTTTTAGCTTCTGAAATTCAACTTGCTTTTCACAGTACAAGCGGTTTGTATTTTGACAAGTAAAGTTTATTGATGAAACTCAATTAACTATCTCTGTCCCTTCTGCCTGTTTTATGGGAAATTGCTGTTTACCTGTCATACTGATTTAAGGTGGCAATATTTTAAATGTTCCTTTTAGAGGAATCAATCCTTTTAAACTCTGTTTTCTCATGTTTCTTACTTCAGGTTGACAGTTTGGTATTAGTTTTACTGGAGAAATTGAAGTATTAAGACTAAGCATATTTTTGAGGAGAGAAAAGAGCAACTAGTGGGTTTTGTTCTTAATCTATAAAAAAATGTCATGCTCATATGATAAGACATTAATTAAACATGGTGTTAGGCAGTGCTTGTTTTGAATTAGAATTATCTAACTTCCTACTGTTACCTCCAATTTAACATAAAATGCTTTGGCAGTTTGCTAACCTGTAATCAGTAGCTTTTTAAGGTGTATTTTGCACATTAGCATGTAATAACATCACTATCAAGGATTCTTAACACCTGATCACAAAATTAATTGAATAAATATTTTTTATTAAGAAAAGCCAACACCAATTATCAATAAGAGAGTAATCCATTAAAACAATACATGGCTGGTGGTGCTGCTCTATACATGTTTTTATAACTATCCTGCAAAGGCAGCTAATCCACTTTTCCTGGCACAGTGCTGACAGCTCAAAGCAGTTGAGATGGCCTGAGAGGACAGTATTCCAATTAATGCTTGGATCAGGAGATGAAAGATAGATTTTAAGGACTGGCAAAGTCTTAATGAAGCACTAGAAAACTCAGAAACAAGAGTCAAAAGACTGGAAGTAAAATAGAAATGCTAGGTAAAACTTTGTGGTCTAACAGAAAGGCAAAGTTCTGAAGTCAAACTAGCATAAAGGATCCTGAAAAAGAAATGAGCGGCAAATCAATAGTTTTGTTTTTTTAAGTTTACCCAGAATCTTTGATACTTTATTAAAACTATTCTTTATGTGATCATAACTGACCTGGTAATCAGAAAGAAATATGGCTACAGCCAAACACATCACTAGAAAAATTCAGCACTAATGGGAAAAGTATTTCCCAAGATGGTGGTGAGATAGGTCATAATTGTAGTTTTTTTTTTTTAGTTCCCAATCCATGTAGTGCGGCATGTGGTGGATGCAGCAATGCACTCTAAGCTCATGCTTCCAACCAGTTCCAATTTAAAACTGATACAATTTTCCAGCAACTCCGCACTACCTCTTCTCTTCAATCCTCGATGAGTACTGCCTCACCCTGTAACAACTTATTTTTCAGATTTCTTCCCAATTAATAATATATTGATATCAGAGATGATTCATACATCTAATTCATCTACTGTACATGTCAACCTGACCCTATTCCCACTGTCTTAGTCAAACTTGTTTTACTGCTTGCATTTCTGTTTTGACTGCTGTTATTAATTCTTCACTTTCTTCTTCTTGGTGACATCCCTGATTGTCTTAAAATTGCTGCTGTCTCTCCGTATTAGCAAGAATTCCGGTAGTAATCTCAATGATTTCAGCAATTATTTTCTTCTCTTCCTTGCTTAACCTGCAATTGCTTCATTCTGGGTATGACGTTAATTCATATCCAGCCCTGCAAGCAGGTCCTCCAACTTATATGATAAACTTTGGGGTTGGAGGCAGGATTGGCACTCCAGCCACTGTAAAAAACCTTACACTGTTCAGTGTGGTGCTGAGGTGTCACCCACTATACTCAGGTGCCAATCCAGGTGTTTCATTGTGTGGTGGGTGCAGCAACACACTATCAGCATTCCCTCCCAACCTTCCTTGCCAAAATGTTTGAATGTGCTGTTGCTTCCCAACTACAGGCCATTTAAACATTAATAAATATTTAGAACCTTTCCAGCCTGCTTTGCATTTTAAACATAGCGCTGGAATTGAAATAGCCTTGATTAGAGTAATAAATTATCTGCTTGAGCTGCTAATTCCGGATTACTAAGCATTCTTATCCTTCTTGATCTTACCTCAGCATTTGACACTATTTCTCACACACTATTATCGGACTGCCTGGGGATAACTCCCACTGGTTATTCATGGTTTCAGTGTTACTTATCTAAAAGTATTAAGTTTATTCCACTCAATAACTGCATTTCTCAGAATTCACCCGTTACTCGTGATGTGACACAGGGTTCAGTACTGGGACCCTTGCTTTTTCTCACTTACTTCCTCCCCCTTGGTTCAATAATGCATCATCAAGGCATGTTCTCCATCCTGTTTGGTTAGTTGCCTCCATGATATTAAAGTGTGGAAGGTGATTCATCAGTGGAAGCTTAATAGTGCCAAGTCTGAAATAGTCCTTGTGAGCTCTAAACTTTTTAAAATTTGAAAATGTTAATATCTGTATCAGTCACAGCCATATTCCTTATGCTCTCAAGTTAAGCATCTTGGTGTTGCTTTTGACAGCACTTATTCTTTTCAGTCTCACATTAATGCTACATCCTGTGTTACCTTTTATTACCTTTGTAACATTAAAGACTTTATCCCAGCCACAGTGGATGCACAAACCGGTGTGTTTCTTCGTGCTGGTCCCAAGCCCGGATAAATGGGGAGGGTTACGTCAGGAAGGGCATCCAGTGTAAAATTTTGCAAAATAAATATGCGGGCAACAATACAAATTTCCATACTGGATCGGTCAAGCCCCAGGTTAACAGAAATGGAGTAGGGGTTATTCTGAAGGAACAGTATGTCAAGAATATTTTGGAGGTGAAAAGAGTGTCAGACAGAGTAATGATTATGAAGCTGGAAATTGGAGGTTTGATGATGAATGTTGTTAGTGCATATGCCCCGCAACTTGGGTGTGCAATGGATGAGAAAGAAGATTTTTGGAGTGAGTTGGATAAAGTGATGAACAGTGTACCCAAGGGACAGAAAGTGGTGATTGGAACGGATTTCAATGGGCATGTTGGTGAAGGGAACAGTGGAAACGAGGAGGTGCTGGGTAGGTGTGGTGTCAAGGAGAGGAATGAAGAAGGTCAGAAGATAGTGGATTTTGCCAATAGGATGGACATGGCTGTAGTGAATACGTATTTTAAGAGGAGTGAGGAACATAGTGTTACGTACAAGAGTGGAGGAAGATGCACACAGGTAGATTACATCCTATGCAGAAGAGTCAATCTGAAGGAGATTGAAGACTGCAAAGTGGTGGCAGGGGAAAGTGTAGTTAAGCAGCATAGGATGATGGTCTGTAGGATGATATTGGAGATCAAGAAGAGGAACAGAGTGAGGGCAGAGCCAAGGATCAAACGGTAGAAGTTGAAAAAGGAAGACTGCAAGGTTGAGTTTAGAGATAAGGTGAGACAGGCACTGGGTGGTAGTGAAGAGTTACTAGACAGTTGGGAAACTACAGCAGATGTAGTAAGGGTGACAGCAAGAAGGGTGCTTGGTGTGACATCTGGACAGAGGAAGGAAGAAAAGGAAATCTGGTGGTGGAATGGGGAAGTACAGGAGAGTATACAGAGTGTGAGCTGGAGGGCTGATTGCACCCTCAGAGGACACAGACGCCCCTGGGAAAACCCCTGAAACAGTTGACAGTTTACCTTCACATTGCTCCTTACCCTCCTCACCTTACTCGCGCTATAACGCAAGATAAACCTCTTGTGTGGTACTCCGCTTACTTAAAAGCCTTGTACAGCGCCTGTCAGCTTTGGAATTGATTGTTTTGCTTTTCTCTCTCTCTCTCTCTCTGACATACTCTGCTCCAGACGGAACTGTCATCTCTGTCTTGTCATGGAGCACATTTAAACTTTTGAAAAAGAGACAAATGTTCATTTGCAGTGTTTGAATAAAGTACATGTCTTCACAAGCTCCTGTGTTTCTATGCAAATCTGTGACCCAAGCGTGACAAGTGGTACCAGGAGTGGTTCCACAGATTGATGCCAAGGAGTTATTTCAAATCGCTCAGAATGTTCCGCTTCCTTACGATCCAGAGGATGGCCCGTTTCCTGTTCCTGATCAGAATGTCCCAGTTCATGACAATCAACAGTATACAGTGGAACCTCGGTTCACGACCATAATCCGTTCCAGAACTTTGGTCGTAAACCGAGTTGGTCGTGAACCAAAGCAGTTTCTCCCATAGGATTGTATGTAAATACAATTAATCCGTTCCAGACCGTACAAACTGTATGTAAATATGTAAAAATATGTAAAGATTAAGCACAAATATAGTTAATTACACCATAGAATGCACAGTGTAATAGTAAACTAATGTAAAAACATTGAATAACACATAAAACACCCAGGCTCCCTGATCAGCTACACGAGCTGGCTCGCTCGCGCTCTCTCTCTCTCTGTAGCACACAGACCACCAAAGCCCCTCCCTCCCTCAGCTACAGGAGCAGGCTGGCTCACGCTCTCTCTCTCTGTGTAGTGCGAGCGCGCACGCACACACACACACACACACACCCCTATCCTCCCCCCCATCCCTTCCCTGTCAGCAGCCCGCGCACGCTCTCTCTCTCTCTCTCTCTCTGCGCTTGCTCGCTCGCGCTCTCTAATCTCTCTGTAGCACGTGCTCGCGCAGCATTTTTTTTAAGATGAGTTTTAAGCACAGCAGAAAAAAGAAACATTGGAACAAATCCGAAGCGCGTGCAAAAACCAACTCGCAAGCAAACAAAAAAGTAAGATTGCAGGAGA
>JANRMT010062817.1:37235057-37300323 GCA_026402145.1 Polypterus bichir lapradei | reverse complement strand
AAGGAGTTTTAAGCACAGCAGAAAAAAACGAACAACAAATCCGAAGCACGTGCAAAAACCAACTCACAAGCAAACAAAAAAGTAACATTGCAACAAATAACACGATGAAGTCCTCCATGTAAACAATTTTTTTAATGAGTTTTAAGCACAAGGAAAAAAGCGAACATTTGAAAAAAGAGAAAATAACATTGCAACAAATCGCATTATGAACTAAAAAATTAACTTTTGAAAAATCTGTAATACAAAAACCACCAAGAAAACTAACCTTGCATGAGACGAGTTCTGGCATGAAGTGTTTTCCTTCAGGTGTTTTCTCTCTTGTGATTTCTTGGGTTTCTGGTGCTTTTAGCTGTTTAGCTGGTGAGAGTGAAAGCCTCATGCAGCCATTCCAAAAAGAAAGTTCTTGTGACCCTCCACATTACTGGCAGTCTGGCTTTGTTTACATTGTGCTGCTTGAAAGCACGAGGGTTCTCAGATTGGTAAATGAGTAAACTGGTAAACAGTTTTTCCACCTCTTGTAATTTCTTTCTTTACTTCGATTTCAATTTTCTTCAAAACTTTCTTTTGACCTCTCTTGACTTGCTTAGAAGCCATAGTTAACTGCAAAAGCACACGAAATACTGTAGAGCACAAAGAGAGTGCACGTCTTATTGAAAACAAGGAGCGGCTTGTTCAGCAAACACTGCAGCAATCTCCTCCTCCCCCTCCCCAGCAGGCACGTGCTCTTGCGCTCAGGCAAGGAACACTGGCTTGTTCAGCAAACACTGCAGCAATCTCCTCCTCCCCCTCCCCAGCAGGCACGTGCTCTTGCGCTCAGGCAAGGGAAACTGGCTTGTTCAGCAAACACTGCAGCAATCTCCTCCTCCCCCTCCCCAGAAGGCACGTGCTTACTCGCTCTTGCTCTCTCTCTCTGTTTAGGAGGCAAGGGAAACTGGCTTGTTCGTATACCGAGTGTGTGGTTGTGAACCGAGGCAAAAGTTTGGCGAGCTTTTTGGTCGTGAACCGAGTTGTACGTGAACCGGGACGTTCGTGAACCGAGGTTCCACTGTATATATACTAATAAAAGGCAAAGCCTCACTGACTGACTGACTGACTGACTGACTGACTCACTCACTCACTCACTCACTCATCACTAATTCTCCAACTTCCCGTGTAGGTAGAAGGCTGAAATTTGGCAGACTCATTCCTTACAGCTTACAAAAGTTGGGCAGGTTTCATTTCGAAATTCTACGCGTAATGGTCATAACTGGAACCTATTTTTTTGTCTATATACTGTAATAGACTTCAGCTCGATGGCCGTAGGAGGCGGAGTTGCGTCTCACGTCATCACGCCTACCACGTAATTGAGTGCCTGCTCATATAAGGTAAAGTAAACACTTTTAATTTTTTCCTCCTTTCCCTGAGCTATAGCCTAGACAAGTGCAAACACGGGATCCCATTTCTAGACCGCGGCAAACTAATATTAAGGCGCTTCGCACTTTCTTTTGCTTGTATACGATTATGAGGTCGTCACGTCGGATTATGAAGACACGCACAGGAGTGGAGGACCGACAGTGACATTCCGGCCAGTTAATAGCAGGGCCGTCTCTCCAGTCTACACGAGACCCGCCGCGACGCTTCCCAAAAGGCTCTCATATCGTCAGCAAAGACGTCTCTCTACACTATATAAAGCAAAAAGGCAAGTTTCCTTTCTTTACACCTTTCTTCCTTTTATCCCAAACCAAAGCCTTTCTCTCTTAACACTGCAGAGGACACAAAAGTAATTTTCTTTAATTGCTGGTAATGCCGGTAAGGCACATTACCACAGCCAGAAATTTGGATGTTCACATACAAAATGTAATTTCTATACCACAGTCATCGTGTAGCGCCTTTCAAAAGAGATTAATTACCGAGAGATGATCCATATACATTTTAGCTGCTGTTAGTACTACTAACCTGTTGTGTTATACCGTCTTTAAAATGTAGCTTACCCGAAACCACTCCAGTAGTGCTCAATGTATCTTTACTTCTTAAAACGTTAATGTTTTACTGTTTAATTACTTATAGACTACATTTTATTTTTTTTCCCTTGCACTCATTGACCAAAGCCAATGGGTAATCAGCTATATATATATAATATATATATATATATATATATATACACACACACACATATAGGCACATACATATATATACACATATACAACTGTGTGTCTGTATATATATATATATATATATATATATATATATACACCTATCTATATTATATATGTTACCGGCAAAGTCTGAAATCCAGCATTCTATAGAATGCTTAGGCATTGTATATAATGCCTAAAACTAGCCGGCAATGTGTGAAACGATTCATATTTCACACATTTCCTAGGCATTCTATAGAATGCCAAATGAGAAACCAGCAAAGTATGAAATACATCTCTGATTCGTTTCGAATATCAAGTGGCAAGGCACGTGACTTTTAACGCGCACCTCAGGCTTAGAATTTGTCAGTTGCACTTTAGTCAGTTTTGTTCGGGAGTGTCAAAATACGCAATTTTACTTAAATTTGTTCAACAAAAAATTCGTTTTTTTACTGTGCTTCATGAAGGTGATTCGCGCAATATATTGGCAGTTGTAATGAATGTGACAGAGGATGGTTTCTACCGACTTGAAACTTCTAAAGGAATTTTAAAACAAGTATATGCGAGATCACAATTCACTTTATGCCCTAAGAACTTGCTTAGAATTGAAGATATTCCTGACCATGAAATTCCTCTCCAGTCAGTTGCAATTGCTCAGTCCAGTGAAAGTGGCCAAGGATTCGTCAAATATATGTGTAAAACAAAGTGCCAAAATATGAAATGTCTTTGCGTGAAAAATGTAATGAAATGTAATTTAAAATGTCATTCAAGCCTACCAAGTAGGTTAATTTTAATTTCTTATTTTTATATGAAAATTTTGTTTCCCTTAATAAGAAAGGCATAAATTTTGTTTTGTACAACTTTCATTTTTCTTTACGTATTTTGAATACATTTTTTTTAATGGCATTGTCATTATTTTTTCAGAATAACATTTGTATTTTTGAGGAATGCACGTCATTTATATAATAGCCTTATCAGGACCTTTTTTCATACTTTGCCTAAATAGCATTTGTCATTCTATAGAATGCCTAGGTATTATATACAATGCCTAGGGAAAGTGTGTAATAATTCTCATATTTCATACATTGCCTAAAAATGCCGGGCATTATATACAATGCCTAGGTATTCTATAGAATGCCGGCTTTTCATACATTGCCGGTAACATATATACACACATACATACACACACACACATATATATATATATATATATATATTTGTGTGTGTGTGTATGTATGTGTGTGTATATATAATGTAGATATGTACTCAAACTGATTATGACAGCAGCAATCCAAGCTGTGAGAAAACACTAAAAAGGAGGCGTGTCAGACATCGCGGTACATTTTCTGATTCATTCTTTGTGACGCTGCCGCCAAATACTCGCAGAAAAATCCACAAATTAATAGACACACTGTCGCTAAATACTCGCAGGCAAATCCACAACTTAATAGAGACGCTGTCATAAATACTCGCACGGCGATTTGGGTAGTGAACACTTCGATGAATGAAACCTGTTATCTTTACAACGGTTGGCAAACACGGAATGTAACTTGAACACAACACGTTTTCCAAATACGAACCTGACTGAAAGAAATAATGATAATCAATCCTTGATGACAACAACACTCATAACAGTGACAAAACAATTACTTTGACAATCATGTTACGTTATTTTTAAAATGTTTCCTTTTCTTTTTCATAACTTCTTTAACACAAGACTTCTCCGCTGTGAAGCGCGGGTATTTTGCTAGTATATATATATATATGTATATATTAAAATGTATCAAGCAGTTATATGGGAATAATGTATTTTTTTCTTTTTATCAATATTTTCATCTTGATTTTCATTCTACTTTTCTAGGTGTTCTAATTGTTTAATTAATCCATTATTTACTAATTAGTGGGTCTAATGCTAAAGTAGATGCAGCCTTTGATTATTCCGTGTTGTTTGCCAGCGTGTCTGCTCTGCTCATTTTTAATTGTCATTAATAAGATACAACGAAGGGGGAAAACTGCACAGAGAAAGGGCAAAATATAATGAAATCAACAAAAGAGAGTTAAGCATTTAAATCCATAGCAAAAGCAGAAATATTTCTAAATATCTCATAAATGTAAAAATCACGCTGCTGTGCTTTTCTGAATGTAGAATAAAAGAAAAGTGTTATCACTGATTAGGAATCTTGTTGGAACAGAAACCAGCAGCCACAGTGTGCCCCCAGGACCAAGGTTGGGAAACACTGCAGTAGACCCCCGCAAAGTTGTGGTTCAGAGTTCACAGCTTCAGTCATTTGCGTATTTTTCCTTAGAATGTAACTAATAATTGTTAGTGGAAACCACAAATATCCTCCGCAATTTTTTATGGCTTTATTCGTGACAATACTGTACTGTAGAGAGAACAGGAAGCAAACGTAGAGGAAAACGTGGCTTGGGATGGTGAAAGTATAGCCAATCCAAGAGCGTTATTCATTTCTCCTTGCTGCTGATTGACTGCTGCCCTGTGATGCATCTTCAGCTGAGTGTTCTTGTGTTTTCCGTTCCTAATGCAATTTGCCAGCACGCTGGAGCCGTATACTCGGCGGCATACATTCATTGAATGCCACAACCGGCTATAGTCGGTTCCCAGCGCAATTTACTAGCTCGCCGGAGCTGATCAGTCAGTGCCATACATTTGTTGACCAGCCAGCTCACGACCACTGCCGTCCCCGGCAGCACTGCAGCCTCACTGTCTCTAGGATTCAGCCCCTGCACTAGACAAGCCTGCAAGCAGCTGCGTTTACCTTTGTGTGCTTGCGTGTAGCCAGTTCAAGTGCAGTTGGCTCTGTAATTTACTGAATTTCATCAATGGCATCAGTTGCACCTTGCACATATTGTTCCAGTAGTTTTTTAAATAGTTTTTACAGTTCACTGACAGTGTGTAAAATGATCAGTGTTGCCGTAGTTGTGATGCTCTTTGCATGAAAAAAAATGTGTTCAATTGAAATTTCACCTTTTCTTTGTGAATTGTGACATTTACTTAAAAAGTGCAGCAAAAAAGTATTTGGCATCCAGGGATGCACTAACCCCCAACTATGTGGCAGTTTAAGGGTTAAAGACCCAAGATGCCGTCGAAACACCCTGCACCTCCTAAGGCTTCTGGCAATGAAAACGCACTTGCATGAATTTCAGTACATACAGCGGTAACATTGATAATTTACATACTAGCACTGTGGGAGACATAGCAGTACAGTACTGTACAGTATACAGGTTTACCTTTACATTCTTTTTTGTAGGTAATGAATTAAGCGGAGTTTGAAATGAAAATAAAGTGTTTTGGGGGCATATTTAGGGTTTAAACTATAAAAATAGGCATTTTTTAAACCACATCCAAAATTTGCGGTTTTTCACAATTCGTGAGTGCTTTAGGAACATAACCCCCATGAATTCTGGGGGTGTACTGTAGTTCAACCTAAATCATCTGCTTGTCAGAATCTCCTGTCCTATGACCGCATTTACTTTCCCCAAACCTTTTCCTAAAACCTTGATTAAATACATACTATTGAAAGCAATGCTAGTTTTCCCTTATAAGCCTTAATATATAGCTATAGTCTTGATCACACAGTTTATTCACTTAAAAGATACCTCTTATCTAAAAAAAAATACAAATAAAAATATTAGTCTTATATACTAAACAAAAAACATTTTCATTTTTAATCCTCCTTACATTAGGCAAAACCTTATTGCCTTTTCTTGCATTTCTTTTTGCCATTTTTTTTCTTTTATTTATTTCAAATAAATATTAATTTGTAAAGATTTTAAATTGGACTAGTTTATCAACAGGAGGTTTTAGCGGTCCCTTTCCATCTTTGTGTATTTTGCACATTATAGGACATTTAAAGATATATTTTGAACTTTTGAAGCCATACCAGCCCCAATTCTGGGCCTTTGTAAGCTGAAGTCTGCCAGTAGTGTTTGGAACCAGGCTGTCTGGGGTGAAGCCTATTTCTGGGCTAGGGAAGGCCCTGACCTGGTTTATAGGACTTTGAGAGGCCGCATACCCTTGCTCCATTTTGAGTTTACTGAATCAAAACATATACCTCAATATTATTTACATACATATAGTAAAACCTCAGTAATCTGTCACTCAATTCACCATCAGTCTCTGTCAATCTTGGCCTAAGAAAAAAATAAATTACGCACGGCAACACCTTCTTGTTACTACTGCTGTGCAGTACGGAAAGAACTATGCACATTGAAACAACTCTCCATCATACTAGCGGGAGTGTTCTTACCCAGCACCACATGTCATGCCTCATTTTGAAATCACAGTGTCAGTTACGTACCTTGAGTTTTAATAGCATTTTGTAGCTTTTCTCTTTTGTTATAATAAATCTACTTTACATTGCGTAATAAAAAGCAGACACAAGAATAAAGGTTTGGGGTTATTTTAGGCCCTGTATACTATAAAACAAAAAGGAGTTTGTCAGTGTTTTCAAGCTCAGTACAACAGACGGAAAAACAAAGGCAGGTCGGACAATTTATAGTGGAGGACAGGAAGTGATGAAACGATGGGGAAAGCCATGGTGATTGATGGGTAATTCACGTCATCATGAAGGGACCAGAGGTAAGAAAGGAACCCGGAAGTGGGTGGAATCAAAAGTCTTCCAGGAATGGTTATGGCGGCGGTGCTTCATTCTTTCTGAAGAAACAGAAAAAGAGAGGTTAGTACCCTGCCATTGTCCCCTGGCACGACTTGTCGCGGCGCCCGTTGGGTCCTTAAGCTGCTCCCCATGCGCTCATTCGTGACATGACCCCCCCACCAGCCCAAACCGAGAGGTCGTGAACCCGAGAGAGAGCATCAGCATTGGCCTGAAGGTTACCTCGGCGATGCAAGTCCAAAAACCACCTGGTGACCCGAAGATTCGAATCCCTGTGGAGGGCCATCCACTGGAGGGCGGCGTGGTCTGTCATCAGGGTGAATTCACGGCCCAGCAGGTAGTAGCGCAGGTGAGTTACTGCCCACTTGATGGCCAAGGCTTCCCGTTCCACTGCTGCATACCTGGTCTCCCGGTTTAACAGTTTCTGGCTCAGGTATATCACGGGGTGTTAAATACTGTCGGTGTTTTGGCTCAGCACGGCACCTAGACCTGTGTCCGAAGCATTGGTCTGGTGGAGAAAAGTAAGAGAGAAATCAGGAGTTCTCAAAACAGGTGCCGTTGTTAGGGCCATTTTCAAGTCACTGAATGCCCGTTCCGTAACATCGTTCCACACCACATGTAAAGGAGCCTATTTCTTTATCAAATCCGTCAAAGGGGCTGCCCTCCCAGAAAACTGAGGTATAAACCGGTGGCAGTAACTCGCTAATCCCAAGAAGGCTTGCATCTTTTTTTTGACTATCAGACAGGGCCATTCAAGGATGTCTTTGATTTTAGAACTCTCTGGTTTCACTAGCCCTCCTCCCACCAGGTAGCCTAAATACTTGGCTTTGTCCAACCCAAAATAACATTTCCGTGGATTGATCCGTAGCCCAGCCTTCGCTAGCGACAGAAGGATGGCGGAAACCTGCAACACATGTTCCTCCCAGGTGCTGGAATAAATGATGACATCATCCAGGTAGGCAGCACAATAGGACTGGTGGGGCCTTAGCACTCTATCTACCAGACACTGAAAGGTCACTGGTACCCTGCGCAGTCCAAATGGGAGGACCTTGTATTGCCAGTGTCCACTAGGGGTGCTAAATGCCGTTTTTTCTCTTGTGGATGCCGTTACAGGAATTTGCCAGTATCCCTTTGTCATGTCAAGAGTAGTCAAATAACGGGCCGTCCCCAGCCATTCGAGGAGCTCGTCCACACGGGGCATGGGGTAGGCATCAAATTTGGAGACTTGATTGAGATGTTGTCATTACAATATCTCCATGTGTCTGGCTTAGATACGAGGACGATGGGACTGAACCAGGGACTATGACTTTCTTCAAAGATGTCCAGTTCCACCTCTGCACGTTTCACCTCCGGGAGGCGGTAGGGGCGTTCTCTGACTACCACCCCCGGGTCCATCACTATGTCGTGCTGAATCAGCAAGGTGCGGCCTGTTGCTTCACTGACCACTTCCGGGACAGACAAGATTGCTTGTTCGAGCTCCTGTCGCTGGTGGGAAGTCAGATTGCGACCGAGGTTAAGGTTAGTTGTTTTTGAGAAAAGGGAGAGGTTAGGGCCGGCAAGAGGACGGTCTTCCCTGTCCTTCCACGGCTTCAGGAGATTGACGTGATATACCCTCTTGCTCGGTCGACGATTTGGTTAGCTTACCAAATAGTCCAAAAGCCCTTTTCTTTCTTTCACCTCGTAAGGACTAAGCCAATGTGCCAGCAGTTTGGAGTGGGAAGTGGGCACAAGCACTATTACTCGGTCCCCCGGCTGATACTCTCGTAGGGAAGTGTTTCTATTATAATGGTCTAATTTTCTCCAATCTATCGCATAATTGCGCGATATACTCTAATATATTGGTGGAGGGAAGTGCCTCTCCTTCCCATTCTTCTTTTAGGACATCTAAAATGCGCTCGGGCTGGCGTCCATATAGCAACTCAAAAGGGGAAAACCCCGTGGAGGCTTGTGGCACCTCCCGATAGGCGAAAAGGGGTAACAGCTGGTCCCAGTTCCTACTGTCCTTGCTGACTACCTTGCGGAGCATCTGTTTGAGGCTTTGGTTAAACCTTTCCACCAACCCGTCCGTTTGAGGATAGTAAACGGATCTTTTAAGATGCTGAATGCGGAGTAAATTGGCAACTTCCCTTAACGTATCTGAAGTAAAGGGTGTGCCCTGGTCTGTAAGGGCTTCTTTGGGTATGCCTACTAGGGAGAAAAGCCCTACCAATTCAAGTGTGATATTTTTTGCAATAGCGGCTCGTAGGGGAACTGCTTCTGGGTACCAGGTTGTGTAATCGACCGTAACTAAAATATATCTATGGCCTTGCATTGAAGATTCCAGGGGTCCTACTAGATCAACACGATCCTTTCAAATGGGATGTCTATGAGGGGAATTGGAACCAGAGGAGCACAATCCCTATGGGGTATCTGACGTAGCTGGCAGGTAGGGCAAGACTGACAGAAACATGGGACCTCCTCATTGATTCTGGGCCAATAGAACCTGAGTTTTACTCGCTCCAATGTTTTTTCGGCCCCAAGATGGGCACCTAAGAGGTGTGCGTGAGCTAGTTCACAAACCTCCCGCCAGTAGGTCCGTGGTACTAACAACAGTTTCCGCGTCTCACCTTCGTGTTCTGCAACTCGGTACAACAGATCGTTCTCTAATACAAAGCAGGGCCTCGGTGGTGTGGAATCCACCGACAGTATGTCGTCTACGGAAACGATGGCATTCCTGGCAAACTTCTGGGAATCATCATTCCACTACTCTCTTTTAAATGACGCTGGTGTAGCACAAAACTGATACTCTTTGCTGGTGAGCGGATCAGGTGAGCAGTCTGAGGTAACCTCTGTCCGACTCTGAGCCCCACCCGGTTGCGCTTCCAGGTCAGGGTCCATCGCCGAAGAGGATTCCCCCCGGCTGTCCATGTCATCAATAGTTGCCAAAGTGCACTGCGTGGGAGCCGCTGGGAGAGCCCCTTGACCCTCCATAATCAGACCCAGGCTAGGTTTGGGAGTGGTTTTTGTTCTACTGCTGTCACTCTCCGACCAGTCTTGTCCAAGTATAAGCTGAAAGAGGGGGTTCAGGCAAAACAGCAATGAGCAGTTGTTTCAGCTTCCCCTTCCAGGAGATGTAACACTTTGCGGACCTACACAATCTGGTCTCTCTGTGTCACGTTCATTCTCTGAGCCATCCATTGTCACAGTAGAATATAACGGTGGTCAACAACGGTAATGTTACTCCCAGAGTCAAACAGTGCCACCACCGAGTGTCCATTTATCAACACCACTCCCATATTAGGAACCGCCAGGGGATGTGACAGAGCACAATACCTCTCTTCTTTGGCCCAGGTGCAGTCCATCAGCTCTCCGAGGTTGAGAGGACAGGTGGGAAGGAGGTGTCCCACCCCACCGCACTTGTAACAGCACGTTGCAGTGGCCCCCCTCTCTCTCGGTCTTGGCAGAGGCTTCGCCACAAGACGGGTGGGCTCCAGGGTGGCAACACGTCCCAGTCAGACCCTGAGAGCAGGCTTCTCCGACCCCCCAAGTTGGAGAACCGCCAGTTGGCGCTCCAGAACCTCCAAAAGACCGTTCATATCCTTATAGGAGTACCTACGGACCTGCTGGGTGAAATTATCCGGCATGGCGTTTACCAACCCCTCACAGGCTACCTGCTCAACTACCTGCCTGGTTCACTGACCTCAGCCAGCGCTGGAGCTTGCCCTGGAACTAGAATGCCTGGGCTCTCGCCAGGCCATTGGGGTCATATTTTCAGTGCTGCCATTCCCTAGCCTGCTGGCCCGAGGTTACGCTGTAGCGCTTGAAAATCTCGGTCTTAAGGAGGTTATATTGGGCGTCCTCCTCCTCAGGGAGATCATGCGCGGGCCTCTTCTAGCACGGCGCCAGTATGGACGACCATTCCACCCTTGGCCATTGGTTCCGAGAGGCAGTCCCCTCGAAAACTGACATGTACAACTCGATATCGTCTGCCTCAGAGAGTGGAATGACAGGAGGTGGTGGAGGCCATGCGGGCTCTGGTTTGACTGCTTATGCCGCTGCCAGCCGTCTTTTGGCCTCCGCCAACTCCGCCTTCGTGGACGCCTGATCCACCTTCAGAGCCTGGAGCACGTTGGCCATGGTGGTCAGGACCGCATTCAGCTCCTGCCCTTCTGACATCTCTTGGGCTTTCTATCCTGCCGGCTACGCCACTGTAATAAAAAGTAGACACAAGCATAAAGGTTTGGGGTTTTTTAGGCCGTGTATACTGTAACACAAAAAGGAGTTCGTCAGTGTTTTCAAGCTCAGTACAACAGACGGAAAAACAAAGGCAGGTCGGACAATTTATAGTGGAGGACAGGAAGTGATGAAACGATGGTGATTGATGGGTAATTGACGTCATCATGAAAGGACCAGAGGTAAGAAAGGAACCCGGAAGTTGGTGGAATCAAAAGTCTTCCAGAAATGGTTATCGTGGCGGTGCTTCATTCTTTCTGAAGAAACAGAAAAAGAGAGGTTAGTGCCCCGCCATTGTCCCCTGGCACGACTTGTCGCAGTGCCCATCGGGTCCTTAAACTGCTCCCCATGCGCTCATGCATGACAATTGTTAGGACTGATAAACGTAAGCGGATGGTGTTGGAATTGTCACAAAAATTTGAAATTATTGAACGTTTATGAAACGGTGAAAGTGTGTCAAGTATCGCTTTAATTTACAGATTAGGAAAAACAACATTTAATTGTAGTTAGGATATAGCGGCTTGGATGGATGGTATCTGAGGTGTGTATTTAACCTAAAAATTGTGGATAGAGGACCTTTTCAGGCTCATGTAGTTAAAAACATGAGGTCACCATTTAACGATATATAAAGTGTGATGCCAACAAAATTGAAAAACATGTCGAAAATGGAAAGCATTGATGGTAATATTATAAATTGCAAAATAATGAAACATGCTGAAAATGAACAATAGGATATTGTCCTGATATTCTACTATCAGGACCTCTAATAACTACAAAAACTATCGTTTGTTTGTTGTTTCTTTTTGCATGCTTCTGTTTTGCAATTTTTCTTTTTAAAATATGTTATTTTTCAATAATACATTGTAGCATCCCCATGAAACCTGGAGGAGAAAAGGACTATTGAGTCTAGAGAGTGCCGTCAAAGATATGATACACAGTAAAAGGAAGAGAAGTGATTGTTCCCAGAACAGAGGAACTGAGGAATGAAGGCAGGGGTTTCAAGGTTGGTTTCTTGGTCTTTGATAGCATCTCACAGGTCCATGACACTGAGGGGTTTATTAATAATTATAAATAGTTCAAGTTCAATTTCATTTGTTTTGTTATACAGTCATGTATTCGTTTTGGACGGTTACAAGTGCAATTACATCTTTGTCCTACTTGTCTTCCTTTTTGAACCTATTACAGTGAAGTCACTACAATATTATATGAATTAATCTTGTTAATACTATACTATATTTTGTTCATATAGTTTTGTTTAGTAAATAAATACAATAATTTGCTAAACTAATCTGCTGTATATTATTTTTAAAGTAGCTGTTCTGTTATTTGTCTTTTCCCTTATTTGTCATGGCCTCGGTCCCAACCCCTGATGGATAATCGAGGTTTTACTGTATATAAAACAGTATATTTTTAGTGACTGTGTTCAGCAATACTGTATGAATATGTGGCAACATCATTCAGATTCAGTTTGTGTGCTCTAGTAAATGAAAGCTAATTACAGACACTTCACATAGCCCCCTTCCGCCCCCATGAACTGAGTCTGACGATGGTTTAATAAGCAGTAGTAAAAGAACCACTGAGAGTCAGCTTTCAGTTTAACTTTCAACTCTTATTAGAAGGCAAAGGAGGCCATGAAAACATGGTTATTACTTTATAGGAGACAAGAGAACAAAAAAGATATATTTTTTAAACTGGGTGATACTTTAGGAAAAGACTTTATTCTGAGACTTTTGCTAGAATGTGCTAAAACAAGAACTATCCTTACAGTAACAGGGTTATCAGAAATCTCTGGGATTTTTTAGCATATGCCACAGAGTATTGAGTTGCTATAACAACGACTTTGGGAAACTTTTTGTGCATTTGAATAAAATCAAATGAGAATATTTATTGTTTATCGTAAAATATTTCTTATAGCTCAAAAAAGTCAACATATTGGACCTTGTTTATATTCTAAATGACCAACAAATCATTGTTCCATGCATTTACCAAACCTTTTCAAGGTTACATGGAGTTAGGTCATATTCTGGTGGCATAGTCCACATTTGAAGAATTAACCACAAACACAGAGCTAGTCCAATAAAGAAAGTAATGGAAGATTACTTTAAGATCAAAATCCAGGCAAATAGGACAACTCCAGCTTTTGTGTATGATTCATTGTTTTGCAGATATGTATCTAAGGTGGGGCGGCACGGAGGCGCAGTGGGTAGCGCTGCTGCCTCGAAGTTAGGACACCCGGGTTTGCTTGGTGGGTCCTCCCTGCATGGAGTTTGCATGTTCTCCCTGTGTCTGTGTGGGTTTCCTACAGGTACTCTGGTTTCCTCCCACAGTCCAAAGACATGCAGGTTAGGTGCATTGGTGATTCTAAATTTTCCCTAGTGTGTGCTTGGTGTGTGGGTGTGTGTGCCCTGCAGTGGGCTGGTGCCCCACCCTGGGTTTGTTTCCTGCCTTGCACCCTGTGTTGGCTGTGATTGGCTCCAGCAGACTCCCATGACCCTGTAGTTAGAATATATCGGCTTGGATGGATGGATGTCTGAAGTGTGTATTTAACCTAAAAATTGTGGATAGAGGACCTTTTCAAGCTCATGTACTTAAAAACATGAGGTCACCATCGAGAAACACGGAACTGCAAAATAATATGCAACAAAACCCCAGTAGCTACAGTATATTATTGCTTTGAATATGATCAAAAAACTTTACATTATAAAAGCTCTAGTTTGCATATTAACAATTTGATCACAATGCTATTATTTTAATAACTTATTTCTGAGCAGAGGATATTTAAAACATAATGAGAAAATAGAACAGACAGATGTACAAAAGACAATTCAAACCAAAAGTTTTGCTGAACAGCACAAAAAGACAGGAAAGTCTTTCAGTGGCTTTATATTGAGAAGGAAACAAGCTGAACTATCTGAGCTTTGTTTAGTGTTCTCTTGTCACAACAAATTGTACTGCAGAGAGAAGCAAGATGCGCTCCCTATTAGCACTAAGCAATGAAAAAAGAGCAAATTGTGGTGAACTTTTGTGTGAAGACGTTTGTCTGTATAATTGTGTAGCTCTTAAAGGCATTGTGTAGTTTGATCGATAGTTTGTTGACATGGCTGAGGAAAATAGCAACTTTAATATCTGCATATAAATAATGCTTTTAAATAAAGTTCACAGGAAAATATTACCAGGCACATTTTGTTTTTTCTCATCCCATTCCCATCTGCTCCAAAATGTAAATGTTACCATATCTGGGACACTATGATAAAGAGTTGTGGGAATCTGAAAGAAACTTTCGAGACTTGTAGTTGAAACAGAAACTTTGAGAACCTTTAAGCTAAACAAACAAGCTTGATGGACTGAATAGTTTCTTCTTGTTTGTCAGATATATTAGAACATTAGAACATTCCAGACGAGAACAGGCCATTCAGCCCAACAAAGCTCGCCAGTCCTACCCACTTGTTTCCTCCAAGAAAACATCAAGTCGAGTTTTGAAAGTCCCTAACGTCTTACTGTCTACCACACTACTTGGTAGCTTATTCCAAGTGTCTATCGTTCTTTGTGTAAAGAAAAACTTCCTAATGTTTGTGCGAAATTTACCCTTAACAAGTTTCCAACTGTGTCCCCGTGTTCTTGATGAACTCATTTTAAAATACAAGTCTCGATCCACTGTAATAATTCCCTTCATAATTTTAAACACTTCAATCATGTCCCCTCTTAATCTTCTCTTGCTTAAACTGTAAAGGCTCAGCTCTTTTAATCTTTCCTCATAATTCAACCCCTGTAGTCCTGGAATCAGCCTAGTCGCTCTTCTCTGGACCTTTTCTAGTGCTGCTATGTCCTTTTTGTAGCCTGGAGACCAAAACTGCACACAGTACTCAAGATGAGGCCTCACCAGTGCATTATAAAGGTTGAGCATAACCTCCTTGGACTTGTACTCCACACATCGTGCTATATATCCTAACATTCTGTTAGCCTTCTTAATGGCTTCTGAACACTGTCGGGAAGTTGATAGCTTAGAATCCACTATGACTCCTAAATCCTTCTCATAAGGTGTACTCTCGATTTTCCGACCGCCCATTGTGTATTCAAACCCAATATTTTTACTTCCTATGTGTAATACTTTACATTTACTGACATTAAATTTCATCTGTCACAAATCTGCCCAAGCCTGTATGCTATCCAAGTCCTTCTGTAATGATATAACAGATTCCAAATTATCTGCTAATCCACCTATCTTGGTATCATCTGCAAACTTAACCAGCTTGTTACTTGTATTCCTATCTAAATCATTTATATATATTAAAAATAGCAGCGGCCCTAGCACTGACCCCTGTGGAACACCACTCTTAACATCTGCCAGTTCTGATGAGGTTCCTCGCACCATCACCCTCTGCTTCCTGTGTCTGAGCCAATTCTGCACCCATCTAAAAACATCACCCTGAACTCCCACTTCTTTTAACTTGATGCCCAACCTCTCATGTGGCACCTTATCAAATGCTTTCTGAAAGTCCAGATAAATAACATCATATGCTCCACTTTGATCGTATGCTTTTGTTGCAACCTCATAGAATTCCAACATGTTAGTAAAGCATGACCTCCCTCTTCTGAACCCATGCTGACTGTTCCTAATAACTCCTGTCCTTGCCATGTGTTGCTCAATCTTATCCTTAATAATTCCTTCCATTAATTTTCCTGTGATGCATGTTAAGCTTACTGGCCTATAGTTGCTTGGATCTGCCCTGTCACCCTTTTTATATAATGGAATGATATTTGCCATTTTCCAGTCCTTCGGAATCTCTCCAGTGCTCAGTGACTTCCTAAAAATATGTGTCAAGGGTTTATATATGTACTCACTAGCCTCCTTAAGAACACGAGGATAAATATTATCTGGTCCTGGTGATTTGTTTGATTTCAGCTTATTTAATCTGAGCAGCACTTCTCCCTCTTCAATTTCCAAATCCCTCAGTACCTCCTTAGCAGTTGCGTTTACCTCTGGGAGGTTATTCACTTGCTCACTTGTAAACACCTCAGAAAAATGCAAGTTTAGGGCATCTGCTATTTCATTGTCTGTATCTTTTAATTCCCCTTTACTATTCCTGATGAACTTGACCTCCTCCTTGACTGTTCTTTTACTACTAAAATACTGAAAGAATCTCTTGGGGTCTTCTTTCGCCTTATCTGCTATATTCCTCTCCAACTGTCTTTTAGCCTCCCTGATATCCTTCTTAATGGTTGCTCTCATATTTTCATACGCTCTACGATATTTTACGTTCTTATGATATGTCTTTGACGAACTGTATGTTCTTCATGAATATGATGTTACTATATGGTACACAGTTTCCATATTAACCAAAATGAAACAAAAATGGAACATAGCATCTCATCAAATAAGCACTTTAAGTAAACAAAGATGTACTTGTGCATACATTAAGATTCTGATTTTGCAAATATTTAACACTTTGGTACCAGATTTTAAATTACTGTGCAGGAGATGGTAAGAGTCTGAAGATTTATGGGAAAGGGATTACATCAACAGTCCACCACAGCTCTAATAAGACATAAACACATACATGCTGTCACACACACGTGCATGGGAGGCAGTCGATGGGTTTAAATAACTAATTATACGCTGGACCAGGAGGTGGCAATAACAGCCTCTCTCTTTCCTCCTCTGCCGACCCTCTGAAGGAAATCCCACCCAACCTCTCTTCCAGTTCCAATTATAACCTCACTTCCAGTTCCTGTCCTGAAATCACTTCCAGTTACATATCTCCAAGTACACCCTTTTCTGTCAACCAGCTATAAAACCACCATATTGTCTCATAGTCCTCAGTTCTGTTTTGGACTCAGTTTGTTAATATTACTCTGTTTGCTATTTTTCCCTTATTTTCAAGGTGGATAGCCCAAACCTTCCTCTTAGTTTTGTGATTCATTCCATTTTCTGACACCATAACTTCAGTTTCATATCTTGTTTTTTCTGTGTAGCTTAAGTTAAATGGTATCCATAAAAAGTGTAAACAAAATTATACTTGCTGTTGTTGTATACAGTGGCTTGAAGTGGGGTGGTACGTACATTTCTCTGTTTCAGTGGTGGACTACCTTCAGTAAATAGTTTTGTACCAGCACCTCACTCTATGACCTCCTAGGGTGACTCCCCAATCTTCTCAAAGCAAAATGTGCATATTACTACTGCACTCACCCCCTGCTCTTCAATATACGCTTAGCAGTTCTCTGAAAACTCCAAAACTCACCACCCCACGGACCCCATTCTCTTCAATATATAGCACACTTAAAACTCCAAGGAAGACAACCCACCTGCTTGATTAAGAAATTATGTAAAGTTTGTAAAGCATTGCAAAAGATGATCTACAAAAACATGCTGGCAATTATTTGTTTCCACTTCATGTACTGGGCACATCAGTATATTTTATTATAGTGTTAGCAACTAAGAACTGACAGATGTCAAGCTGTAGATCTAGTCCTGCTTATTAAAGAACTAGACACTCAAGTGCTGCAATCAAATTTGCTGCTGTGCTCTTTTTTCCTTCATGCATTTGTCACTGCATGCTTTTGTGAGTATGGTTTTGCTCCACATGCTTATTTTGTGCCACCACCCAACTGCAGCAGTAACATGCACGAGGTGTTCTAACATTACATCCTCAATATGAAAATGACCCATTTTCAATGCATTCTCTTTCTATGCATTTGTGGCACTTCTCATATAACGTATATACTCGTGTTTAAGTTCTCCCATGGACACGTCGGGCTGGATTCTATAGTATTATTTCTGGTACTTTATAATATCACTCGTATAAGTCAAATGCGGAAAACTCACGCTATTGATCCAAGAGATTATGATATGCTAACACCCACCTGAGAGAGTAACCATGGAGGACAATGCCTTTTTTTTCTATGTATGGTGCCTACGTGACCACACTGTAATACCTGAACTATTCCGAAATGACGTGTGCACTATTTAGAGTTTTTTTGTATCTCACACCCTCATACACCTTTATCGTAAGAGCATCCCTTATCTACGATGGAGCATTCGATCAGAAGAAAATATGAAGCTGGTTTTAAATTGAGTTATTGAAGTGGCAAAAGAAATTGGCAACTGTGCTGCTGCAACAAAATTTGATGTGTCTGAGAAACTGATGTGAGATTGGAGGAAGCAAGAAGATGTAAAAAAAATAATAAAAAAATTAAGGGTCGCATTTTTGAACGGGCATATAATTCGGGGTCTGATTTTATGATTGATTTTTCAGGTTTCAGGACCCGACTTATAAGAAAGTATATATGGTACATGCAAATTAAATAAGCTGACAGCAATAAACCTTGATTTTCTCAGAATAAAATTACACTTTTTATATTTTAATCCAAAAAAAAACCTTTCTCAGAATTTATCTAACATGTTTTAATGGTAGGACCAGTGCTTAATTTGTAAATCATGAGATGTCAGACCCAGTGACAGAATGAGGATGCGCCATCAATGGTAATTTGTGCAGTGGAGTGCAGCACTATTAATGTTCAATTACATCATCAGCCTACTAAATGCATGAAATCAATAATGCTTACATGTACTGTATACGCACAGGTTTAAATTTGTATTTCACGTTAATTTCTTGCAGTCTTAAATTGTTTTGCTGTGCACATTCTGCCCAGAACAGTCATACTGGACACGTGTTGTTCCCCACAGCCTCTCCTATTCTTTTTATCTCTCAACCTCCATGTCAGCATCTACATCTGCTGTGCCATAACTGGCTTTTTTTTAACTATACTGACCTGACAATTTATTTCAATTTGTCTAGTTTCCAGTGTTTTTGCTACTTTTTGTTTTTTCAGCCAATCAAAAACCCAGAATAATGCATAACATTAATTAGGCTACTTTTATAAAGTTCAAATAGTCTGTGTAATAAACTGGGTTTATTTAAAACATCATCAAAAAATGTTTAAAAATATTTTATGTAAACTTTGGTGTCTCAGGGCAAACAGGGCTCAAAATCAGGAGTTCCGAAGCAGAGCTCTGGCCAACTCCAGTACAAACTAAGCACTGGGTAGGGTGGCCTGATAACAAGGGATAAAATGTCAGATTACAAAAGCCATAACACAATTCTCTTTTATATTCCTGTTTTTATTTTTTGAAATTAAGTGGTTGGCTGCTTTCTATCTGTCTTTAAAAATATTATGATGGCCTTCAGTGATTGAGTGACTGGAATCAAAAACTGCAACAGACTAATATATTTTTGATAAAGAAAAACATTATTCAAAGTATACTAACATCCTACAAAATGAAATATCTCTCTCTTTCTCCAGGCATGTTTTTTGAAGAGTAAATAAATTAAGCTTTCCTGCAGCTATCTAAGCAGAAATGAACTAATGAATATAGAAATATTAAAAATCATGTTGAGTTAATGGAATTGAGCTAAATTTGAAAATGAATGCACAAATGATTTAAATTATAATGCATATTAATTTAAAGAAATGTTTCACCAAGCAGAAATTTGTATTACAGAATATATCAGTCAATTTTAAATTAAATCTTTGAACAGATGGGTAGAGTTTATTATTAGGTAAATTTATATTTTTAACGAGAAAATAAACTAAAGCACAGGTGTCTTTTTACTGTAGAAAAATGCTCAACTGGGTTGGGGGCACCACGGCCCAGTAAGAACCCCAGTATACTTCCAGGGAAGCAGCAAAATAACTGAAAATAATTATAAAATACCAGCAAGTACTTAATTCACAGGAGTGTCAGAATTTACGTATTTTGTTTTGGGACTTCTTTTCTTTCAGAGAATCTTGTTGTCAACTCTTTTTACCTTTGTTCTTTTCTTTTTTTGCTATCTTTTGTTAATAAACCTTCATTTATAAATAACCTTGCTTTCTAAGCACTTTGCAAGCTCTCATTATCTGTGGCCTAGTAGGCAGAAGCCACTCAATTTCTAAAAGGGACCAGGAATCCTTGGGGTGAGACTTATTTTTGAGCTGGCTAGTTGGGCTTCTGGCCAACTGGCTATGGAAGGGGCCATGGAAGATCAGGGCAGTGGCAGAAGTACACTGGAGGGTGGTTGAGAAAGGGTACATTAGCTTTAGTGTAATACTCCTTAGGGAGCAATATACCTTTCTTTCCATCAGCAGAAAAAGTGTTACACTTTATAAAAGGATCATATGGAAAATGTCTGAACAATTACCAAGGAAACTGAACAAGAGAAAGAAAAAAGTTGAACTAAAAAGAATGCCAGTTGTTGGATATCAGCAAAAACTCACTACCATACAATTACTTTTTCCTCAGTCATAAAGAAGACTTGGGGTGTAACAGCGGAATGCATAGTGTTCAAACAACATGCAACAACCCTCCATAATCTGACCCCATGATAAACAACAACTTATTCAAACAAGAAAACACAAATCTAACTAGGAGCTAACATGCTCTACTCCTTATTGAGATTCAATAAAATTGCACCAAAAAAAAAAAAAACCAACACACTTAAAATCAAGCACAGGAATTGGTTTGAAAAAAGGCCTGCTGCCACTTACATGACATCACTTCAGACAGAGTTTAAAAACCACTGATATAGAAAGCATCCTTATAAAATGTAATTTTCTTAAGGCTATGTTATTTATATGTGTTGTGATGTGAGATATATATGCATATAACTTGATAAATGTTTTGTATGTCTTTATTTATAATTTACGCAAAGCAATGTTATTTAGTGTTACTTTGGTGAGAAGCATTCGTGTTTGCCCCTTACGACTGTCTCTTTGTAATTTTACAAGGTTAGCTTAACATATGGTCTTGGGGGATTGCAGGTGTTAAGATGTACTATTTCCCCCATTGGTCTGAGATATGGCTGTCTGGATTGGCTGTAGAGGTTAGACAGAAAAAGTATAAATTTGCTTGCTCAACCACATTCTCTCTCTAACCAACATATGATGAAGAAGCATCTCTCTTGCTAACCTGTGATGATGTAGAAGTATCTTTCTCTTACTGATCTGATGAAGAAGACCATCACACCATGAACTGAGGAACTAGAGACATTTGAAGTAACTACAAGTCTGTGAGCCACTTGAATTACACATCACCATTTAATCTGGTTGTATGGTTGCCAATATTCAAATGTACTTTGCATTTTGTTATTATTTATGAATATTATCAGTAATACATTATTTTATGTGTAACTTAACTCCTGCTTGTCTTTTTACTACATCTAATTGCCTGAGGTTATAGATATAGAAGGGAAGGTGGTGTTAAGTTATATACAATAATACCTTATAAACAGTGATAAGTCTGGGAAATTAGGCATCCTAAGGCTACATGTTAATAATACAATAGGGGTAAGTAGAGCAAAATATATTACTCTACCAAGATAAAACAATATGTTATTATATATTTATATTTACATGTTATTTATATAAACTACTAGAGTTTCGTTTTGTGGGAGGTGCTTTTCCACAAATGGTCCGGTAATGAAAGCATGGGTGCAATTTTATTATGCATTAACATTGTTGTTTTAATTTAACGTTGAACTATTAGTCTACTCTATATAAACGACTAATGAGCTGTCTTTCGGGTCAAAAACAAGTTAATTTGAATTCAGTTGCAGAGTGAGTCATCATGTTTCTTATATAATACAGGATAGACTTATACAAATTATTCCTCTTATTGTAAATGATCAGAGACTATACAGGAACGTAGTGTGCTTAACTGTAATTTTTGAATTACATTCTAATATTGTTAATTTCATGTAATTCATACTGGCTAAATATTGGCTATATTTCATTTAGTCTATGATTAATCAGAAGAAAATATATATATATATATATATATATATATATATATGTATATATATAGTAAGGTTTCAAAACTCTTTTGGAACTTCACCCAATGGGACGACACGCCGAAGAGTGTCCCGAAGCGCGATCGACCTGTCTGTGAAAGACAGCCTATCAGTTGCCAGGGCGACCGCAGGCTCACATAGCTGTAGCAGCATGGCGCGAAAACAAATCTGAGCTGATCGTGGTAATGCTTTAAGCGCTTGCTGTCAATGGGTGATGCAAGGAACATTATAAAGGCAGGGAACAGTATTACTTGGCTACTAACCTACATTACATTTATTAGAGAAAACAATGTGCTAATTACTTCCAAATATTTATAAAGCGTTCAAAGTTACCTTTTTTAAAATAAAACTGTAGCAGATATTGTTTTATACCTACTTGAATATTTACAGTGTGTGAACTACAGTATATTGTACTTTTTTCTTTTTTAGATGCTATAAATTCTTAACTGAATATTCCTTTATCAGGTACATGTCGACATTTGTATAACAATATATTGCAGAGAAGTGTGTGTATTATATAAAATGAATGTTCTGAGGAGTATGCTGAGTACTATGGCCCTACTGCCATATTTTAATAATGCTTTACCATACACCTCACTCAGAAGTTTAGGAAGATACAATAAACAAGAGTGAAGTAGATTAAGAGAGCATGAAGACAGTATCCATTCTTTCCCAATCAGTAAATTTTTGGTGACAGTTGTCAGGGATGCCAGGGGCCATGACCCGGCCGGGATGCCATGAGGGACCGGATGTGGGTCTGCGCCCATCCTGGATCACGTGGGGGTCGCCTTCCTGGTTGCTTTGGGGGCCACGGGTACAGGGCATGGAAGCTCCACCCTGTAGGGGCCCGTGGTCACCGCCAGGAGGCGCCCCAATGCCTTGGGGACCTGTTACCCCAGCACTTCCGCCACACCAGGAAGTGCTGGGGGGAAGAATTAGGACGGCGCCCGGAGAGCTGCCGGGAGGACAGCCGGCACTTCCGCCACGCTGGGGCGTGGCTAGAGGAGGAATGCCGGGAACACCTGGGGCTCATCCGGGTCATATATAAAAGGGGCCGTCTCCCTTCATTCGAGGCTAGAGTCGGGTGGAAGGAGGACAAGGCAAGAGAGGAGAGTGGAAGCGGCCCGAAGAAAGGCATTGTGGCCAGGACTGTGACTTTGGGGTTTTGTGCACTGAACTAGGTCTGTGCGACCAATTTAATATTTGTAAATATTGTAAATAAACGTGTTTGTGGGTGACATGAACGTGTCTGCCTGTCTGTGTCCGGGTCAGCTTCCACACAGTATAGAATAATTGGAGAAATTCACATAGACTCTAGAAGAAAATGTGAAATACCCTATGGACAGTTGCTCCAGGCAAGAAATGATCAAGCATTCTGAGCTGAGAGGAGTCAATACCATTTCTGTAATCTATAATAAGGAACATCTTATATGAAAGAGCAAAATAGTCACCTTTATCAGAAACAAACCAAGAAATCATTAGGAATGAAATATCTAAACAGATCCATATGGACAGAAACTTCTCTGCAAAGATATATAGTCATGAAAAATCAATATTGGTATCTGTAAATCCAAAGTAAAAAATATGCTGGGCACACAGGATATACTGTGGGTGCTGCTGAGACACAGTGAGTGATGTCCAATTTAAAAGTAATCTATACTGATAAATATTCAAAAGTTAACTTAACCTTGAAAAGTGTTGACATTGTGTCTATTTGCTGGCAACAACATTTGCACTACAGTGAAGCTGGCTATTTGATTAATATTGCTAAAGGTATTTTATATCGAAGAGCTCAAAAAAAGAAAATAAATATATAATATTAAAAAAATTATATTACGTATATAGAAAATATTAATAAAGTCATACTACAGCATATCATTGGTTTTTTTTAAGTGCTTTTTTAATGAGTACTTTAATATATATAATTTTAGATAGATAGATAGAACTTTATTTGCCCCCAAGGGGAAATTTAGCTTTGTACAGAAGCTCTTTAAATAAATAAATACATAAATAGGTAAATAAATAAAAAATTAAATATACACAAACACTCCTGAACACACACCGAATGATTGTAAAACAAGAAAATTAAAATAGAAAGAAAAGCTCTGACTTGGCAGCCACAGTCACACTGAGGCATTATGCAGAATTATTGCTGTTGGCATAAAGGAGCCCCAGTATTGTTTCTTGGGACACTTCTGCTGCATTATTCATTGGCTAAAAGTACTCAGTGTTAGTTTGTCAGAGAGAGGATGAGAAGCATTATTGATAATGGCACTCAATTTTGTTTTACTTTTTTCCTTTGATACTGCCTTCAGGGGGATCCAAAGTGTGCCCTATAATTGAGCCTGCCCTTTTAATTAGCTTATTTGATTCGTTGGTCATCACAGAGTTAAAGAAGATGCGAAGGATGTCACTTCCCATAATAAACGCAGTCTCCTAAAGAAAAAGAGCCTTTGTGTTCCGAGACCAGTATAACTTGTCATTAATGTGGACCCCCAAGTACTTGTAGGAATGGAACACTCATTGAATAGTTGTTGTACATAGAGGCTCTTTGGTGCAATGAAAGTCAATAACCAGTTCCTTGCTTTTGTTGATGTTAAGATGTAGACAATTTTCTTTGCACCAAAAAACAAACTTTTCCACCTGTTTCTTATACTTTGTCTTATCCCCTTCATCTATGCACCCCATAAGTGCAGAATCATCAGGGAATATCTGCAAGTGATATCAACTGCAGTTATATTTATAGTCTGAGGTGTACAGAGTGAAGAGAAAAGGAGACAGGACTGTTCCTTGTGGTGCTCCTGTGTTGCTCACATCCATATCAGAGACACAGTCCTTTCATAAACTGCAGTCAGCCTGACAGATAGTTAATTATCCAGGACACCATAGGCTCATCCAGCTGCATATCCCTGAGCTTACCCTTTAACAAGGATGGTTGGAAGGTATTGAAGATGCTGCAGAAATCAAAAAACACAATCCTCACAGTGCTGACAGCTTTCTCCAGGTGAGACAGATAATTGCATCCTCCAGTCCAATCTTTCTCCAATAAGCAAACTGCAGTGGATCCAGGTGGTCTACCACAACAGGACTTATATAGTCCAGGTCCAGTCTCTCTAAGTTCTTCATGATGTGAGACATAAGTGCCACTGGTCTGTAGTCATTAGGTAAAGAGGTGCCTGGTCTCTTTGGTCCAGCAATAATGCAGGATATTTTCCACAGCAATGGCACTTTCTAAAGCCTTAGGGACAGACTGAACAGGTGACAGAGGACACCACAAAGTTGGTCAGCACAGACCTTAAGAACTCCAGGACTGGCTCCATCTAGTACACAGCTTTTCCAGTGTGTAGCTTCCTCAGTTGTCTCCTTACTTGGTCTTCATTTATGGTTAGTCCACACTGATTGTCAGAGGTGGAACTGTCACTGGTCATTCCAGTTGACATGGTAGGAGTTGTTGATGTAGTAGGGATGGCGTGGGGAAAATAAGAATGAAAGGGAAAATCTATTAAAAAAAATAGGGTGTTAGCTTTGTCCACATCTCCTTCTAGCACATGAACTCTGGGTTGCTTGGTTCTAATAATTATATACAGTCTATTACAGACATCCTTTATGTTATTCTGAATGAGTTTGTTTTCAATTTTAGTTTTGTAAGCCTCATTACCTTCACTTAACTTTTTTTTTTAGCACATGCTGCACGTTCCTCACAGCCTCTTTTTCATCAGATTTGAATTGTCTCTTTTTCTCATTTTGGAGTGCTTTTAATTCCTTATTAATCCAGGGTTTGTTGTTTGGAAAGCAGCACACTGTGTTTGTGGGTACCTCCTTGTTGACATAGAAGTTAATTTAATCTGTGATACAATGACAGAAACCCTTGATGTTGTCCCCATGTGACTTACCCATCATTTCCCAGTCTGTCATTTGGAAGCAGTTATTCAAAGTCACTTCCACACTGTTCTGGTGGTAACAGGTGGTCTAATAGTAGGCTTATAGCTGGGAATAAGATGAATCAGGTTGTGGTCAGATTTGCCTAACGGAGCCAGCAGATTACACTTAAAGGCATCTTTAACATCTGAGTACAGAACTGCACAAAGTCCATTTACTGTATGAATTTTTGCCTCTGAAATGCTTCATCAGAATGTGATAATAAATATATGATCCTATTTTAAAAATCAGCCTGCCAGGCTACTTTTAACCTGTTTGTTTTTTCCTTTAGATGTTTCAATATACATGAGAAACTACCTCAAATGGACTCTTTGTACACATAGCTTTCTAAACTTAATAGGGGAAGGATGTCATAAATGTTTTAATTATTATAGTGACTGTAATCTCCCAGTACTTGTAATGTGGCCTATAAGCCTAAAAAAACTTATTAAAAAAGGAAAAACAAAGTAACACATTGGAGAACAGTGCACATTGATACCTGTAGTAAGCCGAGAAGACAAGATATGTGAAAAGAAAAACAAAGTAAAAAAGACAAAAGTGTATAAGAAAAGTAAAAAAGGAATGGGGAAATAATTCAAACACTACAGTTTATAACTTATTCCTTGTATTTCTAATGCGTGCACAGACTGAAGAAGTATGTATGCTGCAAATAGTCCCTTTCTCATCATTGATTAAGACTGTCAGGAATTTGCATTTTGAAGTTAGTTGATAAAGTCTAAAAATATTATCCTCATCATTATTTGCTAGTACAGAATGAAGCATGAATATTGATGGAAGATTAAAATAGTTGCTCAATGTATGCATGTGTAGAGGTGACTTAAGATTCAGATAGTCAGTGACTTCATTCAGTCGAATACCATGTAGGTTAAGGAAAGCTAAATTATATAATAATTGTGCACTGGAGCAAACACTTTCTAAATTTGTTGATCCATATTTTGAACAATTAGTACACTACCAGAATGCTGGTAAACTGGTAGTAATTATTAATAACTGGACTGTCTTGGGTATGATGTTAAACTGCATCCAGCCCTGCAAGCGGTCCTCCAACTTGAAAGGAAAATTTGGTGGTTGGTGGCAGGACTGGCACTCCAGCCACCGTAAATATCTCATGCAACTCCAAAACAGCAGATTGGACTCCTTTCTGCTCTCCAGGGTAGTAGCTCTGCTGCAGCCACTCATAGGAAGGCAGCTTGCATTATGAAGGGGATGGGGGAAAACCCTTGGGCGCCTCATCCTGTGAAGAGTTGAAACCATCGAAGAGTCAATGGGGTCAGGCCAATTGGGGATTGGAAGTGGTGTGGTACTAAGGCATCACTCACTGCAGGGCAGCACTCGGGTCCCAATTTGGGGTGGCCATTCTGAGTCAGCATGTGGAATGTCTTGTCTCTCCAGTCTGATGATCATCTTTCTTTGCTGCCGGAGGAGCTTCATAAACTTTGCATTTCAGATGTGAGACTGGCCAGATCTCTGTGGGTGGGTACACATTTTATTGGTCTGTTCTCTCTGATGGCTGTCATACTCACTCAGAGAGTAGCTGTTGCTGTGGCGGATCAGCTCCTCCTGATGGTATCTGATGTCACTCCTTTCAATAAGTGTGTCATGAAACTCAGGTTAAAACAGTCACAGGGCGCCTTGTCTGTTATCTCAGTATATGCTCTGACAGCAGTCAGTGATGTCTCAGTGAGGGAGACATTTTATTCGAAACTTTGCTTGGTGGTTAATGGTTGCCCACAATGTGACACTCTTCTGGTCATGGGTGACTTCAGTTTTACCACTGGCACAGACAGGGCTGGCTATGAGGACTGGATTGGTCACCAAGGGTCTGGCAACTGTGGTGAAAGTGGCTCCATGTTTCTTAACTTTGCCACATTATTGGTGGAGCAATAAAGGAGACTGATCACATCCTCATAGGCAGACGCTGGAGACTGCTGAAGAACTGCAGGATCTACAGAAGTGCCAAGTTTGTGAATTTTGATCACTGGCTTCTAGCTGCTACTCTGAAGGTCCAGCATATAGGTCCAGTAAGCTACCACCTACTAGGAGAATGAGGCTGGACCTTGCCAGACTCCAAGATCAGGCTGTTTATAATGAGTTTGCATGCAGTTTGTGTGAAGAACTTGCAGATTTGGGTGCAACTACTGATTCTAATGTGATGTGGGAGACCTTCTGTGACAAAACCCTGCAGGTTGCTGAGGGTTGTGTTGGTGTTGCCAGTGTTCCCAGAAAGAGACATTTTATCTTGCAGGGTACCCAGTATATCATTGAAACAAGTCACAGCACACAGCTGATGGCATCTCCAGTCAGTATCGGAAACTGAGAAGGATGGCTGCAAGGGCTCCAAGAGCCAATAAGGAGGCATTTGTTAGAGGAATCTGTGAGTAAGTGACACAATATTTGTGGTGTAGTGATCCACATCTGCTTACAGAGGAATTGAAGCATTATGCACATCTGAATCTGTTGCTCGGAGAGTCGCAATCAGGGTGGGTGATGGAACTGTTCTTACAGATGACACTGCAATCTCTGGGTCCATGGTTCTTCAGCCTAACCCTCCAATTAGCTATGAACCACCCAATCTCACCGAGATTGCACAAATGGTGAACCATCTGAGGGTAGGGAAGGTTGCAGGGATCTGTGGTATCCAGGGTGAACTTTTCTAGGCTGGTGCTAAGACTCTCCTCCTTACATTGCAAGCAATTTTTGCTTCCAATTGGGTGAGGGGCATCTGACTAGAAAATGGGTCATCCCTATCTTGAAAGGGAAGGGTGCTTGCCTGGATTGTGGTAACTACAGAGGCATAACACTGCTCTCAGTGTCAGGTAAGGTCCTTACTAGGGTCATCCTCAACAGGATCCATGATCTCTTGCTTACCTCCCAGCAACTGGAGCAGTCTGGTTTTACGCTTAAGAAGTTTACCATAGACTGCATCCCAGCACTGAGGGTTCTCATGGAGTGCAAATGCGAATATCAGTGGTGCCTTGTTGCTCCTACTCTGTTCATTGCTTGCAAGGAATGAGTGCTGGTCAGGGTTCTGATGTCCAGTGGCTGTGGGGCATCCATTGGTGAAGAAAGATTCACTGGTCTTGACTTTGCTGATGATGCTGTGATCTTCACAGAGCCAATAGAGGCTCTTATCGGGGCACTCGAGAGACTGAGCGAGGAACCTGAGCGTCTGAGCTTGTGAGTGTCCTGGATAAAAACCAAGATCCAGGCCTTTAATGACCTCTTGGGCTCAGCCATCAGCAGTGTGTCTGTCTGTGGAGAGAATGTCGACCTTGTCGAGAGGTTTACTTACTTCAGCAGAAAAATTCATGTTTCTAGTGACTCTTCCTATGAAGTCAGAAGACGGGGGGATCATGAGGTGGCAGAAAAGTGGTGTGTGGCGCTTCCGATATCTTTGCAAATGGAAAAAGATCCATGTCTTAGAGTTCTGTTGCTTCCTGTTTTGATGAATGGTTATGAGACATGAACACTATCTAGTGACCTGAGATGAAGACTGGACTCCTTTGGTAATGTCTCTTCAGAGAATCCTTGGATATCATGTGTTAAACAAGCGGTTGCTCACAAGTCCCAAATGAGGCAGATTATCTGCATTTTGAGAAAGTGCCACTACGGCAATGTGGCGATTGCCTGAGGGTTATCCAGCTCTCAGGATTTTCATTGTTAAGGACCCAAGTGGCTGGACGAGGCTAAGGGAACGCCCACATAACACCAGGCTGCGGCAGATAGATGGTCGTTTCCAGAGGGTGGGACTGGACCACTTGTCTGCCTGGGGATTGCTAGCCAGGATCCCGAACTGTTTCGTCTTGTGGTAGTTGCGGCAACGGACTGTACCAGTGCATTCTCCCCGACCTGACCTGAACTGACCTGGAATGTGGAACAAAGGATTAAAGAAATCCTGGAGTCTAAATAAACTTCTGTCTAATCTGTATTTTAAATTTTATTTTCAGTTTCAGTTTATTCATGAGTAGTGTTATTTAGGTTTCAAAAGTGAAGGCTCAAAGTGTTTACATTTATTTAAAGTATCACATGATAACTGTAAAATAATTAACATTATAAACATTTGCATACATAAATACACATACCCATAATTAAACATAACATAATCAAGCTAGTATAAATGCCCATTAATATTAATAGCATGCCACCCAAATGCAAACAGAGCAGTCCCTGGGCTCCACAAAAAAGCTGAGCAACTGGAAAGAAATGAGCCAAGCTAGCTGCCCTATAAAGTACATTTGATGGTGCACACCAAGGTCGTTGCCATGTACAGATCATGGCAAGCTGACACTGAAGTAGAATGACAAAACATGAAGTAAACATTTATTCAGATAAGTACATATGATTCAGATTAATGTAAATATGCTGTTGGCTTATAAAAGAGAAAAAAGGTGATCAAAGCAGTAAAGAAACAGTCCAAAAAACAAACAGAGGTTAAAACACTAGATTCTCAAAAATATTAATAAAGCACAAAACAAAATCATAGTCTAATCACATGATTACTATGGAATTGATGTTCCATTGCAACAGACATTCAGTAGATAAGTAGATGATTGCATGCAGTTGAGAAGAAAAAATGCTTCCACAAAAGTAGAATATTTAAGGTCATTTACAGGTGGAACCAAAGGCAAAAAGGAAGCCCTATTGGATGAATCCTCAGTCAGTAACCTGAACCTGAAAAATTAAATGTGGCCAGTTAACAGCAAATGAAAAGAACTATTCGACAAAATTACCTCTGTAAGGTCCAGGCAATGCTTTATTTTTTAATGTCATTACTAGTGAACTCTCCTGGCCTCTCCATTTATTCCCCAGTTTCTCTGCACAGTCTTACTTTTGTTTCATTCTTTGCATTATGGGTTCTCGCAGGATATCATATATTTCTGCTTAATTGGATATTTCAATTCCTTTTATTACTTTTTCTTCAGCTTCTGGTCCAGATGCCTAATCCTTTCATGTCTTATAGATCTTTCACATACTCATTGAATTCCGTTGAATTTTAATTTTTCAAAAACACTATTTATCCTGCTTTTCTCTTTTATGTTGGTTGTTTTATGCCTTTCTTCTTTAGTGACACTGAACCGGTCACATTCCATCTCCAGCCAGTTCCCAGATGCTTTCTGTTTTGCTTTTATACTGTTGTTCAATGAGCAGCTCCCCTGTCTGCTATGCATTAAATGCAATTTGTTTGTGTCCTCTTCTCTATTTCATTATTTGGAATGTGTTTTGGGGATGTCTTTATGGTATCCTAAAAAGTTTGTTTCTCCTTTAAACATTATATCCTTTAGCTTTTTCACTTTGACTATGCACTGCTTCTATTCTAGTTTCCTACATTTTTTCAGCTTATCTTGAAAATCTTTTACTTCACTCTTTATCATTCTAAATTTATCCCTTATTTAAACATATGCATCTTAAAGATCTGATTTAATGTTTTTTTCATTTTTAATTCTGTGAATTGTTTTCATTGAATTATTTCAGCATCTATATGAAAAAATAGTATGATGAAGCAGATACATTTCTCTCCCTTCAGGTGCTATGCTGTTTCTCTTTGGTGTGTTCCTCCTTCATTTTCAGACTTCTTAATAATAATAAAACGGCACCCAATGTTTGAATTAGATCACTTAACCTTCACCCACAAGTCTGTCTTTTGTGATTGGTGAGAACATTACATGAATGTCCTTTATGTCAGGTGTAGAAATAGCTGCAGAAATGAGTTATTTTTCTTTTAACTTTTAATTGCATATCAGAAGAATACAGAATCAAAGCAAATGTTGGTACATTATAAGTGGAAACCAGCAACCTAAGCTTACAGGACAGTGCAAAACTTGAATTTGTCATTCATTAGCAAAGTATCGGGCTAGGTCTTCATTTTATTTAACATAAAGTTTGGACACAATTTTAACTGTATAGCCATCTTATACAACATGGCTACCACAATGTCATGGGTTGCCTTCAACTTGCATCATGTTCCTAGCAACCATTGACCCACAAAATGTCAGTCCCCATGAAAACAAGAAACCAAATGCAGTGTCCATAAAAAGAAAAATAACCTACAGAACACCACTGTGGTATAGCGGGTCCGCGGCTTCAAAAGAATGAATAGTTTTTAAAAATTCCTAATTGCTGTGTTAATAAGGTTAGTGGGGCAAGTCACACCTGCACGTGAGGGTGCGATTGTTCTCAATTGCTTCATCAGCTTCCTGTAGTACGCGATTAAGAAGCTGTGCCCACTGAGCTATATAAGTATGGGCTGGCACAGAGAAAGAAAAAAGGATCGAAAAGGGGATCGGGTGTTAGAGGAGAAAGAAGAGGAAGAAGAAGCAGGAAGCTGGGGGCTAAGAGCCAGTGCAGCAGCAAGCAAGTGAGCGAGAGCAGGCTTGCTAGAAAGCAAGCAGCTGGGAAAAGAGCCCCTGAGGTTGAGTGTGTTGCTGACACTCAGCAGAGGGGCAGTTGGAAGTGGTCACTCCAGCTGAGCAGTCCCGAGGAGCTGGAGTGACTGGTAGAGAGGATGACTCGCCGTAGAAGGTAGTGAGAGTCAGGGAGTCTTGGGTGGCTGATTCCTAGTGTGAGCACCCTGGCCATTGGGGGAACCCAAGTCTCAGTCCAGTGAGAGCAATACATAGCCAGGGGATGGAAGGCTACTGGACCAGGTTGGAAGTTCAGCTGCACCTGCAGTGATACAGCGACTCTCCCTGCTGCAAGGCCCGTAGGGGATGAGTTTCCTGACTTTGCTTTAAGATTGTTTTAAAGGATGATTTTTTAAAAATACAACCTCTACTTTTTACACGTTTTTTGAATTATTTATTGACTGTTTCTTAGAACACTGCACTATTTATTTGAACACTGTTTTTTTTTTTTAATAAAACCACTTATCCTACATACTCGCATTTAAGTTCCCCGTGGATAAGTCAGGCTTGATTTTAAAGTATAATTTCTGTTATTTGGGCGGCATGATGGTGCAGTGGGTAGCGCTGCTGCCTCGCAGTTAGGAGACCCAGGTTCGCTTCCTGGGTCCTTCCTGAATGGAGTTTGCATCTTCTCCCTGTGTCTGCGTGGGTTTCCTCTGGGTGCTCCGATTTCCTCCCACAGTCCAAAGACATACAGGTTAGGTGCATTGGCGATTCTAAATTGTCCCTAGTGTGTGTGTGCGCCCTTCCCTGCCCTGGGTTTGTTTCCTTCCTTGCGCCCTGTGTTGGCTCCAGCAGACACCTGTGACCCTGTGTTAAGATATAGCGGGTTGGATGATGGTTGGATGGAATTTCTGGTATTTTATAATGTTGATCATATAAGTCAAATGTGGAAAACTCATGCTATTGTTCCAAGAGATTATGACATGCTAATGCCCACCTGAGAGAGTAACCACAGAGCACACTGCCTTTTTTTCTATGTATTGTGCCTACGTGACCACACGGTAATACCCAAACTATTCTGAAGTGACGATTGCACTGTTTTGTGTTTTTTGTATCTCACACCCTGGTACACCTTTATTGTATGAGCATCCCTTATCTACGATGGAGAGTTCAACCAGAAGAAAATATGAAGCTGGTTTTAAATTAAATGTTGTTTATGTGAGTAGCAAAAGAAATTGGTAACTGTGCCCCTGCAACAAAATTCGATGCGCCTAACAAACTGATGCAAGATTGAAGGAGACAAGAAGATGTAAAAAAAAAAAATTTAAGAGTTGCATTTTTGAACGGGCGTATAAGTTTGGGTCTGATTTTATGATCGATTTTTCGGGTTTCAAGACCTGACTTATACATGAGTATACAGTATACGGCATTCACTTTGCACCGTCTTTTCTGCCTCATTCCGCACTATGCGGCCGCAGAGAGCTTAAACAACTCGGTACATCCACACAAAAAACGACAAGGGGTGAGCGAGCTATCTTGAAGGCTTTTACTGGAAGTACTTCGTTGTAAACTGAAACATATACAAAAGAAACATACAGGCATTTACATGTGTACAATCAAAGACAATAAAGAATAATTTACAAAACAATACATAGCAGACAGTGTACATTAAATAATACAGCTTCAAAAGACACTTACAAGGCGAGTGATTTCCACGGTTGGATCAAGACGAAGAGAAGCGCGTAGACAGAGGTTCAAATTGCTGCGTACCACAACTAAGCAGACACAGGGGTTTATATACCCTAAGGATACGTTTTGGACTTGACCGAAACAAGAGATAAAGGGGTGCCTACATGAGACACATGGGGTGTATTGTATTCAAATGTTTATTATGGGACCTACGTGCTTTACGTGAGTTTCATAGACTTTTATAGTACCACTGTGAGTGTGGGACGTGACTGACTGGTGTGTTAATAAATGACAAGATGAAGGGGGAGCACAGTTCAACAAATAACAGTCTCAACTAACAAGATGTGGGGCAGAACACCGTCCCTTTGCTTCATTTGGTGTCCACATTGTCCAACTCATCCGGTCACATTATCGACATTGTTGGGTTCAAGAGGCTTCCTTAAGAGAAGTGGGAGAATGGAGCAGGACCTGCATCATCACAACCACCAATGATGATGCCACCATCGTAATTGTGCAATTATGAAATAAACACAAATAATAAATTATTTAGTGATAAATAGTGGGCTCATGAATCTGTGGTATGATGATCCAGAAAGAAGGGAAAGACTACTCAAAGGAGGAAAAAAAGACATGATTTTCCTCAATGGACATGGAGCTACAAATTATTTACAAGCAGTTCACTTATATTAACGTGGACCCAGCTGGTTTGCAAATCCTAAAATTGTGTTTCACCTTTCATATTTGTTTAAAATAACTTTTATATTGATCCTGTTCACATTGTTTGTGATATTTGTAATTAATTAATTCTATATGCCTTTTTTGTCTTTGGAGACAGTTTCCTAATGCTGTCCTTAAAAGTTGTGCAGCACCTTTCGCTGAAGTAAAATGTAAGTTATTAACTTAGGGTACCTATATGTAGTGCATAGTATGTGTTGTTTATCCGTAACAAGTTACAAAATTTGCCACTAGAGGTTGCAGTCTTTGCTAGCTTTAGTCCTCACATCCTCTTAGCACTGAACAGCTTTACTTTCATATAATATCAAATGGTCACTTTCACACACTGCATTCTTTTTCATCTACATTGACTTTAAACCTTCCCACTGTACTGAACAGATGAAAACTCAGAAGCTAAAACACTTTTTTTTGCCTGCTAACTTTTTAAATTTTGTTGGTATCAAGATACTGTTATTTCCATTACCAGTTCTATTTCTACAAGGAAATCCCTAAAAAAGTTCTCCTGAAATTCATCCTGGCACCATTTGTGTCTGGTATGCTACAGAAAAGCATTTCAACATCCATCAGTTTTCTAACTTACTCATCCCGGTTACTGGGGTAGTGGCCTCCAAGGTCACCACTTTTGACGTTGTTTATGTGACAGGTTTGTTGTGATGTGAGATTTTGCATACAAGTTGATAAATATTTTGTATGTCTTTATTTGTAATTTAGGCAAATCAATGTAATATTAGTGTTACATTAGTGATAAGCATTCATGTTTACCCTTGCCTTTTAGGAATGGATCTCTTTGAATTTTATGACAGAGTTGGGGGGGAAGTGCCTTAAACAAGTTTGATTAATGCTTCTCTGAAGTCTCTCAACCCCTATAGGAAAGCCAGGCTGCCTAACTGCCAAGTTTTATCTTAACATATGGTTTGGGGGGCAGGTGTGAAGGTGTTCTATCCCCCCATTGGTCTGAAGTATGGATGTTTGGAACTGGCTTGTATCAGAAGCCTTTAAGTACCATGATCTCCTATTGGCTCTAGGGGTTGGACAGAGAATCTATAAATTTGCTTGCTTAACCTCACTCTCTCTCTTACCAAACTGATTCATGAACTGAAAAGGACAACACAATGAAGAGCACAGCTCGGCAGCCATATTGAGACAGGCATGTGGCCTGTTCTGAAGAAAGCTGACCACAAATGATGCTTTAACTAGAGACATTTTAAGTAACTAACAAGTCTGTATGCCGCCTGAAACTACGTATCAACATTTATCAGGTTGTATAGTTGCCAATATTCAAATGTACTTTGTATATTGTTATTATTTATGAATATTATCAATAATACATTGTTTAAATTGTAACTTAACTCCTGCTTGTCTTTTACTACACCTAATTGCCTGAGGTTATAGATGTAGGAGGGAAGGTGTGGAGAAGTTATATACTATAATACCTTATAAACAGTGGTAAGTCTGTGAGATCTGAGGCATTCTGACAAAGGCTACATATCAATAATACAAAAGGGGAAAGTAGAGTAAAATTTTACTCTACCAAGACAAAACACAGGTTAACAAGTCATCTTCGACATTGTTATGCATGCATGCCAGAGGGTCATCTTTCAGGTTCCTTCCATGTATATAATACCAGCGCAGGCTGAGAGGGGGCACTGCTGCCACTAACCATGTCATCTTTCTTTGTCACCACAGTACCAAGAAATGGTGGTCAACTGACTACAGCCATTCTGGCCCCTTCAAAATATAAGCCCAGCCATCTGGAAGGAGGTCTCACTTGTTGACAAGAGAGCTGGAGAGACAGAGTTCTTCTAGCCATAACCAAAACCCATAACAGACATCCATTTTCTATTAGAATGGCAGAAGACAATATTTCTGTCTATAATCACACCACTGAGTGCAATTTTCTTTTTATTTTTGAAGTAAACGGGGATTGCCGGGTTGGTGTCCCAACATTTGTCGTACTTATTGACCCGTTATTCCCTCCAACAACCATAGCAACTATTTCCTATTTGAGCTTTGTGAATAGAAGCTGCCTTTTTTTAGCGACTTTCTATGTAAAACTTTTCCTGTTTACTGATCTTTTTTGCTCTGAAACTTTGGTTTAATTTATGTTTTGATCCTGATGACAGTATCTCGATCTTCTGGTTACAGCTTTATTTTTACATTTACATTTAGCATCCTGGTCAAACACCTTTTTAAAACATCTAGCTCTCAATCTCTGACAGAAAAATATAGTGTACCTTTGTTGCCACAGGTTGCAAGAAGCTTGATGATTATTTATTGAACAGATTTTCATAGCACCACTCAAACACATCTATTCTACATGAAGAACACTACAAAATAACAGAGTAATTCAGTGATTATTTTGCAGGGCTGTATTTTATACTAAGTATAGTTTGTGCCTAACATTAATCACATGCTTTTAGAACAATAAGCCATGAAAGAGGACTGCTGTTGTTACGTCAGTATGCAGTAAAGTTTGGCTATTGTTGTTGGGAGTTAGATAGGGATGACAATCACATGCCAAAAGTTATTTGAGTTCCCAGCCTCACTTGAATGGGCCACATGTGAACTGGCATAGATGTTATGGAAACTGTAGGCAATTAAAAAAATGAGTTCCCACTCTAAAAGAGAAACAGTGTGAAAGAGCAAATAAATTAATATCTACATAACCCAAGATTTTTTTATGGAAGAAATTCTTAACTTAGCTCGTAATGTGGCCTAGTAGCACAATTCAGGTGTGGCTGTTGCGAGTAGCAATGCACATGTGGCACCTTTAAATGTTAGAAAGTGTCAATCATATTGTCATGGTTTTGTGTAACAGAGTAGACAAGAGATATAAAGAACATCTTCCTGCAAGAATTAATGAAGTGGCCCCTAATACTTCAAGTTTTGTTGTACTGCACATAAAAACAAGATGGTCATAAAAATCTTGCAACATACTTTAAAAAACTCCTGCTTTTTATACTTAATAGTAGTGAATAATGATTTTGACTTTGGCATTGGCATGTGAGTTTTAAAGCTGTAGTTCTTGATTTCTCTCATCGATAATTTAAAACATTGACACTGAACTGTAGTAAAGACTACTGCTGAACTTATTCACACTCTCCTATTCCCTTCCTGCCAATCTAAAAACCATACTTTATATCATAATAACCACTGCAAAATGGCAAAAAATATTGACAAGATGCTACACACGTTTTTCTTCATACAGTTGGAGTCCAAGTAAGTTAAACTGGTCTCTGCTAATCCTATCAAATATTTAGATTAGATTAGGACAGGCCAGGTTGGGCAGCATGCGCTGGTACAGCGCATTGCCACACCTACCACATGATGAAACAGCTCAGGATCCCAGTTGGCAAAGCCCTAAGCCGATACACGGTTATACCCTCTGGAAATGACCATCTGCCACAACCAGGTGTTATGTCGGCATCTCCTCGGCCTGGTCCAGCCTCCTGGGTCCTCAACAATGAGGATCTTGCGAGCTGGATCACCCTCGGGGAATCGCACAACATTGCCATATTGCCATAACTGACACTCCCTCACAATAGAGGTAATGTGCCTCAATCAGGACTCTGTGAGCAACCGCTCATTCGACGCAAAGTTAAACCAGCAGTACCCAAGGATTCTCTGAAGAGACACAGTACTTTACTTTACTCTGTACTCTGTATACATGAACATGGCATTCTGTCTAGGGGTGATTCTTGACATGTATCTGGTGCTCAAGAATGGGCTGCAGCTCTACCAACTATGAACTGAATTCAGTTTAAGAGACTTGACAGTGAACTGACAGAGTAAATCATTGCTGTCATTTTAATTACACTTATTTCTAAAGTCTTTAATCAGCTTACTCTGCAACACTCACAGTTCTTTGAATGTATTATAGTTTAATTCTGAGTACATCTGAGTATTCATAAAGCAGAAAATGTTTTCATTGCTTAAACAGTTTATTTGAATCAGAATGCATTTGAATGTAAATTATAGTTTATACTTTGATCATTATTTGATTGTGTTCTTCCTACCCACAAGTTTATTTCATTATTTATACCAAATTATGTTGTAAAAGCTATTGAATATAAATCAAGAGATGTTATGCTCAGAATGTGCAATGCACTAGTGAGACAAAAATATTGTGTACAGTTCTACTCACCATTCTATAAAACAGACATAACAGTTGTAGGGACAGAAGATATGGCCTACTATCAGAGCCTCTTTAGTCTTCAGCAAAGAATAATACATGGAGACTTAATTCTGGTCCTTAAAATTCTCAAAGGCATCAATAAAAATGATCTAACAACATTCTTTTAGTTAAATTGTGAATTGTGTACTTGAGAAATTAAGGGAAGTGCATTTAAGACTGAAGCATGGAACCACTTTTTCACACAAAATGAATAAACAACCCAAGTAATGTAGTTGAAGTGGAACCCTTAACAACTTTCAAAAAGTATTTGGGAAAGATATCAAGACAACTTAGCTTTAACTAAACAAACAAACAAACTTGATGGACTGAGTTGGAGATCTGGAACCTGAAGCGAGCCCAATGGGCCCCAACAAAGTATCGAGTTTCAGGTCAGGTTCGGACCCATTTTTAATAATAAATATCTGACAAGAGACAGGTTTGGGTTTTTTATACTGGCTTTTCTTTTTTAATAGCCCCTCCCTTTTTTTTATTTTCGCTCCCTAATTTTGCATAGTGCAGACAGAGGAGGAAGATATTCACCAAGTTAGCCTACTTCACATCTTTGCAGCCTGATGTCTCTAATGATTCTGTGGACCATGCACTTCTCTTGTCAGAAACTGAACTATCAGCTGAGTGCCAGCAGAGGACGAACTAAGAGCAATGATATGCCAAAAAAGAGTTAAGAGCAGAATATTTGTTTGGGAAGCAGACCTAAGGAAAACAAGTCACAAAGATATGAGACACAAGAAGAGCTAAGGATTATAAAAATTCTTGTGAGGTGAAGAGATTCCTGCTGTGTTGCTCGATGCTTTTATTGTTTCTGAGTCATAGGCGCAGACTGTAAAATAGCTAAGTATGGCTCATGGGTGTCATCTAGCAGTAATGAAATACAGATACTTCTTTCAATGACTTTTTCAATGGTAGGCGGACTTGTTCCTGCAATCATCTCTAAGCTTAAAATGACTGTAAAAATGTGAAGGATTACAGTTATTAAAATATGCCCCATGCTTGTTCATTTCATCATACAGATTTACTGTATAGCTTGCCTCAATTTGTTTGCAGATGGCGCTCTGCTCTTTTCTTATTTAAACTCCTGCTTACATACAGTAGTAGATGCCTGAAGATACATGAACACACGTGTCCATAGCAAGACATTTTGATGAGCTACTGTTAATATATACTTTTTTGCTGGCTGATTTTGTATAAGAAATTTGCCATAATAAGGAAGAAACCACTCATAAAAATTTGAATGCAGAACCAATAAGTGTTCTAAGATGCTGATTACTTTTGCTTATAAAGAAAAAAAATCTTGGAGAAATATAGATTGTACTGTGCAATCATGCATACAATACATATACACAATATATAGTATATGTTGTATGTGAACACGTGTTTGCCTTTGAGAGGTTGTTGGATAACCTTATGACCTTTGGATAAAAATTGTCTTGTGGTACGAATGCCAACTGCTGTTTGCTGGTAAGGAAAAGGGAGGAAAGCAATCATATAAATTGTCTCGAGTGTTTAAAAATGCAGTGTTTATGTTGCAAATGTCCTGCAGAGAAGGCAAGTGTGTTTCAGAAATATTCTGTGCTGTCTTCACCACACTCTGTAGTTTTTTGGTAGTCCTGAATTAAGCAGGTGCCATACTTCCATTTGGACAATGTTGGTACCACAGTCAGGATAATGTTATTATTTGACTTTTCCAGTGCTTTTAATACCATTCTGCCCTATCAACTGGAAAAAAGCTCAAGGTTTCAAATATTGATGGGCCAGAGCAGACTGTACTTGATAAGGAGAATCAGATCTTTTCATGTGTGCAGCAAGCTGCTGGAAATGTTCTACCAGTCCATAGTAGCCAGTGTGTTTGTTCTACACTGAAGTCTCCTGGGGAAGCAAACTGAGCACAAAACAAGCACAATGCCTGAACAAACCTATCTGGAATGTCTGCTCCATCACAGAGTGAACCCTGGTCTTACTGGAAACTATTTGGGAAAAGAGGATGATGGCAAAATTGGATGCCATCATAAAAAATCCACAGGCTCTTTTCACCACGGTGTGCTAAGAAGCATCTCTGGGGGTCTTTTCTGCCCATTCCTATCAGACAATTCAATGCTTCCACATGATGTACTTTGTGGCGGACGGCTGGGTATCCTGCCCAGCCGGGACGCCTAGAAGATGGAAAGACCGGGAGAGGGACAATACCTCCCCTGGGCCACAAGAGGGCAGCCATGGCTTAGAAGCTCAACCCTGTTGGGGCCCGTGGCCATTGCCAGGGGGCACCCAAAGGATTACAGAGTCTTGGACTGCAGCACTTCTGCCACACCAGGAAGTGCTGCCGGAACAGGAACTGAGTACACCTGGAGCACTTCCGGGTGCCCATGCAGCTCTTCCGCCACACCAGGAAGTGCTGCCGGAAGATCGTCATGGAGTACCTGGAGCACATCCAGGGCTTTATAAAAGGGACCGCCTCACTCCATTAGATGAGCCGGAGTCTTTAGGAAGAGGAAGAGGAAGAGAAGAGAAGAGAAGAGGAGAGGAGAGGAGAGAAGAGGAGAGGGCAGAACAATTGAGAGAGACTAAAGGAAAGAAGGGACTGTGAGCAATTTAGCTGATTTGTACATTATGTGGTGCTGTAAACCAAAAGGAAGATTAAACATGTTTTATTTTGTGGACATCTGGTGTCGTGTCTGTCTATGTTAAGGGACTGAACCACCACAACTTGTTAAGTTTATTTATTTATTTATAGATAGATAGATTGATTGATTGGCTGTATTATCTCTCCTGTGAGTCTGTGCTGTTGCTTGTTATGTTTCTGCTGCTGTATGCATTTGAATTTCCCCATTGGATTAATAATGTTTTTTGTAATCTAATCTAATCTAGTCTAATCTAATTTACCCGTATGTTACGTAGGCAGCAAGTATGGTCTCTGCTGTGTTTCTTAACAAGTTGGTGAGCTGTATGGGAGACATAAAGGCTTTCCTCAGACACCCAAGAAAGGAAAGAAGTTTGTAATCCTTCTTGACAAAAGTAAAGTGCTGACTGCTCTAAGAAATTTAAGGCGGCTGACCCTCTCAATAGCATCCCTTGCAAATTGAGTGGCAGTGTGGTCATCCTATGTCCAACTTCTGGTTTTGCTGATTTAAAGGAGAGATCGCTGTCTTGGCACCATTGTGTGTCAGAAGGCAAAACTCTTATCTGCAAGTCAGCACATTATTGTGAGTGGTCAGGCCTATAATGGTGGTGCAATCAGTAGATTTAATGTTGGAGCTGGAGCTGGAGCTGTGTTTGGCCAAGCAGTCATAGGTGCACAGAATATCTTTCATTCAAATGAATGCTGTCTATCTATCCGTATGTACAATTTTAAATGCATAGAGGTTTAAGTGACATAAACGAAAGCTGGCATGGCTTACATATTTTTGCCAGTAAGCGAAAGTGAGACCTAAATCATCATTACAGTAAGTCTTTAGTCCATGAAACAATAGCACCCTGACATGAAAGACCATTTATTGGCCATGATAGCCAATATTATATCTTAGACTCATTTCTCAATAGTGGCAGGTGCTTCTTCTCTGCATTGTAGTTTTCTAATAAAATATATAAAGGCATGTCTTTCCCCATTACAGTAAATGTTTTAGAGAGAGCATTTCCTAAATTGTTTCGCAAAGTGTCAGCTTTAATCTTTATCAAGGCGCTGTTTGTGCGCTGAATGGATTAAACATTGCTTGAAAATTCCAGAAAGTAAATGTTTAAATGAAACACCTAACCAAGAAACTCTGAGAGTTATGGGTCATTGAAATAAAAAGAAATCTCACAATATTCTGTTTTTTTTTATTTAAATAAGTAGCCCTAAGGCTATCTTGCTAGCAACATTTATAAAGTCAATTTTTCATGTTGGAAAATTTCTTCTAAAGCCTATCTGCAGGCAGTATCATGTAAGCATCAGATAACAAACTTTGCTCGGTTCTGTAAAATCAACACAAAAATAAATGTTATGACTGCCCTTCGGTGTAATTCTAAATAGGCTCTACCATTAAGAAACACAAGAAAGTTGACAAACTAGAGGAGACCATTCAGTTCTTCAAGCCCATTTGTTTAGCTAATAGCTAAGCTGTCCCAATGTCTCATCCAGATTCTTCTTAAAGGATGTCAAGGTTTCTGCTTCAGAATTAAAGTTTCTACTGTCAACTGTCTTGATCTAAAGCGGTTTGTAAATATCTTGAAGTGTTTCAGGTTTTTCCCCATTTATCTCCTTGATAATAATTTTTATTTACGTTTAACTTCATTTTGTGCAGGTTGGCACAGTGGTTAGCAATGCAACCTTGGGATCCAGGGTCTTGGGGTGTATTGAGAGTTTGCGCATTCTTCCCATGTTTTCATGTTCTGTCCAATTTGTACTCATTTTTCTTGCCACATCCATGGAGACTTATAATTATGTCTCTAAAAAGTATTCTCCCCTTGTATGCTTTCACATTTCATTGTTATACAACTTTGAATCATGGTTGATTTAATTTGGCTTTTTTGACATTGATCAACAGAAAAAGATTTTTTAATGTCAGTGTGAAAACAGAACTCTGCAAAGTGTCTAAATTAATTACAAATATAAAAAAATTGATTGTGTAAGTATTTACTCCCTTTGATATGACACACCCGAATAATCGCTGGTGCAGCCAATTTTAGAAGTCGCATAATTAGTTCAATGAAGATCATCTGGCATTTTTAACTGATTGTAGGATAAATGTGCCTTATCTGGAAGGTCCAAGCTGTGGTGAGTCAGTATTGTTACATTGTCTGCACAATGAAGACAAAAAAAAATTCCAAGCAACAAGCACAAGTCAGGGGTTGGAGAAAACAAAATATCTATGTCACTAAATATCATCTGAAGTTCAGTTAAATCATTCACTAAGAAATGGAAAGAGTATGGCACAGCTGTACATCTGCCTACAGCAGACCATCCATAAAAAATGAGTGATTTTGAAAGCAGAAAACTAGTTAGAGGCACCACCAAGAGACCTATGAGAACTTCGAAGGAGTTACAAGGTGACTAAGATTGGAGGGACTATGTACCCAACAACTGTTGCCTGGGTACTTCACCAGCTACAGGTGTGTGGGAGAGTGGCAAAAAGCAATACACTTAAAAAACGATACATGACATTTTGAATATATTTTGCCAGAAGGCACATGGGAGACTCTGAAGTCAGAAGGGTCTGTGGTCTGATGAGACCAAAGTTGAGTTTTTTTGGCCACAAATCTTCTTAGGCAGAAGCCAAACACTGCAAGTTATCAAAAACACAACACTCCTCACATGGAAATGTCAGTATCGTGCCATAGGGGTGCTTGTCTGCAGCAGGACCTGGGAGACTCGTGAGAGGAAAATGAAGACAGTAAAATACGGGAAATCCTCGAGAACAATCTGATGAAGAATACAAGAAACCTGCATCATGGCTGATGAACTGTTTTTCAGCAAAACGACCTCAAGCATATAGTCAAAGCTACACAGGAATGGCTTAAACAACAATGTTAATGTCCTACGGTGATTGTGTCAGAGTCCAGATCTTAATCCAGCTGAGAATGTATGGCTGGACTTGAATTAAACTGTTCACTTTTAATCTCCATGCAAGCTGACAAAACTTGAGCAGTTTTGCAAAGACAAATGAGCAGAAACTGTAGTGTCCAGATGTGAAAAGCTGGTAGAGGCCTGTGTTCACAAACTCATGACTGCCATGGCTGGCAAAGATGCATCTGCTAAATACTGTCTAGAACGGGTGAATACTTACTGTATGAGATAATGTTTGATTAAACGTATGGATTAAATTTGACAGTGTTTCACAATTTTATGTTATCATTTTGTGTTACATTACTATGACATCATACCTGTTAGCATCAGACTTGTTTCCAAAGCTGCTTTTCTGTAGTAGTATTGCCACTGCACACACACCAATTTGAGACAATGCAGTCACCAATTTTAATTTTGCTAAAGGAACAGACTTTTCATGGATTCTAAGAAAATATTAAAAAAATAGTAACTTCAGATTTTTGACTTGCTAGTTCCTAAATTATAGTACTATCCCCTTTAATGTACCTAATACCTGACTTAGTAATTCAAATCCTCTTCTACTCAGTTATCTATACAGCAAATATCACTCGTATGTTATTCTTTAAAACATATGCGTTGGTCGCACTGATTAAACTTTAAAAAAACCTTTGCTTTCCTCTCAAAAAGCAAAGTTACAGGTCTTAATGATAGTTTGTAGAGTGTCTCAAAAGTGCTCCATACTGCATATGTACATACGCATGCATGAGTCAAATGTTTGAGCTAATGGTTGAGGTGGCTATTCGGAGGCTAACATATTTAATATTTAACCATTGCAGACATACATTCTAAATCAATCTTCGATTTTAGCAGATGTCTCATTTAGTGTATATTAATATGCTTGAAAGTAAATTCAATGATAGGCTTAGTGACGAGTAGTAACACTGGTATTGAGTTAAAAAATAAATGAACATTTAGGCAGAATTTACAAAACTACAGGAGGCAATTAATGAATAAAACAACTGTTTTCATGATCTTGGCTCCTGAAGGCTAAAAGCAGTAGATTATCTTTTCATAAATTATGTACTGAGGTGGTAATCTGCGAGTCAATACTAAATGAAACTATTTTACGATACAATACTAAATTAAGAAGCTTTAATCACTCATTTTAAAAATATGAAATTATAAATGAAAAACACATTTAGTGTAATCAAAAATCATTTCAACAGACAAACTCCTGCATTCATCCAATTCCAGTTTTTCTATTTATTAAAGGAGAATATTGTGCCAAAGCATATAATGAGTCATATGACATTGTAGCACAATTTTGAACACTGCTTCAAAGCACATATGTTTGTACCAGACTCAGCCATTTCTGGTGTTCTTGATTCCATCTGACATGCTAAAGGGATTTTTAATTAAAGACTCCCCCTTCCCTCATTCATTGGTCAAGAGTCCTGTCTCCAGTTCAAAATCTTGTTCTGCCATGAATATGTATCTATTATTACTCACACACACAAGAATGGCAAAAGGGTGAGAGGCCTCCAAAAGAGAGCCAAAAAGCAGGCAAAACTCATTCAAAGCCTCCCCTCAAATAAAGGGCACTCCCAGGCTCCTATGGGAGGCCTCGAACCTGTCTAGACCTCAAAATGGTGAACAATTTTCTAAAGTTTTAAAACCACAAGAGAGCCTCAATATCACACACTATGTTTCAATAGAGGGAGAAGCTCTGGCTGGTAAAGAGAGAAGTCTCAACAACATTTTATAAAAGATGATAATTTTTTACAAAAATGGAGACCACAAGAAAAGACTCAAAAGGCAATGCTTAGCAACAATATCCTAAAAATACAATCTGTAAGAAGAATCCAGTAACCAGAGCAGAAAAAGTCAAAAAACAGTAATCAAAATCAAAGAAAATACAATACAATACAATAACATCATGAAAATCACTAGACTGCATTCAAATGAGTGGCACGGGACTATATGACACTTAATCTTCGTCAAATGGTGAAGAAGCAGTATCACATGGGACTCACTCCCCTGCCTTCTTTTATGGGCTGGAAGCGGTCTCTATCAGTGATGGACAGGGCAGTTCTGCCTCTTGGGTTTCCACCCCACCAAAACACAGGGAACATAATGACATTTTAAAAGACTGTAATTTTTTTTAAACCCAAGTAAAACAATATTATATGAAATATATCTACTAACTAATAATTGGACAGAACAATATTAACAGAAAGTACAGTAACAAAAGAAGAGAACCAGGCACTGAATGAAAAAGGCAGAAAAATACATTTAAAAATAAGACAGGGGAGAAATGTGACAGTTTTCCCTGCATGCACTGCTCTGATTTTCTGGAAGTATTTACCAATATTTAGCAACAAAATGCATATGCTTTGCACATCGTGAACATATGCCTGGATGACTTCCCATGTGCATTATGTGATATGAGTAACATGAGAATTTTTCACAAACATTTTTAAATCTTTTGTTGTGGTTCAGTGTTAGTCTTAACAACCTATCAGAATGTTTTGTTATCTCCTGTCTCCATGAAAACAACAGATCATTTTTTTTTTGTTGGGCACCACTACAAACTACTGTACATAGTGTAAATAATGATAATTTTTTGGTGAAGTATTTTATTAATATATCATGGGCAAAGTATAAACAGAACATGAATGGAGGAATTCAGTTTGGGTATTTTTTTTTTTTAAATCCCCATTACTGTAATATTTTACCTTGAATTACATGTTGCCTTAAAATTATAATTCTGTAAGAACCCTTGAGTTCTCATGGGTCATAAGATATTCCATACGAATCTGAGATCCATTTGAAGATTTGCATATTTTCTTGTGTTTTTGTAAAGTAAAATTTAAGAATGACTGCACACAAATCCATTATTCTTCAATGTTGGTAGTAGTCCCATGAAAACATTCAATAGAGGTGAATCATATGCCATCACAGATAGAAGACTTCAGAAAGGGTAGAGGAAACCTGTCCACAATAAGTTCTTCTCCCTGCCTTCTTTACAGGTTCCAAGTCCTATAAGTGCCTTTTGAATTCTTGCTGCACTATTCTACCATTTACAAATTAAACTGCAACACTTTTCAATTTTGGCAGAGGTGTTGCATGGCTGGGGACAGTATGAAGTAACATGGGAATTAATTCCTTATAGAGAGCTATAAATACATTCACTTTACAACATCTGCGATGGGCTGGTGCCCTGGCCGGGGTTTGTTCCTGCCTTGTGCCCTGTGCTGGCTGGGATTGGCTCCAGCACACCCCCGTGACCTTGTGTTAGGATATAGCGGGTTGGATAATGACTGACTGACTTTACAACATATTTAGACACAAAAACTTGTTCAAAGTAATTTCTCACACTGGCTGCTATGTACACGTTTCCATCATGCCTAGTCAATAATGCAGTCTCAAGCTGCTAACCATCTATTCATGAATTGAAGGTCAGAGTCCCAAGGGACGAAGTTAATTCCACCAATTTTGGGTGTTACTCATGATTTTACTCATTTTGTCAACCTTACACCATTAAGAGACAAAGATTTATTAAAGGTTATGGCTTTGACACCCTTTATAATATTTTTCCTGTTCATAATTTTATTTTTAAGGTATGCTTCAATAGAATGCCTTATTACGGAATTTTGTTTTGGGCATTTTAAAAGTTCAATTTGATTTTAGTTTAGTTGAATTTGCCTTTGGCAGTATTACTCAATGGACTGTATATTTATAGCACAGCAAGCTTCCCTCCTACTCACATTTGAGCCTTTTATATTTTATATTGTATCTTATGTTGCTTCTTTACTTGACACTCACTCAAAGACGAAAACTCAGCTTGTTGCTAAGCCCTTTCTTACTCATGTTTTTTTCTTACAGTGATTTCTCTTTGCATATACAGTATTTACAGCAAGTGATGTCCTTGGAGTATGACTCTGGTACTTCATATATTTTGACTTTTTTGGTTTACATCCTCTACATTTATCAACATTTCTTATTGCACTCTTCACTTTTTCATTCCCTTGTTTCAAATCTTTATTTCCTATTACTTCCCTTTGAATAATAGATAGCTATGCTTTTAGCTGTTAAAACATGGTTGACCTCCATCTGTAAAACCTTTGATGAGTCAGCCTGTAACACTGGCATCTCTCCGGCTTTGAGGTGATCCACTTGGGGCTCCAATCAGCTAAGATTAATAAGGCATACACAAATCTCTATCACTATGCAAGAGGTTAGCAACAGAAAAAAATCTTTCACTAATAAAGTACGCTTTTCTCTTCCGATAATTACAATTGTCTTGCACCAGTGCACTGTAGTTGAAGGAATTCCTTGATTACAGTAATTTATGCTGTGTGGTTTTCTTTTTAATAAATCACTCAAAAACTCTTTGTTTTGTATAACATCTTTCACAGAGTACAAGGTACTTTACAATGAATGCAATAGTAAAATTCAAAACAATAAAATAAAAGTACAGTGAAAAACTTTACAAATATATGACAAATCACAGCAAAATAAACAATGGATGGAAGTTTTAAAAATGTACTGAATATATTCAACATGGTATTCGAAGTTCTGTACGAATTGATAGATATCCATCTTTCCATTTTCTGAGTTGCTTGTTTCCATCCATTGTGACAGGTAGATGAAGACTATTCTAGAAGTACTGGGTACAAAGAAAGATGGAATACAAACACCTACACACAATCTAGGCCAATTTAGAGATATTACTCAATGTTAAGTGGTAGTCTGGTCTCCATGCCATGATAAGATTTTCTTTGTGGGCCCTAGTTATCCATCCCACATACCAAAGATGTACACTTTAAGCTGTCCCTGTATGAGTATGGTTACCAAACGTCCGGCAAAAGGAGGACATGTCGTCCTTTTCGGCGTTGTGTCCTCTGTCGGGCAGGCATTGCTTAAAAAGGTGAAAGCATCCAGCTTTCATCGGTCACTGGAGTTGACCATGTTAATTGCTAAAATCGCATGCTATCACTTCTGTGTTTTACATAAATTATCTATGTTTTATCGAAAAAAAAAATGGTTATGCCCCTACACCCACGCTATTTTGTGTTGTCCGTACTTGTTATTCGAATATTCAGTAGTCTTTTATCTAAAAATGTCGTCCTGCAGTAACACTAATAAGAGGAAATGCATATTCTCGGACCACATGAAAATGAAGTCTCCGTGCTTTGGTGAAGGATGAACTGAAAACAAAGCAAAGAGTTTGGCTTGTGATTCTTATGTATCCGTTGCAAACAAAGGTACCTTTTGTGACCTGTCAAATTAGTAGTTTTTAAAGTTTTCAGTGTAACACACAGTTCACACTGTGTTTCGTGAATAGAGCAGGATGCATTCTCCTTTGTCCTCCTTTATCAAGGTTTTGTCCTCCTTTGTGTTTGCCAGTATCTGGTAACCCTATGTATGAGTGACTTTGGGTGGTATGGGTATGAGAGTGAACTGCAGTGTACATGCATTCCATTCAAGGTTGGTTTCTGGTTTTCGCCTGACACGATAGGCTCAAGCCCCATATCTAAATGTTATGGAGTGGACCCAGTTGGACCTGAGGGTTCATGCAGTTTTATATCTTTCAAGACAGAAGCCACGTTGAAAGAAGTCCAAGCCGTATATACTGATAATGGCAGTGTTTTTGGTCAGATCAGTAGAACTGGGAGTAAATTTAGGAAAAAGCAAGGCCAGTGAAAGAAGAAGAGACTTCACATTAAGTACTACTTAGATAGGCATGAGCCACATAGGAAGGTCAAGATTGGCTTGTAAGTTTATATTTGCTCAATTATGTGGTTATGCTTGTAACTTTTGCTTCCAAAATTCTGCACACTTCTATTTATTTTTGTAATAAATTTTGGTTTGGTCTCCCTGAAGTTTATGATCATCTCTTTAGTTTTCTCAACATTAGGAGAGATATTGTTGCATTTGGACCAGCGTACTTGGTGCTCCACTTCCACTTTGTACTTTAGCTCTTCATCAAAAGTTATTCTAGCATTTACTGTATTAAAGCCTTTCCTATTTTCTGAATGTATTTAAGATGTGGTATATCAGATGAAAGCCCACACGATCAAGAGAAGAATGTGTAAATAATGATCATGCTCAGGAGAGACTACAGCAAGGCCAGGAGTTAAACTCATATATGTGTATTTAGCCATTCTTTTATCTAAAAAAAAAGCTTTAAAAAGGAAACATCTAGTGCTTTATCATCAAACCTTTGCAATTTCTTTTGCATTCATTGTCATCTGAAGCCTTTATACACATTCACCTCTTATGACTTCTTTTCCTATAAAAGCACATTACCTAATCTCAGGCTGATTAATATCAATATTGTAGCTATTTCATACAATTTCCAGAAGAATGATTCTCATTTTCCCTGTATAATGCATGCCATTTAATAGAAACCTTGCCTCTCAATGTGTCCCTTGCTATCAACAGCTATTTCAAATGAACACTATACTTGCCTGGCTTTTCACAGACCACTACACATTTACTTGGCTGTGTGGTGAGTTGACACATCACTGATATGGGATAAATTAAAGTTGTTGAAACTGGTCTGTCTTTAGTACAGCCAGAAGCAATGACTGTACAAATAAATAATTGCCATCAGTATGGGTCTAGGACCATTAGATATGTGTTATCTACTGGCTGTTTGTTAAGATGATAAGAATTTTAATTTAGGAAAATGCTGTGCTATGCTTTGTAAAGTAAGGAGAGTAATTACACAATCAATGATTTTTACTCAGCACTATCAGACCTGCTTTATTTTGACAACATATGCGTTTATAAAGCAATTTGTGATAGTATTCAGCATGAACTGGTCCATTGTATATCATTTTATCAATGATTGCTTTGCTACTTCACTTAGATCAATGATACTGTTGTGAATCACCCGACTGATTAATTTAAAGCTTTTGGCAATGAATGACATTCCTAAAAAAACATCCTGAAAAGTTACAATACAACTGTTAGATGTGCTACAATAGTACTGAGTGACATTTAATTTTGCAACCTATTTGATTTCCAGCACATCTTTTCTCTTTGGACCATTCCACCACTACTCAACAATACACCTATTTCATGGCTGAAAAATCAAAAGAAAATCCAAAATGTAAAATTTTGTCTGTTTGGGTTCTTATAGTCTGCGGTGGGCTGGTGCCCTGCCCAGGGCTTGTTTCCTGCCTTGCACCTTGTGTTGGCTGGGATTGGCTCCAGCAGACCCCCATGACCTTGTAGTTAGGATATAGCGGGTTGGATAATGGATGGATGGATGGTTCTTTCAGTGAAACTTAGCAAAGGTTAACATTATATTTTAAATAATTTTAGCAACAATTTAAATAGATCTTAGTTTAAGATGCAGAAAAAGGTAATATTTTATCACCATAGTGACATCTTCTATAACTCTGTGATGGCCAGTGCAGTTTTCTATGCTGTGGAGTGTTTGGCTGATCACATCACCTCAGAACAGGCCCACCAAATCAATAAGGTAATTAAAAGGGCAAGGTCTGTTATGGGACACATTCCAGACCCCCTGGAGGTAGTAGCAGAGGAGAGAATTAAAACCAAACTGAATGCCATTATAAACAATACTGCACATCCTCTTTCTAACACACTAACACTGAGGACTTTCAGCCAATGAATTATTTAGCAGAAGTGTGAAAGGAAACGCTACTGGGGCTCCTTTATATCAACATCAGTATACCTGCATGATGTCGTGATGGTGACCAAGTCATAAGTTTTCTTTCTTTTTAAATTTCTTGTTTTAAAGTCATTCTGGTATGTTTTCAGACCAAAGTGTGTGTGGGTGTGTATATATAAATATATATATATATATATATATGTATTGTCACACACGTGCGAGTAGGAAGCAGCTAAAGGGCCTGAATAATTGTAATTCCTCAAAAGACCAAGGGGTGGTGGCTTGTGCTGACTGTCTCTCTCAGTTCTTTGCAGACCATTCTCGGGAAATCCCACCAGGTTCCGGCGCCTCTGATGACATCACTTCCGGTTCCAGGCCCAATGATGATGTCACTTCCTGAACTGGACTTAAAAGCCGCTGTCTTGCCTCCAAACAATCAGTTCTGTCTTGGACTCAGACCAGTGAACATCTCTCTTCAATTTCAAACCTATTTTGCAGCCGTGGAACAATATATGGGTGGCTGTCCAAACCTTTATGATGTCTTTGTCTCATCCTTATCACAATATATGTACATATATATCTTATATATAAACATCTATGTGTGGAAGTGTGTGTCTCTGTCTGTCTGGCCTGGTGAGGCGGTCCGGAAGTACAAAGCTACAGCAATGAAGTTCTAAGAGCCAGCAAGGCAACCCCAAGTTAACGAGTCGGAGACAAACTTGCTTACCAGCTGATAGACAAGGGGGGTAAGCACGTCCACAAAACGAAATCGCTGACTCTGTATTGCAATTTTTTTTCTGATGATTTCATTACTTTCTAGTAGCCTGGGCTTTTTACAGTACGGGCTTACACAGCTAGTATATATATACATGGTGTAAAACGCCAGGGCTGCTAAAAACTATTCGGAAAGAAATTGAAACGCAGAGTTGGTGGTTTTGTTTTGCGGACATGCTCGCCCCCCTTGTCTATCAGCAGCTAAGCGTGTTTCTCTGTCGTTTATCTTTCCTCGGTGGTTTCACTTTGGTGATGGTGTCGCTTCTTTCAGCTTCATGCTATAGCCTCATACATCATTTTTCTTCTGACTCGTTAACTTGGGGCTGCCTTGCTGGATCTTTGCTGTAGCCTTGCACATCTGGGCCAAATAGACAGACACACACACTTCCATACACAGACGTAAGATATATTGTAACAGTCAGCCGGTATTCTTACCTGGCTGTGTAACGGAAGGACCGGGGAAGGAGCGTGCAATACCTCCCCTGGAACAACAGAGGGCAGCCCCCCTTGCTTGCTACAGGGCCACAGGTTTGAAACATGGAAGCTCAATACTTCTGGGGCACGTGGCCACTGCCGGGAGTGGGGGGTGCATGGAAAATGGCTGAGCCCTCCTCCACGGAGGTGTAACTGGAAGGAGATTATGCAACACTTGGAGCACTTCCGGGTGCTCTATAAAGGGGGCTGCCTCACTCCATTCAAGGAGTCAGAGTCAAGAGGTAGAGGACAAAGCTTGTGGGAGGAGGTGTGGAGGTATACAAGAGACAGAAGAGAGAGAAAGGAAGAAAGAGGGACAGTGATTTGTGTATTTGGTGCTTATTGAACTGTGCTGCATAAGGTGGGAAGGAAAACAAATGCATTTCCAACTCTTAATAAATGTGTGTTGTGTGCTAGACTTACTTACTTATTTACCTATTTATATATTAATTTTTTAAGGAGCTTCTGGAAAAAAACAGATTTCCCCCTGGGAACAAATAAAACTCTGTCTGTCTATCTAGTCAGAATCTCATGTCAAAACAAATATTTATAACAGTGGTTCCCAACTTCAGTCCTGGGGACCCCAAGTGGCTGTAGAGTTTTATTCCTACCATTCACACCATTAATTCCTAATTTTCACTTCTGTTTGATCCCATTGTTTAGTGAGCCGTCCTTTTCATTGTCTTATTCCAAGAAATTCTGAAATACCATTTTCTATAGAATTTGCCCTCCTGACTGTATCAAATGCTAAACCCTTCACTTGTCGGCTTATTTGTAAGAAATGTTTCTCAAAGAACTGACAAGTGAAAATTGTAGTGAAGTAATTTCTCCCTTTTAGCATTCAAAGCTCTTTGCACCTGTACCTGCACTACTCAATTTATAATCATCAGCATATGGATACATACTTACAACTAAGGGAGATTAAACAACATCATTTTCATTGAATTTGTTTAAAAAAAAAGAAAATCTCTTTTCTTCAGTTTTATAATTAACAGTAATCTTTAGAAAGAGCAAGAACAATTATTACTAACATAAAACAGTCTCATAAAAACTAATTATGAGTTTCAGTGATTTGAAATAACAATATCTCAGAAAACAAAACTTCCATGTAAGAACTTACGAAATGAGTCAATGATCTGAATATTTTTGCAGGGTGCTGTATTTGTATTGAATTTAAGACATACATTTTTGACAAATGGTGCAATGTTTGGTTATCTGCTGGATCTAAAAAGGACCTCTTAGGTGGTCCATTTGTACTGTCCATTTCCTGTGCTTTATTGCTTTGACTCTAAGACTTTTCTCTAAAGTGTTTCCTGCCTGTAACTTGTATGCCATTCTTGAAAGTCGGGTTAATAGCTGCTTCGCCCACGGTTTGGTGAAGCACAAACTGGTGACGGGGGACATAAGGATCAGCTTCATGTTTTAATGGCAAATTATATGTGACATCTCCTAAGAGAAAAGAATGCTAGACAGCTATTACAATCAGTAATGACCTATTGTTCCCATATTACTTACAGTAGGTGTTTAGTTTTCAAGTCTCAAATGAAAGGTAAGGGGCAAGAAGGGCATGTTATTTAAGGTCATGCACTGAGTCAGTTAGCAGGGATTTCCGAAAGGGATTCTTTTTGTTCTTTTCAGACTGACTTTTATATTTATACTTCAGAAATACAAAAAGGGCAGAACTGTCTCATTTAAATTGTTTTAGGCAGATTTTAATAATAATAATAATAATAATAATAATAATAATAATAATAATAATAATAATAATAATACTTTTTATTTATATACCTCATTTGCCATGCTCAAGGCACTTATTTAAACAGCAGGGTATATGTAACATTTGATACATATATTTTCTGCATAGAATGCTAAACAGATAAATACAGGATATACACAGCATTAAATAGAATAAAAGAAAAAGTAAACCAGAGTAAAATACTAAGCTCAATCCTAAAATAAATGCCTGAAACAAATAACATTATTTGTGATATACCATACACATAAATTACCTTGAGCATCTGGACAGAGAAGTAAAGTGAAAGAAGGGGCATGATGTCAGGTTAAGTTAAAAGCCATCCTAAGGAGATGAGTTTTAAGTTGTTTTTTTAAAAGAATGAATAGAGTCAGCTGATCTAATTCATTTCAAGTGGTCATTCCAAAGTCTGCATACTATACAAATGAAGGCTCTGTCACCCATAGAGTGCAGGTTAGTGTGGGGTACAATAAGATTGCTAGAATCAGAGGACCTTAGTAGGCAAACAGGAGAGTAGTGATGTAGAAGGTCACTGATGTAGGCCATTTAAAGCTTTTTAGACTATTAACAGAATTTTTAATTCAATCCAATAAGACAAAGGGAGCCAGTGAAGGTGTAAAAGGAACTGATGTTATGTGCTCACTGTTGCTGGTTTATGTAAGGACTCCTACAGCAGAGTTTTGAATCAACTGGAGCTGTGATTTAAGATTAGAAAGGGCACCTGACAGCAGGGAGCTACAACAGTTGATGTGGGATGTAATAAAGGCATGGACAAGTTTCTCGGCATTAGAAAAGGAGAGGAATGATCGAACATGGGATATATTATGGAGGTGAAAGTAAGAAAGTTTCTTAATGTGGTTTATGTGGATGGAACAAGAAAGGGAGGAATCGAAAATGACATCAAGATTCCTTGCATTAGAAAAAGGCTTAATGAGATCACCGTCAAGAGCGACTAAAAAGGAGCTAATTTTCTTAAGTTGTGTTTTAGTGCCAATTTGAAGGAGTTCAGTTTTATTGTAATTTAACTTTAAGCAGTTGTGCTCCATCCAGGTTTTAATTTCATTGAGGCAAGTTGTGATCTGAGAAAGATCAGATAAAGTTTTGCTTTTAACATTGAAGTAGAGTTGAGTATCATCTGCATAAAAATGATAACCCGGTCCACAGCCACGATTAATAGCCAAAGGGAAGCATATAAATACAGAAGAGAAGAGGGGAGAGGGCAAGGCCGGGAGAAACTCCTTGTGTGACTGGTGCTGAGTTAGATCTCTAACAATCTCCTGCCTATCAGTCACATAGGACTTAAACCAATAGAGGGCAGTGCCAGAGATGCCCAGAATGTCCTCTGTTCTGGACAGTAGAATGTCATGTTTGACAGTGTCAAATGCTGCTCTGAGGTCTAACAGAATTAATATGTTGTCCAGAGTCTGCTGCCACAAGCAAATCATTAGTTACCTGAAGCAGAGCAGTTTCACATCTGAAACCAGCCTGAAAGGGTTCCATGAATTCATTAGAAGTTAAGTAATTGGCAAATTGGGAGGCCACAACACACTCAAGAATTTCTGGCAGAAAGGAATAGTGAGAAATAGGCTGAAAATTGTTAAGACTGTCAGCATGAAGACCAGAATTTTTTAACATTGGGCTTACAGAAACAATTTTAAAAGTGGTTAACACAAAGCCAGTGTCAAGGGATGTATTTATTATTGTTGTAACATTCGGGACTATGGCTTGAAGGCAGGATTTAATAAGTGTGGTGGGGATGGGGTCCAGTACACAAGTAGTCGGCCTCATCTTACGAAGCAGGTCATTAACAAATGCAGTTGGGACTGGTGGAAATTTAGAAAAGGAGCTGGATGGAGAGAGAAAGCAGGGAAAGATATAAATGGATGATGGATTTATGTTAGTTGAGTTATTTAGATTTTGAATTTTATTTTGGAAAAAGTGGAGGAATTTTTCACAAACTTTAGAAGAGGAGGAATTTGGGCCAGATGCAGGTTGAAGTAGTTTAATAACTACAGTGAACAAAACCATCAGGTTATCATGGTCACTTTCTATTATTCTGCCATAATGTGTGTTCTTGACTACAGTTAGTGCATCTCTGTAAGTCTTTTGGTGGTCAGGGAAAGCCTGGACATGCACAGTAAGGCCTGTCTTATGTGACATTCTCTCAAGGTGCTGGCCAGCTGCTTCGTAGAGCATAATTCTGAGTTGTACTATGAATGCTTAAAGGAAACATCCTTATGTTTTAAAGGACCTGCTTTATCTAGTACTGAATGAAGGGCTGAGTTATAGTAGTCAACAAGACTATCTAGTGTTGATGGAATAGGGAAAGACAGAAAAAGATCAGAAATGGAACCATCAAGGATAGGGGAACAGGTATTTTTTTAGGTTTCTGAAAGAAATTTGATGTTTACTGGTAGGAGAGGTAATAAGACAGTGAAAACTTCTGCTTTATGGACAAAGAGTCCCAAATCACTGCTATAAGTGTTGCTGAAAGATATGCAGATGTGCAGATGTCCAATATATGACCACAAGAGTGGGTAGGAAAATCAGCATGTTGCACCAAGTCAAAACAGTCCAGTAAGGACAGGAATTAATTTCTCAGTGTCGAAGTGTCAATATGGATGTTGAAATCACCAAGAAGACTGACTTTCTGGGAAAGGTGGATTAAAAGTTCAACTCCAAACACAATGGACAGTCAACTGGGATTCTTTTGATGCTTAACTCTGATCTAACAATTACTGCGCCCCCTCCACCTTGATCTGTAAGAAGTAAACCTATCTGGATGGTGTCACCTCTGTGAGATACATACAGTAGTTCGGTTTTTGCCAAGTCTCTTTTAAGCATATCACATCAAGCTTGGAATCTGTAATGAATTCTGATACCACCAATGCTTTGCCATTAAGAGATCTTGAGTTAAACAATGCAATATTAGCTAATGAGGGTTCATTGTGCACAGATCCATAGCCAGAGGTTATTTTAGCATATTGAAAATTTGGCACACTGATACTCTTATTTCCAAAGTAATGATTAGGACAATGTAATCCTGAGCAAATGCTGCCTGTGAACTTTTCATTTGCAGCTGGGGGCGGTGATGACCTATAATGTAAATAGTTTGTCTGCCACACAATGCCAGGGCATTCCAGTTGGACCACTTGATCTGAACAATCTGTTTAATATGAAGACTTTATCACAAGAGTATTTCAGCATGGTATAGAGCAATACTTATCTGATAGTAGCAGGGCACATTTCAACAGTGCAGCACAGTGGAGAAGTTGAGGTGAGTGGGGTGGTGTGGCACAGATGAACAGAGATAGTAAAGCAGGAAAAAATCCAGGAGAAACCTAGTAGTAGATATTACAAGATGCACACAAAAGATAGCTACCAGAATTCGAAGGTTCCAACATACAAAAGCCACAAGCCAGGTGGCTACAAACATCAGATCACTCATCAGTCATTCCCAGTCCAAGCATGTACAGAAGGAATGGACAGCAATCCATATTGTAATGGCTTTGTATCTGTGTGGTGTCTCATGAGAAGCCTCTTAATCTTTTCTCTAAATCAAGTCATTCAGACATAGCTGAGAATGTAAAAACCCAGAAATGTTTGTATATGTTCCTGTTTCACTGTTGACTGCTAATATTGCTGATGAAGCTGATGAGATGCCTTCCTCTACTAACACCTATTTGTTCCATGAAGTTAAATCAGCATTAAAAGTCAAGCAAGATAAGTGTTACCATCCTTAATCATCGAGTGGTTTGTAATTCTGTTGCTTGTTTTGTAGTCTGTGTTTGTTTCTGAAAGGCTGGACAATTACCTAGAGCCAGAAATGCAAAACAAAACTGTTAATGTGCTCCCTTCCTTTGAATATACCAAAGCTTACAAATTTGTACTATTCTTACTGGTTGTCCTACAATAAACAGGTGTACCGTTTCATTAATAAAGAAAAATATATAATACTCACTCACTGCTTTTTCTAACAGTCAGTTATGTCTCTCTTCTTCACACTCCTCTAATTTCAGGGGCTTTTTGAGATTTCATCTTCATGTCTGTGTTTATGCAACTATGCCCATGGTATTGAGGAGAGCTAGTTCCAGCAAACAAACAATTTGTGTATGCCTGTTGAGAGACACTGATTATTGTAAACTGAAGTGAAAATAAGAGGTTATGATTTAATGGATATGCACTGTCTGAATTGAATAACTGTTTGTTTTTGTTAATCACACAAAAGGGAAATAGCGACAGTGCTATCAAGGGGCAACAAAAATGGGAATGGTCATAGACAATAGGACAGTTTTAATTTTGCAAATACATTTCTTCAGCTGTTACTGTATTTTGTTAGGAGTTTTACCTGTTATACAACCCCAATTATGGTTTTTGGTTGTGCTGGCATAAGCTGCTTTGCCCTGTTTGAGGTGGGATAGGTGAGAGGGACCTTTAGGGTCTCACCCAGCATCCTGGATTGTGCCAATCAAATCTGACTCTTAACTAAATTGAAATGGTCATAATACCCTATGTATAATTATATAAACAGATAGCTCTAATTCCAAGAATTTTATTGCTTCCAAGTTATGTTTGTCATTGTCAAATCATTGTTTTGTAGCAAGGTATGGTCACCCACAGTGTTCCAAAGAACTGAGACAGAAGTTTAATCTATAATGCATGCCATAGGTAAATCTTTTCCGGAACAGAACCAAATTTATAACAATTTAAGGAAGATTTAGCCATAAAAATTAAACATAATTTAGTGAGAAAAGATATCCAAAGAAATCACCTTAACCACGGACATGTGCTGGGCTACCTGTTATAGTTTTCTCAGAATCATGTTCTTCTCCAAAAGTATTATAGGATTATTCTTAAACACTAGAGAATCACAAGTTTTTATGATGATTGTGTATTGTGAAATTAACAAAGTTCGTCATAAAAGATACCCTGATATTGACGCAGTAAACAATATTTAAGTAACCTAGAGTACTACAGGTAGAATAACTTGTAGAGATGTGCACGCTGACAATACCTTTGCAATCTCTAAATACCTGGGCCTCCTATTTAACCTCTTACCAAGACATCTCTTCTCCTGTCTGCAAGTTAGATCACTATAACAGATCACTATCTGTTATAGAAATGACACTTACTATCTATGATAAAGATATTAGTAGAATTCACTACATACCTCTAGATATTTTTCACTACATTCACATCCTTATGTGTATGCCAAGCCAGGCCTTATGTGCAAATCACTGCATGTGCATTTTCATTACATTTTCTTGTGCTTGTGCAAACGTTTGTTGAGCTGTTTGAAGTGTGTTGCAGTGCAGGCATTCTGATACTGCAATGTTAAATTTTCCAGTTATGATAAAAATCATGATGCTTTCAAATCCTGGTGATATGTCAGAGATAAACACAATATTGAGTCCAAACAATAGCATAGTATGTACACATACTTTGATCACATAAATATGTTATTTATTGTTGGTTTATGAAAGCCCACTTCTTTGTTCACATGTTCATGGAGATGATTCAGGGGAGACAGGTCTAGTCTTTCCTCCATGTTGCCTAATGTTTTGTCATGGTTAGAGTCCTATGGTGATGCTGTTCTCCTCTTTATACTCTTTATTTCACAGACAAGAGCAAAATGCCTGCTATAACCCTCATAGGTTACACTACTTTTTATATCAGTGACTTCAAGCAACAAGATTGAAGACCAGAACAGGCAGGAGAAAAAAAAAATACATTCATCATGTACCACAGATAAAATGCCAACAATGTAAGCAGAGTACAAATGTGAATGTTGCCAAAATAATATGAATACAGCCTAGATAATAATCACTTTATCTTGCTTAGACTACCAGATGGCTTTCTGCCTTAGTATGTTAAGTGGTGTCTGGTCTGACTTGGTGTTTGCTCCTGCTTGGCCTTTGAATGGAGTGTCAGAAACAGACACCATAGCCTGTCTGAATATTGCTGGCAAGAGAGACCTGAATGGAAAATGAAAGAAAGAGAGACAGTTTCTTTGTTACCTTTGTCTTTATATTGGTTCAGCTTCCTTGATGAACATCCAAAACAAATGCAAATTCCAGTGCTGTTTAGGCATAACTCAGCTCAAGCAGATTCAGCAACTATTGCAGCACATGCTTTTTTTTCCTGGAAGGGAAGGAATGCCATAAATTCCGCCTATCCCTTGCATTCCAGTTAACCTGTCTGGTTAACCCGGCTAGCCTGTTAATGGGATTTCATGTTAACCCACCTAGCTAGCCAGTAATTTTCTTTGATTTTACCTATACTATTTCTAACCTGTAGTTAGTACAAAATTGGTTTCTAAAGTATTTTTTAGACATTAACTTCACTCTCATGTTAAACGTTTTAAAATTACAATGAAAATATGACTTAAGCATATTTGATAAAGATAATCAACAAAAAAAAATATTATACTAGATACTACTGCTTTTTTTCTCTTCACTACACCTAGGAACGTATGCTGAGCCTGATCTGCAAGAAAATGTTGTGCTCCACCGACACTAAAATGACATGAGGCCTTCAAAGAAAGCAAATACAATCCCAAAATCGCCCAAAATATCCATTAGGGTGGGTGGAGGGGTGCCTTTAAAACCTCGACTCATAATGAAAGGGCAAACAAAGAGCTTTTATTAATAAAAAAAAGAAAGAAAAATGCTCTTATTAACAAAAAGGACCAAAAAGGAGGGCTTAAAAATAGGCTACTAGGCAAACCTGTTCAAAAAAACACATCCAGATACAGAGCAAAATGTAAAAAAAAAAAAAAAAAAAATCCAAAGAACCAACAAAATACAATAAAAGTAGGAGACCTCACTTACACCAATAAGCACATTCAATGAGCCACAAGGGACTGCCCATTTCCTCAGCCTTTGGGCAGTTGAGGGCAGTTCTTTGATGAAAATGGACCGGTGGCGTTGTGGTTACATAGAAATAACATTTTACACAAAACTAATAGGAAATACAGAATAATGCAAATAAATAACAAAAGTAAAAATATGAAATATTGACATAAAAATGTACAGAAAATATTCAGCTTAAATGCATTTAAATGATTTTGCTAATGTACAGCAGATTCCCAATGTTATGCAGATGCTTAAATAACATAAGACCAACAGAAGAGTGAATGTAGTATTGGAAAAAGGACCTTTCAAATAGCCTATTAGATAATGAATTGATGACAGCCCTTGATAAAATATGGTCTTCTCAACGACTGTAAAATAGGTTGTAATATAATGCAATGCACACATCTTTGTCGACTCAGACTATCCAAAATGTATCCAGATCAAGATCATGATTATGAGTCAATGTATATCATTAGGCATCTGCTTGACTGGGATGAGAGTTTCTCCTACTCAGACCTTAAATGAAATGTTAATTTGTCATTCACAAAAATATATAATCCATTAAAAGCTCTGTGTGGAGAAACACCCATTGAAACATTACTTCTTGGTTGATAATGTACACTACTACACTGGCAACAGGCTGTCTAGTTTTGCTTAAATGGAAGAATCCTAAAACACCTGTCACTACATAATGGCAAAAATAATGTTTTATTTTATATAAAATTAAGAATAAATAAACTTTACAAGGAATGGTTCAGACATTTTTTAGGATCTTTTTAGGATTATGTTGTCCTCAATTAATTTTGCATTCTAAACCTTTCCTAACCTTTTGGATCTTTCAGGATCTTTGAGTGATTGTTTCATATTCACTCTCTTTCTTTCTGTACAGTACACTCTAGATGGATGGGGAAGATGAGTATCTGATTTGATTTGAATAAGATGTAATACTGCATGCCTGCCTAATTTTTAATTTGTATTCAGAGCCTTTCACTTTTTACACATTTTGTTATGTTGCAGCTTTGTGATAAAATCATTTAAATACCCCAGAATGACAAAATGAAAACATGATTTTAGAAATGTTTGTAAAATTATTAGAAATAAAAAACCTAAATACCATTTTGACACAAGTATTCAGACCCTTTACTCAGCACTTAGTTAAGGCAACTTTGGCAGCAATTACAGCCAGGTGTCTTGTTGGATATGATGTGGCAATTCAGGGATTTGTGGAGTTTCTGCCATTTTTGTTTGCAGATCACCTCCTGCTTATACAGGTTGCATGGAGACCATCAGTGGACAGCTATTTTTAGGTCTCTTCTATGTAAGAATGAAACCAAAGAGACCATAAAGATTTGGGGCACCAAAGCGATAGATATGATTGAAGGATCTTAATGAAAAACATAATTAACATGACTATGTCTTCTCCAAACAGGAGTCAATCATAGACTGTTTCAAGATGGCAGAGAAGGTGGTTTTAAGGGCTGGGAAGTGGAAGAAGAGGGTTCAAAAGGCTGGAAACATGAAGTGATGTCATTGGTGGTTGGTCTGTCAATCATCCTTTCTGCAGAGGGAAGAAGAGAAGAGGTATTAAGTGACAGTGTGAACCTCAGGACTGAAGAGTAATTACAATCAGCTGAGCCCTAAAGTTGTTCCCTAATCATACGTGATTATGCTCAATTGGGTTCAAGACTGGGCTTTGACTGGACCACTCAAGTATATTATCAGTGTTGTCCCTAAGCCAATCATTGTCCCTTTGGAAGGTCAGCTGAGCTGTCTAGAGTGCTCTGGAACAGGTTTTCATTAAGGATATCTCAGTAGTTTGCTGTGTTCAGCTTTCTCATAACCCAGATTAACCTTCCAGTTCCTCCCACTGAAAACCAGTCCCAGAAGTTGATGCTGCCACCACCATACTTCACCGTTGGAGTGGTATTGTATATTGATTCCTTGATTGTTTACTTCAGACTTGGTTTGCAAAGTGAGATGCTCAGGTTTTTCCATTACTTTATTTTACAACAGCCAATAACTAGTTTCTTTTTTCCTTGTCTAGTTTAGGGAATCTACAGCTCATACATCAACAACAACATTTATTTACATAACACATTTTCATACAAAGTCAAAAGATTTCTTTCTAAGTTTTCTTCCTTTTTAGTCATTCTTGTGTGTGTATAGACCATAGTGTGTGTGTATATACATTTATTTATGTCTCTCTATTATAAAAGAAAATCTTGAGACAAGACTATTGCCAAGAGATTTTTTCAAGTCCCACCCTTGACCATTTTCAACCACGCCCATGGTCCTCTCACCTCTCATTTGTGTAAATGCTTTTGTCAGACACAGTTCCTGCGCTCTCTGCTCTTATAAATTTTTATGTTTTCCTCACTTTAAGTTCCCAATAAAAGAAGACTTATTATGTCCAAATCTTATTGAAGAATTTCATCCCGAAGGGGTATCAACAGAAGAAATGAGTACACGGGCAATCCTAGCACCGAGAAACGATGAAGTCAAATGAATTACACGGCTAATTGGTTAAATGCGTATTAATGGACTATGCTGTCAACATTTCTGATATGTCAAATTTTAACAGGCGACAAGAAAAGTAATATAGTACATCTTTTGTGGATAACATTAGACACCAAAGGAGATCTTGATATGCCATTTGTATTAAAACGTTTACAGTTTCCCATTAGAATAGCTTTTGATATGACAATTAAGAAATCACAGGGAAAAACATTCGAAAAAGTCAGTTTATTTATTAGAGAGAAAGAAACGATATTCGCTCACGGGCAGTTATGCATTGTGTTGTCATGATGTAAGTCCAAACACGGAATCAAAATTCAATGTGATATTAAAGAAAAGTTAATTAAAAAATGTTTTTACTGATGTTTTACAGTAAAAGTGTAAGTTTAAAAAGCATTTGCATGTTAATTTCAAAGCCAAGCACAACGAAAACTTGTAACGCAACAAATACCTCTAACACTACATGAAACATCATTTTCTTTCAATTTAATACATTGGGGGTTGTCGAATGAAGCGGGCAGGGTGCAGAGCCCCCTAGTATTTATTTATTTAAATGCCCTACTAGGAACAAACAAAGTTCTGTCTATCTGTCTATCTATCTTTGCTTTCTTACCTATACCCACTATACAAGTATACCAGGTAATACTTGGGACTTTAGGAAATTACAAATTATTTCATTTCAAGTTTGGAAGGGGGTGGGTCTTATCTTGGCATCACTAGACGCAAGGTGAAGAACAGTCCTGGACAGGGCACTGATCTATCGTAGGGCACTAATATGCACACACATCCACATCGATGCTTTAGGAGGAATATCTTTCTCTGTTTAATCATTTAAATTAAAAGCATTTTATCAACATGCCTGGTCATATGGAGAGCAGCAAACACTGCAGTAGTGCTGCAAATAAATGGAATAAAACTGAATTATATTCAAGTCCATTCCCTTATTTGGATTTACCTTTTTAATATTGAGGCAATGTTTTCCTTATACATAATAATTAAACAAAATACTGCAAACATGCAAACATTTCTCATACATAAACTAAATCTAT